>OY728122.1:1502807594-1503447177 GCA_963277665.1 Viscum album | reverse complement strand
AATAAGTAAGATTGATCATTTATTTGATGGGTTAAAACCATTTCTCTGTCAAGAATTAGTATCACAATCTTACTCAATGTATGAAGATATATTCAAGTGTGCTACCAAGACAGAAAAGGAATTCTCTAAGTCTTATGACAATAAATTAAACCAAGAGAAGAAGAGAACAGTGGAACAAGACATAGATAAATGGAAAAAGGGAAAGAAGAATTTTCCATTATGAGATAATTGTGGGAAGAATCACCTTGGTACTTTCCGAAAAAGAATGGTAGTTTGTTATAAATATGGAGAAAAAGGTCATCAGGCTTGTGATTGCAAGGGTAAGAAAGTGTGTGTCAATATTGAATGCTACAATTGTAGGGAAATGGGGAATTTTGCAAATGAATGTCCTAAGTTTCAGGGAAACTTACCTCATAAAAGGCCAAGGGATCAAGGAAAATCTTATGTTGTTTCTAAAGTTGAAGTGGAATAATTAATGTATTGGTGCCTTTCGACTCAAGGATTAAATTCTGGTTATATGAATAATGTGATATATATAAGGATTGTACTGCAGTACTTGTTGTTTTCCTTAAGGTTTTAATAAGATTAAGGTAATAATATTTTTGTATGTGACAATAAGAGAATCTTTACTTTTTTTGAGGAATCTGATGATATAATTGATTTTGGAATTTAAAGACCGTTTAGAAAAAGTCTAGACAGAGGAATTTTGGATAACTATATAAAGTTTGGAATAGATTAAGATGAACTTTAGATAGTATTGTTTAAGGTTAAAAGATTTATGAAGATTATTTTGGTAATATTATAATACTATAGATTTATGAAAAGGACAAACTTCAGGTAGGGGGATAACCCGTCGCGTCGGACAAAGCTGCAGGAATTGAACCCACAACCATAGTGCGACATGCCTTTATTACCTACCACTAGCCTACAGGAAGTCCCTGGTTGTAACACCCTAGGTAAATAAAGAATATGACATCTTTATATTTATCCATATTTGTGAATAAAATATTAATATTACTTTAAAGGGGATGCTATGCTCGATGGCGTACCCAACACGCAACAACAAGTTTCTTGGGAATCTTACGTTGCACTCTAAAAATAAAATAATATTATTTTAAATGGTAGTTAACGCCTAGCCGTTGTAATGGAGGGAATGAACAGAACAAACTAAAAAATAAATATATATGTTTTTCAAATATTTTTACTCTTTACAATAAATTTTAGATGATTAAAAATGCATATGATTCCAGTTTTTAAGCGAAAACATTCTAATATTCTTTAAAAGGACGATTAACCACCTTTTTATGGAGAACCCCTTTTAAATACACTTTTTGAAAAGTTTATAAGCTCTATTTTTTCAAAATAAACATATTATTTATGATTGAGACATTGAAATTTACCTTGGGTTAATTTTTGGTATTTTTCTGACAATGTTCATTTTTCAATGAATAGTGAAAAGTACTGCATTTTACATCAAAACTGCTTTTTCATATAATATAATTATATTGGTATATTATCTTTTTAATTTGTTTTAAAGTGTAATTAGAATATATTTTTACCATGTAATTCAATTATGGCCATTGGGATTAATTTCACTTTTGAATTAGGCATAAACAAGTGCCAAACTTTTCATAAATATTGTTTCTAAAAAACCTGCTATTTGTTTTGACAATGGGATGTTTTTTATTAAATTAATTATTGTAATTTATGTGTCTGGATTTTGGTAAAATGAATTACATATTTGGAATCAGAAGGTCCAAATTATGTAATTAAGACTCTTTTGTTTTTGGACATTATGAATAGTAATGACGATAATTATCTTTAATTATTTTGATTAATGAGTAATCGGGTAGTTAAAGATAATAAGATAATATCATAATAATACAAAATGACCACAAAATGTATCCTAAGGCTACTAGTTGTCTCATGGACGACCATGGGATTCCTTCTGCCAAACATGGGGGCCCCATGGAGTCACTTTTGTGAGAAAGTGACTTTTTATCTATTTATTTTTTTAAAAATGTTAAATGTGACAAAGAATATATCACCTATGTAAAATATTTTTAATTTTTTCTACATATATTATCTTTTGGAATATAAATATTCATTGGAAATCTAAAACTAATTACTACATTATAATAATTTTTATTTAATTTTTATACATTAAATAAATTAAATTATTTATGACATCATGATGATGCAGCGATAACCTCATTATTTAACGATTTAAATAAAATGGAAAGATAATGTAACATCTAAGACCTAAACATGTCCAAAACCTATTGGATGGGTGGATTTCAAACCCTTATCACCTTATCCTAGAAACACATCAATTTGGGACCATTAAAATCCGAAATTTATTTTTATATAATGTTACATTTTATACCTTTCCAAGAGTGCCCCTCCTCTCCTCTTATAAAAGGCCCCCACCTCTACCTCCATACCCACACTTCCAAAGCCTTTGGCTCGGCCAAACCCTTCCCATTTTGTCTCTACACATTCCTCTATAACTCCTTGAAGCCTCACTTTGGGCGGAATCCTTTCCAAGGAATCCTTTGAGCTCAAATCAAAGGAAGTTACCCGATTTTAAGGTAATGTCTTCACTTGAGTCCTTTTGTTTTATTTTACTTCTCTAACCCCTTAAACTCTTTATATTATTTTCTTTTGTAACAACTAATGTATATTAAATATACTAGTATGTTTTTATAAGAAGGATTAGAGCTACACTGACACACACCTACATCTAATGGTTAAAGAACATACTGTTTCCATGGATGGTGAATTTCTGCATCCCGAAACGATGATTGTTCAACATTCTTCTAACACATTCAAAGGTGGCCATTAAGATGACACTATATTTATATATAATATCTAATATGTTTCTGTTTTACATAATCTTATTTATTTTTCATTTATGTAATTCCTTTATGGTTTCCATTATGGGTAAACACGATATCTTCATTTAAGGAATTGCGGACTACCGCCCCCTCAAAGTGATTTGATTCGTTAATATCATATGTGGTACGTATAAAGGATATATTTAATGATATTATATATGATACCATACTGGAATTAAAATACTAATATGTATCATTATGTTTTAATTCCATTAAATATGAAATAGAAATGGAAGTAGCGTTCATGCGTACGTACGACTTACTGTCTCCATGAACGGTGCATTTCATTTCTTATCTCTAAATGTTATGTAATATTATTAATGCATGAATATACTGGATATATATGATATATATGATATCTACATCATGAATACAATTCTGGATATAATTAACATTTGTCCACATGAACAACATGTAATTGTAAGAAGTCCACTTTCGACTTAAGAACCAAATATCGGCAAAACAAATATTATTAACAAAAATGATTACATAATGTTTATGACATGGTAATAAGTGATATTAAAGGAATAATTAACTTGAGAAAGGTTCTTAAGTAAGTATAAATTAACTCAAGTTTATTATTCAGGAGATTAAATAACGATCGAGTCAAGCCGGACCCAAGGTAAGGGATCCTACTCCTCTCTTTCTTTTTAAGTACAATCTTTAATGTCATTCCTTTTAATGCTCATCTTTATTATTATTGGGATGTTATTTTATATTAATATTACTTTAATTTTTATGTTAAAATTATAAGAGACCCTATTCTCTCTCATCAATCCATTTTGGATGTTTTGATTGGCGCCGTTAGGCTGCCGAATTTTCGTAAGAGATATAACCTCTATCTTTCTTTTTAAGTACTCTCCTTTATGTCACTTATTTTAAGCTCCACTTTGTTATTATGGGGGATGTTATTTTATATTCCTCTAGATGTAAATTTAATGGTAATATGATGATATACCCTATTTCCTCTCATCAATCCATTTTGGAAGTTTTAAGTGGCGTCGTTAGGCTGTCGAGTTTTTGTAAGGGATTTTTCATCTCACTTTTATTCCTGTGAGATTTATGCTTCATTTGCCACAATTTCCTTTGAGTGGTGTATGTACTGCCCAATATTATACACTTTTTATAGTATAATTTCATTTATGGGTATTCACATCTTCATTGTATAACCCTTCTTCCATGGGGTGTGCATTTCGAAAGTTACCCAACTCGGTATGGGGACCTTTCACCCTCCTCTTTTTAAAATACTTCTTTTGTTATGTCTTTTAATTCACGTACTATTATGTTGGGATATGTTCTTTTATATCCTTATTGATGTAAATTTTATTTCCAAGTGATGATATGCCCTTTTGATCTCTCATCAACTCATTTTCTGAATTTTGAAGTGATGCCGTTAGGCTGTCGAATTTTACCAAGGGAACTTTTTAACCCAATTTCGATTTGTTTGGGATCAACATGTAGTTATTGAATATGCCATCTTTTGAATATGTGTGAATGACCTGTTATTGTTTTACACTTAATATCCACTTATATTGGGTGTATGTATATTTTTCACACATAATTTTGAGATTGAATTATCCTTAATTTAAGGATACCTTCTTTATATGGGATTTCATCACATTTGACATTTCTACTGAGACTTCACTGTTGTTATGCACCAATTCACTCTTATATGATGTATATACTGTCCTTTGGAATATTATATCATGAATCCATTTATTCTCATGATATTATAATGTTCTGCCTAAATGTTACTCCTCAATTATTGTATTCAAGTGTCACTAATCTTGGTAGAAACCCTTTAACCAAAATATCACTTTAAATGTTTTAATTATTTGTTTTTATTAATATACATGTTTTCAAAGTGGTTTTAAGGATTTATTTATATGGATATTAATGGTTTAAAATTTTAAAATCTTCAAGGTGGTATGGGATGCTTTGATTCAAAAATCACTTTATTAAATGTTTTAAATGGTTTTGGAAATGGTTTCTTTTTGAATGGATTCATTATTTCAATATACTAAAATGTTAAATTGTGATTGAAATGTGGAGATGTTATGTTTACTTTATGCATGTTTTATGTGATACATTTATGTTATGGATCTTGGGCATTGTTATGAAAACGGGTGGTTTCATGATAAACTAAGGGCGGGTGAGCCCGATATAGCTCTCCAATGCATTGGGTAACGCGAAGGAGTGAAACGTTAAGGTTTCTCCGAATAGATTTAGGGAATATACTGTGGTGGGTATTCCAAACGTAACCAAGAGGGTTACTCCCTACGTAAGAATGTTATGAATTCCTCAAGATACCTTTTATGTATTATGATTTCTATGATTTATTCATGATTTGATATGCCTATGTTTTATGGGTAAAGTATGATTTCATTCTAATGTATATATGAACTCATGTTTCCTTTCCATATTTTTATAACTCTTACTGAGCTTTTTTTGCTCATCCCATGTTTTTGAAATGTTTTTCACAGGTCAAGGGAAAGGTACATGATGTCATGATAGTGTCAAGGATGTTTCAAGAAAGAATCCGTGTTTTATTTTAAATATGATTCCATTGATGGGAATAATGAAAACTGTCTTTTATATAACCACTTTGTTTAAATGTGGAATGTAATGCAAGTTTCATGATCTAATTCTCTAAAACTCTAAACCTTAAAAGATCATCAATGTGTAATCTTGTAATAACTCAAGATTAAGTAAGGCTAAAGGCTGGGGCCTTATAGTTGGTATCAAAGGTCGGTTTAGATAACTTTAGAGGTTAGGGTATTCTCTAAGCATAAGTGACAGTACCATAATGGATAGGATTTCAGAAAGAGTCCTAGTTTTAGATAAAGTGAATGAGTAAGTATATCTTGGTGTTTATCTTCCTCATTAGAATATGATGGTTTTGTTGATATCCTCACACTGACCTTTTTGGTTTTAGTAAATGGATGGATCTAGCAGGCACCAACGTGACAATAGGTTTGAAGGAAACTGTGGTGGTTCTCTGATTAAGAGACTGGATGAAATGGTGGATTCAATGAGGAAACTCGTGGTTGTTCTAAACCAACTAGGAAGGAGTCATGATCAACCACTTGAACCTTGGTATAATCTGTAATGCATCATGTACGAGATGACCAATCGATGTGGAAGTTCAGGTAATAATTATAAAGGTAACCATTAGAGTTTATATGATCCTTACTTTTGAGGTAATTATGGGTTATTATATGTTATGATGGAAAATGAAAGGCATGAGATAAACTTGAGGTTTAAATATGTTATGATCATTTTTGAATATTTTATCTAGTTTTGGTGAATGTTTTAAGAATTATATATTTTTGGGAAAAGGAAAACACGCAGACCGTGTGACAACCCGTCGCGTCGGACAAAGCTGCGGGAATCGAAGCCACAACCAAAGTGCGACTGGTATTTATCGCCTACCACTAGACTACGTGAAGTCCCTGGTTAGTTTTACTGATTCTTTTTAGTTAGATGATTTTATGAATTAAGAGTAAGTTGATTTTGTGTTATCTATGGAAATTTATTAACCTATCGTGGAGGATATGTGATTAGGTTAATTACTTTTCAATACGAGCCATTAAGAGTAACTGATGTTGTTTGGAGATAAATGTTACGATTTTACTTGGAAGACTATGTGACTAAATCCTTCAAATATTTGGGTTTCAATATTTGTTTGGTTTACTTTGAATAATTTTATGGACAAATTGTTTATCTGATGGTCCTCGTTGAACTTTGGGTTTTGTTAGACAAAATTTTGGAGATTAAGAATAGATTTTCTTTTCATAAAGGGTTATCCTTTTCTGGATTATCTGATCATGTACTAACATTTTTGGTTCTGGATTTGGTTGAATTCTAAAGACATGGTAATTATATAGTTCTCTTTTTGTGGATTAGGTGATTCTCTAGAAGTTTATTATAGTACTCTTAATTTGAACAAGTCTTCTTAAATACTCATCTTTTGGAGAAAATATGAGTTTGTGTAAGGAATTTAATAAGAGTTGAAATTCAACATGATAAGTGATTAGGTTTCCTTATGAATAAATTCCTCAATAAAAAGTAACTTAAAAAAATGTTGTCTATTAACTTTTCCTAATGGGGAATCGAATACCGTTTAACCCATCACAAGTTTGTGATTTTCTTGTGGTTAACTTTCTCCTAAACATGATTTCTATCACTCTCTATCAGAACATGACCCTTTATTTTTTCCTCCATGTCCATATTTTCATACTTGGAATCCTAGTATGGGTTAACTCGGGTGACCTTTGTACTTATCATTCTTTATTTTAAAGTGATTGTTTTACCGACTCTTGTTCCGATGTGGGACTTTCAAGGATGTTTCCAAGCCCAATTTTAAAATTGCGAGGACGCAATTCCCAAAAGGGGGGAAGGATGTAACACCCCAGGTAAATAAAGAATATGACATCTTTATATTTATCCATATTTGTGAATAAAATATTAATATTACTTTAAAGGGGATGCTATGCTCGATGGCGTACCCAACACGCAACAACGAGTTTCTTTGGAATCTTACGTTGCATTCTAATAATTAAATAATATTATTTTAAATGGTAGTTAACGCCTAGCCGTTGTAATGGAGGTAATGAACAGAACTAATTAAAAAATAAATATATATGTTTTTCAAATATTTTTACTCTTTACAATAAATTTTAGAAGATTAAAAATGCAAATGAATCCAGTTTTTAAGCGAAGACATTCTAATATTCTTTAAAAGGTCGATTAACTGCCTTTTGATGTAGAACCCCTTTTAAATACACTTTTTGAAAATTTTATAAGACCTATTTTTTCAAAATAAAAATATTATTTATTATTGGGACATTGAAATTTTAGTTGGGTTAATTTTTGGTATTTTTCTGACAGTGTTCATTTTTCAATGAATAGTGAAAAGTACTGCATTTTACATCAAAACTGCTTTTTCATATAATTTAATTATATGGTTATATTATATTTTTAATTTGTTTTAAAGTGTAATTAGAATATATTTTTACCATGTAATTCAATGATGATCATTGGGATTAATTTCACTTTGGAATTAGGCATAAACAAGCGCCAAACTTTTCATAAATATTGTTTCCAAAAAACCCGCTACTTGTTTTGACAACAGGAAGTTTTTTTAAATTAATTATTGTAATTTATGTGTTTGGATTTTGGTAAAATGAATTAAATATTTGGAATCATAGCTACCAAATTATGTAATTAAGACTCTTTGGTTTTTGGACATTATGAATAGTAACGACTGTAATCATCTTTAATTATTTTGATTAATGAGTAATCGGGTAGTTAAAAATAATAAGATAATATCATAATAATAAAAAATTACCACAAAATGTGTCCTAAGGCTACTTTTTGTATCATGGACGACCATGGGATGCCTTTTGCCAAACTTGGGGGCCCCATGGAATCAATTTTGTGAGAAAGTGACTTTTTATCTATTTATTTTTTAAAAAATGATAAATTTGACAAAGAATGTATCACCTATGTAAAATATTTTTAATATTGTCTAAATAAATTATATTTTGGACTATAAATTTTAATTGGAAATCTAAAACGATTTCCTACATTATAGTATTTTTTTTATAATTTTTAGACATTAAATAAATTAAATTATTTATGACATCATGATGATGTAGCGATGACCTCATTATTTAACAATTTAAATAAAATGGAAAGATAATATAAAATCTAAGACCTACAATGTCCAAAACCTATTGTATGGGTGGATTTAGAACCCTTATCACCTTATCCTCGAAACACATCAATGTGGGACCATTAAAATCCGAAACTCATTTGTAAATAATGTTACATTTTATACCTTTCCAAGAGTGCCCCTCCTCTCCTCTTATAAAAGGCCCCCACCTCTACCTCCTTACCCACACTTACAAAGCCTTTGGCACGGCCAGCCCCTTCCCATTTTGTCTCTCCACATCCCTCTCTAACTCCTTGAATCCTCACTTTGGGCAGAATCCATTCCAAGGAATCCTTTGAGCTCAAATCAAAGGAAGTTACCCGATTTTATGGTAATGTCTTCACTTGAGTCCTTTTGTTTTATTTTACTTCTCCAACCCCATAAACTCTTTTTATTATTTTCTCTTGTAACAACTCTAGTATATTCAATATACTAGGATGTTGTTATAAGAAGTATTAGAGCTACACTTACTCACACCTACATCTAATGGTTAAAGAACATACTGTTTCCGTGGTTGGCGAATTTCTTCCTCCCGAAACGATGATTGTTCAACATTCTTCTAACACCTTAAAAGGTGGACATTAAGATGACACTATATTTATATATAATATCTAATATTTTTATGTTTTACATAATCTTCTGTATTTTTCATTTATGGCATACCTTTATGGTTTCCATTATGGGTAAACGCAATATCGTCATTTAAGGAAGTGCGGACTACCGCCCCCTCAAAGTGAGTTGATTCGTTAATACCATATGTGGTACGTATAAAGGATATATTTAATGATATTATATATGATATCATACTGGAATTAAAATACTATTATGTATCATTATGTTTTAATTCCATTAATTATGAAATAGAAATGGAAGTAGCGTTCATGTGTACGTACGGCTTACCGTCTCCATGAACGGTGTATTTCATTTCTTAACTCTAAATGTTATGTAATATTATAAATGCATGAATATACTGGATATATATGATATATATGATATCTAAATCATGAATAAAATTCTGGATATAATGAACATTTGGCCACACGAACAACATTTAATTGTAAGAAGTCCACTTTCGACTTAAGAACCAAATATCGACAAAACAAATATTATTAACTTAAATGAATACATAATGTTTATGACATTGTAATAAATGATATAAAAGGAATAATGAACTTTAAAAAGGTTCTTAAGTGATTAGAAATTAACTCAAGTTTATTATTCAGAAGATTAAAGAACGATCGAGTCAAGTCGGACCCGAGGTAAGGGATCCTACTCCTCTCTTTATTTTTAAGTACAATCTTTTATGTCATTCCTTTTAAAGATCATATTTCTTGTTATTGGGATGTTCTTTTATATTAATATTACTTTAATTTTTATGTTAAAATGATTGGAGACCCTATTCTCTCTCATCAATCCATTTTGGAAGTTTTGATTGGTGCCGTTAGGCTGCCAAATTTTCGTAAGAGATATAACCTCTCTCTTTCTTTTTAAGTACCCTCCTTTATGTCAATTCTTTTAAGATCCTCTTTGTTATGATTGGGGATGTTATTTTATATTCCTCTCGCTGTAAATTTTATGATAATATGATGAGATACCCTATTTCCTCTCACCAATCCATTTTGGAAGTTTTAAGTGGTGTCGTTAGGATGCCGAGTTTTCCTAAGGGATTTTTCATCTAACTTTTATTCCCGTGAGATTTATGCTACATTTTCCACAATTTACTTTGAGTGGTGTATGTACTACCCAATATTATAAACGTTTTATAGTATAATTTAATTTATGGGTATTCAAATCTTCATTTTATAACCCTTCTTCCATGGGGTGTGCATTTCGAAAGTTACCCAACTCGGTAAGGAGACCTTTCACCCTCCTCTTTTTAAAAGACTTATTTTGTTATGTCTTTTAATTCACATAATATTATGTTAGGATATGTTCTTTAATATCCTTATTGATGTAAATTTTATGTCCAAGTGATGAGATACCCTTTTGATCTCTCATCAACTCATTTACTGAATTTTGAAGTGATGCCGTTAGGCTGTCGAATTTTACCAAGGGAACTTTTTAACCCAATTTCGATTTCTTTGGGTTCAACATGTAGTTATTGAATATGTCATCTTTTGAATATGTGTTAATGAACTGTTATTATTTTACACGTAATATCCACTTATATTGGGTGTATTTATATTTGTCACACATAATTTTGAGATTTAATTATCCTTAATTTAAGGATACCTTCTTTATAAGGGATTTCATCACATTTGACATTTCTACTGAGACTTCATTGTTGTTATGCACCAATTCACTCTTATATGGTGTATATACTGTTCTTTGGAATATTATATCTTGAATCCATTTATTCTCATGATATTATAAAGTTCTTACTAAATGTTATTCCTCAATTATTGTATTCAACTATCTCTAATTTTGGTAGAACCCCTTTAACCAAAATATCGCTTTAAATGTTTTAATTATTTGTTCTTATTAACATCCATGTTTTCAAAGTGGTTTTAAGGATTTATTTATATGGATATTAATGGTTTATAATTTTAAAAGCTTCATGGTGGTATGGGACACTTTGATTCAAAAATTTCTTTATTAAATGTTTTAAATGGTTTTTGAAATGTTTTCTTTTTGAATGGATTCATTATTTCAATATCCTAAAATATTATATTTTGATTGAAATGTGGAGATGTTATGTTTACTTTATGCAAGTTTTATGTGATACGTTTATGTTATGGTTCTTGGGAATTGATATGAAAACGGGTGGTTCCGTGATAAACAAAGGGCGGGTGAGCCTAATATAGCTCTCTAATTCATTGGGTAATGCGAAGGAGTGCAAAGTTAAGGTTTCTCCGAAGAGATTTAGGGAATATACTATGGTGGGTATTCAAAACGTAACCCAGAGGGTTACTCCCTACATAAGAATGTTATGAATGCCCCAAGATACCTTTTATGTCTTATGATTTCTATGATTTATTCATGATTTGATATGCATATGTTTTATGGGTAAAGTATGATTTCATTCTAATGTATATATGAACTCATGTTTCCTTTCCATTTTTTTATAACTCTTACTGAGCTTTTTATGCTCATCCCAAGTTTTTGAAATGTTTTTCACAGGTCAAGGGAAAGTTACATGATGTTATGATAGTGTCGTGGATGTGTCAAGAAAGAATCCGTGTTTTATTTTAAATATGTTTCCGTTGATGGGAAGAATGAATACTGTCTTTTATGTAACCACTTTGTTTAAATGTGGAATGTAATGCAAGTTTCATGATCTAATTCTCTAAAACTCTAAACCTGAAAAGATCCTCAATGTGTAATCTTGTAATAACTCAAGATTAAGTAAGGTTTAAGGCTGGGGCCTTATAATGGTTATTAAAAAAATAGTTTTCCTAATCTAAATGGTATGTGGTAATATTTGGATCCTTATACAATTAGGATAAATAGAATGTTTTTGAGTTCTGTTACCATTTATAGTGAAAGATTGGTTTGTGGTAAAAAATTTAATAAAGAATGAAAGTCTACATGACAAGTAAGTATATTTCCTTACGTTCTTAGTAAATCTCCTAAATAAATTCCTCAACTTTATGAAAGATAACTTAAAACAAAAATGTTGTCGGTTAACGTTTGCAACTGGGGAATCAATGATCATTTAACCAATCACAA
Source organism: Viscum album (assembly GCA_963277665.1). Lineage (NCBI taxonomy): Eukaryota > Viridiplantae > Streptophyta > Magnoliopsida > Santalales > Viscaceae > Viscum > Viscum album. The sequence goes on along the minus strand of OY728122.1, from coordinate 1,503,434,895 downwards.
GTTTTTGATTTTCTTGTAGTTAACTTTATCCTAACCTTGTTTTCTACAACACTCCATCAGACCTGGATGGTTTGTTTCTCCTCCATATCCATATTTTCATATAATCCTAGTTTGGACTATTTCAGGTGACCTTTGTACTTCTCTTTCTTTCTTTTAAAGTTATATTTTTATTAACCCTATTTCTGTTGTGGGTCTTCCACAAAGGTATTTGCTACTTTCAACCATTTATTTTCGAAGAAAAATTTCAAATTGCGAGGACGCAATTTATTGAAGGATGGGAGAATGTAACACCCCAAGCTTCCACGATACGCTTCTCCTTCAATAATTCAATAGCTTGCATTGTACGCAACTTCGAGTTCTAACACACCGTGACTAATCAAAGTAGAGGCTTTGAATAGTAATACCCACTTTTTAAAATTATAGAAATTTTATATTTCAAAATGTAATTCATTTTTGTATTCGTAATATCGAAATTATCCTAAGTTGATTTTTTTTTAATTTTCTAAGAACTTCCAACTTTTGATGAATAGTGAAAAATACTTAAAAACAACTTTTTTAATAAAAATAAATTATATGGATAAATTATACTATTGAGTGGTTTTGAAGTATAATTAGAATATATTTTGACCATTTTATCCAACGGTGGCCATTAGAATTAATTTCACTTTGAAATTTGACATAAACAATTGTCAATCTTTTGATGTATATTGTTTCTTAAAAACACGCTATTTGTTTTCACAACTTGAATTAATTATAAAATTATTTAATGAATCATACATTCTCGGAATTTTGTAAAACAGACATCATTTTTTAATTCGGAATATCAATTACAGCTTAGGGTGAAATTTTGGCATTATTCTGAAAAACTTCAATTTTGGATGAATAGTGAAACCAATAAGTGATAGTTAAAAACTGATTTTTCGTTTAAATGAAACATTACCACTTATGTGATTTGATTTTTAAAAATCTGACATACATGGTTTTCATTATGATGTAAAATTTGGTTCAATGAGATTAAAATAATTTTTTGTTGAATAGTAACTTTTATGTTTAATTTATCACGATTAAAGTTAATTAGGGAAATTTAAGTTAAAAATGAAATTATAAAAATATGAAAATACCTTTACAATTTTTCTACCTTTATTGGATGATTATTGGCCGACCAAGACATTCCATGGGTCAACTTGGGGACTCCATGGAGCCACTTGGGTAAGAAAATGACATTAATAACTTTTTATTTAATGTAAGGATAAAATTGTCACAAACATGAGTTGTTTTACTACAAAAATTATTACATGGGGTTATATAAGTTACTTTTTGACTATAAATATTAATTGTAAAGCGAGGGATATTTCCTACATCATGGTAATTTTTTTTATAATTGTAAGAAATTAATTAAATTAAAATATTTATGACACCATGATGATGCATTGATTACCTCATTAATTAACGATTTTACTAAAATGAAAAGATAATGTAAAATATAAGACCTACACTTGTAAAAAACCTATTGGATGGGTATATTTCGAACCCTTATCACTGTGTCCTCGAAATATATAATTTTGGGACCTTTGAAATCCGAAAAGCACTTCATAATAATTTAACATTTCATGACTTTCCAAGAGTGCCCCTCCTCTCCTCTTAGAAAAGGCTCCCACCACTACCACCTTATTCACACATTCAAAGCAATTTTACTCGTCCATCCTCTGCCCAAATACTCTCCCGACATCCCTCTCTTACACCTAGAAGCCTAAATTTGGGAAGAAGTCTTCCCAAGGAAGCCTTTGGCTCAAATCAAAACAAGTTACCTGATTTTAAAGGTAATGTCTTCTCTTAAGTTGTTTTGTTTTATTCTGATTCTCCAACCCCCTAAACTTTTTTTATTCTTTTATTTTGTAACAAAACCAGTATCCTAAATATACTTGGATGTTTTTATGAGAAGTATTTTATTTACACTTACACACACCTTCATCTAATGGTTAAAGAACATACTGTTTCTGTGGGTGGCGAATTACTACCTCACGAAACGATGATTGTTCAATATTCTTTTAACACCTCTCATGGTGGCCATTATGATGACACTAATTTTATATATGATATATATTATGTTTTTTTACTTATTATTCTTTATTTTTCATTCATTTATACCTTTATGATTTCCATTATGGGTAAGCAAGATAATTTCATTTTAGGAAGTGCGGACTACCGCCCCTCAAAGTGATTTGAATCGTTAATGCCATATGTGGGATGTATAAAGGATAGAGTAAATGATATTATAAATTATATTATACTGGATTATAGTATACCTTTATATAATTATAATTTCATTCCATTAAATACAAAATAAAAATGAAAGTAGCGTTCAAGCGTACGTAAGGCTTACCGTCTCCATGAACGGTGCATTTCATTTCTTACCTCTAAATGTTATGTAATATTATAAATGAATGTATTTACTAGATATATATGATATATATGATATCTACATCATGAATAAAATTATGGATATAATGTATATTTTACCACATGAACAACATGTAATTATAAGAAGTTTAATTTTTACTCAAGTACCTAAGATCGACAAAATGACCGTTATTAACTTAAATAATTACATAATGTTCATAACAATGTAATAAGTGATATAAAAGGAATAATGAACATGAAAAAGGTTCTTAAGCAAGTAGAAATTAACTCTAGTTTATTATTCAGGAGGTTAAAGAACGATCGAGTCAAGTCGGACACGAGGGAAGGGAACTTCTTAACCCAATTTTTGTTCTTTAGGTTAATCTCATACTTTCAAATTATTTCATGATATTTTTATGTCCTATCACGTATTTTTAATTTCCTTATGTGTAATTATTGTGAATAAACATAATATATCTATTTTATTTAATAAAATGATCTTGGTAAGGATTTCGTCTCAATCTCCTTTCGTTAAGGCATATTTTATTTTATACACAACTATCTTTTATATGGTGTATAAACCCCTTTCACTTTTACGTTTATTCAAAAAGAATCTTTTTTATACGAAGAATTTTACTAAACGACAAAAGGGAATGTTTATTTTTTTCCATACGTATGCGGCGACAATGACTTCTCTACCAGTGTGGCCATTATTTGAGTTTTGGCTTCCTCTACATGACATACATTTTTATAAATGAAAAATATATACAATGTATTAATATTATTTTATTTTGGTATTGAAAATGGTTTTGAAAGTGTTTTTTATATCAATGTGTTGTATTGATATATTGTGATTGAAATGTGGAAATGTTATGTTTCCTTTATGCATGTTTTATGTTATACGATTATGTTATGGTTTATGATATGTTTAAACCTATTCAAATGAGGAATTCATTGGACTTAATAAGTGACGGGTGGAGCCCGCTATAGCTCCCCGATGCATCGATAGGTCTCATGAGACAAACTAGTGTCTTGGTACGAGGCCTTGACAAAATCTTATTAGTAGTCTTGGCACGGGGCCTTGGCTATGTGGTTATGATAGTCTGGCATTATGCATTCCATCATTATGAAAGTGGTTATTGATATTGCATGTGATTATTCGACCATTAGAATATCCATGTGAATAATTAAATGGAATTACCACATTTTAGTTTTTCCATATTATGTTGAAGTTCAAGTTTAAAAGTCTTTTGTTTTAGTTATACATTGCCGGAAATGTTTATGTTTATTTATGAAAGCATCTGCTATATTGTTACCCTTACTGAGCATCTGAACTCACCCCTTACAATGTTTTAATTTTTTCAGGATGTGAAGAAGTATATTATGAATGACCTCCATGGATAGTTTGAGGGGATATGAAGACAAGATTTTGTTGTAGTTTTGTTTTACTTTATGATGTAATGTAAGACTTATGAATATATCTAGTGTTTCCAAGGCTACTAAACTAATCGTTCTTTCGAGACTTGATCTTTTGTGATCATGCCATTGTTACGCAATAATGCACCGACTCTGGGTAACTAGGGTCAGGGCGTTACAAAAATAACCTAAAAACATGTCCAAAATCCAGTTTTTAGACATATATACACCCTATAATCACTTTTATCTTCTTTTTACCAATATTGGATCCACTTTCCATGCGAAAAATATATGAGTAATTTCAATTCACAAAATTTATAAGACTATCACTCCTCCATTAAAAAATAAACCATATCCTCCAACTACATCACACCTATAAAGCCAATTTTTATCCACCATTATCTGCCCAAATATCTTCCCAACATACCAAACCTAATAGTATAATCCTACCATTTTATGAAATAAATCCAATAAATCCATTTGATGCCAACCGATAAGAGTTCATCGAAAATGTTGTAACATTCATCCTCATGATCTTTTATTTAATTTCAATTCTCCACCCCCTAAAATATTCGCATTCCATTATTGCATTAAAAAATATCCTCAATAAATGATGTTGTTTTTTTGTTTTAACCTAAACATAGACACAATTCCATCTAATGGGTAACAAATATATTGTTTATGTGTTTGGTGAAATACTTCCTCACAAAATGATGATTTTTCGTTCTTCCTTTATCGCAACTCATGGTGGGAATTATTATGGAAAATATATTTATATATAATATATGGGATATTTATTATGGATTTAATATTATTTAAATATTTTATAACACATATCTCTATAATTTCCATTTTTTATAAATGATATAATTTCTCTTGAGGAAGTATGGACTACCGCCCTATTAAAGCGATTTTATTTGTTCATACACTACATTGAATATATTAAGGATGTTTTCATTGAACTTATATGATATATATTATATAATAATGAAAATGGAATATTTTTATATATACCTATATAGACACTTATAATAATTTACTCTCTTCCTTCCAATTTGAAAATAAAATGGAAGTATTATTCCTACGTACATACGGCCTACAGTCTCCATTAACAATATATCCCATTTCATACTTCTATATGCTATAAATTATAATAAAACTAATATAATCAATATAATTTATATTTATATCATGTTTTTCATTCTAGAAATCATGATATATTTATAAGGACCCATTATATAACAAATTAATACACATGCGAATAACAATGAAAATATTACCTGAACTATAAGTTTAACATAAATTTTTTAACAAGCAGGTAATAAAATGTCATAATAGAACTATATATGGTATTAGAAATAATAATTTAAATATTCAAAATATGTTTAATAAATTTTAAAATATTTTTTGGGAAATTTTTATGATAGGGAAATGAGTAAAGACCTAATGTAAGGGAATTTCATCTCACATTTAATTTCCATGATATACATACTTTATACACCACCAATTATTTTTGTGTTGTGTTTATAAAGAACATAGATGTGGTATATGATTATTATACTTATATTTATGTGTATTTGGAAAACTATTCTAGGATCATTATTCATGGGGTTAATTCTTCAAAAGCAACCAAATTGGAAATATACTTTTGTCTTAATTTACCTTCTCTAAGTCACATGTTTTTAGGACGATATATACTTTTTCTAAGTGTATATACTTCCCTTCGACATGTTAAATAATATATTTATCATTTTTTAATAATTTTTGACTCATAATGTAATTCCATTATCGTATATCGATGGTATGATCCAATGTAACAAAAGGGTAAGAGTTTATTTAAACAATCTCATCACTTTTAGAGATTGATAAGGATGATTCATCCATTTACTAAATATTATGATCTATATCTCTGGAACACTCATGAGATTAATTTTAATATATTTATTCAATATATATACGTGTATTATTACCATTTATAAACTCATTGGTACTTCATATAAATAAAAAAACTTTTTTATGAAAACCCTGCCCACATTTCTCCCTTCGATTAGAAATATGTTTTTTTTAAAAAATATTTTCAAAAATGGAATAAAAAATGTTTTAAAAAGATATTTATTGATTATTTTAAAGAAAAATTGATTTTTATAATGATTTATTATTTTAAAATATTTATTTATAATTTTTCATTATTATTTTCAATGAAATTTTTTTCATAACATCTTCTTAATTTCTTTATGCATTTTCAATGTATTTTAAAAATGTGTTTTTCAAAATGTTTTCAATATTCCATTAAATGTTTTTAAAGTATTATAAAATAATTTATTAAATATTTTTTCTATTATTTTTATATGTTTTCAATGTACCATCAATTATATGGGTTTCAAACAAATTTCAATAATTCATTAATTTTTTTCAATGTGATTTCAAATAAAATGTTTTTTAAATTATTTTGAAGAGTATTTCATAAGTTTCTAAGGAGAAAGGTTTTAAAAATGATATCAATTATTTTCTGTAAGATTTCATTTTAGATTCTAATAAAATTATTTTGAAATTGATTTATATATTAAAAAGGTAATATCAATGAAGAATGAAAATTTTCTTTAAATTTATTTTAAAGATATTTCAAAATTATATTCCATATAAGATGACATACATTGATGATAATAATTATTCTCATACATATAACCTAAAATTTGAATTAATATTATATCTGTAATAGTTTATATTTCTATGGAATTATTATTATGATACCCATTTATCTTCCATGGGTTATATGATTTCGAATCACGCATCTCTTCACACGTTATGCATTAATAAAATTATTGGTAAAACTATCTATTTTGAATGTTTTAGGATGTGATTAACTGTTAATGATAATCATTCAATATAATAGGTTATGATTTATGTATATGAAACCGAACTCTTTCTATGGGTCATGATATGATGCAAGTTTTATTATCTTGGGGAACATGTATGTTTGTTTTTGTTACTCGACATTTGGGAACAATATATCCATACAATTAATTGTGTAAAAACAAAGGTTTTATTATCTCAAATGGTAAACATAAGGAAATCCCAACCCCAAATAAATTGGTACATGTGGGGAAATCCCATTCCCAAAATAGGAGGGTACACAGGAGGCAATCCCATGTCGGAAGTAGGTACAAAAGTGAAAAACGCAAGACTATCAAGCTATAAAGTCTTTTGTATACCACCTTAATATAGTGTTTTTATATTCTTATGTTTATAGAATAATTCCATGTGTTATTCATATATTATGCTTCCAGGTATCATGTTCATTATTACATTATGATTCATGTTTTATGAAGTACAAATAATTATTAAATGATTCATGTTTATGATTTTATATATTAATGGTATGATCTTATAATTATAATTATCATGTTTTTATACACATATGTTCATGAATTGATTACAATTTTCTTTTATTTACCCTTACTGAGAATTTGAGCTCACCCAATTCATGTGTTTCCCTTCCCCAGGTTATGATGAAAGGTTTTTATGTAGAAATATAGATGGTGAAGATATTTGTGGGAAACAATGATGATATTTGTTTGATTCATAATATTTTTGATTGATGTTTCCAAAGGCACTGAACAAATATAGTCCTTGGGAATCTATTTTTGTAATGGTTTATGTATTCTGAAAAAGTGTTGTAATGTCTATGTAAACTATGACTGGGTGTTTATAGATAGTATCTGATTGAAGTTTTTGTTAACCATTTAAAAATAGGATGAGAATACTTTTGTGAGATCTCTAATTATATTAATAAGGATATGTATATAGATGTCTCTAAGGGTATGTATATGAATGTGTCAGTGTTTAAGAAAATGCCCTAGTATTTTTTAATTGATAGAGTAAGTGGTATCCTAGTAATACCTCTCTGTATGGATTCTAAAAGTGTCTGTGGATATGAAAAATATGTAGCTATCGAATAAATTTAAAAGTTATATTGGGCATGACTTGGGGTATTATGGTACACAAAAAATGGACTTTGTGGCACACCTATTTTAAGACCCCTGAAGGATATTCTTTGGGAATTCAGAAGCTTTTCAAGAACCATCAGGAAAAAATTAAATAAATATTTTCTATGAATAAATTTGGATAATATTATTGTTTCATAGTTTAATAAAGGTGTAATAACTTATACATATTATAATTGGATTTTAAGATTCATTGGTTCCATAATCTCATTATAGGATCTGAGTCAATGATTTTGTTTTTATTAAATTCATGTATCCCGAGGGAACCGCATTAATGGTCATTTCAATAGAAAAAAGTTTAATTTCACATAAACCCAATAATGTATGAGGTGTAATGATAATTTTAATTTCCATACTTACCCAAATTTCTCTAGAAAGAAACAACAATAGTCTCCAATATGATAAGAAGAGGGAATAATATTCTCTTCAATCCATTGTGAGGTAATGTGTGCCTTCTTTGAATGGTTTGTGTAATCAATTTGTTTATGAAAAAAGAATAAGTACCAGTTAAAAAATATTTTTTCTTCTCCAATGTTTATAACATGAGAGATTCATTTTGGTTTTTTATCAGTTAGATCATGAAGTAGATCAATGGTGGAATCTAATTAGGAATATGAGGTAGATAGATGAAATTTACTCAATAGACTAAGATGCATTGAAGAACATATTTTTTAATAAGTACATTCCTTAGATTCATTATAATAAAATATACATGAAATTAATAGAGTATAATTTGATGTTTTAGGAATCTATTCATTCTTATAAATAGAATTTTACAATGCATGTGAGGAACTATTCAAGTATTATCATTAAACCACAATGATAAATTGATCAATTCATTGGTGGTCTGAAACGAAGAGTTTAAAATTCTTGGGAAATAAGAGACTCATCATGTTTGAATAAGAGAATACATGTTATATAATGGTGGAAAATTAGGTTGGGGTTTTGTATAAATATCATGTTTATTGATAATAAATGTATGATGGTGTTCAATGTAATATCTAACTACATTGTAGAAAATATAATGTGTCTTATGTTGTGCACAAATTATTTGAAGGAACATGTGGGGAATTGTTAAAATAAGAATATTGAATGCTTAAAGTGTTGAGGGGAAGGACATTGAGTGGATAAATGTCAATGTTACGAGATTAAGTAAGATATTGATGCAAATATTGAGAAATCCCAACAGAATTCATCTCCCAAATTTCATTATTTCAATGACATGGAGTTTGGAAATTACAAAAACTAGTGCCTCAATCCAAGTACTAATTTGAATGATAAGATAGAAAAACCATTAACGATAAAGGAAAAAATGAAAAGCTTATGAAATCTGAATGGGTAAATTAATCCATGATAATTAATAAATACTTATCATTCCTTCAATTTATGGGAATATTTTATTTTATTTTTTATGAAACATACCTATGAAAGTATTATTATTCATCAATCGGTGATATTTCATGGGATTATATTTTCCTACAAGTATTATGGAATAATAAAAGAACATTTGATATTATATCAATACAATGATAGACACATGTTTCTAATGAAAATATTACTGTTTTAAGATAATATCTTATATATGGAATAAAGGGTCAGTTTTATTTTTTAAGGGATAAAAATTTAACCATTTACAAAAAGTTTACTTTTAACATTGGATGAAGTTTGTGAGAGTAATGTATTATCTCACCACATGAGGATTTTTTCATATTTGAATACCTAATATATCAATTTTGGGTTGATAGTTTAAAATAGTGATGGGATCACATGTCCTGATTATCATGATATGTTTATGCTATAGGAAGGAAAAGAATCACAATCCATTTTGAGAAAGTGGTGAAGTGGTAAATGGTGAAGTCATAACCAGAGGGTGTGATTTTATTTATGGAAGCTATAGAATTCATGTAAGTATAACTTCTCATGATAATTATTAAACCATAGGGAGAGGATCTTGAAACCAAAAAGTGTATCTGAGTACCTTCTCTTCTAATACATCACGTGGTATCTTTTTTATTCAATGTTTAATGGATTTGTGATTATTAACATTATAATATAAAATTTCTTTATCACCATCCACCAGAACATGATTTTTATATTGCTCTACGATGTCTGTGTATTCACTTTCCACCTAAGTATACATGGAACATTGCAATGTGTTACTTTGGGTAAACGTTATGGTTCCAACATTTGTTATTTGAAGGAATATTTAGTGTTAATTTTTATGATGTGGGATTAAATGAAAGGAAAATTCTTGTATTAAACAATAAAAAACACATAATAGTTTATAGGATGAAATTCTTGTATAATCGATCTAGAATTTTACACCCAGATATACTGTGGTTTTTTTCAAATTAATTTATTCCTTTTGATATTTTAATTTTCACACTGCATAGAAAATTGTTATTTTATATATATTAAAGAAATAATTTATTCTAATGTTATATGAAACAAGAATATTTCATGCACTACACACAATATATGGTTTATTAAGATCTATATGTAACTATAATGTCAGTATACATTACATGCATGTGAGAATTTTAAGGATGTCTTGCGTAATACGCATGATTGACTGTTACCAAAATTTAATGTCTTATAAAAATTATTATTAATTAATATAATATTATATTACCTCGAATTTATTTTGAAAAAAATAAATATTATTAACAAACTTATGAAAATATATGGTTTACACAAATATATGAAGATTTCAAATGTAACCAATTAATTTAAAATGAAAACCGATTGAATATAATGGAAAATTTTATTATTTTTATGATCAGAAAGATTTTTTACCCTAATAAATTAAATTAATGAGTTTTACTAATTAAATATGTATTGTATACAATAAATAAAATATTATTGATATTCACCATAGTGATTTTATGGACAAATCATAAGAAAAAACACAATTTTATGCTTATGCACCAACATTTTTATTAAGGCATTATTATCGCCTTTAAGGGAGAATAAATTAAAAAATATCGAACTTTTATAGATTTAATATGTAAAAATAAAATTAATAATTGAAATTGGAACTTAATAAATAGGTTAGGGTAATTTGTTTTGGTATTTTCTTGTGATGTTTCAAGTATTATTGAATAGTGGAAAATACTGAAATTTAGTTCAAAACTGATTTTTCATTTAATTAATTTATAATGAAAAATTACTTTCTAAATTGGTTTAAAATTATATTTATATCATATTTTTATAAATTAAAAAACATAGTTTATTATAAAAAAAATTAATTTGAAATTTAATATAAAAACATATAATTGTTTTGAATGTTTTTACTTGAAAAACCATTATTGTCGACTAAATATGAGGATTTAATTTAAATTAATTTATTCCAATTATGTGATTTGAATTTTAAATAATGTGTTATATATTTTGAATCATAATAATTTATAATTTATTATAATTTCAACATTGTTTTTGACCAAACATATTTGTAATTAAAATTAATTACATGGGTTAATGTAAAATTAAGATTATCTAAGAAGTTATCGTTAAATATAAGTACCTAAATGAAATTTAAACATGTCAAAATTCTATTTTAAAGCCATATTTTTACCCTATAATCAATTTTATCGAATTTTTACCATTATTAGTTCAACCTTCCATGGAAAAATATGGGTCTAATTCTAGGTTCCAAAATTTTAAAGTGTTTCTCTCCTTCATAACAATAATGCCTCCACTTCTTCAACAGCCTCACACCTTTCAAGACACATTGTTGAAACCAAGATATACTATAATTTCAACTCAATTTCACTCCTATAATCATATAATCCTCTCCTTGGGTAGAAATTTCATGAATAACCCATGTCAGGGCTCAAGCTGCAACTCCCCCAGACCCACCTCCATTTTCTTGTGCATGGTGAAAAGCGTAGAAGTCACAACATCTCTAAGAGGACTTCTCCTATGAACCTATAATCACTCACAAACACACACACAATCATGTTTCCAACACAATGATAATGTGCAGAGGGAATGGAAAAAATGATATAACATAGATATATGTTTACAAGAAAGATGCATCAACCTCTAAATTGTACATGTATATAAATTCAAATTGAATGGGAAAGGGGAAAAATACATACCCATAAAGGAAAGTTCCACAACATGATAGTAAATAAATTGCAAAACAGTTTATAGGGCCCCACACATGGATCCCGAGATACCACCACCGGACATGGTCCAAGAAATTATATCCCTACGCTCTTTTGTAGTCACGATCAACCTATCCACTGTCTGCATATGAAACCAAAATGTCAGAAAATCCCATGCAGGGTTGAGTATAAGAATCTTCAATAAGATTCCCCAAGAAGTAAAAGGGGGAGAAATAAGTGAAACATTGACTAAAAAAGAATTATATTGAATAATGCAAAATAAATAGTGCATATCAACCCAATAAGGGAGTGAGGTGAGATCATCCAGAAACAAGAGGATAAAAATGGTGGGAAAATGAAATTCTCATTGATTATTCACTTCCTATAATAAGAGATTAGAATTGTTTGACTATAAGAATATATACATTAAAATATCTTGGAATACCTCAAGTGTCCTCAACTCTCCTGGATGGAGAGTAACTGAAACCCAAAGACTTGGTACTTAAATAGTTTATATAAAAATACTCAATCAGAGAAACCAAAGTGAAAGAGTGATTGGATATCAGTCTCTTAGATCGACCATATAAAATAGTTTTCAATAGTTACAAAAGTAACCAAAAATGATTCCCCACATCCCACACATTGACCTTGAACATGCACGTCAATGGGAGTCAGTCACCACACCTTGATACAATCCACTTTGTGTAGCTCTGTCTCACCCACACAGATGTATGTTGCATCACATGGATCTTTATTAGTGGGAAAATCATCCCACTTTATTGTGAGTCCAACGGAATGTAAATATTTGTCTCTTCACTAATATGTATAGTCATATTCTATATAATCTAAGTAGGGGACCCCCTCACTATTATGTCAATGGTATTCAACTTTGTTATTATTTTATGGGTACCCATGCCCTGGTATGTTAGAGAGATTCTATACTATGTCATCGAGGACCCAATCCCATGTTGATGGTGGGGGGGGGGGGTTACACTTTTAATTGTTAAGGACATGCACCATACCCGATAGGAGGATTCCACGTGAATTTAAATGTAGATGATTCAAACCCATGATTATGGGGGTTTCGACTATGATAGCCTTCTTAGATGACCTAAAACCTAGTTCCTTAGTGGTATTCCACGCTAGGTCATTGAGGAACTACACTATCTATCCCTACTAGATGGTACATATAAGAAAGCATCGAGGAAAGCCACAGTCTAGACCAACTAGGGGGAAAGATCTGAAAACTCTAATAAACTGTGATGATAAAAACCTTCTTCAGACATTCTCAAAAAATTAATCACACCTATAACATCTCACATTGTATCACGAAAACCACTATGACATGAACCATCATCTACTGCATGGAAAAACACTCAGGATATGCTATTTTCAGGACAAGATCCGAGTCCAGAAGTATAATATACGATTGGTAGAATATTTATAATGTGTTACCTGGTGGATATTGTTCCGACATGATGTGTGACCACACCAAATTGCTGGATATGTAGCCAACCATACCATGGTACTAAAATATCATCTATATCCCCTAGGAGTGCATGTGTACTCTCACATTACATTGCATATCTGGACAAAAAGAAGGTAATGAAATGACACTCATCATTGGTCTAAAGGGATAATATGTGCTTTTATTATCATGCCTCATCAAACAGCTCTAGAGAACCTATCAGATCACACCATTGTGATCTTTGTGAAAAATTTCCCAAGGTCAACTATTCATTCTCCTGAATCGGACACCCAATGAATAACATACATATCTCAAATTCTCACATGAATGGTGCTACCGGGGGCCAGTCCTCGATACCAGAAAACATCACATGGATCACACCATTGTGATCCTCATGAAAATATACACTGGATCAACAATTATTCTTGCTGAAAGGAGAACCCAGTGAAAAAGTAACATTCTATAAAAAAATTACCAAACCAGGACTCATGCAGACAACACCTTTATTTTGGAATTAATAACTTGAAATGGGTCTTGAAACTACCACCTCAATTTTAGGGTCATCCATGTGCTAACGACATGTTAGTTGGACGTCGTATCCATGAGATTCAACTGATAAAAAAAACTCAAGGTAATAATAATAATAATAATAATAATATAATTGGACGTCTCATGCCACCATTCCTTGATCCTATAACATAATTTTATTAAACATGCATGAAAAGTTCCACATCAATGAAAGGGTCATATTTCAATAGATGGCACATTAATATGATTCTCTATGTAGGTTTACATTCAAATAAGATTTTAAATATAATAATAATAATAATATTTTGGATTTTTCATGAGCAGCTCAATGAGTTAGTAAAAGTTACTAGAAATTACCCATAAAACGATTGGACACTACATGGGGATGTAATAGTTGATTAAATGTGTAAATAATAATAATCTTATTAATATTATTTTCATTTATTTTTTTAGGTTTTCCAAAAAAACATGTGTGGATTGGTGGCCAGTAGACTGTCTGTCACCGCCTTCTAGGACCGGCTGCCCCTGTCAATGCACCCAAGCTCGATGGAGTCTCTGCCTGATCTTCTGGAGCCACACACTGAAGCTACCACCTATCACCCTTGCAATATCCACTGTGTCGCTGCCTCACTGTAGCCACAACCTCAGAGGACATGTGCCACCACCACTTTCCACATACAACTGGGAATGATCTAGTGGTCGTAAAATGAATATGAGACTATATCTAGGACCCCATATCCTGATATACACATATGTGATCACCGCTCGAGGATTTTTAAATGTTCTGACGAACTGAAAATTTGGTGCGACATCAGCTCTCCATAACACCTCCTCTGGTGCCTAAAACTCAAAATTGTGATACATATGGAATCATTGGATCCCAAAATTCATAGATATTTGATCCTCTAGTCTTTTAGATTTCGTATCGACATGTAATAATGTTGATTGAAGAAGAAAATGATCAATAATGAGGAACAAATGATCCATAAATTAATCGGATGATGGTCGATGTTCTTTTGGAAATCACTAATTGATTACAAATTAGCGAAAATGAACAAATATCATAGTTGACAACCCAAACTCCAATCAAAGGAAGAAATATCCGAATTAAGAATCCTACCATGATTTTGTATCTGTTGTTGCATTCACTACAATTTGTTCTCCTCGGATTGGATGTTTCATTGCGATCTGCCGATGATCAGTTTTTGAATCTTCATCTGTAGGAGTGGAGGGAGATTTTAAAAAATCCATGGGAGAAATGATCCCACCCTTTCTCAATTCCCTTAAACGCTAAATTATATGAAACTGTTAGCAGTTGATGAATCTGATCCTCACAATACCTCTCACTTTTGGTCACGTTGAGGTAAACAAACACATTCATAACAATAATTCAGTCTTCAATTTCCAATATGAGTCCCATTTAAAGAGTTATTTGATTTTTTGTTTGATAGAATAATAAAATTTATTTATTTAAATTATGAAAATGACCTCTGTGTATTTTTCTATAGAAGACCCTCACTGAATTGTTTATGTCCTACATAGGTTTAACACCACACTCCTAACTCAATTGTGACCTCATATTTCTATTCCAAACTACCATTTGAGATATATCCTATTTCCATCATATGTATAGTATATGATATACTCATTATTTTTGTAAAATTTATTATGGACACATTGGTTCTCAAAAAAGAATATCATCTTAGTTCCTAGCTTTGCAAATATATGTTGAAATTTTAAAAATTCTAACAAGTTATGAACTTGGTCTCTACATAATTACCGTCATTTAGGATTTTCAACACCAAAAAGATATAATATGGAAAAAACTCGGGATATTGAGCTCACGCATGGATCTATCACTCCCAGTAACTCTTCTTCAAATTTTTTGGTGTTGTGACAACTTGCGATCCTAGGGGATGGTCTACCCTCATAACCTCTGATCATGTCTATGACGTGCATGTATCTCATTATCCACAACATGTTGAAAATGGTGAGAACCAATTCCATCTATGGGGGTAGGTCATGGATGTATGTAAACATTCCAACCCTTTTCGAGATCTAGATTGGATAGATGAACCTAGGGGATAGCTTTCCTCCCCGATTGAAAACCATAACTCAATCCCTCAACATATACCACATCACTTGGATAGAGCGCACAGTCTACCCATGGTTATGGGGGGGAGAAAGGATGCACTCATCCACAGTTGGGTCCCAAATGCCTCATATTAGGCCAATCCACCATCATGATGTAAACTATGCATCATGATCATAGAAAAATGTTGAGGGAACCTCGTGAAGGTGGATGAAATCCCATAGGCACAACTTCCCCAAACTCTCCACTGAACTCTCATACCTAATATAAAGGAAGTGTCCTAACATGGTGAGTTAGTCCACAATCAAATAGATGGTTTCATGGACCATCAATGTCCATGGAATCCCTTTGATTATGTCTATGGATATGTCATACCATTTACACTTTGGGATTTCATTAGGATGCATTAACCCACCAGAACATGGTTCTCAGCCTTCACCCACTGACAGGTGATGCAACGTGAGATGAACTCAGCATTTCTTCATTTCACACTACACCACCAAAAAATACTAGAGAAGATCCCTATGCATCTTCCCCACACCAGAATGTACTGCTAAGAGATACATGTGGAAGTTCCGCATCACATATTCCTCCATCACAACTGAATCCACTAATGGTCCCTAGAACAAGGTATCAAAATTCCCTCCATCAAAATATCCATATGTTCATCTCATATATATATATATATATGTCATGAAAATACTTATTAGTTGATGTCTCCTAGATGGGACACTTTCACATGCTCATGGAGCGATGGAGTCAGCACTATCTATTATAGGGAAACATTACCCTACTTGTCCACTAGGGTCAGCTATAGAGAAGCTAATTTCTCTAAAAATTACCACATTAGGTGAGCATGGGACTTCCTTATATGGAAATATATCATATTTTTCCCTTTCCAATAGTATATACTTCCTCGAAGTCATAGTCCTACAGGATGTTTAACCTGTGTCACTACCTCAGTTTCAAGTCCCTCTAAGTGAATACATATAACAATCCAAACTTTACATACATTGTTAATACTTCAAAATTGAAGCATACTTATTACAACATATAAGAAAACTACGAAAGGACCGTATAGGTATAGTGTCTTTAGAAAGAGGGAAACATAAAGAACTGGTTCATAAAGCATCTACAATGTCTCCCATTTATTTCATCATATCTATAGTCTCTTTTGGCATATCTTACATAATAACCTTCTCCCTGACCTGGGGAAATAAAACATAAAAAAGGGTGGCCTCAAATTATCAGTAAGTGTAAACAAAAGAAATATCAATCACATCATATTCATAAGAACATAACATTTTGGAAATCTTACCCTGCAAAAGAGATCATCATTTCATAACATGGGATAAATCATCGTAGTGAAATTAAATCACAATAATCATAACTTAAAACATAAAGCTTTGTGGAATACACACATAATCATATATAATCATTTCTTATTAATCAAGACTCATTTCCAAGACTATCTTAGCGGACAAAGTCCATTTCTGAACCGAGCTCAGTCCTCGTTTCAGTCCTGTTTCACTGAACCGGTTTAACCTGCCGTTCAGCCATGTCAATCTCATGAGATATAAAATATTTAACCAATGCATTGGAGGGAGATATAGGTACCATCCATCTCATAATGATAACATTATTATGTGTGCCACAAAATCATAAATCATACATCATTGCATAATCCATCTAATAAAAATGGGATTCTTAAACATCGTGACATCATAAAACAATTCATATAAGATAAATGAATTCATAAAAATAATTCCATCCCAACATAATCAAATCAATTTAATAAAAGGGATATAAACAGTACCCTATATTATCTTAGATGGAAAATAATTTTGATAAAACACTTGAACTCCATTCTTGAGGAAAATATCATTTCTACTTCAAAAACATTTTTCCTTTCTTAACATGTCATACAATTTTAAACTAAAAGAAGTTGATTAAAAATAAACACGAAAACCTGTAAATGATGCTTCTTGGTAATAATGATTTAAAAATCAATTTATTCCGTATAGGTAAAAAAACATTCTTTCCGTACTTTTGTCGGAAAAGTCAAAAAGTACCTCGTACGAAAAATGACAAAAGATTCCTTTTATATCTTTTACTAAAAAATCACCGAAGGGTATAATTGGATTTAAATAATTGTAGGTGGATGGAAACAATATTAAATATGGAGGAAACATGGATGTGGATGATAAAATACAACCAAGTAAATATCAATGTATAAACAATCTCGGATAAAATGAGATTCTGATATTTTCCCTTACCTTAGGTCCGATTTGCTTCATAAATGTCCGAACCACCTGTATAGTGATTTAAATAATGTCATTGACTTATTCCATAATCATCCTTATTTTTATGATATCATATATGGTCATATTCTTAGCTTCTTATTAGTAATATTTCATTACTACTTGTTATTCGGGTGTTTATTACTTTTTGTTCTTATGCGTGTTTTGTCGAATAAATTCTTATTTTTCTTTTTATTTTATAGATACCTCACTTACAGAATGGTATTAGTGTAATATATATCATATTAATTTATTTAATTCACTTATATGATCATTATGCAATGAATATCATGTAGAACGAGTCGCATCACATCGTGGAGACGGTATTCCGTACGTACGCACGAGCGATGATATCGTTCCCATGATTGTGGAATTGTATTGGAGTGTATATATACTATTTCAAAATCAATATCACTTTACAATAATCATATATAGTCATTATTTACACCATTTTAACCATCCAAGTAAGGTGGTGGGGGAAAATAAACTACACCACAGCGTGGAGACGGTATTCCGTACGTACGCACGCGTGGTGATTTCGTTTTCCGTAGGATGGATAAATGGTGAAATAGGGTTGTTTCATACTTATAATAACATATCATTATATGAGTGATACTTATGTTATTACTTCATAATGAAACAACTAAAGAAGAATAAGTGGAAGAAGAAATAAAGATGAAAGAATCGGTAACAGACATTACCTCTTCTTTGAAGCGCTTCTTTGGGACCTCCTTTTAGGGCCTTAATATTGTTCTTTGAAGAAGACCAGGACCTCTAGGATGTCTCTAGGGAAGTGGAGAGAAGAAATTGGCAGGGGTTGGCCGAGCATGAAGGCTCAAAGTGGTGTGATGAAGAGAGGGAAGAGGTTCCCTTTTATAAGGGAGGAGAGGGGCACCTTTGGAATAACTAAACATATTATTTTATTATAAAGTCAAATTCGAATATTAATAGCTCCAAATTGATATATTTCAAAGAGAAGGAGGGTATGGATCTAAATCCTCTCATCCAATAGAATTTATACAAGTTTAGGTATCAATTTTAACCTTATCATTCAGATTTAACTTTATGTTAGATAATTTAACTTTTACCGTGTCTTCTTCTTTTCTTAAATTGTAAGGTTAATAAACGTACTATATCAAGCCAAACGAACACCAAGTTGTTTATTATTAATATATATAACCTTATATAAGTAATTTGGAAGAACCGTATATTTTAAGGAATAAAATAACAATTAATAATATAATATTTAAAAAAAAACTATTTTATGTCAATTTTGACACTATTAGGTAATTGATTTTTGTGAAAATCATAACAGAATTATTAGTGAGAACCATGTCAATTAAATCAATACTAACATGTCATATTAACCTATAAAATTATTATAATTCATAAAAAGTCTCAAATTACATTTATTTGGGTATTTATAACATCAATTTTGTCAATATTTCATTAATAAGATAATTACTGCATCATCTTTGTGTCATAAATAAATTAAATTATATATTGTCTAAAAATTACAAATAAAATACCATTATGTAGGAAATTATTGTATCTTTCTAATGAATATTTATAGTCGAATTTATCTTATGTATATCCCTAAATTAAAAATTCATTACTTATTAAACTTTGATTTT
Source organism: Viscum album (assembly GCA_963277665.1). Lineage (NCBI taxonomy): Eukaryota > Viridiplantae > Streptophyta > Magnoliopsida > Santalales > Viscaceae > Viscum > Viscum album. The sequence goes on along the minus strand of OY728122.1, from coordinate 1,503,414,944 downwards.
AACTATTTTAACCATTCTTTAAATAAATTAATAATAAATGTCCTAATCTAATCCAAGTGGGCCTAAATGGTCAAATTTTATTCCTAAGGTTGTTTTTGGTCGAATTATACTTATCAAATAGAATTAGTACATGTTCTAGGGTAATAAAAATATCATTTGTACTCTTAATTGCCCTATTTACTTTTAACCGTGGTAAATAAAAGCAAAAAGTTACTATTCACCAAAAAATTATTTTTATCTCATTGAACCACATTATAGTCCTTGATATTTACCGTGTCTCTCGGATTTTGGAAATACCACTCACAGAAGTTGTAAAATTATGTTTTATTAAAAATTCGTTTTTTTAACTAACAGTTAGTGGTTTCACTATTCATCAAAAATTGAATGTTTTCAGAAAAATACCAAAATTTCACCCTAGGCTAATTTCAGTATTCAGAATACAAAAATGAATTCCATTTTGAAAAATAAAATTTATAAAATTTCAAAAAGTGGTTATTACTATTCATAATGACTAGTTTTAATAATATTTTAATTGCATATCGTTGTTTAGTGAAACTCGGTATTGCGTACGACAAAAGCTATTGAGGAAGGCCGCGATTGTGTGTAAAGCATGCCAATCTAGTTTTGGATATAGTGAAATATTCCTTTGATGATTTAAAAACAAAATATTTCTCATAAAAGTCTCGGGTGTTACATTCTACCCCCCTTAAAATGAATTTCTCCCTCGAAATTCGTCACTTTGTAACAAACAGATGAGGATACCTCTCCCTCATCATATCCTCAAGATCCCATGTAGCTTCTTATAATTGGTGGTTCCTCAATAAAAATTTCACCAAGTGAGTGGTCTTGTTCCGTAGGACTTTTTCGCTAAGATCCAGAATCTCTATCAGTTGGTCTTCATAAGAAGAATCTTGCTCCAACAGTACAACTTCTAAGACGAGTACATGTGAAGGATCAGGTATCTACTTTCTCAGGAGAGATACATGGAACACATCGTGAACTTGAGAGAGATTTGGTGGAAGCGCCAATCGATAAGCTACCTTTCCAACACGATCCAGTATTTCAAAATGACTGATATATCTAGGGCTCAACTTCCCCTTCTTTCCAAATCTCATGACCCTCTTCCAGGGAGATATTCGTAAGAACACTTTATCACCCACTTCAAACTCTAGGTCTTTTATTCGGTTGTCGGCATAACTTTTCTGTCGACTCTGATCTGCTCTAATGTGTTGTTGAATAGATCAGACCTTTTCTGCCATCTCATGAACAAGACCAGGTCCTAATAGCTTTCTTTGCCCAACTTCATCCCAGCAAGTTGGAGTCCTTCATTTCATTCGATAGAGAGCTTCATAAGGAGCAATCTGAATACTAGAGTGAAAGCTATTATTATACGAAAATTTCACCAAAGGTAGGTTTTGATCCCAACCACCTATGAAATCCATAGAGCAAGCTCTCAACATATATTCTAGAGTTTTAATTGTTCTCTCAGACTGACCGTTTTTTTGAGGATGATAAGCAGTGCTGAAACTCAACTCTGTATCAAGAGAATGCTGAAGACTTCTCTAGAACATCGTGGTAAATCTCAGATCCCGATCAGATATAATAGAAATTGGAACTCCATGCAATCTTACCACTTCCTTTACATATATCCGGGCAAGATGATCCAAAGATAAATCCTCTCTAATAGCAATGAAGTGTGCAGACTTTGTAAGACGGCCAACTATGACCCATATAGCATTATTTCCTTTGGACGTTTTAGGAAGTCCTGTGACAAAGTCCATAGGGATGTTTTCCCATTTCCATTCGGGTATGGGTAATGGTTGTAACATCCCCTTGGACTTCTGTCTCTCATCTTTAACTTTCTAACAAACCAAGCATCGAGAGACATATTCAGCAACATCATTTTTCATGCCATCCCACTAGAAGAACTCTTTCAGGTCCCTATACATCTTCGTGCTTCTAGGATGAATAAGGAATGAAGAACTATGAGCCTCATCCAGCAGCTCCTTCTTTAATTCAGGGATGGGAGGAACACAAAACTAATTCCTAGACTTTATTATCCCATCATAATCAAGGTTGAATTCAGGAACATTTCTCACCTTCTTTTTTAACTCGGCATCTTCTTTCTGTGCCTCTTTAATCTTCACATGTATAGATGGTGGAACATTCATTTGAGAAAGATAAGATTTTCCCTTTCCATTATAATTCCAAGATCCGTCCTTTGTAAATCCATAAATATTGGATCTTTTGTGATCCTCATCAAGGATAAACTGGCATGGTCTTGTCGACTTAATGCATCTGCCACCTTGTTTGCTTTCCCACGGTGGTAATGAATTGAGCAGTCATAATCCTTAATCAGCTCCAACCATCTTCTTTGGCGCATATTCAGCTCCTTTTGTGTGAAAATATACTTCATAAAATTTTATGATCAGTATAAATATCACACCTTTCCCCATAAAGGTAATGCCTCCAAATCATTAATGTAAATATTACCACAGCTAACTCCAAATCATGAGTTCGGTAATTTTGCTCATGTATTTTCAACTGCCGTGAGGCATAAGCTATCACCATATCATTTTTCATAAGAACCCACCCCAATCCCTTATTGGATGCATCACTATAGATCACAAAAATTTCTCTACTACAAGGCAGTGTGAGCACAGGTGCAATGGATAAACTTCATTTCAACTCCTTGAAATTATCTTCACATTCCTCCGTCCAAACAAACTTAACTCCTTTTTGAGTCAACCTGGTGAGTGGATTAGATAATCGTGAAAAATCATTCACAAAACGTCGATAATATCCAGCCAAACCAAGAAAACTTCGGATCTCATTTACTATTGTTGGTCTCGACCATCTTTCAATAACCTCTGTTTTTGCTGGATCCATAGATATCCCATCTTTTGAGATTATGTGACCCAAAAATGAAACTCTTTGAAGCCAAAATTCACATCTGGTAAATTTGGCATAAAGCTTCTCCTTTCTCAGTGTCTTCAATATAATTCTCAAGTGATCTTCATGTTCTTCCTTGCTCTTTGAATATACAAGAATATCATCTATAAAGACTACCACAAACTGATCAAGATAGTCTCTAAAGACTCTATTCATCAGATCCATGAAGATAACAAGGGCATTAGTAAGACCAAATGACATCACTATAAATTTATAGTGTCCATACCTTGTACGGAAAGATGTCTTTGGTATATCCTCCCTTTTGACCCTTAATTGATGATACCCTGAACAAAGATCAATCATGGAAAAGTATTGAGCTCTGTGTAGTTGGTCAAATAAGTCATCAATGCATGGGATATGATATTTGTTCTTGATAGTGATCTTGTTAAGTTCCCTATAATCAATGCAGAGTCTCATTGATCCATATTTCTTCTTAACAAATAGAACAGGTGCTCCCCAAGGTGATGCACTACGGCGTATGAATCCCTTATCAAGATTATCTTAGAGTTTCTTCTTCATTTACTGCAACTCAATTGGGGCCATTATATAAGGTGTCTTTGAAATAGGTAAAGTAGATGGTATGAGTTCTATTGAAAACTCAACATCACGATTTGGTGGAAGACCCATAAATTCCTCCGGAAAGACATCATAAAACTCTCGTACAATGGGCATATTATTAATCGTGAGTTTCTCACCAACCATTTGAGATAAATAACCCTAATTTAGTGGAATCAAGACCCATAAGATGGATGAAATTTCAACTGGAAGGTTATGTTCATCCTTGCATCGATAGACGATCATAGATTGATCTGGAATATGAAATGTGACTTCCCTTTATTGGCAATTGATATTAGCTCCATATAAAGAAAGACAATCCATGACAAGAATCACATAAAATTCCACTATAGAAAGGATCACAAGATTTGCAGGAAGCACTTTCCCACAAACTTCAATCGGAGAAGAATTATCAACTTTTGATGCTACTATTGTGCCACTAGGGGTTGTCACATCTAACTCAACATCTAATTGTTGAGGTAATACAGTGATATCCTTAGAAAATTATTCAGAAATAAAAGAGTGGGTGGATCCAGAATCAAATAAAACATTTTCTACTTTAGAGTGGATGGTAAGTGTACCATTTACCACATCGCTGATAGAAATTGCATGTGAATTTCCTTTGTCTTTACCCTTAAGAGTTTGTTGACGTCGACCATCATCATCAACCCTTGGATTAGGGCATTTATTAGCATAATGCCCCATCTCCTTGCACTTGAAACATTGGAGTGTAGTAGGTTCATTCTGTGTGTCCCTTTCTTTGTTTGCATCATTAGACATCTTCTTCCCATCATTGTGGCATTTAAATGCCGGTTGACCTTCCTTTCCACATTTGAAACATTTTCTTGTCCCTTTAAGACAACTCCCTCCATGTTTCTTTCCACAATTTGAGCATAAGGGAAATCTCATCTTATTTTCAGTGTGCTCTTTAGATTTCCCTTTTAATTCCATTTTCCTCTTCTTATCAAACCCATATGACTGATGGGTTACTCCAATATCCATCTCAAATTTGAGAGCATATCGAACGATTTCCTCATAGCTATTGAAGTCCCTTATGGCTAAGGCCCTTCGAAGACTTGGTTTTAAGTCACTAAAGAATAGATCGATCATACTCTCAGGTTGGATAATAACACCAGAAGCGTACCCTGAAAGTCTTGTAAAATTTTCTTCATAGGTACCAACAGATTCATAATCCTTTTGCTTCAGTTCAAGAAACTCTTTCTCCATCTTTTTTCAGAGAATACAAGGGATGTACTTATTGAAAAATAATTTCTTGAACTCATCCCATTCCTTGGACTCAATTTCATCTCTCTTCCTCGTAGTCTTGATAAGATTCCACCACTGATCAGCATCACCTTCCAAATGATACACTGCTAAGATGACTTTATCATGTTCAGAACAATGGAGAACTGAAAGTATATTTTCAGTAGTACTAGTCCATTGTTCATAAATTAATGGATCAGTAGACCCGCTGAATGAAGGTGGACGCTGCCTCATGAAGGATTCAATAGAATGTTGCTCATTCCTTTTCTCGTTTGGAAGTCCTGCATGATTCATAGCTTGAGAAAGTTGTGTGAGCATGGATATATGATTTTGCATTCCAGCTCCCATAGTGTTTGGTTGCTCAGGGGGACAATCATTGCATTGCCCGTCGCATTCCACATTAACACGGTTCCTTCGGGTTCCAGCCATTGACTAAAACAAAGAAGAATAGTTTGAGCGACACTAATTATAATAGGAAAACCACACAATCAAGAATAAAATTTCACACTCGAGGTCTTATCCTTGGTTATTCATGGACATTTATAAAACACTAAGATTTTGTTCTATGCTTAGACTTATCCATAGGGTTCTTACTAACGCTTTCATATCCTAGTTTCTAAAGTTTAACTATAACCTCCCTCTGATACCAACTATAATGACCCATACTTTACATACATTGTTAATACTTTAAAATTGAATCATACTTATTACAACATATAACAAAACCATGAAAGGACCGTATAGGTATAGTGTCTTTAGAAACTGGGAAACATAAACAAATGGTTCATAAAGCGTCTATACTGTCTCCCATTTATTTCATCATATCTATAGTCCCTTTTGGCATATATTACATAATAACCTTCTCCTTGACCTGGGGAAAGAAAACATACAAAAGGGTGAGCTAAAATTCTCAGTAAGGGTAAACAGAAGAAATATCAATCACATCATATTCATAAGAACATAACATTTTGAAAATCGTACCCTGCAAAAGAGATCATAATTTCATAACATGGAATAAATCATGGTAGTGAAATTTAATCACAATAATCATAAATTAAATCATGAATCTTTGTTTCATACACACATAGTCATAGAGAATCATTTCTTATTATTCAAGACTCATTGCCAAGACTACCTTAGTGGACAAAGTTCATTTCTGAACCGAGTTCACTCCTCGTTTCAGTCCTGTTTCACTGAACTGGTTTAACCTGCCATTCCATCCATGTATATCTCATGAGATATAAAATATTTACCCAATGCATTGGAGGGATATATAGGTCCCACCCATCTCATAATGATACCATTATTATGTGTGGAACAAAATCATAAATCATACATCATTGTATAACCCATGTAATAAAGATGGGATTCTTAAACATCGTGACATCATAAAACAATTCATATAAGATAAATGAATTCATAATAATAATTCCATCACAACATAATCAAATCAATGTAATAATAGGGATAAGAACAGAACCCTATATTATCTTATATGGAAAATAATTTTGATAAAACACTTGAACTCCATTCTTGAGGAAAATATCCTTTCTACTTCAAAAACATTTTTCCTTTCATAACATGTCATACAATTTTAAACTAAAAGAATTTGATTATAAATAAACATGAAAACTTGTAAATGAATCTTCTTGTAAATAATGTTTTAAAAATCAATTCATTCCGTATAAGTAAAAAAACATTCTTTCTGTACTTTTGTCGGAAACGTCAAAAAGTACCTCGTACGAAAAATGACAAAAGATTCCTTTTATATAATTTAATAAAAACTCAACAAAGGGTAAAATTGGATTTAAACAATTTTAGGTGGATGGTAACAATATTACATATGGAGGAAACATGGATGTGGATGATAAAATACACCCTAGTAAATACCAAATTATAAACAATCTCGGATAAAATAAGATTGTGATATTTTCCCTTACCTTAGGTCAGATTTGCTTCGTAAATGTCCGAACCTCCTGTATAATGATTTAAATAATGTCATTTACTTATTCCAGAATCATAATAATTTTTATGATATCATATATGGTCATATTCTTAGCTTCTTATTAGTAGTATTTCATTACTACTTGTTATTTGGGTGTTTATTACTTTTTCTTCTTATGCGTGTTTTGTCGAATAAATTCATATTTTACTTTTTAGGTTATAGATAAGTCATTTCCAGAATGGTATTATTGTAATATATATCATATTAATTAATTTAATTCATTTATATAATCATTATGCAATGAATATCATGTAGAACGAGTCGCATCACATCGTGGAGATGGTATTCCGTACGTACACACGAGCGATGATATTGTTCCCATGATTGTGGAATTGTATTGGAGTGTATATATACTATTTCATAATCAATATAACTTTACAATAATCATATATAGTCATTATTTACACCATTATACCCATCCAAGTAAGGTGGTGGTGGAAAATATATTGCACCACGGCGTGGAGACGGTATTCTGTACATACGCACGCGCGGTGATTTCGTTTTCCGTAGGATGGATAGATGGTGAAATAGGGTTGTTTCATAATTATAATAACATATCATTATATGAGTGATACTGATGTTATTAATTTATAATAACAAAACTAAAGAAGAAGAGGAGGAAGAATAAATAATGATGAAAGAATCGGTAACGGACATTACCTCTTCTTTGAAGCGCTTCATTGGGACCTCCTTTTAGGGAACTAAAATTGTTCTCTGAAGAAGACTAGGACCTATAGGATGTCTCTAGGGAAGTGGAGAGAATAAATTTTCAGGGTTTGGCCAAGCATGAAGGCTCAAAGTGGTGTGAGGAAGAGAGTGAGGTGGTTCCCTTTTATAAGGGAGGAGAGGGGCACCTTTGGAATAACCAAAAATTTTATTTTATTATAAAGTCAAATTCGGGTTTTAATAGCTCCAAATTGATATATTTATAATATAAGATTGGTATGGGTCGAAATACTCTCATAAAATATAATTTAGATAAGTTTATGTATCAATTTTAACCTTATCATTTAGATTTAACTTTAAGTTAGATAATTTAACTTTTACTGTGTCTTCTTGTTTTCTTACACTATAAGGTTAATAGACTTAATATATCAAGCCAAAAGAACCCCAAGTTGTTTATTATTAATATATATAACCTTATCTATGTCATTTGGCCTTACCTTAGATATTTAAGAATAAAATAACAATTAATAATATAATATTTTTTTAAAAAAACTATTTTATGTCAATTTTGACACTATTTAGTAATTGATTTTTGTGAAAATCATAACAAAATTATTAGTTCGAACCCAGTTAATTCAATCAATAATAACATGTCATATTAACCTAGAAAATTATTTTAATTTATAAAAAGTCTCAAATTACATTTATTTCGTTATTTATAACATCAATTATGTCAATATTTCATTAATAAGATAATTAATACATCATCATTGTGTCATAAATAAATTAAATTATTTAATGTCTAAAAATTACAAATAAAATACCATTATGTAGGAAATGTTTTTTTTGAGATTTCTAATGAATATTTATTTTATAATTTATCTTATGTATAACCTCATATTAAAAATGATTTACTTATTAAACTTTGATTTTAACTATTTTAACCCTTCTTTAAATAAATTAATAATAAATGTCCTAATCTAATCCAAGTGGGCATAAATGGTCATATTTTATCCCTAAGGTTGTTTTTGGTCGAATTACACTTATACAATAGAATTAGGACATGTTTTAGGGTAATAATAATATCATTTTTACTCTTAATTACCCTATTTACTTTTAACCGTGGTAAATAAAAGTAAAAAGTTACTATTTAGCAAAAAATTATTTTTATTTCATTGAATCACATTATAGTACTCGATATTAACCGTGTCTCTTGGATTTTCGAAATTCCACTCACAGAAGCGGTAAAATTATGTTTTATGAAAAATTAATTTTTTTTAACTAACACTTAGTGGTTTCACTATTCATCAAAAATTTAAAGTTTTCAGAAAAATACCAAAATTTTACCCTTGGCTAATTTCGATATTCCGAATCCAAAAATGAAGTCCATTTTGAAAAATAAAATTTATAAATTTTCAAAAAGTGGTTATTACTATTAATAACGGCTAGTTTTAATTATATTTTAATAGCATATCGTTGTTTAGTGAAACTCGGTATTGTGTACGACGCAAGCTATTGAGGAAGGCCGTGATTGCATGTAAAGTAAGACAATCTAGTGTTGTGTGTAGTGAAAGATTCCTTTGATGATTTTAAAAAAATATTTCTCATAAAAGTCTCTGGTGTTATAATACATACCTGAGAATCAGGTGGTTTGTGCAAAACAAAATGTTTTCAGCCAAAATGTAGTGTATATACATACTTAAGTATAATAATACTTCTACCAACATCAAGGAGTGAGTATCTTCATCACGTTCATGCGGTCACTATCACCCTAACCTATAGTTGATAAATTTTATATTAGGGATGATGTTTAACACACAATGGTACCAAAGAACATGGCATGTGAGTAATCTCATCCATCCTCCAGAAGCTATACAAAAAAATCACATGACATACCCCTTGAAGCTTCAATTTTCTTGGAAGGAGAGTAATCCACAAACCAAGAAATCCTCCATAATCAATATTGGATTTAAAAGAAAAATGATTTCATGTAGAAAAACTCAAATGAACATGCCAAGACCTAATCAAACACTACACTACACAACCCCACCTTGAATTCTATATTTAGAGGGACTCATCCACCCAACATTGCTAATATCCACTTTGGGTAGCACTAACTGACCCTCACAATTTTTATCACATCACAAAAATGCATCTGGGTGGGGGAAAGACCCCTCTTCCTCTTTCATTAAATAATATGTTGAACAACCCCAAAATAGATTTACACAGAAACCCAAAATCACCCTAGTAAAACCACGTGAAATAAGTGGGGAGTAAATAATACCTCACATAATGTGTATCAATTTTTAATGAAAAAGGTAGAAAAGACGCATAGTAAATCATGTATAATCTCACACACTATAGGATCATAAACATCCAATGCATTTTTCTTCCACTGACCCTGGTAGTCAACTTCATAATCCTGATGTGGGTAGCCTAGTGGTGGTGTAGGGATCTCATATCATCATACACAAACACAATTAAACCTACTCTTGTTCTTGCACCGTCTCCCTACGGACCACCCTATCCTTACCAGGGAGATCCCAAATCACAACATTGTCTCTACGGTGGAGTTTTACTTACTATCTTCTTAGGAATCTCAGAACATCTAGTTAGACAGTCTCATTCCATCTAACCCCTCACATCATAATCAAAACACCATAACTTTATGGGATTCCCATGTGCTTCCCACTATCCCAGAAAATGTGTTTGAGTACGATTGTGGGTAGGCCTCCCACATCAAGGCCCTACCAAATAACATCTACTAGCTGTGGAAGACATCTCAGCTCTGACATACCCAATACCAAAACTAGCTAACTGGAATTACACTTACAGAATGCTCTCTACCACTATATCACAGTCTAGAACCTCGATATAGGTTGGTGTTAAAAAGCACACTACATCAATATAGATACCTCCATGGAGTCCCTACTCAAACATTTGTAGTTGGATGTAGCTGTCACGAATCATGTATGGAGACATGAATGTATGGAATGAGATCCTAGTTGCGTAATCTTCCACTTTTATCCCACCCTGAAGAAACTATAGGAGATCATAAATCCAAATGAAGTATAAGAAGGATGGGTAGTACTCCTCACTGAAATGTTACTAGAATTCATCCCCTGAGAGTACCAACTCATCATGAATCTAAGTAACCAAACTCCACCAATTCTCAGTATCTCCATGGAATAGAATGACTAACAATGTCACCATTTGATTCATCAGTTCATGAACAAGCCTATAGAGGCCGACCACCAAACCAATCTCACCCTCAACTGCATGAGGATCAAGATCACCATGCATTCTCAGTAGTCTGTGATGCTAGAACTCTCAGAGTTCACTCAGCCTTCATGCATCCTCATCAGGTTCTACTGGGACTAATTGTTGTTGAACAGGTGGAGGTGATGCTGCCTTTACACTTGGAGGAAGGGGGATACATTGATGGACCCCGAATTGAGGCATCATTTCTCACAGAATCATCATCATGAAAAGAAGCAAGTATCCTAACTTTATTTTCATCGCGGAGGAATCTTGAAGATCATCATGCAGTATTGAGATCAGAAGAGAATATTTATATGAACCAGAATGGGGGAAAGACTCAAGATAGACTGTTAAAGACTCAGCCCTATATGATATATGTTCTAGTGGTCCCTATAACAATTGTCTTAGCATTTCGAGTTGGCAAGTGGGTAATCACGGTCCTGGTGAATAGCTACATTATACCCTACACCATTGCATGACTCCCTAGCCTAGATCTACTCTCAAGACATGTTGAAATTGTTTCCCCAAATATCACCATGTTCTTTTTAGGGAAATACCCGAGAAACATCCAAATGGTTGAGCCACCTTTGATACCACATTATCATGACCTCACCAGTGTTGGGGCTCAATCCGCTTCTAATCCAAGCCCGAATCTATAGTCCAAGGGATTGAAACTAGTTCCGAAGGCACAAAAACTTGAGGAGGCCTTTTCCAAAGAACCACACACACACATGCAGAAAAATCTATGTAAAAGTGAAGATGAAGAGGAAAACATGATACAAATATTCAATATATAATCCAAAAATGCATTAACATATAAATTGTATAATTACTGAAATGTAAACTGAATGGGAAAGGGGAAAAATACATGCCAACCCAACAAGTACCACAACCAGGCTGTAACTGAAAAGTAAAAAATTTGAGAGAGCCCTACTCATGGATCCATAGCCATGACCCACATATATAGTCCAATCACCCATATCCTTAATCTTCTTGGAAGTCACGATCAAAATATATGTCATCTGCATAAGGAATGAAATGTGTGGTAAAATCCCATGTATTGGTGATTATAAGAATACTAAATTGAAATACATGAAAAGGTAAAGGAAAAGAAGAAAGGGACACACACAAGAACAATGCAGAAGATCAAACAAGGTATAGTAAAGTGTAAAACTCAACCCAACAAGATAGTGAATTATGATCATCTAGAAACAAGTAGCTAGAAATGTAGAGAAGATATAAATCTCATTGAATCTTTACTAACTATAGTAGGTGATTACACACATCCAACCACGAGAAGTTATTAACGGAATGAACGTGGCATACCCCACACGTATTCACCACCCATGGATAGATATTAATCAAAACCCAAGGAGTGGGTATTGAAATATGATATCTAAATATTCTCAACCAATGAAACCAAAATGAGAGAGCTAGGGTATCTCCATCTCATACCTCATCCTAGGAAAAAAGTCTATTACAGTTCTATATTTAACCACAAACGACGCTCATCATCCCTCATGACTGACAGAAACATGAAAGTAATAGGGACTCAATCACTAAACATTGATTCTTTTTTCTTTGTCTAGATCTGGGTCTCCCACACAATTTTATGTCTCTTCTCAAGGATGTGTACCAGTGGGAAAAGCAACCCTCTTTCTCATGAATCCATGGGTACATCAAAACATGTCTCATCAATGATCCGTATAGCCAAATTGTGTAATCTCGACGTAGAGGACCCACTCTATAATGAATCACGGGGATACCACTCATGTACATTTCATAGGGGACTGGTTCCCTGGAATGTTAGTGGGACTCTATAGTAATTCATCAAGGTCCAACGACCATCTTGATGGGGGATTCCAATCTGAATCATCGAGAACCTACATGTTACTAGGTATGGGGATTGAACTTAACAGTAGATGTAGATAACCCACACCCTTGTCAATGGGGGATTCCACATTATTATTCATCACAGAGGACCCAAACCATAGTACATATATGGGATTCCACTATAGGTCATCGATGAACTGATCTATCCATCCCTACTTGATGGTACCTCTCAGAAAGCATTTAGGAATGCCACAACCCAACCTAGATGGGGGTAATCTCAAAAAACATTGAGAAACAATAATTCATGGTCATAACCATCATCAAGAATCTCCAAAAAATTCATCACACCTTGAACATCTCGCATCATATCTCTAAATCCACTATGAAGTGCATAATCATGTTATACATGAGTAACCCCTCAAGTTAGGCTTATGGAAGGACAAGATCTGAGTCCAAAAGAAGGAGATATTTGAGTTGGAAGATTCATAATGTGGTACACAGTGAAAGTGGGGCCCAAACGACATGTGACCCTACCACATCACCTGGAATTGTACCGAACCATAATTGGGTATCGAATGGTGTTATATTACCCCTAGGAATGCCAGTGTACTCCAAGAGAACATGGAATATTTGGACAAAAGGCAGAAAATTGCATGATAGTCATCGTTGGTCCGAAGGGAAAAAATACTTTTATTAGGAAGCCTCCTGAAATGGAACTAGATAACCAAACAGACCACACTCTTACCATACATGTGAATAGTGCTATTGTTCAACTATTCATTCACACAAATAGGGCACCTAGGAAAAAACTACATATCTCAATATCGCACATGAATGTTGGTTCATGAAGGTCATGCCTCGATCCCAAAACACTTCATACGGATCACACCATTGCGATCCTTAAATTATGGATTAGCTCATACTAGTTGTGATTAATTATTTACACCATTAGGATTTATTCTTTGAGAAGCTATATATTGAGTATTATCATGAACAACTCAAGCCATTTCTCCTACATAAACCTTCCTTGTTTTCCATGTTTCACCTTAAACATGAAAATTCTACCATAACAAAAACACCAAGGAAATTGATCACCCACATGAGGTATTTTCATCTGTATCCCAAATATGAATATATTAATAGATAAAATTGATATAAGGAACAAGAATAACATGATCCCAATTGTTTAGAAGACAACGAAAAAAGTGATTCTTCTTTAATAGGGAAATTTGATAGATGTTATGGAAAAACTATATCTAAATGGTATAGTTTGCAACTAAAAAAGTGTTCCAATTCAATAAACAACCTTGAAAGGTATAACAATACATGAAGAAAACTACCCTTTCTTTACCAAGATTAGATGAACAATTATGGGTGACACATTTATGAATATGTGCTCAATAAAATTAAATGATAAATTTTGATAGTGAATTCCTATATAAGATTCATATCAGCTATGCCCCATAACTATTCACTTCCATATGAACTAAATACTATCTATAGTATCATGGATAAGAAATGGTCCAATGAAATATGAATCTCCTATTTTCACCCAATATAGTTGAAAATTGTATGAACAACCATAAAAATCCATGAATGGGGCCATCTGTATCATCAGATGATTGATTTTATTAAAGGAAAATTCCTCATAAGGCACATTGTCTTCTCAAAATAAAATAAAGTGAGTAATTAAATCCCTAATAATATTTTCCAATTATTGAAGTTTTCATTCTAGATACCCATCTATTAATAGATTATATTCCATAAGAAATGTTAGTTTTATTTTGAGAGTCTGTTGTAAGGACAACTAGAATCAGGTAGTGAATAAAAGATATCATTCAAATACCATTTTAACTAGATCTCCATGAAACTTTACCACTTCAATGGTATATTTTATTATAATTACATAACCATATTAGATTCTATAATAGGTAGAAAGTGTCTCTTCTATGTGAGTCTAACTAAATTAAAAAATATATTATTCTTCTATAAATTTCTTGGTGGACCTATGGAAATGGCTGTAGATTCCTTTACAGACTTCCACGCTAATATATGCATAGACTATATCATATTTTCATATTTATGAGGTTTCAAATTTAATTATATATTATTTATTAATTTAATTATATAATTTAAAACAATTCATCTCATGACTAGAGAAAATGAATATTCTATTATCACTAATTTCATTTTATAAATACATAAATGAATAGAAAATTATTAATGGTGATAGACTAAAATATGTTTCTCCTAAATAAACTGAGGTACTATAATTCGATTCTGGAAGCATAACATGGTGTTTCCAACCGCTTACATGCCAAAATTTGTATTCCTGCCATTTGGAATTGGTCTAATGATGTTAAAATTGGGGTATAATTTTTGTGAATATATGAAAATTTAAATCATGTTCAGAATAAGTATAAATTGAAATAATAATACTTGGTCATCTCATTTGGTATAGTCCAGATGCATATATACAATTTCATTCATCATCTACCATTGGTCTTGATATTCCCGAAAAACATCATTATATGAGTTATAAAAAATGATTCTACTACAAAATTACAATTATAATCTATGGACTCTATGTATAAATTAATCATATAGTGACAATCCAAAAATCTTCTTTTACATATGATTATATCTTTCCGGTAGATGATGTATCTCAAAATCCTATTATTAGTGAAGTGTTCAATTTCACTACATGTAGATAACAATTATAATTCCATAGAAAAATAAAACAATATATAATTCAACTTTATATTTTGAATGGTGATTATAATTAGTTTCTAACTACCTTCATCTATATGGAACAACAATATATCCTAATATAATAACACAATAGAAACTAGATTAATATTCATCATAATATACCACATTACCATTACATGGTTTTGGAAAAATTGGGATGACCATCGAGGTGAGATTATTTTTATGCTCTCTAAGGATTTTAATATTGTCATTAGTCCAGATACAAGGGGTCCGTCTCCACAGGTAGGTCCATTATTTTGAGTACAAAGTGCTTTTGGTTGATATGGTGAATCATTTTGGGAACTGGCGGGAGACCCTGTTGCTGCGTCATCTGCACTTTAGCCTACCCCTAGTCATGCCTAAGACTTCCACGAAGAACAAAAAATGGGTTCGATGGATTCCCCTGAATATGGTATAAAATTAAACGATAATAGATCGTATGTTTTGGGTGATATGAGTGGAGGATGGGAAGTGTAGGACACTAGGGTAGTGTACTTATGGACTTTACTAATGTTTATGGTAGTGGAACTGCGCTTCAGGTAGAGATGAATGAAATTCTTACAAGCCTTGAGATTTGCAACCTAAAAAATGAGGTTCTGACTCAACTGGAATCTAACTTTATGATTCTCCATTATTCCCTGAGCAGTAGAGGGTCAATCCCTTGGTTCATTTGATACCTCATCTAAAAATTTAAGGACCTCCTCACTAGGATTATTCAGATCACTCACACATAGAGGGATAGTAATACGGTTGCAGACCACCTAGCTAATCTAGCAGTACATGGGTATAGTGTCACTAGTCTCCCAAACATTACATCCCTTTCTCAAGGGGGATTCAATTATATCTGGAGGGATTCCCTTGTCCTTCACTATTTTAGGCCTCTATAGGGTGGGGCGTGGTTTGGTTTCTTGGTCCTGTGGATTCCTTGATTCTTCGTGTGCCTTGTAATTTTCATAGAATAAACATATTTAATGATAATGATGATAAAATTCATGATAATCATCATATTATAAGATATAAATATCTTACTGATTGATAAAAAATAATAATTAGTGCAACCGAAAGTGATGTACTAGGTCTGATGAAACCAAAAAATTACAACGATTTTAGCTGATCTATTATATCTAAAAATAATATTGAAGACATTGTATAATATGGTACCAGAATAAGTATTTTTCTCAGGAGTTTATCAATATTAAATTTAATTTCCCGTTTAAGTGGGTAACCAATTAAATAATCCAAAATGACAACATGGTATCATCCACTATGGAAGGTAGGGTACCATTTCCTATTTCATCAGCAGCGGAAATGATAATTCGTTTCTTAAATTCAATAAATGGTTCCATCAAATAATAATAAATATCCCAATTAACATAAATTTATATATCATTACCCTTTAAATCCATGAAGACATAAATATTGGGGTGTTAACATCACTTGGAGAGCGTAACAGTCGATATGGGATTTAAATTACCCCATCCATTTTGACCAAATATTAAAGAAAAAATATCCATATCATGGATCATAACACTCAGTGAAATTGTATTGCATCAATGGAAACAGAATATATTGTACATTTGAATCCTCCAATCTAAGGTTTTCTAGGAGTTTCCCAGATTCTCATGATATATGGAATCATTTCCATGTTTAGTCCAAATTTTTTAACCAATGTAGAAGAATGTATGGAATGTGATATATAAGTATCAAAAAAGACCTGCGTAATGCTCTATTTTAGAAGAAGAGTACAACAAACACAAGAGGGGCTTGGATTCTAACTCATGAATACTAATATACTATATAAATCTATCAATCGAAATCCATAGGATAACATATAATTTTTTTGAAGTGTTAACTGGCCAATTTAGGGGTTCCTAGGAGAGTCATGGTTCACATGAATCTGTGGATGAGAACCAGCTTGATGGAACTGCCGATTCCCCAAAAATAAAACCTGAGTCTTGGTTGATCATGTTTCAACTATATATATTATAAATATATTCATATTGTTCTTGATATTACTTTTTTATAACATAGTGGTTGGAATTCCTCAGTAGTGTGGTGCATTCTAGATATCTGTATCTAAAAGAACAACATTGTAAACAATATGGATTTTTTTTGATCTTGTATGATAGTTAAATGATTCAATAGTTAATTTTTAAATTGATTGTCCTCCTTTAGAGTAAATGACCCTCTTCTGATTGTTTCTATATTAATGATCTCTAATTATATTATGGAAAAAATAGACACCAACTTATGACATTCCAAAAAAATTATTCTCACCACTTTCACGCTATTAACAATCTCTGTAAAAATTATAATAAATACGGTGATTATCATGAACCCAATATTCTTATTCATTCCTAACTCAATGATGTGAAACTTAAAAAAATTAAAATAAAATACCTCTAGTGTAAAAAAATAATGCTTATAAACATTACAGCAAACTCCGTCACATCTATGTTTTATTTCATTATGATGATTAACAACATTTTTATTTCTCCATTTAATTTACAGGGATATAAATTTTTGTTAAACAATTTCTTAATATCCTATTATAAAAAATATGTATGACATTATCTTAGAAAAATAAATCACACTATTGGCATGATAAATCATCTGATATATAGGTTATTAGATGAAGCTTTATCTCTCATATTTTACTAAGAAAAAAAGATAACCTATTCTTTAAATTGGACCGAAATTATTATTTTTAGGTTTGGAATCCCTTTTAAATCTATGGGATAATATTTTTCAAATTTTAATGAATGATCCAATTTCCTTGGTTAATGTGACGACCTAGTGTTTATTAATATTATTTTATTTTTGAATGAATATTTTTTATATTGTATAATATTATATTGCACAAATATTAATTATTTAGATACCAAAAAAATAAGTTTTTCATTAATAAATAAAATTAAAATTGTTAAAAAACACCAATTAATATTCGAAACATTACAAGAAGATGAAAATATAAAAAAAATCTAAGAAGAAGAAAAATATAGAAAAAAAGAAAAAATATTAGTAAAATATAAAAATTTAGAGACTGGAAATATGTATTAATGAGAGTAATTGAGATCAATTTTGAGTTAAAGAATAAAGTGGTATTTATAGGAGGTAATGTGATCGTTCTAATTGTAATGTCACCATTTGGAAGAGTTACGTGACTATCAGGAATAATAAGATCACCATTAATATTATAATATTAAATAAAAAAAATTGTGTTATATAAATAACTTTTATCGTTATTATATGAAAATATAGAAATTATATATTTCCAAAAAATATCATTATTAGAAAAATCATAGAAAATATATGAAAATATTTAATAAACTATATTTTAAAATATTTTGTAAAAATTATAATATTTAAATTTAAAATTAAAATTACATATTTTTTAAATTAATTTTGATAGAAAAATATCATTGTTGAAATATGTAGATTAAAATTACCTAAGGGTTATTCATTTGTTAATTTTTCTATATATATCAATTTTTTGATGAATAATAAAAAATACAATTTTTCACATATTCGGTGTATATCAAATTACATAATTGATTATGTAAAAATAACATTATAGTTTATAGAAAATTTGGTTCACACATGATATATTTTATATCATAAATGTGTAATAAAAACTGAATTAAAATATTTTCCAAACCTAAAAAGAAGATTTCAAAACCCAAAGTCAAAAGTTATTTTTTAAAATAATAATTTTTCTCTCTTTCAAATATATGTTTCAATTTAATAATTATTTCGTTATATAAAGAATATTTAATGTCTTAAACACATTATATTTTATTGATATGTAATTTATAGTATAAAAATTTAACTATTAGAATATTCACCTTTGTTATATTATTTTATTAAATATTTTATTCTAAAAATAACCATCTCTAAATGTATGAATAACACATCCCCATCCCATTGGAAAAACATAACTCCAAACCATTCAAAATCCCAATATAAATCTAAATACACCTTATGATCACTCGTTTGATCCTTATGGACGTTATGTAGTTATCCAAATCAAACTTCCAAAGATTTAATGTGTCAAACATGAGACACTACACCGAGGAATAAGTATGTTCTGATCCACTCCTCTCTCATATGTATTTATATTTCCTTATTTTTTTCTTTTTACACCAACCCATAAAAAACCATAATATAAAATAATTAATCATGAATTAATTTAACATTATATAAATAATTTAGCCTACTATATTTATCATACTACAATATATAATACTTTAAAATTCATTTCCCCTCTCTCCTGACAATATCTCGCCAATGGACAATTGACCACATAAAGAGACATTTCCAAGTCAACACATATAATAACCAAAATGGATTTTATTTAAAACGTATATGTAATATTTTAAAATGTAATAATTTGTATTATTTTTTTGGTAGTTAATTACAATAATGTTTAAACTATATTTTAAAAAATATAGAAATCAAAGTGAATAAAAAAATTTTCTGAAAATAATGTTATCAAAATGATTCAATTTCATCAATGGAAATTATGAAATACAATCCAATAATTATAATGGATAAATATTTATATAAATTACTATAATTAACTAATATATAATCTTTTTTATTAATATAATTTTATTATTTTGGAGGTGAAAATGTGAAAAACATTGTTGGAATAATGGTACGGGGATTCTCAAACCCAACTCCTTTTCCTTGGTTTACACCTCATTAATTACATATATTAGTGTGAATATTCAATTATTGTTCATGAAATATAATTTCATTATTATTCCCTTTCTTCATTATATTATATACATATTTACAACCTAGTTTTATGACAATTTTAATGATTTTACAATAGAACTCTTCTTTCAAAATCAAAACTTGACTCCTCTAGAGATTGCTTCGTCCTCAATCCAATGTGATGTTCCTTATACCATATGTATTTTACCATTATAATATTTCACCCCAATATTTGTTTGTGAATTTATTCTTTATGATATTCTCATTGAATACATTTCTATTCCATGGGTTCTTTTATGACTAATATTATTAAATGTTTAATATGGAATGCACGATTTTGTAAATGTTATTTTGTGATGGGTGGGACCAAAATTATATATAACTGTAATAAATTGGGTAATGTGATGTATCTCATGAGATTATGTAAAATATCTAGGACCATGACTCTTTCTTTGTTCATAATTATGATGTTATAATTATGCACATATGTTATTCTAGACCGTGATGATAGTTTTATTCACAACTATTTGTGGGATTTGAAAACTAAGACACGATGTCTCATTTTTATTCATTTCCAAATTCTCGGAAATTATGAATTTTACCCCATGAGGTTAATGATAATCATATTCTTATTTTATAATATTGATTATTTTCTTTACAAACTTTATATTGAGTCATGCCACTTATTTATCATGTTACTGGACTTATATCACACCCATTTCATTAATGTATATCCTAAAGTGATTACTTGTACAAAGTAGAAGGTGAATGACTCTACAAGTTATAAATTAAAAAATTAAATAATATTTGTGTTATATAATGTAAAATCCATTTATGTTCTTAATTTTTCAAAGACACTAAACATTTCGGTCATATATTTGTAATGCTATTATGTAGTTTATATTTATAATGATAAAATATTCATGTATCAAAATTTAGGGTCATTTTAGTTAGTATTAAACAATGGTTTAGTAAATTTGGTAATTAGTATTAGAAAAAAAGGCATGAAAACCTAATTGTATGCAATATATAAGGAAAACATTATTGAATAATATTTTTTGGAATGGATCAACATTGGTGTCATATAATATATGTATTTACTATCAATTATGTAAAAAAATAAATTATAAATGATTTTTTGACTTTTTTTCTAAAAATTTCTTCATTAGAGAATTGTGGAAGAGAAATCGTAGAAGGAAATTGTGAAATGTAAACTTTATATTAACTCATTCGTTGAGAAAATTTAATTTTAATAGTTTTATATGCATTACTTTTTTATATTTAAGGTTATGTTGATCTATTTAATTGATACCTTGATAAATTGATGAATAAATATGTGTAAAAACACGTATTGTTTCAATTATTTAAACCAAAGTGTTGAATACATGTCCTATTATAGCCTGTTAGGCGATTCTTCTAGTTAATATCGTAATAAATTCCTTTTTGGAATTTGAAGATATAATGGGAATTTATTTATTCTAATTGTATATAGATCACATCAAATATTAGGGGAAGGAAATATCCTTTGATATTCCAAACCATCCAATTCTCCACTATAAGTGAATGAAAGATCATAAGCCCCATTTGGAAAATACCTCAACAATGTGGGTGTTGGTACCCTTTGGAGATGGGTACCATTCTAAATGGCTCAGTCAAATGATGGTATCAAGCATGATAGAATTCCAATTGTAAGGTAATACATTGATGTTTTTCAATAAGTGTTACCCATACATCCCCTAGATAAAAAGGTATATTTCTCAATAAATCTCATACCCAGAGATACACCTATCAGAAAAATCCCCCCCCCCACACAATTTCCATATCAAACTAGAGGATTTATATAAGTATCTATAATGGAATTTGGACTAAGAGTTCATAAATTATAGAGCATAACCTTGGGGGTGAGTTTGTGCTCTTTTTAAAGAAGATGGATGGATCAATGCAGCTTTGTATAGATTATTTAATGCTCAACAAGATCACTGTAAAAAATATGTATCCTCGTCCATGGAATGATGAATTTTTCAATAATCGATGAAAATATCTGAACTTATCTAAGGCAGATCTTCATTCAGTATATCATTAACTAAAGGAGAAGATGGAAGATATTCAGAATATTTCTTTTTGTACATGGTATGGGAACTATGTGTTCATAGTGATTTCTTTCATACTTAATAATGAAACATAAACTTTCATCTTTTTATTAATAGATTCTTTAGAGAAAACCTTGATAATTTTTTGGATGTTTTACCAGTGATATTCTCATTTAATAGAAGAGATAGAGGAAACAGTAAAATCATCTAATGATTGTGTTGGTAACATTGTGGGGGAAGACAATGTATTCAATTTTCTGATCACGTGACATTTGGATATATAAAGTCACATTTTTTGGTAACATGAGCATAGGTGATAGAATTTCATTGGACCCTTAAAAAACATCGGCAATTGAAGAATGGCGTAGACATAGTAGATTCATAAAAATATATTGTTTTCATGGATCAGCTGGGTTCTACCTATAATTTTTGAGAAATTTGTCATAATTTTCTATTTCATTAACTATTTAATCATGGAATGGGGTAATGTATATTGGGATAGAAGGATGTGGGGAAAGCACCATGGAGATGAAGAAGAGGATAATAAATGCAACTATACTCTCACTACCAACAAGTGGATAAGGATTTATGATATATAGTGATTTTTAAAAAAGGTTTTATTGGGTGTTTTACTCATAGATAATGATTAAGTGATAGAATATTCCTCTTGATAGATTATTATAAATGAGATGAACTACAAAATATTTGTTCTAGACATAGCAGTTGTGATATACTCTCTAGTGATTTGGAAACATAGTTTATTTAGTGAGAACTATGACATATGTATCTATCAAGAAATAATTTAGTATATATTAACAAATAAGGATCTCAATAAGCATCAAAGAATTATGTTAGAGCTAATCAAGGACTGTTATTTTTCTATTCAATAACACCTAGGAATGGAGAACATGGTAGCTGATGGTCACAGAAGAATATAACCTACCAATTTATCCATGATACATATTGAGAAGTAACATATCTTCAAGGAAATGTTATTTATAGCTCTAAAAACATTTATGTACTGGACTATATCATACCTTTCCCAAATAATTTCACAACCATCCATCAAATAGATGTTTAAGGAGGCCCACATGAATGATCTGGAGCTAAAAAATAAGGAGTGAGCTGTTACGGAAGGGAGGATACATTATTTCCATATTGATTATGATTTTTTAATTTAGTTTAGAATAACGATTTATTTTCCATAATCACATTGGATAATTAGTATTTATTTGATAATGAACATAGAGCATCTTTATCCATCCATCCCAGAAGAATCAAGATGTACCTTGATCATTGAGAGAACTTTTGATGTGACAACATGAAGAAGTAGATTGGGGAGTACTCCTTAAGGTGTTTGTAATGTGTGAATGTTTATGAAGATTGAATGAATTCCATTGTGATGATCCAACCATTATCTATAATTATAAGGAAATTATAGAATTTTACTATGGACTTTGTCACTCGTCTCTTGAAAACATCCAATGAAAACAATTCTATAGGGGTTTTATTGAATTCAATCACTAATACTCCCCACAATATCACCATTTGGGTATATTTATCACATGAAAATCATTCTAGAATACTTGTTAAAGGTGTGGTGAGGCTCCAAGGGGTTCTATTTTCAATCATCTATGATCATTATAATGAAAATTTTGTGGAATTATTCAACATGATTTGTGTAATGAATTGAATTTCTGAATAACATATCACCCCTAAAATATAGTCAATATGGAAGGATTATTTATATTCTAGAAGATATTATAAGTTCATGCTCACTGTAATTCAAAGTTATATGTGATTGGAATATCATATTAGTTGACTTCTAGAACAACAACATCATACACTCAAGTATTCAAAAGGCTAGAAAGGAAATTTTTATAGAAAGTGTTGTAATGATCCATCTTGTTGGGATGATTCATGGGAAAGAAGGATATGTGGATCTGATAATGTGTATGAGATTAAATTCATGGTTTAATCCATTAAACAACATGGTTAAATATTTTAATTTTTGGAAAAAGAGTAATTTTTAAAACCATCAAAGGGACAAAGAGATGTATTTTGGAGACAATGTCATCCTTATAATATCATCATGGAAGAGAGTCATATGGTTTGGAATGAATTGGAAGCATAGCCCATGTATATTGTCCCCTATTTGATACATGATCATATAAGTGAAGTGGCCTACTGTATTTTACATTTACAAAATATGACTCATGTTCATGAAATATTCCACATATCTCTCCTAAACAAGTACACACCCGAGTACTCACATGTACTGAATATAGAGTTTATACAATTGGTGAATGACCTCTCATATCAAGAACCTCTGGTGAATGTTAAAGACTATAGAGAATAATTCCATGCTACAAAACAAATCACCTAGTCACATTGTTGTCATGTAACAACATGTCTGAAGATGCCACATGGGAACCAAAGGAAACAACGAATCATAAGTACCCTCACCAATTATAAAATAAGAATATGGTTTGATATTTCAGTAATGAAATTTAAAAATGGGGGAAGAGTATAATAATTAGTTGTTATTAATAAAATTTGTTTCCTGAATATATATGTGATGTATTATATTTTATTATATTATACACATAATCATATAGATAAAACCATTTTTATTATGTTACATGACCACATTCTATTAAATTAATCTTCAATAAAGAAAATTATATTTCCAAACATTAAAAATAAAAAAAACAATAAAAAATCTATAATGTGAAAATAATGATCATCCCAATCTACAATAATAATCTCCTCCACTAAAAACACTATACAGAAGAAGAAAAATAGTAGTGAACAAAGAAAAATTTTAGAAGATGGAAGTATAAAACCTTGGTTGTAAATTTTTAGAATATTGAGTGAATTAATGGTGTGGTATTTATAAGAGGTAATGTGTCCATTGTAATAGAAATATAAAAGATGGTAATAGTAGCATGGAATTTAGGAATAATAACCTTACTGTTGAAATAGAAATTTCTGATCAAAATAAAAATCTTAAGATTTGAATAATTTTTATCATGATTAAAATAAGTAAATATAAGTATTATAATTATAATAAATAAATATCATGAATAAAGAAACTAAAATAAAATATAAAATCCTTTTTAATAAACTATGTTATAATGTATATCCCAAAAATAATATTTTTTTAATTTAAAATTACCTATTTTAGAGTTTAAAAAAAATTAATATAATTTTTTTAAACAACACATTCAAATTGTTCTTTTTATTAATTTTTTTAATTTTCTAAAATACTTCAATTTTCAGGTAAATAGTAAAATACAAATTATAAATAATATATTTATATCAAATTAAATTATGTATAATTTTATAGTGAAATAATCTTTTATATAAATGTAGGTTATATAATGGAAAAATTTATTTCATAAATGATCTATTATAATTCAATAAACATAATTTGAAAATCAAAATTGACATATCCAAAACATATGTCAAAAGTGATTCCCTAAAATAACATTTTCTCTATCATTCCACATTAATTTTTGATAAAATGATTAATTTGATTTATAATGAGGATTTATAGTCTTAAACCTTTTAATTTGTATTTTTATATGATTTATAATGTCAAAAATTTAGTATTAAAACTTTTACAATTGATATATTATTTTATTCAATATTTTTTCTAAATGTCTCTCTCGTCCAATACAAATAATTCCTCTCCCTCCCTAGGGTATATCACACCTTGCAACGATTCCAAATCCCAATATTTACCCAAGTCATCCCTATTAAGATTATTATAATAATTTGAGACATTTTGGAGTAATTCACCTCCAAGAACCAATGAGTTGTAGTGTCGTACAAGAGATTCTACTCTCATGATTAAGTATGTTTTGATACACCCATATTTTATTTTTATTTCTTCTTTATATTCTCATTATATTTCCACCTACAATTTCAAAACCGAAAAATGATTTAACTCATCCTTAATTAAACATTATATTTTTTGTAAACCAACTATAATTATCATAATACTATATTTACAAATTTTAAACATATTTTTATGACTCTCCTAACAATATCCCATCAAATTTCAATTATCCACCTATTGAGAAATATACATGTCAACACATATAACAACCATTATGGATGGATATAATAAAATATATAAGTATAAAAATATTATTATATTTATTAGAATCTTTTATAATTAATTATACTAGTATATAAATTAAATTTTTTAAAACATAGAAATGAAGGCGAAACAAGATATTATTATGAAAATCATGATATCAAAATGTTTCAATTTCTTTAATTTAAATTAAAAAATAAAATAAAATAATTATTAATTATAAATAGTCAATTAAATGAATATAATTCACTTCTAGATCAATTGTTTAATAAATATCCAACTGTTATTTAGGGGGACCAAAAGTGATGATATATGGTGGGTATAAATGTACAGGGATTATGGAACCCAACTCCCATTATTTATTTTATATACATTTTAGGCCAAATTTCCATGTAAATATTCCAATAATGTTCCTCAAAAATAGTTTCATTTATATTCCTTTTATATTTTTATGGATATATATGTTTCTATCAATTCAAATCTTTAATCCCCTTGAGATTGTTTCTTCTTAACATAAGTGTAGTGATTATTATAACATATACTGTTTCCTCTTTTAATTTGGGAAACAAAATATTTTTTCTATAATTTAGGATTTCTGAAATTCTCATGAAACCAAATTCCTTACAATGGGTTATTTTTTGACTAAGAAAGTTATCTATTCTTTATGGCATGCATGATTATGTAAATATAATGATGTGATGGGTGGGATGGAAATTTTATATCCCTCCAACTCATTATGTAATGTAATTTATTTCATGAGAGAAGGTGATGTATGGATAAATATGGTGTTATATTTGTTCACAATGATGATTTTAAAATTTTGTACACATGTTATTAGTGAACCAGATGCTTTCTTGTGCACAACTATGTGTGGTATTTGACCATGACGATATGACATATCATTTTTATGCATTTCCATATTCCATGAATATAACCATTTCTTGAATAATAATGTTATTTATAATCCTATTCTTATATAGTGATGATTAAAATTATTTTCACTCCTATTATATTGATTATTGTCCCTTATCGATACTCTCACTGGACTTTTAATCGACCGCTTTTTTAAGAAACCTGACCCCAGTATCACAAAGTGGGTTTTAAATTTCATAAAAGGGAATAGTTTCAAGTTATAACATCACCATGGATCGATCTATTTAGTAGTATTAAAGAACTATACACAAACATGGTTCCCTTATTATAGTGGTAATTAAATATTTATCCTAACAAGGGAAAATAAACTCTTTCCATGAAAATTATCAAAAATTGAATATTCAAAACCAAGATATATAAAATAAATAAATGGGTAAGATTAAATGTTTTTAAAGGTTTACATATGACAAAAACATGAATCAATAACAAGTTAAGCAGAAGAAATAATTATTTTTCAGTATATAAATTTAAATAACTGAAAAACACATATCATTTTATAAATATGTAAATAACGAAAATGCATCCATATATTTCGTCAATGTGAAAATCTCATGGATGTTGATAAATAAATAATAAATAAAGAAAATATTAATTAATGGATTTAATGTATCAGTATCCTGAACCACTACTGTCATGATCTCTCATAGGGTGAGTAATTTTTAAGAGTAAAAACTCGTCAGATTTTTCTTTGAAATAAATGCCATGGGTTTATCGCCAATTAATTTGTCTCATGAGACCTATCGATTCATTGTGGAGAAATATAATTTTGTGACCCCCCATAACTTCATTTCTATATAATTCATCTTATATAGTTGTAATTCATGAACAATATGCCTTATCATAATATACATATTTATTAATGGTTACTGATTTATCAATTTTTTCGAGGTCCAAAGAACACTCAATGTAAACACCATATGTAAATGTGGTATACATAATTGAGAATAATTATATATATTATACATGGAATATTTTGGTTTATTTAAATATTAAGTTAATAATGATCATAAAAAAATGTTCGGTTCACTTTGGAAATAACATAATATTAAAACACATGACCCACAAAAATGAATGTGATAAAAAACCCTTACAATTATTATATCATTAAATTTAGAATTAATAAAATGAGTGTAATAAGTTTATTTAATATAAATAAACATAATAAAAAATAATAAAATACAAATTCATTTCAATTAATCTTATTGTGAATTAATTAATGAATTACAAGGTTAGCCTAATGATAGAGAATTTTGTTCAGAATTCCCACAATAGTTTTTAATTAGTCAAAATGAATTCCCAATAAAATTAATATCTATCAAATAAGTCCTTTAATACCATGAATTTATTGATATTCATGATATAAAACATCAAAGGGAAGTCTTCACATCACACATATGAAATAAGGGATGAAAAAATAATATATCTGACATAAGTAAAGGTGAGACGAGACAATTTGTACCTCATGTCTGAAACCTTTCTTCATTTGTACATAATGTCATGGACAATAAAATTAGTTCAATAAATTAGTTAATATAAATCCACTTAAAAATATATTTGATTTAATATAATTTTATTATGATGATTTTTTTATTTCAATGAATTCCAATGATCAACTTAATTATTCTAGAAGTGTTCATTTTTTGGTTTTATGGGTGTTTCCCTTGTATATAATAATTGTAGATCTTGTTAAATGGATGAAAAATATAAATAGTGAAATTATTTTGTGTTAATGAACATATTTAAATTTGAATTTTCTCATATAACATTTGGTTATATGGTAAAATGATGAATACATAGAAAACCTTTATAGAAAATGATTTAATTTATATTGGCTATTTTTATGACCATCATGAACATGTATCATTTTATTTAATATTATATTTATACATTGGTTCCAGATCATGATACAACATATACTATATAAGATAAAAAATTTATTTTACAATAATAATGGTATTATGACCATCCATATTATTATCCAATCATAACATACATTGATAATACATAAATTTTTGGAATATTTCATTCATTAAACAAACACATTCCCAAATAACATATTATTTTAGTGAATTTGGAAATATGAAAATATAAATAATTATTGCATAAAACATATACTTGTACACCTACCTATTTATTTTAATCTAGAAACCCATTTTTCAAAATCTAAATTAATACATTTCTTTGTATCATGGGGAAAGGAAACCTAAAAAATGATGAGCTCAGATTCATGATAACGGTAAATGGGAGAGGTCAATCATAAAAGAATCATATTGAATATGAACATACACTGAAGATTTTTGAAATTAAAATCCCTTAAATTAACGATCAAAACACTATTTATTATAATAAATCAACGATACTCATTGTGAATCGAAGAGAATATTATATGAGATTGTAATAGAAGACATAGAATTGTCACTACTGGAAAATGGACCTATCCCCGCGGTTCTTCAAAAAACCCTGGGTATAGGGTACCCTGTACCCAGAGTTTTTGAAAACCGTAGGCATATAGATTATATAGGAACCTATACCCACGGTTTTCCAAAACCGTGGGTATAGGTCATCTATACCCATAGTTTTTCACAAACCGTGGGTATAGGTATTTCTCCTAAGGCCTATACCCACGGTTTTTTCCAAACCGTGGGTATAGTGTTTTCTCAAAAGTCCTATACCCACGGTTTTAAAGAACCGTGGGTATTGGTGTTTTTTTACAGAAGAGCTATACCCACGGTTTATCCAAACCGTGGGTATAGCTTTCCTGTAATATGGCGGGAAAAAATTTTTGCAGGGGAAGAAATATTTTTAGTGAAAATATGGTTTTCAATAATTAAATAACAAAAATACACAACTAAATACCAAAAGTATTCGTTGCTTGGTTGGTCAGGTATATTTTCGTTTGAGTCGATCCGCTGTTCGTATCTCACAGAGTTTTTTTAATAAATCACTTATAATTAATATAAGTAAATAGATGTCTGAATAAATCAATAATATTCCCGCAGCTTAGTTGGTTCGGCGACTTATATCCCACAGCCGGTGTTGTGTTCGAATCGTGCCCTTCTCCTTTTTAGATATTCGGTTATATTATTATATTAATATAGATAAATACTTACATATCAAATGCGTTGACAGCTCAGTTGGTCAGAGAGGGGCGCGTCCAATTGAGGCATTTCGTGTTTAAATCCCACAAAGTCCATATTTGGAATATAAATACCCACGGGGGTATAGCCTCAGACCGCTATTGTGACGCATCTCAGCCCCACGGTTCCCAAAACCGTGGGTATAGGTTGTACCCACGGTTTTGTGGGCTATTCCCAGGGTTTTGAACCGTGGGTATAGACGTTATTTCCAGTAGTGTGTGGCATACTCAAAAGCATAAAAAATGATTTCATCTTTAGTAATGGAATCGATATAATGTATATAATATTATTCTTAATTAACTCGACATAACATCTTGGTAGTCATGGATTACTCCCATGATGGTCTTAGTAGTCATGGGTTTCTATCAAAACTATCTTAGAAGACAAATCCCTTTATATAACTATGTTATCTTCTTGTTCCGTGAATGTATTTCTCAAGAGATATTAATTTTTACAAATTGCATTAAATGGAGATATAGGTCCCACCCATAAAATAATGTAAATCATATATATATTTGTGACACAAGATCAAAAATAATTCATCTTTTTATATCCAATGAAATAAAATGGGTTTCATAAATATCATCCAATCATAACATAACCAATGGGAATGAAATGGTTTTCTTAAATATAATTCCATAATAAATGTAAACCATCACTAGAAATAATTACAATGGTATAATTTACGAATATCCCCAGTAAAATATAAATATCATGGAATAATGTTATCTTAAATGGAAAATAAATTTTAGAGATAACTTAAAATTAGTTATTGAGTAAAATATTAATTCTAATTGGAATTCTTTTCATAAAATTTAATGAAATTTTAATGAAACAAATTTAATTAAAAATATGAATTTATTTTTTTAGGGAACAAAAAATTATTAAGGTGTCACGAAGGATGAAAATTTTATTCATGAAGATTAAGATAAAATAACATTTCTTCAGTACTTTTTTAGAAAAGACACAAAGTACAAAATTTGTGATACAGAAAAAGGATTCCCTTCAAACCATGAAGTAAAATGGTAAAAAATGGATAATAATGAGTTTAAACATCCATTGGATAATATTAAAAAAATAAAAACTTTTTATAGAACATATACATAAAAGATAAATATTCTCCAATGGAGACCTAAAATGAAACAATAAAAAACAATGACTAGATTGGGAAATAATTATTCAATTCTTAATAACCAGTAGAATAAAAATCCCCCTCAATGAAAAAAAATGATATGTATATGAAAATACCATAATATTACGAATATTACCAATAAAAAATATTCATGGTATGTATTTAAAACATGTAGATAAAACATGTAGTGTATAAGAAATGTGTCTCATAGAAATAAAAGTGAGACATGAATCCCTTACTAATGTATTAACTAACATCGTATGCATGAGAACCTCATTTATAATAAATATAAATTTATTATAAATATATCAAAGAAGAATATACAATTATATTATATCATATATGATTTACTTAATCCATATTATTACCTATTTATCAATAATTCCATGTTAAAGAGACTTTTAAGGTAATAACCACTTTGTTTTGATTTGTTATATTTTTAGTCCTCAAAGTTATATCTTTATTTACTAACTCCTATAATGAATAAATTGAAATATATAAAATATATATTCATAATATATATATTTATAAAAACAAAAAAAATGGCAATAAAATAAAAAATGAAATACACTTTTCATGGAGACGATAGGTCATACATAAGCACATATGTTGTTACCATTTTCATGTCATATTGAAAGAATGAAATTAAATTAAATATATTTAAATGTTTAATATATTACTAGTATAATTATTGTTTCATAAATATCAAATACATTCACTAAACCCATTCATAAGACATTCTATGTAATATGTAAATGAATCATATCTCATTGAGGTGAAGTTAATCCACACCTCAAAAAACAACATAATGGTATTTAAACACAATAGAAACCATGATTATATATTTAATATAACAATGAAATATTAATAGTGAAATAATTAATACCATATATATCTTATAAAAATCGGGTTACAATCATAATTACTATCCATTTGAGGTGGTAAAGAAAGATTGAAAAACATCGTTTTGTGAGGTGGTAATTCCCCATACACAGGAACATAAAGTTCATTACCAATTACATAATGGTGTGTATAAGTTTATGAATAAATAAAATAAGAAAAACATAAAATTATATTTATGATAGTTAGGTTATTATATAATAATGTGTTAATGATAACATCAACTGATCATGATAAAAATAAAATTAAAATTTTCATTGATGAACGTTACAATTTTTTTGGGTATCCCCTTTTCATTTTCTCAAATAGGATTCATTGGTTGGATATATTTCCAAATTAATGTCTCTAGGATGGAGGAAGGGATATTGGGAGGAGTTTTATATTTTGATTGCATGAACCAAATTGGTTTTTAAGTGATAATATACGAGAAGGAATGATGTACTTTTATAAGAGAGGGTTGGGGAACATTATGAATTTCACAGAAGATTAATTTATTATAATTTAAATATCTATAAAAGAACTAAAAATGTTAAGTGATTCATAGAGAACATATGATTAGTATTTAATATAATCAATCAATAGATTTTTGAAATGTTTTTGTTTTATTTTAAAAATTATCATTTTGATTAAACCTTAGTTATGCCATTTTAATTCTTAATAAGATAAAAAAACATTTTAATATTAGGAAGATGTGATTTCTACATACAATGAGGAAATTTTACCAAAAATTTCAAATTAATTAAATTTGAAATGATATATCATCCCATTGTGAGTTTTAAATTTTTTATTATTTTTATATAATTTAATAATTTTTATTTTGATAAAATTTCATAAGTTTCCGTTTTGACATTACTCATCACACTGACATTAAGATTATCCATAAATTTATCTTACTTCAAACAAATTCATTTAATATACCCCTAATATTTCATATTCATCAGTTTAATTCATGGATCACCCTAATTATGTGAATTTATATTTCTTATAAAATTTATAATTTCATGTATTTAATTGTTTCATTAATTGAGTAATTTATGCATCATCATTTTGCAACTATTTGTGATAATTAATTTGTTAAGAAAATAAAAAATTAATTAATATGACGTAGATAAATTTTTTACCTTCTATAGGAATATATATATTCCAGGATATCTTCTATTTGAACCCATATTGAAAATGATATACATACTAAAAGTATGAGTGTGACATTTTATCAGTCGAATTTATTTTAACATTATTTAATTCAATTGCAATGGAACTTTTAAATTCAATTAATAATATTGAAAATTATTTATTGAGAGTGTATTTAACTATTTATAGTAATTTTTTTCAATTTATAGTGTCATTTTATAGTCCTTATCAATTTGTTTTAAATTAAATTACCCAATTTTTCTGTTACCATTTTAATAAAAATTACCACTATTACTATTCATATTGTTCAAAAAATAAAAGGGACCTATTTACTATACTAGGAACCTACAAAAACACTTATTAAATCCATTTATATCAAAATTAAATGATAATTTTTTTAAAATCAATTTAATATTAATCTAATTCAATGAACAAGAACAGAAGTTTTTAATGTGAAAGCATCCAAAAATGATGCGTTTTTATATCCAAGTTCGATATTTTATTGATTAAATGGAATATATTTTATGAAATGATAAATTCCTTATCTAATGATATATTAATACCATAAAAATATATAACAAAAAACTATTAAATATTTTGTTGAAAAAAAGTTTTCTATTAAAATTCAATAATTCTCACTTTTCAAAAGAACATGAATCATGTGAGGAATATACAAAAAATCACTCAATGTTAAATTAAATATAAGTTTTTGAAATAATAAGTTTATTTTTACATATTAAAATTATTACAGTGTTAAAATAAATAAAATTAAGATATGCACTGCATATATATATGATCAAATATAATTTTTAGAAAAACACATCATTTTTTAGTAAAATTGGATTTTTTTTATTATATGTAAAAACACAAAATAATGTTGAAAAAGAATAAATTCAATATTATATATATAAATATATTTCATTAATATAATTCAACACATGTGATTTTTTTATTTATTTTTGTAAAATACATTTGGGTATATTCAAATTATTTTTCATAAAAACCAAACATTTAATTATAAATTCAATTTTCAATCATTTATAATTTATTGGTCAATGAATTATTGGAATAAAAAAATTTATTATTTTATTTAATATTATTTATTCCTTCAATTCTAATGGACATCTAATAATTTTATTTTATAAATATATATAAAAATAAAATGTTGTTTCGTAGAAAAATAGTGTTTTGTATAATGAAAGCGAAACAAAATTTTCATATAAGGTATGACATCAATGAAATAAAATTATTTTAAAAATAAATAAATATATATACATATAATAAAAATATTTTCTTTTTTACATTCTACCCCATATAAAATAAATTTCTACATCGAAATTCATATAGGTTATCCAAGGTTTTAATACATGAAATTTACATTCATATAAACCCACATCATAATAATTAATTATAAAAAATTATTTCATAAATGGAATCTTTGAAACATAATTATTATCCAAAGTAACTCATAAATAAGTTTTTTTTGATGGGGAACATAGGTGGGAAGTGAAAAAATAGTCATGGATGAGAAATATGAAAAACATGTTCTGATGGAGAGTCACAGAGAACTCAGTTTGGAGAATGATAAAAATAACATGGCCATAAATCTGTGATGATATATGTGACCATTCCATTCATGGGAAAAGAAAGTACTAGGATAAAATTTCTGATTTTAAGATCAATTCCCTAGAGTTGAAAATTTAAATTTTAGAATAAATATATACATTATTTCTATATATTTCGTATTATAATACT
The DNA here is from genome assembly GCA_963277665.1 of Viscum album. Taxonomy (NCBI): domain Eukaryota; kingdom Viridiplantae; phylum Streptophyta; class Magnoliopsida; order Santalales; family Viscaceae; genus Viscum; species Viscum album. The sequence continues at coordinate 1,503,379,756 of OY728122.1, read as the reverse complement.
ATACTTTCAATTTTCCTTGATCAATTTACACTTCATCTCTTATTCTAAAAAATTAAGGTGAATTTTCCAATCTTGATGCATTAATAGATCATGAAATCCATAGAATGATAGATTATATTGTCTATCTTAAGATCACATCAATGATGATATTAGTGGTTATCTAATATGAATAAATCCTCATATACAGAGATAATTATTTTATTTATAAAACCTCATAAAAACCTCAACAACAAAAATTTCATAAATGGTTACCTTTATGATCCTTAGAAAAATTAAAATAATAAAAATTCACAATAAGATATCAGACATTCAAAGATCTAATCATCATTTATCCCAAAGACAACTTTATGTACCACTTTATTTTCACACACCAACATGTTATTACCATTATCATTCACAGTATTTAAATATGCTAATATATTTAATTACTATAAATCCATAGTTAAAATATACAACATTTGACAAAATAACCCTTTCCATATAACATAAATCTATAAACTCATTCATTAACCACCTTTTCAAAATGTCATAAAATTTTTCTAAGATCATCGATACAATACCATTTATATTTTGACACAATAACACATCTATTTATCCTAGTGTTATACCAAAATCATTCACATATTAAGGTTTATCCTTTCATTAATCACATGTTCTACAAAAATATCACCTTACAAGATCATATAATTTTCATTGTTACTAATATCATTTAATATATTATTTAAAATATATAAGGAAAACATAATTGGACCCTTAAATAGATGTATTATTTTTCTCTTATTCCATAAAAGTATTTATATGAAAATATTCTAGAATTAAAATACATAATAATTCAGTCATTTCACCACATCATATTCATACTCTACATAACAAATAGTGATCACATGATATTTTTAATTTTCATTGGATCTAAGAAGTTGAAGATGTCAATCATAAACATTAACCAATAGATTTTGGCACTAGTTAGCATCATGACCACCTTGATTACACTTATATAATTGAAGGGTTGTGGGTTCATTCTACATTTTACTTGCTCTATTTAGATCATTAGATAAAATTTTCCTACCACTTGGGAAAAAAATTTGGATGACCATATTTACCACACATAAAACATCTACCAGTACACTTAATACAATATCCCCCATGTTAATTTCCATACATTGTGCATAATAGAAATCTAAAATTATTTTCTCCTTGGGTTTTATATTTTTCAATGATATCCACCTTCCATTTCCAGTTAAAACCATGATGGTATATAACTATAACTACTATTTCCACAATGTTAGCACAACACACTATATCTTCATATCTATTGATGACTCCTATGAATAACTACATTACAAGAATTGTTTTGATGAAACTAATGAATCTATCACCCATACCTTGTGGTTGGATGATAATTCTATAAGCGTACCTTTCATGTCTTGTTAAATTACCTGTATAGGTACCAATTGAATAATAAACCATTTTCAATAATTTAAGTAACTATTTATTCATCTTTATAAGATGAACAAGAGGAATGTAGTTATTGAAAAACTATTTCTTTAACTCGTACCAATACATGGATTAACATTCATCTTTCAGCCTCATATTAATAACTAAAGTCAACCACTTGTTTTCTTCTCATTCTAAATGATAAAAACCCAAAATTTAATTTTCTTGTTCTAAACACTGAAGGATATATAATATCCTTTCATTGGTACTGATGAATTTTTAAAAAACAAGTGGATAAGAAGACCAACTAAACGAAGGGGGATGTTACCTAATGAAGAACTCAAATTAAAGTAGTTCAATCATCTACTCATTTGGAAGTCTAAATTGATTTCATAGCTAGTGTGAGTATATGGGTAAGATTTTGAATCCCATTTCCCAGCACATTTGGTTCCTCGTGAGGAAAATCATTTCACATTAGATTACATTAATCATTAACATGTTTCCACTGGTTTCCTAAAATTGACTGAAACAAAATTATAATATGACCAATAATATTAATAGCGGGATAACCACAAAATTGAGGAAACTTAATATAAATCTATAACCACATATATTTTATCCTTGGGGGTTCATTATTGTTATAATGATTCTATGATTGTAACAAATAAAATGAATTATCCTTATATACACAGCATGACAAATTATAAGTAATATTTTTTGTGATCTCAATAAATATTTTTGATCCCAGTTTGAAAAGGATGACTAAATATTTTCTCGAATTCCTACTATAATGACCCAATCTTAAAATACATTAAAAATTATTCATTTTTTCTAAATACTTCAAACATTACACAAACACACTCCCAAATACCATTTTAGTTTACTGCCTTGGGATATATAGAAACATGAATAATTGGTAAATAAAACATCGACATATCTCTTTCCTATTGTTTCATAAATAGAACCATTTTTTCAATATAATACGTAATACCTATCTTTGTATCCTGGAGAAAAGTAAAACAAGAATGGGTGAGATTAGATACTCAGTTATGGTAAATAATGGGGAGATCAATCATAACATAATAATATTGAATATTTACTTGAATAGAACATTTTAAAATCATATCCTATATATCAATGTTCTAGACACGAAGGTATGAAATTAATCATAGAGGTTTATAATTAATCAAATAACGTGTTCTATGAGAGCATAAAATAAGACATGTAATTGTGGAAAATGAATAAGAATATAAAATTATTTCTATAGTAGTCAATGAATAACTTATATGCCTGTCATTGTAGTATTATTTCACTTCCCATGACATCTTGGAAGACATTTCTCACACCCATAACCATCGTAGTAGTCAAAGTTCACTCCCAATACCATTTTATCAGACCAAGTCCTTTATTGAAACACATTCACTCCTCACTCCATCGTTGAATATCTCAAGAGATATGAATCATTATACTGTGAATCAAAAGAAGATATAGGTACCACTTATCACATAATGAAATACATACATATTTTTACCGTAACAACATAAACTATTCATCATATCTGAACTCATGTAGTTAAATGGGTTCCATAAACATCAATTAATCATAACATAACTCATGAAATTGAAATTTGTTACAAAAACATAATTACATCATAAATAGAAATAATTATTACTTAGAATAATAATTTAATCATTAATAAATATCACTAGTAACACATAAGTAACCTCAAATAATGTTATCATATATGGAAAAATAATTTGATTGATCAGTTGATTTTTTTTCATGAAAATATCCTTTATGCTTTGAAGAGGTTTTTTTCTTAAAATTATGCACAATTTTTTTTAAAAAATATTTATTAAAAATAAACATAATTTCATATGATTGATGCATAAAATTACTACAGATCCATGATGGTATGAACTTCAATTAATTCCATATATGTTAACAAAATTCATTTCACACATTTAGTGGAAGGGACACAAAGTACCTATTATGGAAAAAGACAAAAATATTCCTTCCAAACTTTATAGTAAAAAGTAAAAAAGACATGAAACATCTATATGAGAATAGTAAAAATAGTGTTTAATTTTTATTAGAAAATATGGAAATAGATGATAAATATTCCCTAATAGGGACTTAAAATGAAACAATCCCAAACATTGATGATATCGTTTAATAAAAAATCACTACATAAAAATAATTATAATCATATGCCCTATGAAGGAAATAAAATAACATGGATATGAAAATAACATATTATTAGGGATAATACTCACCTAATAAATTCATGGGTAGCATATAAAACCCATATAAGAATAAATTATTATTTAAGTCAGGTGTCCCAAAAAATAAATGTGGGACATAAATCGCTTAACTTATGCCATTACTCTCATTATACTCCGAAAAAACTCCTTTATAATATACATAAATTTATTATAAATATATTTCAGAACATTTTTCAATTATATGATATCATATATTAATTAATTATGGAATTATATAAATCTTTTATAAAAAATACCATGTTATCGTTATGTTTTTAAAAATGACAACTTTATTTTTCACATGTGTTTTTGATTTGATATATTTTTTTTCTCATAATTATATATTGATTTAGTCATTTATAAAATAATAAAAATGACATAAAAATTTTATACATAATTTTATATGTATTATAAATAATCTATATAAGATATAAATTGAAAATGAAACACACTGTTCCTGGAGAAGATAGGTCATACATATGCAAGAACATTGTTTCCATTTTCTATTAATATTTAATGATTGAATGTAAATTACATATTTGTATATATACATATATTATAATTTTAGTACAATTATAATGTCATATATATCATTTAGGTTCACTAAAACCATCATTAATACGTTCTATTTAGTGTATGAACGAATCACATTGCATTGAAGAGGTGGTAGTCCCCTCATACACAATCAAAGTTATCATATTTACAAAAAATGGAATTCATGAAGGTATGTTTAATATAATAATTATTGAAGAGTAATGAAATCATAAATTTAATTAATATCATATAAATATTTAGTTTCTATAATTGTGTCCATCAATGAGAGGTGATAATGAAAAAACAAACAACATCATTTTATGAGGCAGTAGTTCTCCGTACATAAAAATGGTAAGTTCATTACTCATTAGGTGGAAATGTTTATAATTGTTGCTATAAAACATATATAAAAAATAAACATATTTATTATAAATAGTTTATTACATAATTATGTAGTAAAAATAATTTATGGGTTCAAGGATGAAATAAAACAAAAAAGTATGTTACTGAATGATTCAACTTCTTTGGGTTTATCCATTTGATTTATAGAAAATACTTATCTAGTAGGATTTATGCTGAAAATAAATTATATAGGATTAGTTTTTGAATTTTTTCGGATATTTATGTAGATATTGGTAAATCGAAAAAGGTTTTAAATAATTCAATAAATAGAAGAATATAGTCCTTTTATAAGAATGGGGAGCAGGAATTTGGGAAATTCTTAAAAGATCAATTTATAATAAATATATTCTCAATACAAATATCTCAAAAAAGAAATTTGTTATATGTTAATATATTATAATGTCATCATATCATGAACCAATATATTTTAGAAATGTTTTTGTGTCATTTTAAACCATATAATGTTGATTAACCATTTTTGAATACATTTTAATTTTAACTATGGTATCAATGTTTTTAACATTAAGAGGATGTATTTTTTCTTTATAAAGAGTAAATTAGACCATAATAAGAATATTTATGATATTTTTTACCATATATAGTATCTATTTCCTTATTTAATATTTCTATTATTTTAAATAATTTAATAAAATATAATTTTCATAAAATAATAGTTTTCTAAAATATAATAAGTGATAAATAAAAAAAATTTCATAACATTGACTTTAATAAAACCCTTCCAGAAAAATAATTCTTAAATATTTATTTAATACACCCATAATATTTAATATTCACTAATAAAATTTGTGTATCACCTTTATTAAGTTAAATTATATTTGTTTTTAAAATATATATTATCAATTAATTAATTCTTTTATTAATTAGGTAATTAATGCATCATCATTATGTAATTATTTATGTTAATTATCTCTTCACTAGAAATTTATATTAAATTTATATGATTTTTATAAAAAATTTATCATCCATAATAATATATATAGTTGTGTATATCTTCTACTTAACCCTATATTAAAAATATTATACATCTTAAAATTAAGAATGTGAAATTTTATCACTCCCTTTCTGTTTAATAGTTTTTAATTAATTTTTCTGAACATGTGTCAATTAAATAATTATATTTAAAAACATATGTCATTAATGTAGAATTACCTTATTAATATAATGATTTATCAAGTTTTATGATCATTTTAAAGTCTATATCATTTTATTTGTATCTTAAATTACATAAGATTCCTTTTACCACTGTAATAAAAATTAACAAAATTATTATTCATGTTGGAAAAATATATAGGGGGAAAATTTAGTGAATTTGGAACTTATAATTATAAATATTTAATCCATTTTTCATATTTCAAAACAAATATTTATCTAAAATTTATTCTAAATTAATCACATTGATGGAACGAGAAAACTATATATTTAAATAGAAATCATAAAAATGATTAACATGTTTTATATAAATATTCAATGTGAGATTGATTCCAATTACCTATATTGGATTAATTGATAATATTTTTATCGAATTATACTTTAAAAAAGATAAAATTTATAACCAATGGCTGAAAATGTTTTTTATGAAAAAGCTGTTATAAATAGATATTCACTATTTTTCACTACTAATTAAAATATGAATTTTTTCAAAAAAATAAAAAACATTTATCCAAATTAAATATGTATCATTCTATTTAAAATTAGATATTTTTTTCATATTAAATTGTAAAAAAGTACAAAAATTAAATTTATAATGGGTTCTCTAATAAAAGTTGGTGAAACATCCTTTTTAGAAAATTGCGTCTTTTATCCATAAAAATATATTTGTTCTTATATCATTTATGAAAAACAAATAACATTAATACAAAAATAATCTTAAATATAGATATATATATATATATTTCATTAATATAATTCAATTTTTTTAATTGTATATAACACACCTGTTTATGTTTAGATATTTATTACAGAAAAACATTTTCTATTATGGTAAAAATATTTTACATTAAATTATAATTAATTTCTATGTTAAATATGTGTAAAAAAAATTCAAAATTAATTCCATCTTATTAATATACTATATTCTAATTACAATGTTATAATTGTCTATTTTAAGGAAGAATAATTATAATATGATGTTTCATAAAAACATGTTGTCATGTAAAATGAAAGATAAGTCAGTGTTTTATGTATCAAAATATATAAATGAATTAAAATTAGTTTAAAAAATAATAATATATATCATAAAAATGTATGATTGATAGAATAATTGATGGATATAATGGAAAATAAAAACTTGAAATCCATGATGGTGGTGAATCAACACGTCAGAGATGATATTTTCATTTTTAGAAATAAAGGATATGAGAAGAGAGTTGATGATGGATGTTCCATTTTAAAAATAAAACTACATAATATAAATAATATAGGAGTTACCATTATTCTTTATATAGGGAGGTGAGAATATTATAATAAATAAAAAGAAAATAATACATAAAGAAGTTGGATTTTACCACTTGAATACCATCTCCTTGGGATCCACCTTAAGAATCAAGGATTTTGAATTTTGTAAAGAGAATAAGGCCTTGGACAAGTGGAATAATATTAAAATGTTAATTGGACATAATAAAGGAAATATTCTGGGTTTATAATTTCTATTGATAATGGGTGTTTGGTGGTCGTATTTATACGAAGAGGAGAAGGGTGATTATGATTATTATATACATTTGTTTATTATTTTTTCTGTAGACATTCAATATAGTTGATTCAAGGGAATAATTATAGAAAAAATTGAAATTTAGTTCGAAATAATGGATGAATAATTCATAAAAACATTATCTATGACTGAAAAATTCATCTATTAACTTATAATGTTAAATACAGTAAATTATTGCATTTCCCTATTCACTGAGAATTCCTCTATATATAAAAATTAATAAAATTTAATTATAAAATTTTTTCAATGTGAAGATTTAGAATATAAACTAAATTTTAAGAAATTAATTTTATAAATATGAGCAATTCACATTTTATTAAAAATTAATATTTAATTTAAAAAATGATTTTAATATTATAATCAATTTTACGACACATTAAAAATAATAAATAGTCTGAAAAAATTATATTATAATCATAATACAGAAAAATATTTATTCATGAATGTATTTTAAGAAAATAAATTATCCTTTAAATAATTTTTTTAATTATAATATTGTAAATGATTATTTATGTTTCAACAAAAACATACACTTTTTTTTTATTTTTTGAATAATTTATATAAAAATCCATGATATAAACATGTCAAATATTTATTAATGAGGAACATAAATATTATGTATATGTTCATTTAATATATTATTATTTTGATGGCCCTATTAAAACTCTTAATGTTCACAATACTTTTCCATCAGTCATGTTAATATTTAACAATAGATTACGGTTCTTTTAATCTCAGTGATTAATTTAACATATGATATTGAATAAATTGAATATATTTAAATATAGTTAGACTATAAAATATTGGGGTTTTATATTCTTAATTGCTTCAATAATTTTATCCTCGATTGTTTTCAGGAATATTTCCATTTAAATAGATGATGAATGTTCTTCTTCATAACATCCTCTGGTACTCACATTTCTTCATCCATTTTATGGTTTCAGCAATGGAATTTTACCAGTCGAGTCATCCAATTTATTAATAATTGCTCTATAGTGTCATGTATCTTTATTAGTTCTTCACATTAATAGAAATTAGGTTTCATATCTATTTTTCGATTGGTGTATACATGTGTTGTGTCTGGCTTGTACTTTATTTAAAATGATATATGTAACACATTATTAAATTCGGAGATGCACAGTTGAATTACTAATTATTATAATAAATCCCCAATTTGTTCTTTAATTTTGAATGTCATGATGTAACTAAGGCTTAGTTTCCCTTTCTTAATGAACCGTATGACAACCTACCAATTTTATAAAGACATGATCTCCCAGATGAAATTCCGAATACATTCCATATTTTTCATCATAACTTTTTTTCCTACTTTGAGATTCTCTAATAGGACCCTGAATAGTCATTATGATTTTCATAGTCTCTTTAATATGTTCTATCCCTATACATTTTACATAACAAAATTCATCCTAATAATTTGGAGTAAGAAATATCTTAACATATAATTCATCATGGTACGCCATTGTGATAGTGAAACGAAAACAATTATTGTCGGAAAAGTCTAACAAAGTAAAATATTGATCACATATAACTTGAATGTCATGTGATCACGAAATCACCATTTATTCTATTATTTGAATAGTCATTTTAGAATATTATTTAGATTGATGTTGTTAAGAAGAAATAAAATAAATCTCAATATCCAAATAGTTCTGAATAATCTTCATTAATATTAAGGTAATATATGGATCTCGATAAAAAACAATCGACAGAGGTGCATCATGAAGTATTAAAAATTAATAAATATAGATTCATGTTAGGAACTCAAGAGGTAAATATTATCTTATTCAAATATAATGTTATGATTTATTATGCAGATCAACAAATCATATTATATCATTTGTAAGATAATTTGGTAACACAGTGATAAAGTCCATAGTAATGTTATCCAACATCTACATAGGAAGTGGTAGAGGTTTCATTAATTCACTAGGAAACTATCTATTAGCCTTTACATTCTGGATAACTAGACATCTTGACACATAGTGAGAACTTTACCACTTAATATTATCCCAAAATTATGATTCTTTTGTGTCTTTATACATCTTGGTAAATGTTATGGTGTATAAGGAAATTTGAGATATAAGAATCATCTAACTATTCCAGGCATTAATTAGGTAATTATAGAACACAAAACCTATTTCCATATATCTGAATTTTATCCCCATACACAATGTTTTTTAATATTTCATCTATAAAGGATTTGACATTCTATTTAAAATTCACATCATTAGATTTAGAGCTTATTATCTTTTCCTATAATTATTGTTTCACAGTCATTTGAAAAAGGGGAAATGGTTTCTCTTCTATAAAGATTCACATATCCATATTAACTAAATCCATGAATATTGGATCTATATTAATCCTCATTTTATTTATAATTCCATTATTTTTCTTTGTTCTGGAAGTTGGTAACTTATAAGGTTTTCATTGGTGGGAGTGCGTTGAAAAATCATTTTCTTTCAGAAACATGTGCCAGTTTTTTTACTCATGTTGTGTTATTTTTGTGTAAATATTTATTTCAAACTCTTTTGACCTATATATATATATAACATTATTCACTATATAGTTTGAGTATCCATTACCAAAGAGTAATGATTACAAATTCTAACTAAAGATCATGGGTTAGATTATTTTTTCAGTAATATTAAACTACCGTGATTCATACATAACAATATTATCATCTTTAATAAGGACATAAACCAATCCATTCATCAATGAATAAATATATATAGAAAAACAATAATTTTAGGATGGTATATTTAAAATCCTAGAATTAACATTCTTCTCCTCAATTCACCAAAACATTCTCGAAATTATTTTTTTCATATGAACATTACCCATTTTTATGCGAGCTTGTTTAATGGGTTATCTAGTTTGAAAAAAAAGAAGGAAATGGTCATAGTAACCTACTAAAACAATTAAACTATGTACATTAGTTATGTTCCTTATAATATTCCATTCATGTGTTTCATTTTCCATTATTCTACAAACTAATATTCCTTCTTTGGAAATAATATTCCAATCAAAATAAATATTAGGAATTAAAAAATTTACAATTTATTTATTTACTATATAATTAATTTCATATGACAGTATCAAGAATGATGCACCATTGATTCTCATAGACTTCATATGTTTTATAATTTACTTGATTATAATAAATTAATACACAATAGAAATCTATAAGATATTTATAGAATATTCTCTTCAATGGATCAATGAAAGCCAAAGATTTATTAGTAAATAAAAATAGATTTTTTTACACTCGTAATGTCCATACATTGTCTAAGAATATATATTTAGAATATCTTCCTTCTTTAATCATAATTGATGAAAAACATAATGTTTGTAAATATTCATAAAATATTGACCAATCAAATGATAAATAGATAAATCATCAGTGTGTGGAAGTTGAAAATTTTTCTTTATTGTAATAGCAATAATTTCTCTATAGTCAATATATAACCTCAAAGATAAATATTTATTCTAAAGAAAGTGAACATGGGATCCACTTAGAAAAACACTATGGTGAATAAATTTTTAATTACTAAACTATTCTTGTTATTTAATAAGATCCAATAATTCCACAGAGGCCATTCTATAAAGTGTCTTCGATAATGGACATGATTCCGGGGTTAAATCAATGGCAATCTAAACTTTAAGCTTTATGGGTTTTCTAGGTAATTCATCAGGAAATACTTTAATGTATTGGATTAAAATTTGTATATACGAATTTTTAATATTACATCCCTCAAACCATGATTTTTTTCTTCCTCCCGAATAAATTAATTTAGTTGACGTACATCAGATGTATCTATATAAGAATCTTATGTTTTTTCTAATATAAAGATATGAAATTTTGTATCTTCCATATAAAGAATACTTTCCTTATGCTTCCAATAAACTATTGACTAATATTTTTAAAAAATATTCCATATTGAGGATTAAATCACAGTCAACCATAGGTATGATGATAAGGTCCAAAAAAATTTCGTTTATGTGATAATTGGGACTTCATGAAATGTTTTCATAGAAATGAAGCTTGTCTTAAGATTTTTGACAGAAAACTACCTTATTAAATAAAATGGAAAATAATTGATTCTATTTGGAAAATGTCTAGTTATAAAATATTGGGAATATCTATATCAGAAAATGAATTGGATAATTTTTATGATAGGATTAATGTACCGACCACATATTATTATGTACTTCTACTTCATTTGTGGTGATCATATATTCATGGTCATCTTCGCTTGGCCTCTTATATGGTAGATTTCATTGACTCTTGTGAAAATGAATTAAAAAAATACCAAATTTATTTATAGTTAAAGAATTTAATTTCATTGATCTGTTTACTTCACTTGTATTTATTATCTTGATGAAACATTTCCCTAAAAATATAAACAACGCAATGAATTTTATGAATTTCCCCAAATGATTCATTCTGTAAATTGTGCATAATGGAAATTTAATTATTTCCCTTTTATTCTTGCATGCTTTAAATTTTTCATGGTTATCAGATCAACACTTATTATATTTATTTCCCTTGAACATATATGATCTATACAATTCTTTCATTTTTTCAATGGACCATAATTATATTTAATCATATAATGATAATGTTTTAGAAGAATATTTTCTTCAAATACAAGAATTTATCACTTAAAATAAATGATTTATATAAATTTTTGAAACACATATTTAATTTTTTTCATACCTAGATAGTATTATGAAGGTTTCAACAAACTCTACAACAATATCAAATTCATTTTTTATAATGTTATAAAATTTACTCTTAATTTCAATTATTTTGTCAGAAATTTTTTTAAGAATGTTTCTATAAATATTCTCCACTATATGTTTATATTTTCTATCCCTCCTAAGTATTATGGTTTAATTATCACCATTTATGAGCATCTCCCTTGAGGAAATATAAATCTAGTGATACCTTTTATAATTCACAACATCCCATTTCCAAAAATATCATTTCAAGGAATGTGATCCGTTTCATAGATTCCAGTAAATTAGTAGTCCGACTAAATTATATGGTATTTGTCAACATTAAATGATCTAACATAATATCGTATGTTCATTCATCATCAATTGGGTATCATTTCCTAATATGTTCATGATCTTCTTAAATCCCACACTAACTAAGTTATATTGCATAGTATTGAATACCTGTATTATCTAAGGGTATTAATTCAAATTATTTTTTAGGATCTATTAGTAAATAATGTCACAAATTGAGTTATCACATAATAATCATGATTATTGGGAAAAAAATTCACTATAAAAAATTATTATATTTTTCATTTTATTTAATAACATGTTTATAATGTTTTTACTAAACATGATCTAATACAAATGGTAACTACCCTAACAACAGTATCACATAGTCACTTGTTATCTTATTTCAATTTTATAGATAAAAGAGATCACACCACCATGGATTAATCAACTTTATAGTAATTAAGAACATGAAATATTTAAAATTCACATAATAAATTCATAAATGATAATAGATTGTAATAATGGAAAATAAACTACTTCTTGGATAGTTATTCAACGATTTCTTCTTTAAGACCCGGGTGGGAGAAAAAATAGGCTGAGATAAAATTCTCATTAAGGTTTATATATATTAGAAACATGAATTAAAAAAATTTGAAGCATAATCAATATGTAATAATCATTATGGGATGGTAAATAATAGAAAAATCTAATAATTTAAACAATAAACATTGAATGAAAATGCACCCTTAGATTTTTTTACAGTGAAAATATCAAGTATATTAATAACTAAATAGAGAATGAAAGTAATTATTATTTTTTATGAGTCCTACATCTAACTTAATAACCTCTACTATCAAGACCTTTCATGATATGTTTTATGTATATGGGTAGAAACCTGTCTGAATCGTCAGGGAAACAAACACAAAGGGTTTCTTACCAATTGTTTTGTCTGAGGAGACTTATCGATCACTTGAGGGGATATATAATACTGGTCCACACCCATACCAACATATAAAAAACATTATATATTCATAGATTTAATTCATGAATAATATTTCTCATCACATAATTTACATTGAGTACGAGATACAAATTTTTCAATATTTCCCCTGTTAGTATAACATTAGATGTAAGAACTGTATATAAAAATGGTATATATATTATTAAATAATCATATAAATGATACAACAGATATGAATATTTAATGAAATATTTTTTTAATTATGATAATAAATAAAAGGGGATGTATAAAAAGGAAATAAGTGAAGAATATGTCATATATCCCACGAAATTTAATGTTAGTTGAAAAACCCTTAAAATAGCATATATTTAAAGTAGAAATTAATAAAAAGAATGAAATGTGTTTATTAAATGTATATAGATATAATAAAATATAATAAAACCAAAATAAATTTAATATTATCTTATCATAACATAATCGATGATGTTTAAGGTTAAACCAATGGATATAAATCGGGTTAACAATCCTCTAACCACTTTGTAATCAGTCGAACATTATACCCCATAAAATTAATATTCATCAAATTAAAATTTTCATTCCATTAATATAATCAATTTAATTATATGACTTATTAATGGGATTAATTTACACCACACACAAGAAATAAGGTTTCAATAAGGAATGTATCTCATGGATGTAAAAGTCTGATCATAACATTCTTACCTTATATCTGAAATCTTTCTGAACCTATACATAATGCCATAGATAATAAAATTATATATATTAACTTTATAATTATGAAAATATTAAACATATATTTTGTTTGTTTTTATTTTATTAACATAATGTTTTGTTATTACTATGATTTATAATTTTTTAATTTTATTGTTCTGTGAGTGTTAATTTCATGGTTTTATGTTCAATTCCCCTATGTATAATTATTGGGGTTCTTTTGAAGTGGATGAAAAATAGAAGAAGTGAAATTATTTTGTATTAAAAAACATCAGGATTTTTAAATGGTATCATATATGTTTTGTTAATATGGTATGAGGATTAATCATTATATAAAACATTGATGAAAATGTTTTAATTTATTTTGACAGTTTTTACGACCATCATGAACATGTACCATTTTAATTAATATTATTTTTATATGTTGGTTATGAAATATAATATAATTAACTATATCTATATTAAAATATTTTTTAATCAAAATTATGGGTTTTTACAATACTTTAATGTTATAATGGAAAATGAAAACTCATCATCCAAAAATTTAGTGAATCGACACGTCACATTGGTTATTTTAATTTTTAGAATAAAAGGACAAAAGAATATATCTGATGATGGATATTCCATTTTAAAAATAATATTATATATTATAAGTGATAATATAATTTATGTTCCATGTTGGATATGTGAGGTGGTGAGAGAATAAGAAAGTATATGAAAATAAAAATGAACAGTGTTGGATTTTACCTCTTTAATATCATCTCCTCTGGAACCACATTAAGACACATAGATTTTCAATATTGGTAAGACCATAAGGTCTTGAACATGGGTAATTTTGATAAGGTAATTGGTAAAAATTTTAACAATATTTATGGCTTAAAAGGTTTTATGAGAAGGGGTGGTGAGGGGTGGTATTTATAGGGAGAGGAGAGGAGTGTTTTGATTATTTTATTCATTTATCATGACAGATCATCACTATAAATAGTTTTGATTCATGTTAACAATTAAATTAACATCTTGTATATTATTTTTAAATAATTGGTTCTTAAATCAACCATATGACCTAAAAAACTAAAAAATGTATTTAATTTCTTTTTATGTTAAATAAAGTAAATTATTGTATTTCTGTATCCACCTAAAATTCAATTATTTCAATGAAATCCCAAAAATTCACTTGAATCATTTATCGATATGTAGAAATAAAAAATAGAATCTATTTTATGAAAACAATTCTATAAATATGAGAAAAATTATTTTTTATTTTAATCATCATTTATTTCAAAAATACCAAATTTAATATCATAAATGATTGTACGAAACCTTGAAAAATTAATTATGGTCAAATAAAAATATCCTAAAATTATAATACAAAAATTTATTAATTTTTTTTAAAAAATTATTAGAAAATAATTTATTTTAATTAATTATATTAATTATAATATTAAAAATAAATATTTACATTTCCCAAAAATAAAAACACCTTCTCTTTTTAAAACAATATATTAATTATTCCATGTTATATATATATATATATATTTGTATCATTTTTTTAATGACATGCCTAAATTTTATTTATACTTTTATAGGTGAGGCAATTTTTATATTTTACATATTAATATTACCAATAATAGCATGAAATTTCAAATAAACATGTTATTAATTAAACATATATCTTGTTTTTTTTAAGATTAGTGTTCCATGAAATGTATGATATTGACTAAATTTGGTTTTTCTAATAAGATACATATATTTAAATCATGGATAGTTATAAAATTAATTTTTTTATATCCATAGGTGATTAATTTTACTAATGATAAGGTGATGGAATTTAAGAGGATTAAGAATAAGGAATTAAATAATATTTGTGTTTCATTATGTTAAAGTTATATATGAGCCAATTTTTCCAAGGACACTAAAACATTTTAACAATGATTTGTAACGATATTATGGTTTTTTACTTTAAAATGATGTAATATAAATATAATAAAATTTATTATTATTGTATATAATCATTTAGATTTACTTTTACTATAGTATACAAATATTTAAAAATTATCTGTACTTGTTATAGTTTCTCTTACGGATCAGTTGCAACCACAATTTCCAGAGCCTCTTCTTACAGAATTGTATGGTGTTTACTATGTGAAAACATTTATAACAAACCACACCCTATTATTTTCATAATATAGAAAATCTATTCCTTAAAATTAAAAAATAATTAGATAAACCCATCATTATCTTTAGAAATTCATTATGAAATTTTTTTAACCATTTCAATCATTTTTAAAAACCATCCATTAGAAAATGGACAATTCAGTCATAGTTTTATGTCTTAGTACTGATATAAGATATTTTAAGGCCATTATTTAAGATCACGATGATGAGATGAGAATTGACCATGACTAGTCTATGAACACTTTTTCACCCATACCGCCATTGTTATATGACGGTTTGAATTAAAAGGTTATATATATTTTTATGCTATAAATTAAATTTTTTAAATCCCTATATATTTTCTACCAACAAAAATCATGGAACAAATAATAATGATACCTGGTATAATATCCTAGCCAATTTATTTTATGAAGTGGTCGTAGTGGTACTACTAAAATTAGGTGAAATATTCAAGATAGACAAATATAGAAATAAATTCCAAGGGACTAGTAAGAAAATAATAGATGATTTTACCTAATGTATAAACCCAACTTATAATATGAAATATTAATTCCAAGACCAACTACATAATACATGAAAAAACAACACATACAATTGAATTGAAAATAAAATAATTAAACCAGTGTAATATTAGAAAATGAAATATGAGTTAAATCTTATAATCAAATAATTAAAGACTTTGATACCAAATATGTATCACTTTAGAATATGACGATGACCCTCCCAAGCTCCATATCAGGTAAACAAAACAAATCATGAATCCCCACTGGTGAAATAATAAAAGTTCTCCTCCTCTATATTTAAAATATGATATATATAAACACATTGAATGTGATGATGTAGTGTGTAAGTATACCACTCTGTAGGTAATCACCAAAGACATCCAAACACACACCACAAGAAAAATAATAAGTTAAAATAATATATAAATAATATTTATATGAAGATTTAAAATTTATTTAAGAACTATAAAATTGTTACACATTTTAAAAAAATTAAACCTGGATTTCTTCCATATATTTGTAATTTTAATAATCATTCCATTCAACACACACAAAAATAGAGACACATAATACATACAACCATTTACATCATAATGATCATAAGTGGGAATTCATCCAATCATAAAGCCATCATGTGGTGACCTAGTATGATGGTATAACATCTGAACATGGTCCATTCCAAATTTATTATTATTTTAATGATGAAACATTTAACAATAATAAACACCACATTTACATGAAATTAGTCAAATATAAATATTCCATGGAACCAATTAAATTTTTTTTGGATAACATAAATTACATGAATACTATTTGAAAATAAATGTTTTTCCTTATTTTAAAACTGACCATTATAAAATTACATTAATATAGGTTTATCCATATGAATTTCTAAATACATTTTTAATAAAATAAAATATATTAATTTTGAAATAATCAAGATATCATTTTCTAGAATATTAGTGGGGGAGAAAAGTCACAAACCACAAATTATTTTTTAAAAACATGTAAAACATGATTCAAAATATTTAAACTCTTCCTTATGTTCCTATATTAAAGCCACCCCATTTATTTTGTTATTACAAAACTATAGTATGTTTATGTACTATAACCATCAAGGAAATCCCAGATGATATGGAAGAATGATGTCATATACATTGATTTACAAAATTGAATAAAGATTCGTTGGAATCAAATTATAGAAATCATAGATCACAAAAAACAACCAAAGTAAACCTTATAAGTTTAGAGGAATAGACTAGTAACTTTAATAGGATTTACATGTGTTGTATTGATCAAAACTGGTTGGACCAAACATATTCATGGAATGAATTTTGAGTTCACATTGGGAATCCTTGAGAAGACACATATGGCTAAAATTCCATCACCTAGTGTTAAAAATGAAACAAACCATTTACATCATGAATCAGTCTTTCTTATGTAGTGAATTTACATAGCCATTAACTCAATGGAACCCTTTAATTCATTGATGGAACTCACGTCATGTTACTAGAAATATTAATTTCCGGATTAACTTATTCCAGATGAGAATTTTTCTTGTATCTGGATTCGATATATATCTCTATTGTGTAATACAAACACATCATAAGTATTATCCAAATATCCCGAAATGTAAATTAGAAGTCATAAAATGATGGATTACCTTAAACTAGGGGTTCAAAAATTACTATAAGGGATTCTTTATAATCACAATTTAAAATCCTGATTGTTTTTTAATGATAATATAGATTTGGAAATTTTATGCATATTATATCTACCCCCCCCCCCATTATTTTCTCCCTATATGATTACATTCAAAGTGTCTTCACTCTTTCAATATCCATCATGGATCATTATTTTCCAATTGTAAGGAAAACATCCCCACCTTTTATATTCATATTGGAATGATACAGATCCTTGATTGTATTCAATGGATTATATTACAAATTAATCTTTCAATCCCTAAATAATCTATTGAGGTCATATTATACTATTTCTAAATTTTTTAGTATTTTAAAATATATTTTTATTATTTATTATATGGATCATTATTATAAAATATTGAAAATAATATATTGATGAATACATATTTTGAATACTCTATTCTTTTTCTCTGAGCTATCCTATCGATTACTCCATGTTAATAAATTATTATTAATATCCTAGTTTTATAAAATATATTCATTTAAATTTTTTTTAAATATCACACTACTTTTTCTTATTTATGATGTGTTTTTAATTGTTTTAAAAATTATTTTTCATCTAAGTCAATGTGCTTTGACATATTTTATTCATGATCAATGATTTAATTAAAATTATAAAATCAAATTTCATTCACTGAATGCATTATGATGTTCTTTTCTGTCATTGGAATGATCCAAAAATTATTTTTTCTTTCCTAACCATAATATATACAGAAATATAATTTTACTTTTAATGAATTTACTCTTTAGAAAATCTATATTTATTTCTTTTGAATGAATGGTGTCCAAAAAGACTTCATATATTAATGGTTTGGGGAATTTTTTTAATAAAACATATTCATTTTATCTATATGGTTTAAATATTATATAACTCATAATCTAAATTAAATGGAATTTATCAAAATGTATTTGATAATATAAGGATAACCATTAATTTTCAATGGATTTCACATTAAATGATTATTTATGGAAATGTGAATCATTTAATTATATGAATCCATCTTAAAAGATATGAATGCCATATTCATTCTATTAGTTTTTTCTATTATGATCAAGAAAATGAGTATCATAATAGGGTACATGTTATTGAGTTTGTTTAGGTAATTGTGTGATATTGGGTTCCCCATCGATTTATTTACCTAGAGTTATTGACTTTAATAATTTTTCTTGTATAGATCACTGTAATCTCCCAAACAAGGAATAAGAAAATAGAATAATACATTCCTTTTATTATAGATTCATTTGGGGGGATGCAATGTGGTCCTCCTCATCAACAAAAGATGGAGCCTCATAGAGAATAATCAAAAGAAGTAACTCATATATTATTCAGGATATTTTGGATCTGGTCTTTGATAGGCTTAAGATATTGAAATCCTAGTTTATCACAAGATCTTTTGTTCCATCAAGACAAACTCCGTGGAAATTATATATAATTCCCAAGACATAAACCTTACATAATCATGAATTATGTTAATAAT
Organism: Viscum album; assembly: GCA_963277665.1. Classification (NCBI taxonomy): domain Eukaryota; kingdom Viridiplantae; phylum Streptophyta; class Magnoliopsida; order Santalales; family Viscaceae; genus Viscum; species Viscum album. The sequence goes on along the minus strand of OY728122.1, from coordinate 1,503,359,811 downwards.
TACAATTGAGGATATTTTTAGGTTTTGAGTATTAGTTAATTAGGCCATAACTATTACATCTCAAAAATTACATAGTATACACTTCTACTCAGTATCCCTATTTTCCTAAAATTAGAATTCATAAAAGGGATCAATAATTATTTTCTTGAAATGAATCTTCTTGAGTTCTTCCTTTATCTTATCATGCTTTATACCCTGTGAAAAAAATTTCAAAAACATGAGATGAGTATTAAATGCTTAGTAAGGGTTAAAAAATAATGAAATAAAACATTAGTTAATCAATACATACAAAACATAATCTCTTTATCATAGCTCATGAAATAATAAAATTTATAAATAACAGATATTAATCGTAACTCATAAAGGTAATTATGGTATCCAAATCATACACACATTGATGATTTCACAACTACATGCAGAGCTACACAAGGAATACCCATCACACTATATTCTCTAAATGTATTATGAGAAACATTAACAATTACCTTTTTCATGTTACCCAATGTAGAGGAGAGCTATCCCGGGCTAACCTGCCATAGGTTTATACCAGCTGTATACAAAGAAAAATATACAATAACTTTAACATATTAATAAAACATAAAAAAAGAATAATAAAAAGATAAAATTTCTACATTGAAATCAAAATATATAATTTCATGATATTTACATTATCAATGATTTACCAAAATTTTTTGAAAACCATTAAATATATTTAATAAAAATATTTTTGAATAAAAGTGTCACATACCACTTTGATGCTTCTGAATGAAATTTTCATTTTAGGATGTTCATTTCCCTATAAATTAATCCTTAAAACCATTTTTAATACCTAGACATTATTGTGAATGATTTATAAGAATAATTCATTAAAACATTTAAAACAATATTTCAGTTATAGAGTTCCTAACCAAAAGTGAAATGCTTGAATAGAAATAATTGAGGAATACCCTTTATCAAAGATTATAATATCATGAGAATATTTAAATTCATGATATTATATGTCAAAGGGAATTATATAAACCATATAAAAGTGAATTAGTGTATAACAACAAATAATTCCCAATGGAATGTAAATTGAGACAAAGTCCCTTGCAAAGATCATATCCTTAGATTGAGGACTAATGAATGACATAATTTTTTTTGACATATCCTGAGAATAAGGAGATTCATGATATAATATGTCAAACAGAACGATATAAACCATATAAAAGTGAATTGTTTTATATCAATAGAAATGTCTCAATGGAATGTAAATTAATACAAGGTCCATTGAAAAGATCATATCCATAGATTAAGGAAAAATCAATGTCATAATTATGTGTGAAAAATATAAATACACCCAATATAATTGGATATTAAGTGTAAAACAATCATACGTCATTCAAAAATATTCATAGCATGACATAATCATGAAGTAGATGATTAACCCAAAGAAATGAAATTGGGTTAAGAAGTTCTCTTACAGAAATTCAACAACCTAATGACGTCACATTAAATTTTTTAAAATGAGTAGATGAGAGAGGAAAGTGTATATCATTACATGGAAATAAAATATACAGAAAAATGGATATATAATAACATATTCAAATAGAATAAAATTAAAATTAAAATAAATGACATAAAAGAAGTCTTTTCCTAAAAGAGTGCGGTGAAAGGTTCCCTTACAGATTTGGTAACTCAAAAAACATACACCACCTGAAAGAAGGATCATAAAATGAAGATATAAATGACCATAAATCAGAGTATATAATAAAATTAATACAGTCATGGGTAGTTCATACACCACACAGATGGATATTTTGGAAAATATATCATGAATTTCACAGAAATAAAAAGTTATATGAAAACCACGTACCTCATGTCTGACCTGACTCGTTCGTTCTTCAATATATAGAATAATAATATAAAGATAATTTTTACTTGATACAAAAAAATTTCATTTTTATTATTCCTTTTATATAACTTATTACCACATTATAGAAATTATATAATCATTTATGTTAATAACGATCATTTTTTCGATATTCGGTACTTGAGTAAAAAAATTAACTTCTTATAATTACATATTGTCCATGTGGTCAAATTTTTTTATCTCTATAATAATAATAATTATTTAGATATTATATATATCCAATATATATATGTATTTATAAAATTACATTACATTTGGAGATAAGAAATGAAATGCTCCATTCATGGAGACGGTAAGCAATACGTACACATGAACGCTACATTCATTTTTTTTATAATTTAATGTAATAAAATTATTATGATAAATAGGTATATTATAATTATAATATAATAAAATATTTTATATACATTACATAAGTCCATTATCACCATCATTTAAACATTCCATGTATGGAATTAACGAGTTATATCACTTTGAGGGGGTGGTAGTCCACACATACTCATATGAAATTATCATATATACCCATTATTGAATCCAATAAGGTATACAATAAATGAAAAATAAAGAAGAATAAAAAAATATAAAGATAACATATATCACATATAAATACAGTTCCATCATAATTTCCACCATGAGATGCAGTAGGAGATAATTGAACTATCGTCATTTCATGAGGAAGTAGTTCATCGTCCATTGAAAGATTATGTTTTACCCATTGGATGGAGGTGTGTGTAAGTGATGTTCGAATAATTATCATCACAAAAACATATTATATTTTTCATACTAGCGTTTCTGTAAAATAATGGAAAAAAATATTTTAGGGGGTTGGATTAGTAAAATAAAAGAAATGAACATAATAGAAGATGATATCTTTAAATCAGGTAACTCCTTGTGGTTTGAACTAAAGGTATGTCTTGAAGTTCCTTTTGACTAAGTTAAGGCATCTAAGAGGAAGAGAGGGATCGTGATAGCTTATTTTTCTATAGTATGGATGAGAAAACGGGCTTGATAGGTGTCTGTAGTGGGTTAGAGGTGAGGGCTTCTAATAAGTGGGAGGAGGGGCTCTTTAAGAATGTTTAAAAATATTATTTTATTGTATAATCATTTTTGGTTTTTAAAGGTCCAAAAAATATTAAAGAAGAAGATAAAATGACACTTTTTCGAAATAAAATCATCCAATATGAATTGGAATGGTTTTGGATATTTTTTTAATTTTTATTGTCTTATTTATTTTAATCATTCATCAATGAGGTAATTACTGCATTACTATTGTGTCATAGATAATATTATTTATTTGATGTATAAAAATTATAAATAAAATACCAGGATTTAGGAAATATTTTTATCATTCTAATTAAATTTTATATTCAAATATATCATCTATATAACTGCAAAATAATTTTTTTAGTATAATAATACATGTTTAAGATATTTTTATTTTTACAATAAAAAAAGTTATTAATGTCATTATCTTACCCAAATCACATTCAAAGGGAAACAATCACACCCATGGATTGTAATATTCGACCATGACTCATAAAATAATGTTAAGAAAAGTGTAAAGTTTATTTTACATTATTATAATATTAATTTAACCTTGATTTACCATATTTACCTTTAATCGCGGTAAATAAAAGTCAAATGTTACAATTTTCCAAAATATATTTTCTTATTATTGAACAACATTTTATTTACTTATAATAACCACATATGTCAAATTTTCAAAATTTAGTTCACAAAATTAGTATAATTTCGTTGAAATGAAGAATTCGGTTTTTTAACTACTACTTAGTGTTTTTACTATTCATCATAAATTGATGGTCTTCATAAGAATAACAAAAATTCAGCATAAGATATATTTTATATTCCAAATACAAAAATGATGTATATTTTACCAAATTAAAAACATAGAATTTTCTTTAATTAATTTAAAATTAATTCCCATTGTCAAAACAGGAAGTGTGTATTTAAGAAATAATAACTTTCAAAATATTGACACTTGTTTATGTTCAATTTAAGAGTGAAATTTATTTCAATGACCAAAATTGGATTAAATTGTAAAAATATCATCATATTATACTTTAAAACCAATTAAAAATATAATCTTTCCATATCAATAAATTACAGTAAAATGTGATTTTGAATTATAATACAGTATTTTTCATTATTCATTAAAAAATGAATTTAATTAGAAAAATATCACAAATTTAACCAAAGTAAATTTTTATGTCTCGATTCTAAAGAATAATTTTATTTTTTTTCAAATTAAACATATAAAATAGACCAAAACTATATATAAATAGGGTTCACCATCAAAATACTATAAATCGACCTTTTAAATAATATTAGAGTATTTATGCTTATAATTATACTCATTCACATTTTAGGCCTCTAACTTTTATTGGATAAATTATAAAAAATAAGAGACATGTATAATAATATTGTAGTTAGTTATATTCATTCCTGCCAACACAATTTCTTGGTATTAACTACCAATTACATTAATATTATATTATTAATTTTCAGCATGACCCAATGTTGTGTGCAATGTAAGATTTTAAAGAAACCCATTTTTCTGTATTAGGTATTCCATTGAAAATAGAATCCCATTTAAAGTATAGTAAATATTTAATCTACAAATATTTATAAATATAAAAATATATTATTCATTATTTACATGGGATGTGACATCATCCCCCACATTTAGAAATTGTGTCGTCGTAATTTTAAAATTGGTCTTGCAAACATCATTAAAAGCCCCACATCAAAAAAGAGTCAATAATAGTTTCACATTATAAGAAATAAAGTGAAGTAAAAAAGGTCACATGAGATAACCCATAATAAGATTCCATATAAGAAAACAAGGATATGGAATATAAACTAAGTTTCAATTTATGATGGAGGGTGATCGAAATCCGAATTAGGAGAATGTTAACTACTAGAAAATCACATACATGTGACAGGTTAAACGGTATTTGGTTTCCCAGTATGAAAAATAAACAGATGACATTTTTTTAAGTTCCATTTCATAATGATAGAGAACTTTTTTATGAAAATGACTAAGGACATAAGTAAATTTACGTAATTTTCATGTAGAGTTCCATACTTTAATAAGTTTCTACCAAAAGCTCATCTTTTCTCCAAATGATTACTATACAAGATGACTAGTTCACATCTTAAATGATAGAATCAAATTCTAGAGAACCACATAATCTAAAAAAGATGAAATATATATTTTCCCTTTGTGTAGACATTTACCAAAATCAAAAAGTTTATTACAAGTTCAGATAATTCCAAAAAAGGACAATACTTTAAAAAAAATAAATATTACTTCTAATCTCCAAAATGTGATAAACAATACCCAATCTTCCACAAAGACAATTTAATAAAAAACTATCCATAAAATTTGTCAAAGTAAACCAAAATAATATTGAAACTCAAAACACAGAATGATTAAATCACACAGTCTGCCATAGTAAATCATATCATTTATCTCTATATATCATTAACTACTCATAATGTCTCATACTAATGTGTAATGAACATAATAACATATTCTCTGTGATAGGTAAATAATTTACATAAAAACCAAAATAGCCATAATACATAGATTCATCCAAAATAATATTTCAACCATTATTCCCCATATGAAATCCTGTAGTACTCAATTTTATTTTTTCATATAGTGTTTCCCCAAAAGAGGAAACTTCATCCAATATAACCATTTTCACTTAATCACAAAATAATTTTCTTATACTAAAGATATCCATTTGAAAAAACATATAATACCAAAATCAATTTATTTTTTATCCATAAAATCATTTAATTAATAGAATAACTCATACTCTCCAGGGATTTCACATAGGCCAATGGTAGGCATTTCGCCCTTGTTTCCCTTCTGTTGTGGGTTCGATTACCATGGCCTTATCGGACGTGACGGGTTGACACCCGTCTAACGGGTTGTCCTTTTTATAAAACTCAAAAATAACACAAACATATTTTAACCTCAATGGTTATCTTATACCAATAATTCGCATCCCAACTCATTTTGACATCAACATCTTATTGAATACATATATATATTTTTAATTTTTTATTTCACCTCAATTTGATAAAATAAAATTATTCCCAAAAGAAATAACATCATACCATGATCATGGTGTCTACATGGTTTTATCATCCTCTTGTTCAAATAGGTAGAAGGTCTATGAATTCCAGCAATGATATATAGTTCAATTAAAATCATTTTCTTCCTTCATACAAAAACACCATGTACAACATGAGTCATATGTGTGTTTGAAGAATTTTTTTGTAAAATAATCATGTATCACATATAATTTAATAACATCTAATATAACATGATTTTTATAAAACAGTAGTTCTGAGTTTTAGTTAAAACATGCAATCAATGGTACTTTTCAAATACCATATGGATGTACTGAAAGGATATTATTTAATAGAAAATGAAAATAGGTTCCACAATGGTCTCCTTGTTTAGAACATTTTTCAATATCATAATATTCTTTCAAATATTGTGACAAATAAAATATTTGAAAGTGATTTGATAATATTATACTTCCTTCAAAATATGAGTCTATTTAAAATATAAAATTTTATTAAATACAAACCTTGAACTATAATTGTATAGAAGTATAGAGGAGGTGTTTGATATCTCAAAAAATGTTTGCAAGTGATTTGTATGTTAGAAAATGTTTTAGAATCATTTGGGCATGACTTTGTAATAATTATTGCTAGCAAGTTATCAGGAAGAGAAAGAAATGTCGTTTGAGATCCTCCTCCATCAATTTGTAACAGACATTCCTTGAACTAAAAAAGGTACAATATAAGGATTTAACCTAAATAGTAGACATAAGGACTAACCATGTGTCTAAAAAAACTCTGAATCCCTATAGTTTTCTAAACCGACCATTGATACCAACTATAATGTAGTGACCCAATGTTTTTCAATGGAAATTACCTTCTTATGAATATGTCATAAAATCACATGAAAAAAAATCATAAAGAACTAAAAAGTTCCAAGTGTCCTTTAAACAGAGGTTTGTCACTTTTGTGTTTGGAATTTCGAAAATCCGATATTCACTGTTGCAATTAGTATGTTATTTTGAGTGCGATAATGAACAGTTATTTTTTTGTGAATAGTAACCTACCATTATGAATAGTAACATACACTTATGAATAGTGATATACCCTAATGTATAGTAACTTTACCTATGTGAATATATAAATATCATTCGAGTTGAAAGTACAATGAACTTATATTTTAGAATACGTAAAGGAATGTTTTAAAACTGGTGTTGGATAATAAATTATGATTTTAATTAAATATTAAAATAATCATATTTAGAAAATTATTTTTTAAAAATGGACTCCATTTTTTGATTATACACATCTAATAGTGTTCATGGTAGGTTTTTGGGATTTTTCTGAAATACAAGAATTTTTATTAAATAAAAGAATACAATAATTTACCGTATAAATACATTATTATTCAAATCAACTATTCCTGACATCACAATTGATATAAGCACCCATATCTAGAACTCACATGAATTTATTACTATTATTGGTCATGTAAGACTCATTATTCCTTGTCTTGTGGGGAAATAATAAATTAATGAATTATATATTGGGAAATCCCCTCTCTCCTCCATTATGACCCCCCTCACTCCCTCTTTGCTTCACTCCTCTCAAGCTCTATTCTGTGCCAATATTCTGCCCAAATATTTCCCCCAGGTCCTCTCCCACAACCAAAATATCATTTCCTCTTCAAAATACCAAAACCTCTCCACTTAATATGTTCACAAAGGAGGAATTATCAAAAGGTAAATTTCTCTTTCCAATTCCTTCATTTCATTTATGGTCTTTCTTTTTGTATCATTCCTCACCTCCCTTCCCCAAAATATTTTTATAACTGTAGTAAAATACATGAAGTAGTAAGGTTTTATGCTAATGGGATATTTCATTATCTTCTCTCCATTCCACACATTTTATTTGAAAGAAATGACAACACCGTTTGAGAGGAGCTAATTTAGCACATTCAAGGACTACAATTTATCCATTTTTTTTATAATATCTTATTCTGGTCATGAAGCATTTTTTTATGGTTGGAATAGATTATTATATATTTAATATATCCTATTTTTAGTTATGTAATCCTTGTGTTCAAATGGTATTATGTTTTAATGAAAAGCATGTCCTTCATAATCAAATCCACCGATTAACAAAAATAGTTGTCATGATTGTTTTATATAATAGTTCGACATCAATATAAATAACCAATTTAAATTAAAAACCATGTAATATCCTATAACTTCACTAATTTTATATTAATTCATTTTTGGGAAACCACTTCCATCTTTCATGTTTATCCGAACATCAATACAAGTGAACTGAAATTTTAAAATCAAGTAAACCAATGAGCCCAAACATTGAAATAGATCCTTATAAATATTGTAAAAGGACTTGATTGAACTAAAAAGGATTATAATAAATCAATTAAAAATAGAAGTAGTTATAGACTTATGAATTTTTAATCCTTATTTTTTTATTCATGTCTTTAATAAGAAGTGGAGAACACAAACAAATTTAAGGTAAGGGATCCTCTGCTTTTCACTCTTAATCAAGATTTCCTCTATGCTATGACCTTTTGTTTGTTATAGAAAATGATGGGGTATGTTTTCACACCTCCCCAATACATTCCTCATTATTTTTAAGTTATTAGAAACAAATTTTCTCTCTCTTCATGCCCTCTTAGTTACACCAGATACCATTCCGATAAACAGTAATGAATTTTCCCCGAACTTCCATTATTCATTCTTGTTCCTTTATCTTTCTTCTTACCAAAATGTAGTTATCTTTTAATTTTATGAAAAACAAATAAATTATGTTTATATACATCAAAATAAATTACTATGTTCCATCTCTCATTATCTTTCAGGTATATATATTCTTTTTAAGTGAATCTCTCCTCGATACATCCCAATAAGCAAACTCGTTTGAATGTAACTTCCCAAATTTTTACTCAAATATTACAGGAACAATATCCTATATTTTAAGAAAAAAAAATATTTATAGATTCAGTATATTTATAATTAAAACCTTCTTGCTTAAATTCTGGTTTTATATAAAATAATTTCCTCTTTTCTATTTTAAAATATCTATAGTATTTTCTTTAAAACTGCACAAAAATGTTTTAATGTTAATATTACTCTAATAAATTTCTTATATGTTGTCACTTCTGTTTTAAATCACTTACCATGTTATATTCCTTTTTTAACTTATTAATGCCCATTTATGTTCTAATCACTCTCTCTCATGGACACTTTCATGATACACACATTGGTTATGATTTATGTGATGATTGTGGTACCCAATTCTTTCCATGGGTACCCTTATGTTTATGTATGGTTGATTATGTATGACTATTTATGTGGAATGAATATTTATGTGATATGAATATTCATGAAAATGTTGATATGGGTTCTCCCAGATAGCGCTCCATTGCATTGGGTAATGTTGAGTCTCATGAGATGCGATGTGAAACGGGATTGGCGGTTAGCCTTGACCCATACTAAAATGGGAAATTGGATTGGTGGTTAGCCTTGAACTTTAATACAAAAATGTAATATGATTTTGCTAAATTAATGTGACTCCATGTTTATTAGATCTCATGTTTATATGAAATGATTTTATAAGTTTCATGCTTTAGATATCATTATGTGATTCCTCCTAACGCATGTGCTTATGATGTATCCTTATTATCATTCCCTTACGGGGTTTTTTAGCTCATCCCTTTTTCAATGTGTTCCCCAGGGTACCCTCTATAGATGTAAGGGATAAAAGGAAGTTATGTGAATATTATGTAGACTAAATAAAGATGTTTTTTCACCCCATGTTTTATGTTATATTTACCTAGTCTTCCAAGAAACTAGACTTAATAATCCTAGAATTGTACAATGATGATTAATTATGCTTTAAATAATGAAATGTTATATGTAAAAGGATTCGATCGCAATTGTTAGTGTCAAAGTATGGTCTAGTTATTTTTTGAGATTAGAAATAGAGCACTATAGTGAGAACCTTAGGGATGAGACTATGTATAAAAAAACATTTCTGAATTTTTTTGAGTATTGAGTAAGTGTTTTATCAGGAAAATAAATACCTGTCTACATACGAGCAGGTAGAGGCAGATCTAACACATATGTATGTAGGGGTAAAACATAAAAACACATCCTTGAACTAGACTCAAATAAGAACTTGTGCACAACAAAAATCCTTGCTACACTCTTGGTTTTGACACTCTCGTGGGATATGATTTGTTAGATTCATCAGCCTAGTACAAACCGCTAGTAAGTGAAAAAAATAAGACCATAAGAATACAAGTTAAGAAATAGATTGAGGATAACCTACATTTAAACCTAAAGAATCACATGATAGGATATACTTATTCTTTATAAGATTATCCTTTAATGTTATAAGTTTCCTTTTTATTCTCAATAGCTATGTATTCAAGACCTTTAATTATACATTAGTTTTTTTAGTTATTTGAGGGAAATAGAAGAAAATTTTCCAACAACCATTGTGACAGGAAATGTGAAGATTTCCCTAATGAGATTCCTGATATGATGGAAGAGGGTGCTCAAAACGTCATGAAATTATTGGCTCAGTTTCACTCATGTAATGAATAATAACTTGAATCGGGTTGAACGCCCTCCACCTCTATGGAACTAGATATTTTCCATAGAATTCATCAGGCGGAAAAGGGCTCCCATGTTTAGCAGATATTCTGATCCCCCCCTCACAGAACAATGGATTAACTCCATTGAAAAAATATTCTCTACCCTCCAGTCCTCTTCATCAAGAAGAAGGATGGATCAATGTGCCTCTTCATTGATTATCATGATCTCAATAAAATCATGATAATGAACAAGTATCACCTTCCAAGGATATATGAATTGTTCAATTATCTTTGTGGATCTAGTTATTTCTCAATGGTGGACCTTCAGTTGGGATATCACCAACTAAAATCGAGGAAGGAAGATATTCTCAAGACTACCTCTTGATCAAGTTATGGACACTATGAGTTAATAGTGATTCCCTCCAGACTCGTTAATGCTCCAACATAATTTATGGATTTAATGAATAGAGTCTGTAGACATTACCTCAACAAATTTTCGGTAGTAATTATTGACGATATTCTGATATACTACAAGAGAAAGGAAGAACATGAAGTGCATTTTAATACTGTGGTAAAAAAAATTCTACGGGATAAGTTTTCGGAAAATTACAATAAATTTCAGTTCTAGATGGATGAAGTATCAAAATATAGGTATGTTATCACCACAAAAGGGATATCGGTGGACCCTTCCCAGACGAAGGAAATTTAAGAGTCTCCTGGAACAACATCAGTAATGGAGATCCGCAGAATTTTGGGTGTAGTTGTGAATTGTCGACAATTCGTGAAGAAATTTTCTTGATTGCCAAAAACAATTACTAGGCTGACACGGATAGGATAAAAGTGTATCTGGACACAAGAATGTGAATGCTATTTCAAGGAGTTGAGAAACAGGCTAATCAAAATGCTAGTAATCACACTCCCTACAAGTGGATAACTGTCTATTGGGTATAGTGACGCTTCTATGAAGTGCTTAGTCTATGTGCTGATGAAAAATGATTAACTGATTGCCTATGCCACACAGAAGCGGAAAATACACGAGCAAAGCTTCACTACACATGATCTAGTGTTGGTGATAATGATCTTTGCATTGAAAATTTGGTGGCATTATCACGATGGGGAGAGGTGTGAGATATATACAGACCAAAAGGGTCTCAAATATATATTCCCATAGAAAGAGCTTAATGTGTGCCATCAAATATGGATAAAAATCAATAAGGATTACGACTGCTCAATCCACTACTGTAACACCCCGCAATTTTATGAAAAATATTCTTTTTAATTTTATTGATGTATTGTGTTGTATGCTACACCAAAAGGAGATTTCACTACACGCATCCCTGACTTGGCTTGCATTACACACAATCACGACCTTCCTCGATAGCGTGTGTAGTACGCAATTACGAGTTTCACTAAACAATTATATGATATTAAAATATTATTAAAACTAGCCGTTATGAATAGTAATAACCACCTTTTTAAAATTTTAGAAATTTTATCTCTCAAAATGGACTTAATTTTTGGATTCAGAGTATTGAATTTAGCCTAAGGTGAAATTTCGGTACTTTTCGGATAACTTTCCTATTCTGATGAATAGTGAAAATTTCTAAATTTTAATTAAAAACAACTTCTTCAATCGAAATAATTAAGAGTGATAAATTATTAACATGAGTGGTTTTAAAGTATATTTAGAATATATTTTTATAATTTAATACAATGTTGGTCATTGGATGTAATTTCACATTTAAACCAGTTATAAACAAGTGTCAATCTTTTGATTGTTATTATCTCTTAAAAACACGCCATTTGTTTTGATGACGAGAATTAATTTCTAAATTAGTTAATGTAACTGATATGTTTTGAATTTGGTAAAATAGACATCATTTTTGAGTTCATAATATCAAATATATCTTAGGCCTAATTTTTGGTATTTTTCTGGAAACTTTCATTTTTTGATGAATAGTGAAACCACTAAGTGGTAGTAAAAAAATGAATTTTTCATAAAACTTAATTTTACCGCTTCTGTGAGTGGAATTTCATAAATCCAAGAGGCATGGTTGATGTCAGTAAGTAAAATGTGGTTCAATTAGATGAAAATAATTTTTGGTGAATAGTAACTTTTTACTTTTATTTACCACAGTTAAAAGTAAATAGGTTAGTTAAGGGTAAAAATGATATTATTATTACCATAAAAAATGTCCTAATTCTATTGGATAAGTGTAGTAAGACCAAAAACAACCTTAGGAATAAAATATGACCATTTAGGCCCACTTGGATTAGATTAGGACATTTATTATCAATTTATTTAAAGAAGGGTTAAAATAGTTAAAATCAAATTTTAATAACTAAATAATTTTTAATATAGGTTTATACATACGATAAATTCGACTATAAATATTCATTAGAAAGCTAAAAATATTTCTTACATAATGGTAATTTTTTTGTAATTTTTAGACTTAAAATAATTTAATTTATTTATGATACAATGATGATGTAGTAATTATCTTATTAATGAAATATTGACATAATTGATGTTATAAATAGCCAAATAAATGTAATTTGAGACTTTTTATGAATTCCAATAATTTTATATGTTAATATGACATGTTAGTATTTATTTAAATAAATTGTTTCGAACTAATCATTCTGTTATGATTTTCACAAAAATCAATTACCAAATAGTGTCAAAATTGACATAAAATAGTTTTGAAAACAAATACTATATTATTAATTTTTATTTTATTCTTAAAAATATAAGGTTCATCCAAATGACTTATATAAGGTTATATATATTATTAATAAACAACTTGTGGTTCGTTTGGCTTGATATAGTAAGTTTATTAACCGTATAGTTGAAGAAAACAAGAAGACACGGTAAAAGTTAAATTATCTAACTTAAAGTTAAATCTAAAGGATAAGGTTACAATTGATACCTAAACTTGTCTAAATTATATTTTATGAGAGTATTTCGACCCATCCCCACCTTATCTTCGAAATAAATAAATTTGGATCTATTTAAAACCGAAGTTGGCTTTATAATAAAATTATATTTTTAGTTATTCCAAAGGTGCCCCTCTCCTCCCTTATAAAAGGGCACATCCTCCCTCTCTTCCTCACAACACATTGAGCCTTAAAGCTCGGCCAAAAACTGCCAAATTCTCTTATCCACTTCTATAGAAACATCCTAGAGGTTCTGGACTTCTTCAAATACCAATTTTAGTTCCCTAAGAGGAGGTCTCAAAGAGGCGTTTCAAATAAGAGGTAATGTCCGTTACCGATTCTTTTAACTTTATTTCTTCTTCCACTTCTTATTCATCAGTTGTTTCATTATGAAGTAATAAAATCAGTATAAAACATATAATGATATGCTATTATAAATATGAAACAACCCTATTTCACCATCTATCAATCCTATGGAAAATGAAATCACCACGCGTGCGTACGTACGGAATACCATCTCCACGCCGTGGTGAAATCTGTTTTTCCACCAACACCTTACATGGATAGGTATAATGGTGTAAATAATAACTATATATGGTTATTATAACATTATACTGATTCTTATATATTATACCATCCACTCCAAATCTATTCAATAATTATGGTAATGATATCATCGCTCGTGCGTACGTACGGACTACCGTCTCCACGACGCGATGAGATTAATTCTCCATGTTAACCATACATGAATGATCATAAAGTATATATAATGAATAATAATGAAATATATGACAAAATAATGATACTGGATTTATGTATATATATATTTATGTCATCTAATTATTTCCACTCAATTCAATAAAGAAACGAAAACAGACTTCATGCGTACGTACGGCCTACCGTCTCCATGAACGGTGTATTTCTTTCCATTTATCAATCCATTATATATATGTATATTCTGAATATATATTATATATAAATCATGTTTTAAATTCTGGATTTAAGTAATTATGATCTATGTAATCATATGAATAATTACAAGTTAAAACACGAATGACAAATGAGACGATTTTACCCAAAACACTACTTTAACGTGAATTTACAAAAGAACGGGTAATATAAAGTCATAACTGTACCATATATGATATAATAACAATGAATATTATTCCTTAATAAGTCAATGACATTATTTAAATCATTATACCGGAGGATCGGACACTTATGAAGTAAATCAGACCTAAGGTAAGGGAAATATCACAATATCATTTTTATCCGAGAATGTTTATACTTTAGTATTTACTAGGGTGTATATTATCATCCAAATCCATGTTTCCTAAATATTTAATATTGTTTCCATCCACTTAAAATATTTTTAATCCAATTTTACCCATCGGTGAGTTTTTAGTAAAGGATATGAATAGAATCTTTTGTCGTTTTTCGTACAAGGTACTTTTTGACTTTTCCGACAAAAGTACGAAGAATGTTTTTTTTAACATATACGACATGAATGGATTTTTAAAACATTATTTCCAAGAATCTTCCTTTACATGTTTTCATGTTTATTTTTAATCAACTTCTTTTTGTTTAGAATTGTAGGACATGTCAATAAAGGAAAAGTGTTTTTGATGTAGAAAGGATATTTTCCTCAAGAATGGAGTTCAAGTGTTTTATCAAAATTATTTTCCATCTAAGATAATAAAGGGTTTTATTTCTATCCCTATTATTACATGGATTTGATTATGTTGTGATGGAAATATTTTTATGAATTCTTTTATCTTATATGAATTGTTTTATGATGTCACGATGTTTAAGATTCCCATTTTTATTACATGGGTTATGCTATGATGTATGGTTTATGATTTTGTGTCACACGTAAGAATGGTATCATTATGAGATGGTTGGGACCTATATCTCCCTCCAATTCATTGGGTAAATATTTTATATCTCATGAGATAGACATGGCTGGAATGGTAGGTTATACCGGTTCAGTGAAACAGGACTAAAATGAGTAGTGAACTCGGTTCAGAAAGGGACTTTTTCCACTAAGATAGTCTTGGAAATGAGTCTTGACTAATAAGAAATGATTCTCTATGATTATGTGTGTATGCTACAAATATTCATGTTTTAAGTTATTATTATTGGGATTACATTTCACTACTATGATGTATCCCATGTTATGAAATTATGATCTCTTTTTCAGGGTAAGATTTCCAAATTGTTATGTTCTTATGAATAAGATGTGATTGATATTTCTTTTATTTACACTTACTGAGCATTTGAGCTCACCCTTTTATGTTTTATTTTTCCCAGGATATAAATAATGTTTTAGGTAAGGAAAGAAAAAGTGGAAGATCTTTATGGGAGATTTTGAAGATCTTTCACCACGATTAGAAGATTACGTTCCAAGTTTCCAAAGACACTAAATTATTACGGTCCTTGTGTGTCTGTTTTTTTTATGTATTAAATATTCCGCAAAAGTAATGTAATGTCCATGTACATTTGGCTTCGGGTCTCTATAGTTGGTATCAGGGGAAAGGTTTAGTCAACCTTTGTAAACTAGGATGCGAGAACTTTAGTGAGATCCCTAGAGTCATTTATAAGGTATGTCTAGGGATGTCCCTAAGGTTAAGTATAAGTATAGGTTATAGTAATAGAATTACGGTAACCTAAAATGTTAGATATTGAAGGTGCTCCCCCTTTACTATGTTGTTTTCTCCAGCAAGATTTTTTCCTCTCACAGAATTCTTTTTGTGTTTTAGTTAATGGAGGGAACCAGAAGGAATTTGGTTTACATTGAATCCAATGGAAAAATTGGTGACTATGAGCAACAAAATTGTGTAATTCCTAAAGAGAAAGATATTGTGATTATGCCGAATCAGTCATCGCGATATATGACTAACAATGTGAAATTTAGTGGTATGCCTAATTCATCAAAGAAGAAGAAGATAAAATATTATGCATGTTCGCATGTTGAGGAGCATGAAGAAAGGAAGATTGAGATTTCTAAAGAAGGGAAGAAGAATCTTGAGGAATACCTCAAATGGAGGGACCGATGTTATCTATGTGGAGAAAAGGGTCATAGAGTGACAGACTGTTATGTAGTTCAATGTATTATTTGTGCAGAACATGGGCATTACCCAACTCAATGCCCTGACCTAAAAAGTTACTTCTAAATCAAGGAAGGACTTATTCCAGGACAATAATTAAAGAGGATGGATTGATGTCTTTATGTATTAGTATTCAAGAATAATGTTGTTGAGGTACTTTTATTAGAATATTTTTGTATTATTCTACTATGGTTTTCAATAATTTTAAGGTAACAGTAATCATGAAATGTGATTAAAATATTTTGGAAAGCAGATGATATGCGCATCATGAAGGGATAAGGAGAAAATGAAATGTTTGACAGTTTTCATGAGCTCATGATTGATATAAGGACTATGCGATATAATGGTTTGAGTATAAATAATTTTGAGGATTTTGGTTTGTGTAATGTGTTAACTTTTAACTACATTCATGTTTTCATTAAGGTTCAATGGGTATTTATTCTTCAAGAGAATACATGATTATGGTATTCACATGTTTGTAATTTGACCAAGAAGTTATATATTATGATATATGGGGGATAAATGATGGCATTAATGTGATTGTTATGTGACATTTCAAGTAATCATTTTCTTTATACTATGATCTTGGACCGAAGTATTTTAGATAAGCCTAAAGATTGGAATGGATTATATTGGACATAAGTTAGGATAGAAATTTTTTGATATTATTGATGGGATGTTATAGTAATATAGTTTTAGAAAAAGGACAACCTGCAGGATGGGCGACAGCCCATCGCGTAGGACAAGGCCGTGGGAATCGAACCCACAACCGAAGTGCGACTGGCCTTTATCACCTACCACTGGCCTACATGAAGTCCCTATTTAGTAGAAACTAGTTTTATTATATTAAGAAGTATGATATATGAAGTATAAGTCCATTTTAGGTACCATATATCATTAATCTCACTATAGATGGACTTATTTATTTTTTGATAACTTTTCTAACCTTTTGTTTGAGACAAATGGAATGACCCATCATTCTATCACATGATCTGCTAACACATCACGAATGACAAATTCAACTTCATTTCTTTAAGAGATGAAGTGGAAATTGTCCAAAGAAAGACCAATGGTGAGACTATACTGAAATCACGAAAGTATTTCTTCTAATTCCAATTTCATCAACTTTAGGGAAACGATCTTGAAAACCAAAAATGTTGTCCTAGTGCTCTTATATCTGATAAATCAGATGGTACCTTAGATCATCACAAATTTATGGCTTTGTGATTGCTGGCTTTTACATAGCCATGTTCTCCACCACTCTCCATCAGAACATGATGGTTAGATTTTTCTTCCATATCCATATTTTCACCTATGTTCTCCTATGTGGAAACCCAGTGATGAGTTAATTTAGGTAACCATTACATTTCCTAAATTAGTTTTTAAATCCATGTTTTGGTATTCCTTTTTACGATGTGGGTTTTTATTAATGAAACTTTCGAGTAGAAAACCATTTATATCCCCGACGAATTTTGAGGGAGAAATTCATTTTAAGGGGGGTAGAATGTAACACCCCGAGATTTTATGAAAAATATTTTTTTAATTTTATTGATGTCTTGTGTTATATGCTACACCAAAAGGAGATTACACTGCATGCATCACTGACTTGGCTTGCATTACATGCAATCAAGAATATCCTCGATAGCGTGTGTAGTATGCAATACCGAGTTTCACTAAACAACAATATGCTATTAAATTATTATTAAAACTAGCCGTTATGAATAGTAATAACCACCTTTTAAAATTTTATAAATTTTATCTCTCAAAATGGACATCATTTTTAGATTCAGATTATCGAATTTAGCCTAAGGTGAAATTTTGGTACTTTTCGGATAACTTTCATATTCTGATGAATAGTGAAAATTACTAAATTTTAATTAAAAACAACATTTTAAATCAAAATAATTAATAGTGATAAATTATTAATTTGAGTGGTTTTAATGTATATTTAGAATATATTTATACAATTTAATACAATGTTGGTCATTGGATGTAATTTCACATTTATACCAGTTATAAACAAGTGTCAATCTTTTGATAGTTATTATCTCTTAAAAACACGCCATTTGTTTTGACGCCGAGATTTAATTTTTAAATTAGTTAATGTAACTAATATGTTTCGAATTTGGTAAAATAAACATCATTTTTGAGTTCATAATATCAAATATCGCTTAGGCCTAATTTTTGGTATTTTTCTGGAAACTTTCATTTTTTGATGAATAGTGAAACCACTAAGTGGTAGTAAAAAAATGAATTTTTCATAAAACATAATTTTACCGCTTCTGTGAGTGGAATTTCAAAAATCCGAGAGACACGGTTGATTTCAGTAAGTAAAATGTGGTTCAATGAGATGAAAATATTTTTTGGTGAATAGTAACTTTTTACTTTTATTTATCCCGGTTAAAAGTAAATAGGGTAGTTAAGGGTAAAAATGATATTATTATTACCCTAAGACATGTCCTAATTCTAGTGGATAAGTGAAATTAGACCAAAAAAACCTTAGAAAAAACATATAACCATTTAGGCCCACTTAGATTAGATTAGGACATTTATTATCAATTTATTTAAAGAAAGGTTAAAATTGTTAAAATCAATGTTTAATAACTAAATCATTTTTAATATAGGGTTATACATAAGATAAATTCGACTATAAATATTCATTATAAATATAAAAAGATTTCCTACATAATGGTATTTTATTTATAATTTTTAGACTTAATATATTTTAATTTATTTATGATACAATGATGATACAATAAATATCTTATTAATGAAATATTGACATAATTGATGTTATAAATAGCCAAATAAATGTAATTTGAGACATTTTATGAATTACAATAATTTTATATGTTAATATGACATGTTAGTATTTAATTAATTAAATTTTCTCGAACTAATCATTCTGTTATGATTTTCACAAAAATCAATTACCAAATAGTGTCAAAATTGACATAAAATAGTTTTTGAAAAAAACTATATTATTAATTGTTATTTTATTCCTAAAAATCTAAGGTTCGGCCAAATTACTTAGATAAGGTTATATATATTAGTAATAAACAACTTGGGGTTCGTTTGGCTTGATATAGTAATTTTATTAACCTTATATTGTAAGAAAACAAGAAGACACGATAAAAGTTAAATTATCTAACTTGAAGATAAATATAAATGATAAGGTTACAATTGATACCTAAACTTGTATATATTCTATTGGATGAGAGGATTTCGACCCATACCCACCTTATCTTTTAAATAAATCAATTTGGAGCTATTGAAAACCGAGTTTGGATTTATAATAAAATAATATTTTTAGTTATTCCAAAGGTGCCCCTCTCCTCCATTATAAAAGGGCACCTCCTCCCTCTCTTCCTCACACCACTTTGAGCCTTCAAGCTAGGAAAACCCCTGACAAATTCTCTTCTCCTCATCCATAGAAACATCCCAGAGGTTCTGGTCTTCTTCAATGACCAATTTTAGTTCCCTAAGAGGAGGTCTCAAAGAGGGGTTTCAAAGAAGAGGTAATGTCCGTTACCGATTCTTTTAACTTTATTTCTTATTCCACTTCTTATTCATTAGTTGTTTCATTATGAAGTAATAACATCAGTATAAGACATATACTGATATGTTATTATATGTATGAAACAACCTTATTTCACCATCTATCCATCCTACAGAAAATGAAATCACCACGCGTGCGTACGTACTGAATACCGTCTCCACGCCGTGGTGAAATCTGTTTTTTTTTTCCACCAACACCTTACATGGATGGGTATAATGGTGTAAAGAATAACTATATATGGTTATTATAACATCATACTGATTCTGATATATTATACCATCCACTCCAATTCTATTCAATAATTATGGGAATGATATCATGGCTCGTGCGTATGTACGGACTACCGTCTCCACGACGCGATGAGATTCATTCTCCATGTTAACCATACATGAATGATAATAAAGTATATATAATGAATAATAATGAAATATATGACATAATAATGATACTGGATTTATATATATATATATTTATGTCATATACTTAATTCCACTCAATTCAATAATGAAACGAAAACTGCGTTCATACGTACGTACGGCCTACCGTCTCCATGAACGGTGTATTTCTTTCCATTTATCGATCCATTATATATATGTATATTCTGAATATATATTATATATAAATCATGTTTTACATTATGTATTTAACTAATCATGATCTATATAATCATATGAATAATTACAAGTTAAAACACGAATGACAAATGAGATGATTTTATCGAAAACGCTACTTTAACATGAATTTACAAAAGAACGGGTAATATAAAGACATAAGTGAACCATATATGATATAATAACAATAAATATGATTATTTAATAAGTGAATGACATTATTTAAATCATTATACAGGAGGTTCGGACACTTATGAAGTGAATCAGACCTAAGGTAAGGGAAATATCACAATCTCATTTTTATCCGAGATTGTTTATACTTTAGTATTTACTGGGGTGTATTTTATAATCCAAATCCATGTTTCCTAAATATGTAATATTGTTTCCATCCACTTAAAATATTTTAAATCCATTTTTACCCTTTGGTGAGTTTTTAGTAAAGGATATGAAAGGAATCTTTTGTCGTTTTTCGTACGTGGTACTTTTTGACTTTTTTGACAAAAGTACGAAGAATGTTTTTTAAACTTATACGGCATGAATGGATTTTTAAAAAATTATTTCCAAGAATATTCCATTACATTTTTTCAAGTATATTTTTAATCAACTTCTTTTAGTTCAGAATTGTAGGACATGTTAAGAAAGGAAAAGTGTTTTTGAAGTAGAAAGGATATTTTCCTCAAGAATGGAGTTCAAGTGTTTTATCAAAATTATTTTCCATCTTAGATAATAAAGGGTTTTATTTCTATCCCTATTATTACATGGATTTGATTAAGTTGTGATGGAAATATTTTTATGAATTATTTTATCTTAAAAGAATTGTTTTATGATGTCACGATGTTTAAGATTCCCATTTTTATTACATGGGTTATGCTATGATGTATGGATTATGATTTTGTGGCACACATAAGAATGGTATAATTATGAGAAGGGTGGGACCTGTATCTCCCTCCAATTAATTGGGTAAAGATTTTATATCTCATGAGACAGACAAGGCTGGAACGGTAGGTTATACTGGTTCAGTGAAATAGGACTGAAACGAGGAGTGAACTCGATTCAGAAAGGGAATCTGTCCACTAAGATAGTCTTGGAAATGAGTCTTGACTAATAAGAAATAATTCTCTATGTTTATGTGTGTATGCCACGAAGTTTCATGTTTTAAGTTATGATTATTGGGATTAAATTTCACTACTATTATTTATCCCATGTTATGAAATTATGATATCTTTTTCAGGGTAAGATTTCCAAATTGTTATGTTCTTATGAATATGATGTGATTGATATTTCTTTTGTTTACCCTTACTAAGCATTTGAGTTCACCATTTTATGTTTTATTTTCCCCAGGATATAAATAAAGGTTTTAGGTAAGGAAACAAAAAAGTGGACGATCTTTATGGGAGATTTTGAAGATCTTTCAGCACGATTAGAAGATTGTGTTCCATGTTGCCAAAGACACTAAACTATTACGGTCCTTGTGTGTCTGTTTTTGTTATGTTTTAAGTATTCCGCAAAAGTAATGTAATGTCCACGTATGTTAGGCTTCAGGTCTCTACAACTACAATCCGGGTAAGGTAAACAAGGTGGAAGATGCTCTATGTTGAAAGGATCTTGCATCTTTATCAATGATGAAAATTTAAAACGATATGATCTTATTATATTATCAAAGGATGGACATGGGAATTATTAATGGAGGCACATCACCAATCCTTTCACAAATTATTCCTCAACCATCCCTCTTGGAGAAAATACAGTGTTCTCAAAGAAAAGATCGGGGAATTCAGAATATGGTGGAAGCTCTCAGAATTCCGAAATCCGTCGATTTCAATGTTAATAAGGAGTTTAATGATTTGGGATATGATTAAGTGTACCATCCGATCTAGGGATAAAGAAGGAGATATTTAATGATGCACATATCTCAACCTTCTCTATCCACCTAGGGAGCAAAAAGACATTTCCAGATCTCTGAGAAATCTTTTTGAGGGAAAATATGAAAAGGGAGATTGATGAATGTACATCAAAGTGTCTGATATGTCATCTAGTAAATTCATAGAAAAAAAACCTAAAGTGATGTTGCAACCACTACCCATACCAAAATTTAAGTGGGAGAACATTACAATGGACTTTTTCACTAGAATTACAAGGAAATCCTGAGGAAACATTTCTATATGGGTCGTTGTGGATCGTCTTATGAAGACTGCTCACTTAATCAGGATTTGAGTGGACTTCTAATTAGACCAACATGAATAGATTCCAATCAATGAAGTGGTAAGGATGCATGGAGTACCACAATCTATGGTATCTGATCAGGATCTGAGATTCATCTCAATGTTCTGGAAATGTCTCCAGCATGCTCTGAGCAGTAAACTGAACTTCAGTACGACCTATCATCCTCAAACTAATTTCCAGTCTGAGATAAATATTCAGACAGTAGAAGTCATGTGGTGAACATGTTCTATGTAATTTAAATGAGGATAGGACCAACGTGTTTGGATTATATTGGTAAGCGTAAGCTGCTGAGACCTGAAATGGTCCAAGAAATGGTGGAGAAGGTGAAAACAATTCTGTAGCATATCAAGGCAGGTGAAAGTTGATAGATGAGTTATGTAGATAACTGTCAATGTGACCATGTGTTTAATGTGGAGACATGTAATTTCGACACATATCTCCAGGGAATAAGGTCATGTGCCTTGTGAATAAATGGAAGTTATGTCCCAGGTACATCAGCCCCTTCGAGATCCTTGATAGAGTCGAAGATGTGGCCTATCGAATGGAACTTCCACCTACAATGTTGAAAGTACATGATTTCATATATGTATCCCTCTTAAGAAAGTTCAAACCATACCCTTCACATGTAATGTTATCAAAGGTGGTACAGTTGAGGGATGATATCTCTTACGAGGAGGAGCCATTGAAGATATTGAATTGTAGATACAAAGTTCTACGCAACAAGACCACTCATCTGTTTACGGTTCTATAAAGAAACTATTAGTACGAAGAGGCTACATGGGAACTGGAGGAAGCCATGAAGGGAATGTAACCAAATCTGTTTTTGGATTAAAATGTAAAATTAAATTTTGAGGGAGAAACATCATAAGGGGGAATAATGAAACGAACAAATGGTTTTCAATAGAAATTCCATTCTTATATATATGTCATAAAATCACATGAAAACACAGCATAATTAAACACTAAGTGTTAAGTAACCTTTAAATATAAGTTTCTCACTTTTGTGTTTGAAATTTTAAAAATATGACATTCACGGTTACAATCAATAAAATATTTGGTTTCCAACAAGAAAGACATAATTTTTTTGTGAAAAGTAACACACCCTTAGGAATAGTAACATACCCTTATAAATAGTGATATACCATAATAAATAGTAACCTTACCTGTGATAATATATAAATATTATTCATGGTAAAAGTATGATGTACCTATATTATAGAATAAGTTAATGAATGTTTAAAAACTGGTTTTCGATAATAAATGATGATATTAATTTAATATTATTCATGTGGATAATATTTATCTATATTTATATTTTTCCTTTATTAAATATTTTTAAATAGAATAAATTTTCATAGAATTTTCACTCCCCCCTTTATTAACGCATTAATTTTTAAATTTATCTATTATTAATGATTTATTTTAAAAGTGAATGATTTAAATTATTTTATCTTCACATTATTGAAATAATTATATCTCTATTAAATCTTCAATTATCAATGATTACTTTTAAAAGAACACATTTTCAATGTAAATTGACATCCGTATTTCAAAAACATTATGTCTTTTCATGTCTTTATTATTATGTATTCTTTTAAATGTTGTTTTTACAATGTATTTTCATTTCCCCCTTATGAGACCTTATTAATTTTGGTAGAAAATTTATTTAAATATATATATTTTCTGTTTTTTAAAAATTAATATAATTATATTCTCAAAAAAATTGTATGAATCTTATGAATTTTGTATTATAAAATTTTTTAAAAAAAATTTGTGATCACTTTTATATTATCACATCAATTTTTCTATTCATGTATATCACCATCGTAATAATGTCTTAATCATCCAATATATATTATTATGTTATGAATCCATTTAGGAAAGTTTAAATTTTTATAATATGATACATTATGATCATGTTATCTTCTATATTTAAAATCCCATTATATTTCCCTGGGTTAATTAAGTTATGATGATGATTGATTTTAAGTGTCACACATATTTATGTATAATGTTCGGTGGATTCCTATATAACCCTCCTGTGCATTGGGATATGTTTTCATCTCATAAGATAGTTACACCTAGTAATAATGTGTTTAATTAGATGGGTTTTCTAATTCCTATAATTATGCTACACCACCATGTTGTTCACCAAGTAATTAAAAATTTTCAATATGCGTTTATTTTCCATCAAATGATGGTATTTGATGATAATACATTCATTTTAAAGCACTACAAAATTTTATGTCACTAAAACAAGTATAATGATTATTTATATATGTTTTTCTATATGTAATAAATTTAATTCTTACTTAATTATATTTAAATGAGTTTATTATTATAATACATTATATTGTGATTATTTATAAAAATGTTTATTTCTTCCTCGTACTCTCCTTAATAAATATAATTTAATAATTTATAATTTTTTCCCCTTACCACTATTTTATTGTCACCCCATTTTTATGATTTCAAAATATGAGTCATGAGGTTGATTAGATTACATGAGGTGTCAATGAAAGGGTTATGATGATTAGAAATATTGATAAATGTTTTCACTTTTTTTAAAATAAAATGTTTTTTAGATAATATTCAATACATGGAACTTATTATTCATTGCATCATGTGACCGTTTTATTTGATTATAAAATAAATCATTGGACAAATGTATCAATTTTTGACTGATTACCAAGGTTTATTATTATTAGTATCATTGTAGGATTTAGTTACTTTCTAGATTAGTTTAGTTATTTTTGGATGATAGTTTACTTACCTTTGGACATAGTGATATAGAACTATAATTAATATCTTTGAGATGAGTCTATGTATAAGATAATATCCTATAATGGTGGTAATGACTTATTTAAGTGGTTTTACATATAAAATCATCCATATCTGGATAATATTAGTTGATTTAGGCTCAAACATTGATCCAATCCGGGGTAAAAACACCAAAATAGGTGGGTTAGGTGTCAACTAGATTATCAAATGGTGCATGATAAAGAGGAAAAAAATACACACTAGATTTTACACTCCCAAAGGATTTTAATATGATTATTACATGTTCATAATAACCACTTTGAATGATTCAGTTCCAATGTTATTTTGGTGGATTATGTTTCAAAATATAAAATAACACATGTAAAAGTAACCTAGGTTAATGTATGATTGATATATATCAAAATAAAAGAAGTATAAGATAACATGTTAATGTTAAACTACAATATTACTTTTAGGTAGAATTACTTGTATTAATTTCATATTTATTCAGCATTATTAATGTTTATTTACTTGTGTAATACCATTAATGTTTTAGGAATGAAATGAATTATATGGAACTGATTTGAATTTTTGTCTAAAGGACTATGTGGGGATCAACTCAAAACCCAACCCTTTGTATTGGGAAATAGGCTAAAAAATGTAGTGATTATTTCCAACCAAATATTAAAAAAATTAATAACAACGTAACCATATAATAAATACTGAGATCACTAATGAAGATAAAGATAGATATTAATGAATAATTCAGAAATGATTATTTTTTAAGAAAGGATATTAAACCACCTATATAAAAAATATGGGAATAATTCTCAAGGAAGTTCTAACAAGGTGAATCCAAGATGCTTAACCAATGTTAACATAGGTTCATGTATCAATATATTTATGGAAAATTAAGTGTGTCGTTAAGATGATGAGACATGATAAAAGTTATCCATGGGAACCACTAAAAATTTAATGTATTATTTGTAGTGAAATACCGAATTAATCAATAAAATTACCCAATATAAGAATTATTAAGGATGGTTGGAATATATACCATGTAATACCTAGGGATGATGGAAAAAATAATGTAATTACTATATATAATGAATATTCTGTAAATTATGTGTTTATTTACCATCCACCTTGAATTAGTGGATTTATTCTTGTTTTATCAACCCAAATTTATGTTGGAATGTTTATATAAAAATTTTGTCCCAAACATCCGTTATTGATTTCCTAAGGGAAAAAATTCATTGTTAATATTAATATGTTTGAAGAGTTAATTTTAGTGAATGTAATAATATCCTCATTTTAAAAAGTGACTCAATTTTCCAAAAAAAGTTATGTATTCAATTTAACTCCATATTTATGTATAGAATAAGAATAGCCCACTGTAAATCAAAAGAAACCATTTTTTAGTTTAAGGATAACAATGATTATCTATCAAGAAAATTGAATCATTCACATGGGACATAATTCATAGTTATGAGATATATTATCCCAAATATGGTTTTGGAAAATAAGTGTTTTCTTATATTCCGAGTGATATTGAGGATCAGATCTTGAGGCATGTTAATATTGCTTCAACATTTATCTCTTCTTTAAAATAAATGATAATTATATTTCAAGGATTCAATTTATTTAATTGTGAAGGAATGTAATGAACTATATTTTCTTCCTTATGTATTTTATTTTTAATATTGTATGATCCATATTCAACATAGAAAACTAAACCAATGTTGACTATCGTAAGGTATCCATAGAGTAACAAGTATAAAAAATTGTAATATAATTAGTAAATATATATAAATAATGTCAATATATATATATATGAACAATACAAAATATAAGTCATCTAAAAAATCCAAATCAATTATCAAGGCTATCAACCTCAATGATGGCAGCTTTCAACCTTTTGACTCACTCATCAGGAAAATCCATTCTCTCCGTCAAAGCTTCACAATTTGCACCTCCTCCTTTATCAAAAGGGAAGAAAACTAGGCGGCCTATTAGGTGGCAGCCTCTGGCCCTCCTGACAATGACCAACTCTAGCTGGACCACTTTCCTTCATGGTTAAGTGATTGTACTTCTTATGTTCTTTGTTTTTAATGATTACACCTTTTTTCAAAAAACAAATACAAATCAATTAGTAATGATACACAACTAATAAAAATTATTTTTATAAAATAATTTAAATATCTAAATTTGATATATTTTTTCATGAATCAAATATTTATGATTAGAAATATATTTCAAAGAATATTTAATAGTCTAAAAAATTCATTCCCTATAGAAAATAAATTTTCATCTTATTTGATGATTTTATTTCAAATACAAATATAACATCTATTGGATTTTAAATAGAAAAATTTAATATGATTAATTTTATCATAGTTAAATTTTCTTAATAAGAGTGTTTGGATTTATTTTGAAAATATTTATTTTTAGATGATTAGTGAAGGATACCGTGTTTCAAAATATCACGGCTTTATTAAAATCAAATGGATATAATCATTTCATAAAACACAGTATAACAATTTCTCAATCAAATATATGATGTTTAAGTAACATTATATATTTTAAAATATAATGATTGGATTATAAAAAAAATATATTATAAAAAAATAGGGCAATATTTTTTTTTTAATATTTTAAATATAAATTATTATTTTAAAATTAGTTTTTATCATTTAATTATTAATAAATTTAACACCCCAAAATTAGAAATTAAACTTTGTATTTCAATAGTATTTATGACATGCTACACCATGTCTTGAAAGGGAATATAATAAAATGATTCATTAAAATAAATTTTCTATCATAATGAAATATTATATATTATATAACTTGAAATTCAGGGAAAACTGTGTCTTCATTCATTACATGAAAGTGAGACCTTCCTAGATAGCTTCTGGTACACTCAAGAGTGACCTTACATGATATCTTGAATTACACGCAAGACTGTGTTTCACCAAATAATAGTGTATTATAAAGATATTATTATTTAATAAAATTTGATATAGCCTCAATGTTATGTTAGTGGTTATGAATATTATAAACTAAACTAAATATTAATTTGGTTTATATAATCATAAACTGAATTGATTTGTTATCTATTAATGAGAAATGAAAATAATAACCAATTGTATATAAAAAAGAAATATTTTTTATTTTTATTATTCATTTGGTGTTTTTTTATAAATAAACACAATTAATTAAATTTTTTTACTGATTTATTGAAATACATGTGGTATATATTCAATTAAATATTATTTATCTCCATCCATTAGTTTTTATATGAATAATATAAGAAAAAAAAATTTAGCACAAAGAAACCAATATTTCTATGAAGGCAGTTTTACCACCATTCAATTGGGATCCCAGTATAAATATAAATTTGTACACTATAATTTATTTGATATGTTAAAATAAACATTATATTATAAAAAAAATTATAAAAATTATAATACGACAAATTTTGGATATTTTTTAGAATCAAAAATATTTTAATGAATAATTGAAACTACTGAAATTTAATTCAAAATTTATTTTTCATTGAATTTATTTATATGGAATAATATTAATTTTAATTCTTTTAAACCATTAATTATATCAAATTTGTGTCAAATAATCCAAATTATATCAATAAAGTCAATTTCAAAATGATATTGAATATAAAAAAATACCAAACATTGTGACGTTTTAATGTTAAAAACCCATATTTTAGTGCTCCCTAGGGGATTCAATTTAAATCAATATTTTCCAATTATATGATTTTACTTCTAAAAAATGTAGTCCATATTTAGTATCAAAATAAATTATAATTTATAATAATATAAAATTGGTTTTTTTAAAACACTCATTTTTTAATGTGATTAAAATTAATTACAACGATTGAGGTCTAATTAATCATAATAAGGGACTAAACCATATCCTTAAGGCCCAAAAAGTCATATAAACTTGTCGAAGATCTGTTTTATTGACATATTCAGACCCTATCATCTCTTGGATGTAATTGGGTCCAATATTGGATCCACATTCATCATTAAAAACGTGGGAATAATTCATTTTTCAAAATATTATAAGAGTGCCACTCATCCTACACTATATAATGACGCCACTTCTCCAACTATATCACACATCTCAAACAACATCGATTATAAATGTATTTACCAAAATAGATTCCCAAAAACCCTCTTTTAAATATTGAATACACCCTTTGTCCATATATCTATCCAAGGAATCCCTTTGGTATAAACCAAAATGAGTACCATATATTCCCGGAAATGATTTACAACAATTACATTTATTTAATTTACTTATCCCCTGACTAATATATTATTATTACATGTCCATATAAATAGAAAATTATCCAATATATACTATTAATTTTTTTTATTAAGGGTTTTAACGAAACTAAAAAACACATAAATTTAATTGGTAATGATCATACCTTTCTTGTATGGTGGAATATAACCTCACAAAATGATGATTATCCATTTTTCCTTTACCACCATTCAATGATGGAAATTATGATGAATAGTATGTTTTAAGAGAAATATATGATATTTATTATTTGTTTATACATATATAATTATTTAATAATACATTAATTTATTAATTTCTATTTTTCATCAATATGAAAACATCATTTTAAGATGTGTTTACTAACACCCACTAAAAGTAATGTGATTCATTCATACTAAACATGGAAGACACTAATTATAGTTTTTTTAAAAAATATATATAATAATTTAATTTAATTGCGTCTTTTAATTATATTATATTTGTATACAGATATTATTTACTTTTCATTATATTAAAATATGATAATTAAATAGAATTTGCATTCATAAGTACGTATGCCTTACCATCTCAACGCATGGAGTATTTCATTTCTTGTCTCAAAATATTAGAGTTTAATTCAGATACATATATCCACGATATAAATTATATTAAAATAATTGTATACATTACTTATATTATGTAACCATGTTATATTTAATAATAACAACAAATAACGTGTTAAAATAGACTCAATAAACATAGCAATTAGAACCCGAAATAGATAAAATAATGAGTGGTTATTAAAAAAATATTAATAAGAAATTATATGAGGTTCATAAATGATATAATAAGTTTTAATATGATTAAAAATAATTTAACATCAATTTTAAAACAATTATACAAGAGGTTAAAGGATATTTACCCAAAAGAAACCAATGCAATAGATTTTTGTCTCAATTTCATTATATGAGTAAGAACTAATATATTTACACCAATGTTTTTATATGGTGTATATAAAAAAAATTTATACTTTTATATCATATAAAATTACAACTTCATGGTTTTTTTACTTTCAACTGGAACTATTTCTTTTAAGTGAATTATGATTAAAATTGATCATGTTGAATATAATTTCACAACACAATTTCTTTTCATTGAGTTATATTACTTACATGTTGTCATTAATATTTTAAGATTCTGTGTTTAATAATTTTTTTATATCTATTATTGTATTTCAACATATCTTATTTGGATTTAAATTTCATACACATTATCTAATTGTTTATTCATTCTCACTTTGACATTATTTCATTTTGAAGGGTTTAATTCGAAATCTGATTTTATTGAAGGTTATTTTTACCATAATTTAAATTTGAGGACATTATTTCATAATGTTTCTATAAATCCTATAATTTTATTATATGAGGGTTATTAATGACCTTTATCAGTTATTAGTACCATATTTTCCACTCTTAGGTACCCATATGTTTTAGATTTTATTATGGAAACCTAAAATCAGTTCTATATTTACTAAGAGAACATATTTTTCAATAAATCCTGACATCTAAAAAGGTTTTAAAAATAGTTTCTAACTAAATCAAAGTTATTTGATGAATAATTTTTTTACATTTTATCCTTTATGAATTTTTTCAATAGAATCTTCTTGTCATTTTTTGGAAAGATGTTTTTATAACCCTTTTTACCTTGAAAAATGATTATTTTTTTATAACATATGATATTTAGAAATTTAACCACCATCATTTGATTGGAGCTTCCTTTCAATGTTTAAATTTTTTTAATGACTATTTTTAATTGAATTTTAAAATAAAAAAATTTCCAAATGGGTTTTCAAAGAAAAAACTGTTATCAATAAGAATTTTTTTTAAAATTTTATTCTTTTTTAATAAAATACAACATGCCACTATATTTTATCCACATCGGCTATTTTGTATTGATACCATTTTTATCCTTTATTTTTATGGTTTCAATTGATTTGGTTATGTAAATTATTTATATTCACATCTTTGATTTATTTTTTAGTCCCCATGAAATATTTAATTTCCTATAATCATAGATCTTCTCCTAATTTTCCATATCAATTTTCATAGATATTACTATTTCCTAAACCATACTCTATTTTACATATGGTGTCTACTTGGAATGTTATTTTAATATTTTGGGAAATATTGAAACTTTAGTGTTATAAACTCGATATAGTTATTTGATTATAAATATTATTGTTTTTTATTATTTAATATGAGGATTGCTTTGTACTATAAATAAAGGGTGGGGCCTCAATATTAAATAGCATATATATGCCTTGACATTTTATCAGGAGAAAAATAAGTTTTGAAAATTAAATATATATAAGGACCCATACTTTACATACATTGTTATTACTTCATAATTTAAGAATACCTATTACAACATATAACAAAACCATGATAAGACCGTATAGGTATAGTGACTTTAGAAGCTGGGAAACATAAACAAATGGTTCATATATAATCTAAAATGTCTCATGTTTATTTCATCATATCTAGAGTCCCTTTTGTCTTATCCTACTTAATAAACTCCTTCCTGACGTGGGAAAAAGAAAACATACAAAAGTGTGAGCTCAAATGCTCAATAAGTGTAAACAATGGAAATAAAAATCATATTGTATTCATAAGAACATAATATTTTGAAAATCTTAACCTAAAAAACAGATCATAATATCATGACATGGGATAAATCATAGTAGTGAAATGTAATCCCAAAAATCATAACATAAAACATGAATCTTTGTGGCATACACACATAATCATATAAAATAATTTCATATTAGTCAAGACTCGTTACCAAGACTATCACAGTGGACAAAGTCCATTACTGAACCAAGTTCACTCCTCGATCCATTCTTGTATCAATGAACTGAATTAACATACAATTCCAGCGATTTCTATATCATGAGATATAAATCATTACCCAACACATTTTAGGGAGATATTGGTCCCAACCATCTCAAAATGAAACCCTTCTTATGTTCACCACAAAATCATAAATCATACATCATAGCATAACCCATGTAATAAAAATTGGATTCTAAAACATCATGGAATCATAAAATAATCCATATAATATAAAAGTACTTCATAAAACTAATTCCATCAAAAAATTATCAAATTATTGTAATAATTGGGGAAATAAATAGAACGCGATATTATATTAGATGGAAAATAATTTTGATAAAACACTTGAACTCCATTCCTAAGGAAAATATCATTTATACTTCAAAAACATTTTGCCTTTCTCAATATGTCATATAATTTTAAACTAAAAGACGTTAATTGAAAATTATTGTGATAACTTTTAAAGTAATCTATATAGAAATAATGTTCTATGAAATCGTAAAAATCAATTAATGATGTATAAGTTAAAAAACATTTTTCTCGCACTTTGGTCGGAAAAGTCAAAAAGTATCTCATACTAAAAATGACAAAAGATTACTTTCATATCATTTACTAAAAATTTCAAAAATCGGTAAAATTAGATTTAAAAAATTTTAAGAGGATAGAAATAATATTAAATATTGAGTATAACTGGATTTGGATGATAAATATGCCCTATTAAATACCTAAGTATAAACATTCTCGTATAAAAATTGAGATTGCGATATTTTCCCAAACCTTATGTCTGATATGCTTCATATGTATCTGAACCTCATGTATAATGATTTAAATATTGTTATGGATCTATTAATGAATCATAATTATATTTATAATATTATTTATGATCATATTTTCATATTTTTGTTAGTAAGATTTAATTGTTACTCATTGTTTGTATATTAACTTCTTTATTTTCATATGTATGTTTTGTCGGATAAGTTCATATTCCTCTTTTTAGGTTATATTTATATCATTTACAGAATGGAATTAGTATTCCATATATCATATTTATTCATTCAATTCTTTAGTATAATCATGGTTTAATGATGATCATGTAGAATGAATCACATCACACCGTTGAGACAGAAAGCCGTACGTACACACGAGCAACAATATCATTCCAATAATTATTGAATGGTATTGGAGTGGCTGATAGAATATCTCAGAATTATAATCATGTTATAATAATCATATATATCTATTCTTTACACCATTATACCCATCCATGTATGGTGGTGGTGGAAAACAATTTACACCACAGCGTAGAGACGGTATTCCGTACGTACACACATGTGGTGATTTCGTTTTCCATAAGATGGATAGAAAGTGAAATAGGGTTTTTTTAATATTTATAATAACATATTATTATACGATTTATACTTATTTTATTACTTTATAATGAAACAAATAATGAATAGGATGTAGAAGAAGAAATAAATATGAAAGAATCGGTAAAGGATATTACCTCTTCTTCGAAGCCCCTCTTCTAAACCTCCTCTTAGGGCACTAAATTAGGTCATAGAAGAAGACTAGGACCTGTAGTATGTTTCTAGGGAAGCGAAGAAGAGAAATTGATAGGGTTTGGCCAAGTATGAATGCTAAAAATGTTGTGAAGAGGATAGGGAGGTGGTTCCCTTTTATAAAGGATGAGAGGGGCACCTTTAGAAACAAAAAATGTTTATTTATAATAAATTCAAACCCCACAAAAAAACATCCAAAAATGAATCAATTCCAAGATGAGATGATATAGGGTTGTAATCTCATCAACCAATAAAATTTAGACATTTTGGGAATTTATTTTAAACCTTATCAACATGATATATCCTTATTTAATATTTTTATTAGTTGTAATAATATACTAAATTTTAAATTGTTATAAATAATTACTTATGTTTTCTAAATTGTCCATAATGGGATATTTTATGACATTTTTTACCATATAATTTTCAATTTATAATTTTTTAATATTTTTTTTGATTTTTAAACAATTTTATAATATGTTATTTTTATAAAATAACAATAGTGTCAATTTTGAAACTATTCATTAATTTGCATTTAAATAAAATACAAACAAATAATTTATTCAATACAAAATATTTAATAGATTACTAATATTTTATATTCTTCTAGAAATTTTTTTTAGAACCTTAATTAGTTCCTATAATATTTATTTTAATATTTTTAAAACCATTTATTTGATATTTCAATCAATAATATAATTTCTACATCACTATTGTGTCATTATTAATGATAAATATTTAATCCCAAAATATCATAAATAAATTTCCATTATTAATATAATTTTATTAGATTTCTATAATCTATTTATATTTTATGTTTTATTAAGTGTATCACAAAACATAAATTATTACACTTAAAAGATTAAATAGAGTGGCATGTTGTCACTTTCTTTGGTTTTAATAATAATTATATCATTTTCATGGTCAAAAGTCCATGAAACGAATATATTAGGACCGTCATCTGATATGGGTCGTCTTTTATTCATCCAATAGAATTTTTTATGGTGGTAGGGTAATTTTATAATCTTATTTTTCCCATTAATTTCCTGATTTACCATTAACTGAAGTAATTTAAAATTACCATAGTTTCTATTCAAAATGTCAAAAAAATAAAAGTAACCTATTAACATAATTTAGACCCACTGAATCCAAATATGGAATCCATTTTTCAAAATGAAAACCACATAATTTTAATTAATTAATTTAATATTAATATCGTTGTTATGAAAACGAGTTTTAAAAGTTAAAACATTGTCATGGATTGAATTGTTTTTATCTATGAATTCAATGTAAAATTAATGGTGATGATATTAATTAAATTAAATGGTAAAAATATATTCTATTTATACTTTAGAACCATTAAATTTTATCATTTATCCATATAAATTATCTTGATGAAAAAAAGATGTTTTAAGAAAAAATTAGCGTATTTTTACTATTCATCAGAATATGAAGGTTATCAGGAAGGTATGAAAAATTTATCCAACGTAAATTTTAATATCATGATTCAAAAGAAGATGTTTATTTTTTAAAATTTTATTTATAAACATGTCATAAATTATATTTAAAATGGATTCGCCCTCAAAAGGCGGTAAAACTATATTTTTCTGTAAAATACTTCTTTTATATGAAAAATTGATTTGGTTTTAAAACCTCATTCTAGAAAATGTGTATGATGAATTATAATGTTATTAAAATAAAAATTCATTAAATACTATTCATAGTGGATAGTTCACAATATTATAATAATATATCATTTTTTAGTGAAACTCGATATTGCGTACATACCAAGATATAGAGGAAGGTTGCTTTTGCGTGTAACGCAAGCCAAGCCAGTGTTTTGTGCAGTGAAATATTTTTTTGGTGTTTTGTATAACACAAGGGATAAGAATTATATTTCTCATAAATTCTCAGGGTGTTACATTCTACCCCCTCAAAATAAATTACTCCCTTGAAATTCGTTACATCGTAACAAACAGATGAGGATACCTCACCCTCATCATATCCTCAAGTTCCCATGTAGCTTCTTCTATTTGGTGGTTACTCCATAAAACATTAACCAAGAGAGTGGTCATGCTTCGTAGAAATTTTTCTCTAAGATATAGAATCCCTATGGTTTTTCTTCATAAAAAAGATCTTGCTCCAGCGGTACAACTTCTGTGCATAGAACAAGTGAAGGATCATTGATGTACTTTCTCAGATGAGATGCATGAATCACATAATTAACATGACAGTGATTTGGTGGAAGTTCCAATTTGTATGCTACCTTCCCAACACAATCCAGTATTTCAAGTGGACCGATATACCTGGGGCTCGGCTTTCCCTTCTTTCCAAATCTCATTACTCTCTTCGAGGGAGATATTCATAAGAACACTTTATCACCCACTACAAACTCTAGGTATTTTTTGGTTGTTGGCCTAAATATTTTTTCGACTCGAAGCTTATCTTATGTGTTGTTGAATATATCTAACCTTTTCTGCCATCTCAACAATAAGTTCAGTTCCTAATATCTTTTTTCCCCAACTTCATCCCAGCATGTTGGAGTTCCGCATTTCTTTCCATAGAGAGCTTCATAAGGAGCCATCTGAATACTAGAGTGAAAGATATTATTATATGAAAATTCCACCATAGGTAGGTGTTGATCCCAAACTGCATTGAAATCCATAGAGAACGATCTCAACATGTCTTCCAATGTTTGAATTTTCCTCTCAGACTAACCGTCTGTCTCAGGATGATAGGCTGTGTTGAAACATAAATTTTTATCCAAAGCATGCTGAAGACTTCGCCAGAACATCGAGGTAAACCTCAGAACCCGATCAGATATAATGGAAAGTGGTACTCCATGAAATCTTACCACTTAATTTACATATATCCGGAAAAGCTGATCAAGAGAGAAATCATCTCTAATATCAATGAAGTGTGCCGACTTTGTTTGACGATCAACTATAACCCAGATAGACTTATTAGCTTTGGATGTTTTGAAATGTTCGATGACAAAGTCCATAGTGGTGTTTTCCCATTTCTTTTCTGTAATGGGTAATGGTTGTAACTTCCCCTTAGAATTCTATCTCTCAGCTTTAACATTATGACAAACCAAGCCCCGAGAGTCATATTCAGCGATATCTCTTTTTATGCTATCCCATCCAAAAGTACTCTTTTAGGTCCGTGTACATCTTTGTACATTCAGGATGAATAGAGAATGACGAACTATAAGCCTAATCCAGCATCTCCTTCTTTAATTATTATATTTGAGGAATACAGACATTTTTCTAGAACCATATTATCCAATCACAATCAAGGTTGAATTCAGGAACATTTCTCACCTTCTTTTATAGCCCAACATCCTCCTTCTACGCCTCTTTAATATTCACTTGTATAGGTGGTTGAACTTTCATTTGAGAATGATAATATATCTCCAAATTCATTAAAATTACAAGATACATCCTTTGTAAATCCATAAATATTGGATCTGTTGTGATCTTCATCATTGATAATCTAACATGGTCATGTCGACTTAATGCGTCTGCTTCCTTGTTTGCTTTCCCATTGTGGAAATGTATGGAGCAGTTGTAATCCTTAATCAGATCTAACATCTTCTTTGGAACATATTTAGGTCCTTTCGTGTGAAAATATACTTTAAACTTTTATGATCAGTATAAGGATCACATCGTTCAACATAAAGATAATGCCTCCAAATCATTAACGCAAATATTAGCGCGGCTAACTCCAAATCATGTGTTGGGTAATTTTTCTCATGGATTTTCAACCGTTTTGATGCATAAGCTATCACAATAAATTTTTCCATGAGAACACACCCCATCCCTTTCTTGGATGCATAACTGCAGATCACAAACCTTTCTCCACTACAAGGCATTGTGAGCACATGTGCACTGGCTAACTGTAACACCCCGCAATTTTTTTGAAAAATATGACTTTTAATTTCATTGATGGCTTGTGTTGTACGCTACACCAAATGGAGATTGCACTACACGCATCCCTGACTTGGATTGCATTACATGCAATCTTGACCTTCCATGATAGCGTATGTTGTACGCAATACCAAGTTCCACTAAACAATGATATGTTATATAAACTAGTCATTATGAACAATAATACCCACATTTTGAAATTATATTTTTCGAAATGGACTTTATTTTTGGATTCCGAATATCGAAATTAGAATAGGGTGAAATTTTTGTCTTTTTCGGAAAACATTCAATATTTGATGAATAGTGAAAACACTAGGTTACTATTTAAAAATCGACTTTTAATTTAAATAATTATTTATTTTATTTAAATTTATTTGAGGTCAAAATTGATACATAATACCTATATAAGTTCAATGTAATTCATTAGAGTCATATTATAATAATTTTAGATATATAAAAATTTTGTTGAACTTTTCACCGTTTTTTACCCACCTCCTAGGAAAATTTGGAAATTCACATTAAAAATAGTTCTACCACTTCTGTGAGTGAAATTTCGAAAATCCGAGAGACACGGTTAATATCAGGGACTAAAATTTTGTTTATTGAGATGAAAATAATTTTTGGTGAATAGTAACTTTTTACTTTTATTTACCACGGTTAAAAGTAAATAAGGTAATTAATGGTAAAAATGATATTATTATTATCCTAAAACATGTCCTAATTCTATTTTATAAGTGTAATTAGACAAAAAACAACATTAGGAATAAAATATGACCATTTAGGTGCACTTGGATTAGACATGGACATTTATTATTAATTTATTTAATGACGGGTTAAAATAAATAAAATCAATGTTTAATAAGTAAATCATTTTTTATATATGGTTATACATAAGATAAATTCGACTATAAATATTCATTATTAAGATAAAAATATTTTCTACATAATTGTATTTTATTTATAATTTCTAGACATTAAATAATTTACTTTATTTATAAGATAATGATGATGCAGTAATTATCTTATTAATGAAATATTAACATAATTGATGTTATAAATACCCAAATAAATGTAAATTGATACTTTTTATGAATTAAACTAATTTTATAGGTTAATATGACATGTTAGTATTTATTTAATTAACTTTTTTCTAACTAATCATGCTGTTATGATTTAAAAAAAATTACCAAATAGTGTCTAAATTGACATAAAATTGTTTTTAAAACAAATATTATATTATTAATTGTTATTATATTAATCAAAATATAAGGTTTGGCCAAGATACTTATATCCTGATAGTTGTATCATTAATTTTCCACTTGGGGGTCTCTTGGATGTATATGGTGTGTTTATTAACTATATAATATAAAAATACAAAGTTACATGGTAAATGTCAATCTAATTAACTATGAGTAAAAACTAAAAGATAAGGTTAATATAATGACCCAAACCAATCTAAAATCTATTGGTTGAGAGGATTCCGACCCATACCCACTTTATCTTAGAAAAAAAATCAATTTGGAGATATTAAAAACCAAATATGTCTTTATTATAAATTAATTTTTTATGTTTTTCCAAAGGTTCCCCTCTCCTCCCTTATAAAATGGGCACCAATTCTCTCTTTTCTTCACACCCTTTTGAGACTTTAAGCTCGTCCAAACCCTGCCCCATTTGTCTTCTCAATTTCCCTAGAAACATTCTCTAGGATCTGGTCTTCTCAAAAGTCCAACTCTACTTCCTTAAGTGAAGGCTTAAAGGAGGTGTGTCGAAGAAGAGGCAATCTCTTCTTCCGATTCTCTCAAGTTTCATTCTTCTTCAACTTCTTCTTATTTAGTTGTCTCATTATAATGTAATAAAATAAGTATTAATTATATACTGATATGTTATTATAAATATGAAACAACCCTATTTCACCTTCTATCCATCATACAGAAAACGGAATCACCGCACGTGCGTACGTATAGAATATCGTCTCCACACCGTGGTGTAATCTGTTTTCAACCACCACCTTAAATGGATGGGTATAATGGTGTAAATAAATAACTATATATGATTATTGTAATGTGATATTGATTCTGAAATATTATACATACACTTCAATACAATTCCATGATCATGGGAACTGTATCATCGCTCGTGCATACGTACGGACTACCGTCTCCACGACGCGATGAGATTCATTCTCCATATTAACCATTCATGAATGATTAAAAAGTATATATAATAAGTAATAATGAACTATATTACATAATAATGATATTGGATTTATGTATATATATATATATATGTATGTCATCTAATTAATTCCATTCAATTCAATAAGGAAACGAAATCATTTTTCATGCGTACATACGGCCTACCGTCTCCATGAATGGTGTATTTCATTCCATTTGACGTTCTATCATATATATATGTATATTATGAATATATATAATATATAAATCATTTTTTACATTCTGGAATTATTTAAATCAATATATAAGTAATAATATCAAGAACAACAAGCCCAAACACGTACGATAAATAAAACAATTTTACCCGGAATGCTGATTTAACATGGAATTTACAAAATAATGGGTAATATAAAGTCATAAGTGAACCATTTATGAAATCATAACAATGAATATGATTTTGTAATAAGTCAATGTCATTATTTAAATCATTATACAAGAGGTTCGGATACATATGAAGCATATCAGACCTAAGGTAAGGGATAACATTTCCAATCTTGTTTTTATCCCAGATTGTTTATTCCTAAGTATTTACCGGGGTTATATTTATCATCAATGTACTTGTCTTATAAAAATGGTTTCATGTATGTTTAAAGTTCTTTTTATCCATTTTTGACTTTTACCACATGTTATGGAAGGAATCTTTCTTTTTCTTACCATACAAGGAACTTTTTGACTTTTCCAACAAAAGTTTGAATTTTATTTTTAACTTATACAGCCTGAAAAGATTTTTACGGTTTCATAACACCACATTTTCATGGAGCTTAATTTATAAGATTTTATTAAAATTTTAAACAAAATACTCTTCTTTTAAAATATCATGGCATTTTGTGAAAAGAAAATGTTTTTGAAGAAGAAA
This sequence comes from Viscum album, assembly GCA_963277665.1. Taxonomy (NCBI): domain Eukaryota; kingdom Viridiplantae; phylum Streptophyta; class Magnoliopsida; order Santalales; family Viscaceae; genus Viscum; species Viscum album. Next base: position 1,503,318,245 of record OY728122.1, on the reverse strand, counting down.
TGATAGTTTCCTCAAGAATTCATTTCAAGTGTTTTATCAAAACCATTTTCCATATCAGATGGAATTATTTCATATGTGTATAATTTTCTATGATTTACATGGTTTCACTTTTTTTATAATGAAATGATATCCATTTTTTTGTATGGATATTTTTATGATGGGATGATTTTTATGAAACCCATTTTTATTCTTTGGGTTATGATGAATGATTTATGTTTATGTTATGGCACAAGTAAGAATGATTTCATTATGAGATGGGTGGGACCTATATCTCCCTATAACGCATTTGGTAAAGATTTATATCTCATGAGATAGACATGGCTGGAACTGTATGTTAATATGGTTCAGTGATACAGGACTGGAACGAGGAGTGAACTCGATTCAAAAAGGGACTTTATCCACTAAGATGGTCTTGGATGCAATGCCTTCTCTACTATAGAAATAATAACAAGTGATGAATGGTTTCCACAATTAAATGATTTATTCCTATTATATTTTATCAAAATTGATGTTCCTTTATGATATATTCCTTACGTACTTCCATGATTTGTGTCATTGCTCAAGATTTTGATGTTTAGATTTTTTGTTCAAGCTTTTGCATTCAAATGTTTATGGATCGTTTTAAGTTCTCTATGCTTACCCTTACTGAGAATTTGAGCTCACCCTTTTTATGTTTTATTTTCCCTAGGATATAAAGAAAGGTTTTAGGTAATAAAACCAATGGGGAAGATCTTTATGGGAGAACTTGCAGATATTGCACCACGATTAGAAGATTAAATTCCATGTTTCAAAAGATAGTAAACTATCACGGTCCTTGTGTGTCTATGTTTGTTATGTATTAATTATTCTGAAAAAGTAATATATTGTCCATGTACATAGAGATTTGGGTATTTAAACTAACCTTCTTTTTAGATATTTGATATTAACTTCACATACATCTATCTAAACAGACATAAATCCTTTCCGAGTCAATTTTGTGAGTGGGTTAGATAATCTTGAAAAATATTTCCCAAAATTTTGATAATACCCATTTAAACAAAGAATACTTCATATTTTAGTTGTCGTTGTTTGTCTAGACAACATTTCAATAACCTCCATTTTTACTGGATCCACAGATATCTCATATTTTGAGATTATGTGACTCAAAAATGAATCTTTTTGAAGCCAAAATTCACACTTGGTAAATTTTCCATAAAGCATCCCCTTTCTCAGGGTCATCAATACAATTATAAAGTGATCATCATGTTATTCCATACTCATTGAATATACAAGAATATCTCCGATAAATTCTAACAAAAAATGATCATGAAAGTCTCTAAAGACTATATAAATTAGATCCGTGAAGATAGCAGGGGCATTAGAAAGACCAAAATGCATCACTATAAATTCATAGTGTCCATATGTTAATGGAAAATTTGTCTTTGGTATATCATCTGTTTTGACCCTTAATTGATGATACACTGAATGAAGCTCAATCTTGGAAATGTTTTGGGCTCTACATAGTTAGTCAAATAAGTCATCAATGTATGGGAGAGGATAATTGTTCTTGATAGTTATCGTGTTATGTTCTTGATAATAAATGTAGAGTCTCATTGATCCATCATTCTACTTAACAAATATACCATGTTATCTCCAAGGTTGGGAAATAGGGTGTATGAATCCCAAATCAAGATTCACTTGGAGTTGCTTCATCAATTCTTGCAACTCAATTGGGGACATTCTATAAGTTGTGTTTGAAATGGGCACAACACCCTGTATGAGTTATATTGAAAACTCAACTTCACGATTTGGTGGAAGACCTAGAAATTACTCTTGAAAAACATCCTCAAACTCCCATACAATGGGAATATAATTAATCATGAGTTTCTCTACAACCATTTGTGATAAATAGCCTTCATTTATTGGAATCAAGAACCATAAGATGGAAGAAATTTCCACTGGAAGGTTATATTCATCCTTGCATCTATAAATGATCATATATTGATTAGAAATATGAAATGTGACTTAACTTCTTTTGAAATTGATATGAGATCAATATAAAGAAAGCCAATCCATTCCAAGAATCACATTAAAATCCACTATAGGAAGGATAATAATATTTTTAGGAAGCACTTTCCCACAAAATACAGTTAGCGAATTATTGTAAATTTTTTATGCAACTATTGTGCCATTTGGAGTTGTCACATCTATCTCAATATCTAATTGTTGAGGTATTACGATGATAAAAATAGAAAATTATTCATAAATAAAAGAGTGGTTGGATCTAGAATCGCATAAAAAAATTTCTACTTTGTAGTGGATGGTATGTGTACCTTTCACCAATTCGTTATCATTTTCCGCATCACTGATAGAAATTTCATGTGACATTCCTTTGAAATTGGTCTTAAGAGTTTGTTGACATCGATCATCATCAACAGCCCCTGGATTAGGGAATTGATTAGCATCATGTCCCATTTCCTTGGACTTGTAACATTAATGTGTAGGAGGTGCATTCTATGTATCCCTTTCTTTGTTCGCATTATTAGACATCTTCTTCCCATTTCCTCAACATTCAATTTCCCGATGACCTTCTTTTCCATATTTAAAACATTTACATGTCCCTTTAAGTCAATTCCCTCCATGTTTTATTCTACACATTGAGTATAAGGGAAAAATCATGTTATTTTCATTGTGGTCTTTATATTTTCCTTTAAATTACATTTTCCTCTTCTAATCAAACCTATATGAGTTATTGGTTACACTAATCTCCATCTCATCCTTGAGAGAATATCGAACAGTTTCCTCATAGTTATTGATGTACCTTATGGATAACAATCTTCGAATACTTGGTTTTAAGCCACTAAAGAATCGATCAATCTTACTCTCTGGTTGGATAATAATTCTAGAAGCATATGTTTCTAGACTTGTAAAATTTGCTTTGTAGGTACCAACAGATTCACCATCCTATTGCTTTAGTTCAAGAATCTCATTCTCCATATTTGTTTGAAAAATAAAAGGGAGGTACTAATTAAAAAATATGTTCTTGAACTCGTCCCATTCTATAGACTCAATTTCGTATCCTTTCCTTATATTCAATATAAGATTACACCATTTATCAACTTCACCTTAGAAACGATATACTACTAAGATTACTTTATCATGATTAGAACATTGTAGAACTGAAAATATATTTTCAGAAGTACTGATCCATTTTTCATCCACTAATGGATTAAAAGACCCGCTGAATGATGGTGGATAATGCCTCATGAAGGATTCAACAGAATTTTCTCCTTCATTTTCTCATTTAAAAGTCCTGCATGATTCATAGCTTGAGAAAGCTGTGTCAGCAAGGCTACAAGATTTTTCATTCCAGATCCCATAATGATTTTATGCTCAGGGGGACAATCATTGCATTTCCCATCAAATTATGCATTAACATGGTTCCACCAGGTTCCATCCATTGACTAAAACCAAGAATCATAGTGTGAGAAACACTAATTACAACATGAAAACCACATAATCAGTAATAAAATTTCACAATTTTGGTCTTATCATAGGTTATTCATGTCCATTTCTAAAACACTAAGATTGTGTTCTATGATTAGAAATATCCTTAGTGTTCTTACTAAGTCGTTCACATCCTTGTTTCATAAGTTTTACTATACCTTTCCTCTAACACCATCTACAAAGACCCAAACTTTTCATACATTGTTATTACTTCAAAATTGAAGCATACCTTTTACAACATATAACAAAACCATGATAGGACTGTATAGGTATAGTGTATTTAGACACTGGGAAACACAAAAAACTGATTCATAAATCATATACATTGTCTCCTGTTTATTTCATCATATCTAGAGTCCCTTTTGGCATATCCAACTTAATACTCTTCTTACTAACCTGGGTAAAACAAATCATACAAAAGGGTGGGCTCAAATTCTCCGAAAGGGTAAACAAAGGAAATATCAATCATATCATATTCATAATAACATAACATTTTGAAAATATTAACATGTAAAAGAGATCATAATATCATCACAAAGGATAAATCAAAGTAGTGAAATGTAATCCCAATAATCCTAACATAAAACTTGAATCTTTGTGGAATAGAATTATTATCATAGAAAATCATTTCATATTAATCAAGACTCATTTCCATGAACATGATAGTGGAAAAAGTCCATTACTGAACTGAGTTCACTCCCCGTTCCAGTGTTGTATCACTAAACCATATTAACATGTCTTCTTAGAAATGTCAATATCATGAGATATAAATTGTTAACCAATGCACTGGAGGGAGATATAGGTCCTCCCATCTCAAAATGAAACCATTCATATGTGTGTCACAAAATCATAAATCATATATCATTGCATAACCCATGTATTAAAAATGGGATTCTTAAACATCATGCCATCATAACATAATACATATAAGATAAAAGGACTTAATAAAAATAACTCCATCATAACATAATCATATAAATGTAATAATTGGGGATAGAAACAAAACACAACATTATCTTATATGGAAAATAATTTTGATAAAACACTTGAACTTAATTCATAAGGAAAATATACTTTCTACTTCAAAAACATTTTTTCCATTCTCAACATGTCATACCATTTTAAACGAAAATTAGTTAATTGAAAATAAACATAAAAACACATAAAAGAAGATTCATGGAAATAACGTTAAATGGAATCATAAAAATCCATTCATGCCGTATAAGTTAAAAAAACATTCTTCTCATACATTGGCCGGAAAAGGCAAAAATTATCTCTTATAGAAAACGACTAAAGAGTCCTTTCATATCTTTTACTCAAATTTTCACCAATATGTAAAATTGGATTTAAAAAATTTTAGGCGGATTGAAATAATATTCAATATTGAGGAAACATGGATGTTGATGATAAATATGCCCAAGTAAATACTAAAGTATAAATAATATTGGATTAAAATTGAGATTCTGAGATTTTCCATTACCTTAGGTCTGATATGCTTCGTATGTATCTGAAACACCTATATAATGATTTAAATAATGTTACAGATCTATTAGAAAATCATAATTATTTTTTTTGATAAATATTATGATCATATTTTTATTCATTTTTAGTAACATTTCATTGTTACCTGTTGTTTGGGTATTAACTGTTGTATTTTCATACGTATGTTTTTCAGATAAGTTCATATTCCTATTTATAGGTTATAGTTATCTCATTTACATAATGGTATTAGTATAACATATTTCATGTTTATTCATTGAATTCATTTATATAATCATGGTTTAATGAAGACCGTGTATAATGAATGACATCGCACTGTGGAGACGGTAAGCCGTACATATGCACGAGGGACAATACCATTCCCATAATTATTGAATGGTATTGGAGTGGATGATACAATATCTCAGAATTAATATCTAATTATAATAATCACATATATATTTTTTTACACCATTATATGAATCGAGGTACGGTGGTGGTGGAAAACAGAATACACCACGATGTGGAGACAGTATTCCTTACGTACGCACGCGCGGTGATTTCATTTTTCGTAGGATAGATATAAAATGAAATAGGGTTGATTCATATTTATAATAACATAACAATATATGAGTGATACTGATGTTATTAATTTATAATGAAACAAATAAAACATAGGAAGTAAAAAAAAGTAAATTTGAATGAATCGGTAAACGATATTACCACTTCTTCGGCGCGCCTCTTCTAAACCTCCTCTTAGGGCACTAAAGATGGTCTTTGAAGAATACCAGGACCTCTAATATGTTTTTAGGGAAGTGGAGAAGATAAATGGTAAGGGTTTGGCAGATATTGAAAGCTAAAAATGTCGTGAAGAAGAGATGGAGGATGAGCTCTTTTATAAGGGAGGAGTGGGGCACCTTTGAAACATAAAAAATATTAATTTATAATAAATTCAAACCCCAATAAAAAACCTTAAAAAATGACTCAAATCGAAGATTATATTAGATAGGGTTGTAATCTAATAACCCAATAAAATTTAGAAATGTTGGTTATTTATTTTAAACCTTATAAACATGATTTATTCTTATTTATTCTATTTAATTTTATTTGTGGTTATAATATTCTAAATTTTAAATTGTTATAAATACTTACTTATTTTTTGTGAATTATTCATAATTGGATACATTAAGACATTTTTTAACATATAAATTTTAATATATAATTTTTAAATATATTTGTGAATTTTAAACAATTTTATAATATTTTATTTTTATAAAATAACAATAGTGTCAATTTAGACACTATTCATTTATTTGCATTTAAATAAAATACAGACAGAGAATATATTCAAAAAAAATATTTAATATATTATTAATATGTCTTATTCTTCTTGATAATTTGTTGGGAAAATTAATTATTACATATTAAATTTATTTTAGTATTTTTATAACCATTTATTTGATATTTCAATCAATAAAATAATTTCTACGTCACTATTGTGTGAAAATTAATTATAATTATTTAATCCATAAAAATTATAAAGAAATTAAAAAGATGTATTTAAATTTTTTATATTTATATAAACTATTTAGATTCGATGTTTTATGAAGCTTATAACTAAATTAATGTAATTAAACTTTTACGATATAAGAGAGCGACTTGTTGTCACTTTCTTTGGTTTTAATAATTTTTATATCATTTTCAAGGTCAAAAGTAAAAAAAACGAACCTATTCCGACCCATAGGTGATATGGGTCGACTTTTAACCATACAATAGAATTTTGGAAGGTGGTAGGTTAATTTTATAATCTTATTTTTACCCATAATTACCCGATATATCTTTAACTGTAGTAAATAAAAATTACCGTATTAACTATTCATAATGTCAAAAAAATAAAAGTAACATATTTACACAATTTGGACCCATTAAATCAAAATATGGAATTAATGTTTCAAAATTAAAAACACATAAGTTGCAGTCATTAATTTAAAAATAATCTCATTGTTAAGAAAACGGGTTTTAAAAGTTAAAACATTGTTAAAGATTGAAATGTTTTTACCTATGAATAAAATGTAAAATTAATGGCAATGAAATAAATTATATTAAATTGTAAAAATAAATTCTTTTTATACTTTAAAACCATTAAATTTCATCATTTAACCAAATAAATTACCTTGATTAAAAAAGGTCGTTTTAAGAATAATTTAGCTTATATTTACTATTCATCATAATATAAAATTTATCAGATAATTATCAAAAACTTATCCAATGTTAATTTTTATATCATGATTCAATAGAAGTAGTTTATTTTGAAAATTTAAATTATAAACTTGTCAAAAATTAGATATAAAATGGTTGTGCCATCAAATGGCACTAAAACTGCATTTTTTTTGAAAAATACTACTTTTATCTGAAAAAATTGATTTTGTCTTCATACATAAGTCTAGAAAATGTCTAACACGAATTATAATGTAATAAAATTCAAAATTAATTTAATACAATTAATAACTACTAGTTCATAATATTATAATAATATATCATTTTTTTCTGAAACTCGGTTTTGTGTACAACGCAAGCTATCGAGGAAGGTTTCTCTTAATCGTAACGCAAGCCAATCCAGTGTCGTGTGTAGTGAAAGATTCCTTTGGTGTTTCATATATCATAAGAAATTAAAAATATATAACTCAAATAAAATATCACTGTGTTATAAAATAGTTAAATATATAGAGTTTTAAACCACCTTCTGAAAGGTTTTGATGGTATAGGTTTTCATGTCCCTCAGACATTAAATCCTTTAAGAAAATATTACCCTCATTTTGTTTTATTTAATATTCATTTAGGATATTTTACTTCTACATATCTACCGATACATTACATTTTCTGTTCATTGGTTAAATTTTATTTGTTTTAGTTTCTCACAAATACTTATTTATTTTTCATTATGTAGTAATTTTAATGGAATTTGTTTTCATTTATTCAAATTAAATATTATTTATCATTTTATTTATTAATTACATGGAATGTGAGTTCATTTGTTTAGATTTAAATATTCATTATAACAATTGATTCATTAGTTCTTACTTTATATTTTAGTTTACCTTACTAAGAATTTAAGTATACCATTATTTTATTTTAACTTCCCAAGAATCCAAAAATGTTTAAAAAGAAATATTTAAAATGATATGATAGATGAAATAATGTTTCTATCATAGAATGTAAAATGAAAAAAAATTATGTGTTAATTAGATTAATGTTTGGTAATAAAATTCTCATGTATGTATCTAGTTTCTCAAGATTACTAAACTCTTTGGTCCTTTAGGGAATTTTTCTCTATAACCATGAACACATATTAATAGATAAGATGGCGCCGAGTTTATTGTTATGGGCTTCTATAGTTGGTATCAAATTAATTTTTGTAGAGAATATGGGAAATAGATTTATGAAATCATTGTTTAGGGAACGTAACCCTATGGTAGAATATGAGGATAAATACTGAATGACATCCGAGAATATTTGAAATGTATATATTATGTTGTTTCCCTATGATAAATCCTTATCACAATACTATATGTGGATGTCATTTAGAATCATATTTTTCTTGGTGTAATGACACTTACAAGGTATTCCATGCCTGACATGGGTTAACCTGGTATATGACAACGAGTCTTACTGTGCACCTAGTTTGACTATCCAGTGGGATATTCATTGGATAATACAAAATTTATTAAAAAACATTATGTATAATGTGAATTAATAGTAAAAAAAAAATCATGGATAAACCTTATAGGTTTTTGATTTAAAAATAAGGTTAAAGGATTTAGAGATCATATAAATGATTCAATACATTTCTCATGTTTAGTATTATCGTTCACACTACTCTATCAGATTTAAGTCAATGGATGGAACCCTAAGGATTCATGTTAACAACGATCATAAAATAAAAAAAGGTGAAAATGAGAAACCAAATGAGGTGTTGAATTTATCAAATGATACTTTGTTTATGAAATATCAGCTTTCCCAACTGAGATTTTACAATATATATCATTCCAACTATCAAACACACAAAAGAATTGAAGGATGAAAGATGTTATGAGCTAGAGTGGTGGAGACCATAAAGAAATAAATGATAAATTTCTAAAAAGTCAGATGTGTAGAAGAAAAAACCAAAAATAGTATCGGAATGGAACAAGGAAATGTATTATATATAGGAATTAATGTCATAAATAAAATAATTTTTTAGGAGAAATGATGATTGCGATGGGAAAAAATAAAACTCATCATTAGGATATATTTTTTATTTATATCCTTAAATATGGTATCCTTTTAATTACCAAAGTCAATTCCAACCATTAAACTATAATAACATGATGATATAAGAATCTACATAAGAAATGAATGGAAGAAGTATTAGGTTTTCAGGTTATATTGAATACAATTGTTAAGAGTCTATTTAATGATTATATTCCATGGATGTCCATTATATTTATTTAGATAATTATATTATTATGGTTTTAGAAAAGGACATAATATATTCAGGGTGGAAACCTATAATTTGAGGAAAATCCAATTGTCTTGAACCCATAACCAATGGATGATAAGGGTTTTACACCAACCACTGAACTATGAAATGTCCTGGTAAAATATTCAAAGTTTTATGTAAAACAATTTAAGCATAAATGATAATGATAATAAAATATCATAAAATAATATTATTATAGATTAATAAATTAACAATATTGGTTTCATAATATAGATAAAGAAAAATAGTTAACTTTTCACTATTTTATATTCCTTACGATCATTTAAAATTATATTTCAGTTCATTAGGAACAACAAAAATTCAATATTGTTAATTAATTTTAGAGAGAAAATATATGAATTATAAATTTACTAAAGAAAAAAAATATTGGATCATTCATATGAAATTGGAATATATAAATTAATAAAATTTCATTATACTCATAGTCCGTAACTGAATAAACAATGATTAAAAAATGACAAGGAATTTTTTGTCTTATTACCGTAATTTATAGTGATTCAACGATCTTTTAATTCATCATATATTTTTATATTTGAGGCCCTAAACAATCCAATGATCATTCAATTTTTTTTATTGATGACCTCATTAAATCCTTTTAATTATTTAAGATTTTCCACTATGTACTTATTTTTGACAATCCACTGATGTTCTCTTACTTAGAGACTAAGTAAAATAAGAGTTCAGTTGATCTTTGTAATTCCCATTATCTCTTTTCTATTGTTTGTTTTACAAAACATTCTCATGATGTGGGATTTTAATGGAGGAAATATGAAAAAAATATCACCAATTTAAATTTAAAATTGTGAGTTTGAAATTTAACTATAGTGGGGAGAAATAAACTCCCATAAATTCTAAAGCACCGCTAAGTATTCAATGGTTTTTTGGACATGCACTACCAAGTTTAAAAAGGTAATATAATAACCATATACTTTATAATATATTTATTATGTTAAAAAATATAATATATTATATATCTCGAAATTCAAGCAACATTGAGTTATCTTTCATTACACAAAAGACAGACCTTCCACTATAGCATGTGTAAGACACAAGGGGGACCTTCCACAATAGCTTTTGTTACATAGAAGACCAAGTTTCACTAAATAACAATATATTTTTATGATATTATTATTTAATATAATATGATATTACATAGCCTTTATTTTATCTTCTAATAATAATATTAACTGAATTATGAAAATTTCTTGTTTATATAAATATAATATGAATTCATTGGTAACTAATTAATAAGAAACCAAAATAAGAACAAATTGGATATAAAATGAAATAATAGTATTATAATGCATCAAAATAAATTTATTATTAATGAACATAATTAATTAAAATTATCTAATCATTTTAATGAAATATATATTTTATATATTCAATGAAATATTTTTTATATCTATCCATTAGGATTGACATGCATAAGATAATGAAAAATGTAATTTCACACATAAAAACTTGTATTTTTATAAACTCAATTTTAACACCTTTTAATTCATAATAGATTTTAAAAATGAATTTTATCACTTTTAGTGATTAAATACATAGAAGTAGACATATAATTTGAAATAGAGACATAATTTTTTATTGAGATTTTTTATTTTTTCAAAAACATATGATTTTTAATTAAGAAATAAAAACCATAATACTTAAATTCAAACCTGCTTTTTTATTGAATTTATTTACAATGGTAAATTTTACATTAAAAACGTTTAAAATTTAAATTACATTATATATTCAATAAATAATAAAAATTTATACATTAAAAACTAATTCACAATGAAATTTAATATAAATACTTATCAAACATTTGGAGGTGTTTTCTTTGAAAACTCCCTTTATAGTCACCACCTATGGAATTAAATTTAAATCAATATATTCTTCTTCAATGATTGAATTTAAAAAAAGTATTCCATATTTTGAAAGAGAATAATTTATCGTGTATAATAATACCAATTTTTTGATAAATAATATGTGTGAATGTGATTTAAACTAATTAGAATGATTACGTATAAATTAAGATTAATAAAATATTAAACCTAATCGTTAATTCCCAAAACGACCAATACACATATCTAGAAGCAATTGTATGGGTTTGTTTTGACCCTATAATTTAATGGATTAAATTGGTTCCGTTATTGGTTCCACATACAAAATGAAAAGGGGGGGGATAATTCCTATTCCAAAATATTACAAGAGTTCCATTTCTCCTCCGTTATTAAAGACCACCAATTACCCCACATCCTCATACCTAAAAATGATTTTTTAGCCACTATCTACCCATATAGATTTCTCAAATCCCTCCTCCCATCCTTGAATCCACTATTTGTATAGAAACCCATCCATGATAGTTCTTTGGTATATAACAAAATATGAACCCATTTTTTAAGATATTGCTTTCCAACGATGGCTTTTCTATCATTTACATAACCACCAACACAAATTTTATTCTTCCATGTCAACATAGTAACAAATTTATCCTATATATAATGTTATGTCCATATATTATTTGTTTAAACTACAAAATACACACTTCCATCTAATGACTAATGATATTATTGTACATGTACCGAGGAATACGGCCTCGTGAAACCATAATTGTTCATTTTTCCATTTCCAACATTCATGGTTGGCCATTGTGATGGAAAATATGTTTATATATAAAAAATATTATATATAATGTTTCTTTATATTTCAATGATACTTTTAAAATTCATACATTTAATACTTGTCATTTATCAATTAATACTATAACATAGTTTGAGGAAGTGTAGTGTACGGCCCGCACAAAGCAATGTGATTAATTCCAACTAAATTTGTAATATATTAATGAAAATTTTAATAAAAATAGATGAAATATATTTTATATACAGGGTACTACAACTATAATATACATTTGTAAACATATAATTTACTTTTTTTTATTTTAAAATTATATAATGAAATAGAAGTAGTGTTCATGGGGAAGTATGACTCATTATTTCCAGAATGGTAAATTTGTTAGTTATATAAAAATATTACTATCTATTATAGACATTAATATACATTAAATATAATATTTTTACATTCTTTAGATTATGACAAATTTATATTTAATAATAACCACAAATAACATGTTAAAACATATTCGACAATGATGAAATTATTACACAATATAGTTAAAATAAAGAAATGTTATTAACAAACTGATAATAAGATATTATAAGTGGATCTTGCATTATGTAAAAAATAATAATATGGATTTTTTATAAGTTATTAATGTGTTTAAAATGATTACAGAGGTGGTCAAAAGATGTTCACACCAAAGAAAACACTATGTAAGGGATTCTTGTCTCATTTTCATTTCATGAGGCATACTTGATTTTGGTACATTAGATTAATCTTATATAGTTTATATAGATCCCTTTTTTATATTTAATATCATGAATGATTCTATCCTCATCGTATTTTTAGTGTCAAGATGAACTATTTATTTTAAGGGAATTTTAGTTAAATGTTACCATGTAGAATAGAATTTCATTACTCAATTTCATTACATTGAGTCATTTTAATTACACATTTCAATTAATATTATATGATTATGTGTGAAAATAATTTATTACTATATATTATTTTATTTAAAATTTCCTTATTTTTATTTACAGTTGAGACACACAATCTACTAATTGATTGATTCTCACATCGATATTATATCATTATCAAAGGATTATTTCACAGTCTCATTTTATTTGATATTTTTAGTACTTGAATTTCCATTTTATTAAATTATTGGATAATTGTTAAATAAAAACATTATTTATAATCTAACCTAGTATTTCGTGAAAATTATCAATTATTAGTACAATTTTTCCACTATTTGGTACTAGGATGTTTTAGAATATATTAAATGAAAACCCAACTTCCTTTATCAATTTAGTCAGAGAACCTTTATTCATCTAGAAATATAGACTTATAAAAGGATTTTAATAAAAATTAACCTTTAAAAATGATTTTCTAAATACATTTTAAACACTTTTATTCATTTATGAATCATTTTAAAGGAATATTCATGTCACATTCCGAACTATGAATTTTTTTGACACTATTTACCTTGTATAAGAAATGGTTCCTTTTACCTATTATGACATGTATGGATTTATCCACCATCATTTCATTGATTTATTATTTCTATTTTTAATGTTTTTATTTTTTTGTTAATTTTTTCTTAATGTTTTTTTCAATGAAATATACTTTCATAATGATATTCATATAAAATTATATTTTCTTCATGAATATGTTTTTAATGTTATTATTTTAATTAATCAATGAAAATATCCTACTATTTAAAATCTAGTTGAAATATTTTTTAATGATAGTATCCATAACCATCCTTTGGATGGTATTACATTGATTAGGTCAAGGGTAGTATTTATATTCAATTCCTATATTTATTTTTTAGTGCCCTTGAAATATTAAATTTCAAATGATCATTTAATTTACCCTAATTATACATATCATTTATCATGGAAATCATAATTTCCTAAACCATATACCATTTTACATATGGTTTCTACACTGATTTAGAATTAATTATTAAGGGAAATTCTGATATTTCCATACTATGCATTCAATATAATTATTTGATATAGAATTTTTTTTATTTTTATTATTCAATATCATGAATGATTTAGTTTATAAATGCTGGGTTGGGCCCAGAATTTATATAACCCCTTGATGCATTGATATTTTCTCACGAGACAAATAAGTTGCAAAAATTAAATTGTTCTATATCCACTGTTTTAAACCATATCTTGAAATGGAATGATTGTCTAGGTTTTCATGTTCCTCCAAGATAATTTCTATTAATAAAGAACTTCCATCATTTAGTTTTAGTTTATATTCATCCATTAGATTTTACATCGACATAACTATAGATAGATTTCATTTTTAGTTCACTGATTAATTGGAATGTGTTTCAGTTTATTACATTTCCATAATTATTTTTCATTATCAATATATTTTAATAGAATGTATTTTAATTTATTTTCATTTTTTCTTATTTATCATTTATATCTATTTATTAAAAGGAATGTGAGTTCACTTATTTTACTTTCCATGTTGATTATTATCATTGATTAATTATTTCTTAAATTAAACATTACTTAAACTGAGGTCACCATAATTTCATTTCTCTCCCCAGGAACTCAAGAAGTGTGAAAAAGAATTTCAAGTATATGATAGAATGAAAAATGTTTTTAACCATGAATTGGAAATTATAAGAAAAAAATATTTTGTAATTAATATATTTTTTTCTAATAAAAGGCTTCTATATATATATAGTTTACCCAGACTAATAAATTCTTCACTCCTTTATGGATTGATTCATTGTAATCATACCAATGTAATTACAAAACGATACTGGCTCTAGGCTTCTAGGTATGAGTTTTTATAGTTTTCATCAGTGGATTTTTTGTATAATAGTTTGGGTCATGATTAAAAAAAATATAGGTCAGATAACCTAACCCTAAAGTATAATTTTGGTTTAGTATAGAAGTTTTGAGTCAATAATGTCATCTTATGTTTTCTGCATTCCTTATGTTTTTTTGTTTTGAAAATCACAATCACTTTTTCTTATTTTCTGATTTTTTATGTTCTGTTTTTTTCTTATGTACTGAAGTTTTCATTCCATTATACATACAGAATTATCATTACATTATAATTACAAAATTCTAATTCTGTTATACTTACAGAATTATTTTTCCATTATAATTATTGAATTTTCATTCTGTTATACTTACAGAATAAATTCTATTATACTTACAGAAGTCATTATGTTTTTTGATTCCGAATCTAGAACAAAAATCATTCTTTTTTATGATTCTGAATCTACTAAAAAAGTTATTCTGCGTTTTGATTCTGAATATGGTACTAATTTCATTCCATTTTATGATTACTAATATGGAATAAATGTGATACTGTTTCCACAATCCGATTTAATTTTTCTTAAGAATCCTTTTTAGGATAATGTTATAGTTGTTTAATGTATCCTTACAATAATAGAAGATACAATGTTATCTTATACATAAATTTATCTTTAACATAACATCATTTTTCTACTTGAAAAGATGTCATACAATCTGTTACAGACTAATTGTTTTTTGTTGTACATGTGTTCAAGTACCACCGAAATTTATGGAAAATATGATCGTTGGAGTGGAGCCGACCGTTGGGAAGTTATGTCCTTTAAACTAAAGTCTATTTGAATGAGAAAAGTACTTCAATGCATAGAGTGGATGAACTTTATGAATGTGGAAAATCTATGAAGTGATTTCTAGAGAGATAGGCTCTTCCAACTCCCAGTTCTTCATGCGGATGTCGTGAAGAACCTGTTCAATCTTGAACAACTTGTTAAAACATTCTTCATGAAGACTCCGATCGTGTTGATCAAGGGCTTCTTGATTTGGAAGACAGAGGTTCAGATTTCATTCTAAATAAATGATTTGCTGGGATAGAAAGACATATACTAATCTTCGAATTGAGGGCTTACCTTAGTTTGGGTAAGACATACATTGTTGAAAGTTTAAATCAAGGAATATTTATCCAAGGTCGTTGGATACCCTTCTCTTTGTGTTAAAATAATCTTATTGTTACTTGTTTTCACTTTCACGTTGTTTTCATTTCTTTGTAATCTTAACATTATAAAAGTTAGATAGTATAAAATTCATATACATTCTAATTCTGATACTATGACTGTATTAAAGATTCTATAAACTTTAAAGTAGAATATTTATATTATGAATACTTATCTTAATGTTATATCTTATGGTTATATAGTTTAAGAATTATTTTTATTTAATGGTTTTGTCAATATTTGCATAAATTTGTTTAACTATTCTTTCTAAATGTTAAAATTTAACCTTAAGAAACAAATTTCTTTAAATTTAATATACATCATTAAGAAAGTTTTATAACAATTTTAAAGGTTCAAAGGAATTTTTAAAATATGAAATTATCCCCCTCTTTTATTTGAGCATCTCATTATCCATATCTGATCCTACAATTGGTATCAAAGAATGATGATCAGTTTTAGAAAATATATCTTAAAAAGTTCGAGTTTGTTTGAAAATGATAGAATTAATTTCATAAAAATTAATTTGTATAGTTTCCTCCACTGTGCAAGTGTTTTTATTAAAAACACTATGTGCCTTAGATTTATTAAAGTAACCTAGGAAAATTTCATCATTAGATTTTGGTGCAATCTTATGTAAGTTATTCTTAGAATTCAAGATAAATACTTTGCAACCAAAAAAATTTAAGTAATAAACTTTTGGTTTTCAGCCTGTCCAGAACTCAAAATGTGATTTACTAAGAAAAATATTCTTTATAAAAACCTATGGATTTATGTTTATTTAAAGAAATGTTTTTATTCCCATGACCTCCACTTTGACATTTAGTACAAAAAGGGACTCTTGAAGGATCATAATAATTGTTTCTAAAAATACATTTTTCATGAAAATACCATAATCCTTGATTATTACCATGAGGTAAGATATGAGAATAAGTCTTTTCAAAATTATCCATACCATAAGTAAAGTATGCAAGAATTTTCTTCAAGGAAAATATTTCAGATTTTTCTCTCAGGGATAAATTCTTATCCTTAAAAATAATAGATTTAGAGTTAAGTTTAGCCACTGAATCATCTTTTGTATTAATAGATTTTTAAGATCTTTGTAAAGTTTAACCTTCTAAGAATTAACATCCTTATGTTTTTTGGAATGATTTTCTAAAAAATCATTTTTCATATCAAGATCATTTGTATGATCTAGAATTTATTTTATTAAAATAAATTATCTATAATTTTTCTTTTTCACATTTCATGTAAACATTAAAATATCTTATCTCAACCAACATAGAAAATATATAAACATCCTCACATAAAGGAAGATAATTATCATTAACTAATAAATATTAATATTTATCTGAAGATAATCCATTATCAGGAAATTCTTCTCTTAATGACATATTAGTGAAGGATTCAGTTGTTTGTACCATACACCTATGGAAATGATTTTGAAATGGAGCTCTGGCTATTATACCAATATTATTTTGCTCAGAAGATTCATATACTAAAGAGTAATAAGACGAATCTCCACCACTGGCACTCCATGTGTCATTGGCTTTCAGGACTTTTTTATTATTTGATTTATTTATTTTCTTCTAGTTTCATTCCAAATTCTTTCCTTTCTTGTCTCTATTCTTTATAAAGAGACAATTAGGTCTAATATGACCAGTTCATTTATATTCATAGCATTTCACTTTACCATCTTTCTTATCTTTTCCATATTTCTTTTTGTATCTATATTGAATGTTATTTTGTCCACCAATATTTTTAATCCTCCAAGAAAGACTTTCTAACTCATTTCTTGAAGCTTCAAATTCACTAGATACATATTGAATAACAACATTCTCAGATTTAGATCTTATAATTCTCTATAGAGTCATGAAATTCATATAATTTGAAGTATTTGTAAAAGAAACATCTCCATTACCATTCTTTATATTAATATTATAAGCATCTATCTTTATTTTGGTTTCATGTTGAAGAAGAGTTCCAAACAGTTCATCAATTGAAATCTGGGTGACATTCCTATTCTCATCTATAGTTGTCATATTGGATTCACATTCATTAGGCATGATGTCTATAATCTTTTCTACAAGAATCTCATCATATATACCTTTCTCACCTATGAATTGTAAGCTATAGAATATAGTCATAAATATTTGTTTTACCTTACAAATGGATTCCCTAAAAGGTAAGCAAAAACCATGATACTCAGCTATAAGAATAGCTCTTCTAGTTTCACTAACTTTAGATGTTCCAAAATGAGTAACATCAAGATTCTTAAAAATAATATTAACAAATTCATTATATGAAATTTGGATATAAATATTTCAATTCATGGAATGAAGCAATGTATTATATACAATAATGTTCAGCTGGTATTCTGCCTTTTATAGATTAGTAAATGTTATATGTTCTTTAAAAAGATTCCTATAATCTCAAGTTATCATGATATAGTTGTCTACACTTGTTTTTATCACAAAGGTAATTATTTTTCCTCTTCAGTACTCATAGTCATTTCCATATATGATAGGGGTTCTTGTAGGATTGAGATCATCTAGATATCTAACATGAATACCTTCCATACTAAAAGAATATTTCTTTCCACAGAACAAGTTATAAGTAGATGTTTATAAACAAATATAATGAAGTTAGGAACAAAGAAATATAGATCATGAAAACTTATATGTGGATATAAATACTTATCTAGATAATACAATTGGACATGGTTTTGTATTGATGTACATTAGAGTAATAACACTGGAAAGGTGTTCCGATCCTGACTCTGGATAACCTCGTACATGAAAATGGTCCTTACGGTGAACCTTGTTTGATACTCCCAGGTTATATTAATAAGATACTCCAATTTTTATTAAAAACCATTATATATAATATTAATGTATAATTACAATGAATGTTTAATGTTCAACCAATTTTGTATTAGATTTAAAAATATGGGGTCAGGATTTAGATATCATTTAAATGATTATATTCTTTTTCCCTAATTTAAAATGTAATCCACACTATTCTCTCTAGTATTAGTCAATATTTGGAACCCAAAGAAATCATGTTAAAATCAATATTGAAGGAAATGGTGGTGAAAATTTGAAACAAATGATATTCTGAATGGAGTAAAGGATATCATGTTTATGCCAACATAGTATTCTTGGACTATTATTAACAATATATATGTGTACCAACTCCCGAACGCACAATATAAGAGATGGATGATGGTTACTAAGAGTTAGAGTGGGGGATAACATAAATTAAATAATGCTCAATATCCAAAATGTGGGTTTTGTGGAAGGTGAAACCCTGGAAGTTTCTCCATGAAACAAGGAAATTATTAATCTGTGGGAAAGAAGGGGATAAATAAAAGTGTTTTTGAGGAAAAATGAAGATTATTATTGAAGGAAACTAAACTTGTCCTATTGATATATTTGAGGCTAATTTCCTAAAATGTGGGAAAGATGGGAATTACCTAAGAAATGAACACCCTAAAAGTGTAATCCCTAGATCATCAAATGATGTACATAGGAAATGGATAGATGAAATATTATGTTTTGGGTTTTTATTGAAAAAAATAGTTAAGAGTCTAATTAATGATTAAATTTCAAGGATTTCAATTAGATTTATTTCAAAAGTTATGTTAATATGTTATAAGAAAAAGAAAATTTGTATATTCGGTGGGAAGATAACTTATTCATAAGGGCCATGGATATTGATCCCATGACCTGAGGATAATAATTGTTTCACACCGACCACTAACCTATAGAATGTCCTGATTAAATTTTCATTCTTATTAGTTAAAAAATTTGTTGAATAAGAGTTAATGATGAACCAGTTATGTGGTATTTGTTGATTATAGATTAATAAATTTAAAATATTTCATTTGGAAGACAGTTAAAGGAAAATAGTTTTTTGTGACCTCATTTAATAGGTGTCACAATCCATTAAAAATATATTTTAGTGCTTTAGGAATAAAAAAACATTATTTTTAGAAAAAATATTTGGGTAAAGGGGGTATTTTAAATTTCATTAAAACAAAACCAATAGATATGATCATTTATATGAAATTTAATCATATCATGTAATAATATATACTTTTATTTTTTGTTAGAATAATATTTACCAAGCAATAAAAAAATGATAAAGAAACATAAAATTTCATGAATACCATATATATTTCTCCACTAATAGTCTTTTAAATGATAAATTATTTATGGATTTGAGGCACAAAACATTCCATTGATCATTCACATGATTTTTATCGATGAACTCTTTAAATCCCTTTAAATATTTACAATTTTCCTCCCAGTACATACTTTCACTTTCCACTAATGTTCTCATAAATATAGTCCACATTACATGGATGTCCATGAAACCTTGGTACATCAAAATATCTATATTCTAAAGGATGATTTACAAATAATTATCATGATGTGGGATATCAATTTATGAAATATCAAATAATATATTACCATGAAAATGTTGAAATTATCAGGACACAATTTTATTTACTTGGGGATAATGTAACACCCTAAAATAAGAACAAATTGGATATAAAAAGAAATATTATTATTTTTAAGATTCTAAAAGAGTTTTTTCATAAAAAACATAATTAATTTCATCTATTTAATTATTTCAAATAAATAAATTTGATAAATATATATTAAAATATTTTCTATATTCATCCATCAGTTTTTATTTGTATAAGATAAGAACAAACCCAATTTCAAACATAAAAATAAATAATTTTATAAAGATAATTTTAACGTATTTTATTGGTGAAACCATTTTAAATATTATTTTCAAAACTATAATTGAATTAACATGTCAAATAAAACTGAATATTTTATATATAAAAATATGAATTATATTAGGATTATTTTTTGATGTTTTTCTGAAACCTATCATTTTAATGAATATTTAAAAATAATGAATTTTAATTCAAACCTTCCCTTTCATAAAATTTTTTATAAGGTCAAATTATACTTTTCATTGGGTTTAAATTTTAATTATAAAATTTTATTATCAAGTTATAAAATTTATACCATTATAATCAATTTCACTTTGATATTTAATATAAAAACATGACAATCTTTTGAACATTTTTACTTTCAAAATATTATTTGTAGTCCCAACTGCATGACTAAATGTAAATAAATATGTACCAATTATATAAATGGAATTTGAAAAAATGGATTAAAATTTAGGAATCATTAAAATTTATAATTTCTTATAATAAAAAATTTGTTTATTACCAAAAATAATAGTCAATGTGAAAAAAAAATTAAAATGATTGAGGTGAAATTAATCTTAATAAGGGATTGAAACATAATCATAAGGCCCAAAATGACCTATCAAATTTCCCACAAGCTGTTGTTTCGCTATATTACTAACCAATACTATATTTTATGGAATTTATCCTTATATTGGATAAAAAGGCCACATAAAAAATGTGGGATGAATTCCATTGTAAAAATATTATGATAGTGCCATTCCTACTACACTATAAATGGCCACCACTTATACCACTTCATCACACCTCTAAAATGACTTAATATTTTACATAATCTACCCAAAAACCATCCTAATATCACTCCCTACAACTATTAAGTCTCTATTTGGAGATAAATCATTCCATGATATCCCTTTGGTATAAAAAAAGAGTAAACAATTTTTAAGTAAAATGTCCAATGATCACTTTTAAATCATTTACTTCTCCACCAACTAAATTATTTTACTTCCATTTCTATATAACAAAGACATCATAGTAAATTTATTTTTATACTGTTATATTATGGGTTATATCAACACTAACACACACATTAATCTAATGGGTAACACACTTAATGTTCATCTTGACTCCCTCCGCACGAAACAAGGATTATATGCTTTAACTTTTCCACATTTCATGGACATAAATTTTGATGGTAAAAATGATAATATATGAAATAGATTTTATTTATTAATAATTTGAATTTTTTAATACATTTATAAAAAATACATTAAATAATTTCTATTTTTATTAAATATGATAACATCAATTGAGGAAGTTTGGACTACCATCCAATCAATACTATGTGATTAATTCACAGCAAACATGGAACACAATAAGGATTGTTTTAATAAAAAAAATGAAATATACTGAATAGATAGGTTAATGTAATTAGAATAATCATTAATATAAATATAATTAACTTTTTATTGGTATATAACATGATAATGAAATGATGTAGTGTTCGTGTGTTCATGTGATATACCATCATCATTAACGTTGCATACCATTTAATATCTCCAAATATTATGGTTTATTCTAGATACATATCTACAAGATATATATGATATTGAAATAATTATTTTCATTATTAATTTTTTTTAAAATGTTATATTTGACAAGAACAATAAATAATCAGTTAAAACATACTCGAAAATCAAGGCTATTATCAGATAAATAGTTAAAATATTGAATGTTCATTAAAAATGGGTAATAAGATATTATATGATGATAATATATGATATCATATGATTTAATATGGTTCTGTAATGATTTTGAAAAATGATTAATACTTTTATAAATGTCGATAATGAATGTTCACATAAAAGTAACGATAAGGTTAGTAATTAATGCCTCATTTTATTTCAGTGACGAATACTTAATTTAAGAAAACAAAATTTAGTTTTTATGGTGTATATGATGACCATTTTTATATTTACATACTTATTGTCATTAATATTATATTTTTTTTTGCAATTTATTTTATAATATATATATTTTTATTTCAGATTCCTTTATTTAGATTTACAATTGATACACATAGTATGCTAATTGATTCATTCTCTCTTAGATGTTATAACTTTTCAAGGGTTTATTTAAAAATATCATTTTATTTTAGATTTTTGGTACATAAATAAAAAATAAACGAAATTAATGGATAATTTTTCAATAAACCCTTTCATTTTAATATCATATGGTTATTTGAAATCATTATCTTGTATTAGTACCATTTTCCAACTCTTTGGAACTTAGATGTTTAAGAAATTTTTTTATGAAAACCTGACTACAAATTTATCGACAAACATTTCTTTGAAGCTTCATTTTGTTGTTTGAATTTTTATTATTCAATGAAATTGTTTTTAAAAGGTATATTCAAATAAAAATAGTTTCAAAAGTTTTTTATAAGGAAAAGCATTTTCCTCCAGAATATTTCTTAATCTTATTATTTTTTTCCTCTATGACTACAACCCTATATAATTACTCCAATTATGATATTTTATATTAATAATATCCACATCCATCCTCTAGATGGTTCTTAAGAGGTTTGGTCAAGGATATTATTTACATTCATATCCTTTATCTATTCGTTAGTGCGCTTGAAATATTCAATTTCCAATGATTACTAATTTTACCCTAATTGTTTATATCTTTTATCATAAAAAATTCTATTGAGTAAACTATATACCATTTTATATATGGTGTCTACTATTATTTATATTTGATTTGTTGGAGAAATAATTATTATTTAATATTATTTATTCTATACAATTATGGGATATGACATAATAATTTTTTTTAATTTTTCAATATGATGATTTATTTGGACAAAAAATGATAGTTGTATCATGGTCTTCATATATACTCTAAATTAATTAACATTTTCTAATGAGAAAAATAATTTTCACTAATTAAATGGGTCTGTATTTTTAGTTTTAAACCATCTTATAAAAGGAATTGATTGTGTTTCTTTCCAGGTTTCATAATACATGACGTCTAGAAAGAAATGATTTCCAAAATATTGTTTCAATAAATATTCATTCCTGAGAATCTTCATTGGAATATCTATTGAAAAATTTCATTCTTAGTTCATTGATTAAATGGTATATGTTTTGTTTTCTTAATTTTCTATATTTAGTTATCTTTTTCAAGTTATTTGAATGAAATGTGTTTTCATTTATTACATATCCATATTATTTATCATTTATGTTTACTGATGAAATGGCATATGAGTTTAGTTATTTACTTTTCCATATTGATTATTCTAATTTATTCATCTTTTCTTCCATTATGATTTACGTACCCTTAAAAATATTTTGATCTCACCATTATTTTTTTCCAACTCTAAGAATCGTAGAATTGTACTGAGGAAACATTACAATGTTATGATAGATGTCATAATTCTTTTAACCTATAGAAGAAATGCGGAATAAAATAATTATGTTGTAATTAATGTATTCTTGAGTATCAAAAGACTCATGTGTGTTTCTAGTTTACCATGAACTCTAAAATCTTCTATCATTGCGTGATTGATTCCTTGTAAACATGCCAATGTAAATAGTAGGAGACATTGGCACCAAGATTTTGGGGTCAGGTCGCTATAGTTGGTATAAAGGATGTTTTTTAAAAACATGGAGATCAAAATTTATGAAAACATAGGTTACAGAAAATAATTCCATTTTATAATATGATGATTAGTATTGAATAACATCCAATAATTTCGGTTTGTTTGAGATTATGTGGGAATTCTAATATATAAATTCCCTTTGGTTACTTCAAGTGGATGTGGTTTAGGAACATTTGTATGTATGAATAATAACCTTGACAAGAAGTTCTGAGCCTGACATGGGGTAACCTAGAACCCAATAGTAGGCATTACTACACATTGGGTTTGACACTCCCATGGGATATTCTTAGGATACTCCATATTTTGTTTACAAACCAAAATATATAATTTTAATGGATAATGAAAATTAATGATCAAGGTTAATCCTATGGTGTTTTATATTTAAAAATTATATTTCATGATTTAGATATCTTATAAATGATTATATACATTCCTCACTATTATTATTTTTTCTCACACTATTCTCTATTGTTTTAGTCAATAGATGGATCTCGAAGGATTTAAGTTCAAATTGAACACAAAGGAAGAGGTAGTGAAAATGAGAAACCAAATGAGCCATCTAAAGGAGAGATAGATATATTGTTTATTAAAACATTAGTTTCATGAAATATGTTATGTAATATATGCCTTTACTAAAACATTTACACACAAATGAATAAAATAATTGCGGTTTATAATAACTCGAGTGGTGAAGATCATAAGGAAACGAAGCCTCAATTTCAGACATATGAGATGTGACAATAGTGACACCCCAAAAAATTTATCCATGGAACGGGGAAATGATTTATATGTGGGAATTAATTACATAATGGAATTTATTACTGAGTAAAAATGAATAATAATATAGAAGAAAATGAAACATTTCCTAAGGAAATATTTGTAGTTTGTTTCCTTAAATATGGGGAATATGGGAATTACTAGAGTCAATTACCACTTTTAAAGGACTATCCCTAGATCCTGGAAAGATGTACGTAATATATGATGGGATGAAGTACTATTATTTAATGATTTATTAAGAACCATTGTTTTGAGTGTACTTAATGAATAAATTTCATGTATGCCCATTATATTTAATGGGTAAATTATATTAATATCATTTTAGAAAAGGAAAAATTTTATAGTGGTTGACAACATATAATGTTTAGGGAGGTTATTTGTCTTTAACCAATGACCTATGAACTGTAATGGTTACATTCCAACCACCGATCTATACAATGTCCTAGTTAAATTTTCATTATTTTCAGTTAACATTTTTAGGAATAAATGTTAATAATGAACCAATACTGTATATTTTTAGGATTATAGATTAATCTATTAACCATATTGGTGTTGTAAGATAGTTAAAGACAAATATTTAGACATATCACTATTTTAAGGGCTATACAATCCATTAAAAATATATATTAGTGTTTCAAGCAATAAAAAATCATTATTTTTAATTGATATTTAGGATTAAGGGGATAAATTAGAATTTGATCGAATCACAACCAAAATATAATATTTTTCATATAAACTTTTAACAAATATTTAATGAATATTTCCTTATAATCATGGTCAATAAAATAATTACTAAACCAAATTAAAATCACTGGAAACAATATGTTTCCTTAATAACATTATTTCTATTGAAATGATAGTCTTCTAAACCATCAATGATTGATGGAATTGAGGACCTCATATTTATATGGATCATTAACTTTCCCTGAATGATAAAATCAATAAATACCTACAGATAATTATTATTTTATAATGTATTTTCACTTTCAACAATTTATTTTCTAATTAGAGACCTAGTTATATGGTAGCCAATGTGACCTTTTTACGTCCCAATATCTCTTTTCTAGAGGAAGTTTTACATACCCTTCTCAAAATACGGAATTTAGATGTAGGAAATATCAAACCATATATTAACATGATCGTGTATAATATTAGAGGATGCAATTAAATTAATGCTTGAAGAATGTAGCATGCCAAAATTCTAAATTAATGATTTTTATTCCATAGTGTTTATGGAACATCAGTCCTTGTGTAAAAAAGGAACGTAATAACCTGATCATTTAATATATAATTACTATCATGAATTAAAATAATATATTACATGTCATGAAATTCTCTTAATACTGAGTTATTTTTCAGTAAATGAAAGAAAATCCTTCCTCGATAGCTTACGTTACATGCTAGAACGACCACCACCTTGCGATACATAGAAGAGCGAGTTTCACCAAATATCAATGTATTATGAATATATTATTATGTAATATAATTTCATATAACCGAGATTCTATGTTATTTTTTATGAATATTGTTATCTAACTTATGAAAATATTTGTTTTATATTAAAAAAATCAATTCATTGCATACCCATTAATGAAAAATGAAAATAAGTATCATTTGGATATAAAAATTAGTATATTTATTATTATGCTTTGAAAGGGGTTTTGTCTTCATAAAAAATCAAATAATTATATTTAATTATTTTAATAAAATATAGGCATTATATATTCAATTTTTTTATATTCATCCTTTTTTTGATATACATCAGATCAGAACAAACCTAAATTCAAAAATAAAAACTTGTATTTCTATAAATGTAATTTTATAGTCTTTTTATGGAAAAAAATATTAAATATGAATTTTTAAAATTTAATTAATTTTAATATTTGAAATTAGTCTTAATATTTTAATGTGAACCCTAAAAATTATGTTCGGGTGAATTTTCTATATTTTTTAGAAACAAATTATTTTTCAGTGAACATTAAAAAATAATTATTTTTTATTTAATAATTCTCTTCCATTAAATTGATTTATAATGATAAATTATACTTTTAACTAATTTTAAAGATCAACTAGATCTGTTTTATTTCAAATAATAAAATACCAGTAATTAAAATAATTTTCACATAGAAATTGAATTTAAAAACAAATCAAACAGTTCAGCATTTTTACTTAAATAGGCACACATTTTTGTGCCATCTGCGAGATTAAATATATATCAATATATGTCAATTATATGATTGGAATTTTGAAAATTGGATTCAATATTTATTTTTATAATATTTAATAATTCAATAATTCTAACTATTATTTTGACCAAATATATTCGCGATTGTGATTAAAATTAATTACAATGATTAAAGTTAAATGAACCATAATATGGTACTAAACCCTCTCATTAATGCCCAAAAGTCCTATAAATATGTCGAAGAGATATTTTATTTCAACATTTAGACCCTATAATATATTGGATATAATTGGTTCTATTATTGGATCTACATGAAACATTTGAATCATTTGAAGAATTCCTTTGTCAAAATATTACAAGAGTGCAATTCCTCCTCAACTATAAAAGGCCTCCACTTATCCCACATCCTCACACCTCTCAATCCAATTAGAATTGGAAATTATATACATAAATGAATTCGCAATTTCCCTCCCTAAATCATACAATCCTCCGTTGGGGAAGAAATCTTTCGATGGAGGCCCATTGGTTTAAACGAGAAGGACTACACAAATTTTAAGGTAAAGCACTCCAATAATCACTTTTCATTCATTTAATTCTCCAACACCAAAAATATTACTCTTAAACATCCATATAATAACACCAGTATCATTCATATTCTTAATGTTTGTTATATTAAGGGTTATATATACACTAACAAAAACATCCATCTAATGCGTAATGAACTTATTGTTCGTGTATGGAGGACTACTGCCTCGCAAAACTATAATTGTTAGTTTTTTCCTTTAAAACATTTTATGCTAATAAATAATGATTGAAAATATGTTTATAGTTAATATATATGATATTTATCATGTCCTTATCCTTATGTAATCCTTTTATAATGCATAAATTTAATGATTTCAATTTTTAAATAATACGTTAAATCATTTGAGGATGTGTGGACTATCACACCCTCAAAGCGATGTGATTCACGAACAATAAATGTGGAACATATTGAGGATAATTTAAATAATAGTATTTTAAAAATATTACATAAATAGTATAATGTAATTAAAAGACAAATTTATATACATATGATTTAGTTTTTAATGTATTAAATTATAACAATGAAATGAAAGTAACATTCATGGGTTTTATGGCTTATCGTTTCCATAAACAGTGCATTCCATTTCTTATCAAAATATTTACTGATTTATTATAGAAAAATATATAATTAATATATGTGATATTAAACCCATGGTTAAAATTATGGATATTATGCAACCATGTTACACTTAATAATAACAACATATATGATGTTAAAATATAACAAACTAGGAAATCAACACACTAAATAGTTTAAATAATTAAATGTTTTTAATAAATTGGTAATATGATAATATTAGAAGATAATATATGTTATCAAAAGTAATAATATTTTAATTTTATTATATCATTATATGTTTAGAGATATTATACATGAGGTCAAAAGACGTTTACTCGTAAGGAAACTCAAGGTAAGATATTCATCTCTCATTTTCTTTCCCTGAGGCATACATAATTTTTTTATACATAATCAATTTTAGATAGTTTATATACTACCAATGAATAAATTTAATATCATGAAAAATTCTATATTCATGTTTTTTTTATTTTCAATATTAACTATTTCATTTTAAGGGTATTTGAGTCAAATGTTATCAAGTGGAATAGAATTTCATAACTCAATTTCATTCAAATGAGTTATATTACATACTTATTATTGTTATCATTATAATATTATTATTGTAATCATATTATTACAATATATTGGAGTATTTAAACTTCCATTATGTGTATTGAAATTTTATACACATAATCTACTCATTGATTGATTCTCACTTTGACGTTATATACATTTCAAGGGTTTATTTAACAACAATTATTTTATTCAACATTATTAGTGTATGAATATAAATTAAATGAAATAATTGGATAATTTTTCAAAAAAAGACATTTATTAAAGTCTCTTATGGGTTTTCATGATTTTTTCAAGTATTAATAGCATTTTTCTCCACTCTTTTCAACTATGTTGTTTTATAAAATGTTTTATAAAAACTCGAATTCGTTTAAATTTTTAGTTGGAGAAGCTATATTCTTCTATAAATAATTTCACAAAAAATGCTTTCAGAAAATGTTTTATAGCATTAAAAATTATTTTTATACAATTAAAAAATATTTTTAAAAACATTATTTCCAATTTTTTTCATTTATAAATTTTCCATATGCATCTTCTTGTCACTTTCCTAAAAATCAATTTCCTTAACAATTTTTACCACACAAAAGTAATGTTTCATTTTACCTCATAAAACATTTAAGGATTTGTCTTTCATAGTTTATTTGAAGCATCATTTAAATGATTAAATTTTTTTAATGAAATAATTTCTAAAATTAATTTAATTAACAAATAATTTCAAAATAGTTTTCAAAGCCAGAAATATATTCCTAAATAATCTGTTATAATACAAATATTTTATTTCATCAATAAATAATATCCCTCTATATTTAATAAAATGGGATATTTTTTATTAATAAAATCATATTACTAAATCTGGATGGTTTTCAATTGATTTGGAAAATGATTGTCTTTATATTCACTTAATTGATTTTCTTTTTAGTCAACTTGAAATATTTTATTTCATATGATCATAGAATATTCCCTCATTATCAAAATCATTTATCATGGATATTTTTATTTCCAAAACCATATTCAATTTTACATAAGTTATCTACCTCGATTATTATTTTATTATTTGGGAAAATATTCATAGTACTATATTATTAATAATTAAATATGGGTTTTTGTATTGCATATTATTTATTTTGATTAATGATTATGATTAATTATTTGGATTGGAAATGATGGGTGGGGAATAGACACTATATATCCCCTTGATACATTGACTGGTTCTTATGAGATAAATAATTTTGGAAAATTAAATGGGTCTTTATCCATAGTTTTAATTTATCTTATAAAAGGTCTTTATTATATAGGTTTTATTGTTCCTCAAACATGAAAACCATTAGGAAATCATGGCATCATTTCCTTTTAGTTGGTATTCTTCAATGTGATTCTATATCAATAAATATATGGATACATTTAATATTTAGTTCATTTATTAAAGGGAAGATGTTTCAGTTTCTTATAATGCCACATTTATATTTTATTATCTTGTTATTTGAAAGTATTTTTTGTAATTATTACCTTTCTGTACTGTATATCATTTGAGGTTATTGATTACATTTAATTTGTTTTCAGTTATTGAACAATCCATATTTATTATTATCATTGATTAATTATGGATTACATTTTGATTTACAAAATCCAACTAATCATTTTGATCACACCATTATTTTATTCCTCTGCATATGAATCCATGATTTGTTTTATGAAATCCATATAAGGGTAAAATAAATAGAATAATGTTTTTAACTAAGAATAGAAAAGGAGAATAAATACATTATGTTGTAAATAGTGTACTATTTTGTAATAAAAGAATCTTGTGTGTATCTTCTTTAACAAAATTACTAAACACATAGATCTTTCAAGAAGCGATGACTACATTAAATTGAAACAAAATTAAAAATAATAGTTTCCAAATTATCCAATATTGTTCACTTTATTTTTATGCGTAAAAATTATGTAAACATTGATAAATATTAGTTACCCTAGTAAAAACTATTATAGGAAATATAATTTTATAATTATTAGGTGTTTTAAATATTTAATTAATAAATGATAAATTAAAACACTAATATGGTTGTTAAACATATATTCAAAGTAATAATCAATTATTTGATAGGTATTTAATTTAAAATAATATTAAGAGCACTTAATTATTAAAATAATGTTTTTCTATAAAAAAATTTTACATAATAAATTTATTTAGTTACAAGTTAATATTATATAACATATATTGAATTAGAATATATGGTTTGAAAATTAGGATTCATATCCTCAAAATTTAGAAATAAAGAAATACATATATTCTTATTAAAAAATAATTTGTATGATTCATATATAATTAAGAGATAGAAGTTGATAAATGA
Source organism: Viscum album (assembly GCA_963277665.1). NCBI lineage: Eukaryota > Viridiplantae > Streptophyta > Magnoliopsida > Santalales > Viscaceae > Viscum > Viscum album. Next base: position 1,503,286,698 of record OY728122.1, on the reverse strand, counting down.
CTAACCTAACGATGCTCAAATTTTACTAAATTAACCTGATCATTCGACCTTAGAGAACACTTCCTCAATGATTTATTTCTTACCAACATTCATGAAAAACCTAATGTCACTTAAATCACCTAAATTTCACTTATTTCAATTCATAGTCCTTGTATATGATTATTTTCTGTGGAAAATTCCTATATCCTCACTTATAAATAGGATATTACTTATAACCTTTCAATTATCCACTGATATTTTGAAATAGCATAGAAAACCGACTAATTTTCTTCTAGTTGAATTTAATTATTCAAAATAATTCCATTGGTCATAATAAATTATCCTATGTCATTGAAATATATTTTCATTTTCAAGAGGTTATTCAAGGTCTCAACGTATGATTGACTTATTTTTTCAATTTTCATTCGCATAAATTTTTTAAAAAACTAACCATAAATGTAGTATAATAATAAATTAAGCATAATTAGTTTTTTGATATGTTATTATAATATTGGTAAATAAATTTTTAATTCAATTTAATTTAATATGAAAAATGGAATCGACATTAGTGCATGTGAATGGACTACCACCTCTACAAAGAGAAACGATCAATTTTTGATCACCACACCACATGGGTGGTGTTCATGATTGTATAAGTAAATAAATATTATTTAATTTTTTATTATTTTTAAATTATCACACACAATCCACCACCACCCCTATGATTTTTCAAATAATAAGAAATTATTTTCATGCATTTCTTAATCTAACACCTCCATGAAGAAACATTTTATCTACTCACTCTAATTTTTAATTATTCAACCAATCATATTGAAATCTAGTTAACAATTATAATATATAAATATAATATAATAATGATTATTTTAATTTTATTATTTAAAATTATACCCATTTATAACTGTAATCACTAATCATGTTTAAGTGTGATCATGTTTAGTTTGGTTTCGCCACCTACCAGACTAATTCATGGACGACTATGAAAAAATTGATTTTTACTATGAAAAAAATATTAAAAAAACTATTATTAATTATTTATTAATGGTTAGAATAATATGAAACCATTTTTTAAACCACCCTTCATAGTTTGAAAATCACTAAAAATGTTTGTTTTCGATTTCAACTTCAAGGAAAAAGGCTGAAGTACTCACAAAATGAAATTTAATCATCATAAATAATTTTATGTAATAAAAATATATATCATTTATTCACTCTTAATTTTAATATTTTTATGAAAAAGGAATATCGATATCACACCTATGAAAGTACAATAAACAATCAGAACTATAAACACCTGTTGTAAGAAATAAGTAAATAATAACGAATGTTCTAAAAGACAATGATTATAAAAGAATTTATTAATACTATTTATTATTAATATGGTTTTAAATATTATATTGTGACTTTATTTTTCATTTACAAGAGTTTAGGGCACATTTGACTAAGACTATAAATTTGAAAAGTGTTTCTTTGTCTAAAATTTTAATCCCACGAGATATGTTTATGGTATATGCCGTGTTATTTATTAAATAGTGTCAAATATTTCCATAAAGTCATTTTTTTAATTATTTTTTATATTTAATAATATTATCTATTATTTGTTATATTATAATTTTCATAGTGTTTTGATTTAAATGATACAATGGTTTTAGGGGTTTTCAAAACTCAAATCTATTCTTTAGGTCATTATAAATATTCATTGACTATAATAATTCAATATTGATATATTATGACCTATAAAAATGTAATATGGTATTTATCAGTGATATTAAAAGGAAATATTTATTTTCAAAAAATTTATCCCCTTTGATGACTCTATTATTTTGATATAACTTATATTTTATTATAAATATCTCTCATTTATTTTAATGGATTTTTATTTCAATTATATGTTTTATCTTCCTAAAAATTCTCTCCAATGAAAAATGAAAACAAGTATTATTATTTATTTAAAATTGCGCATTATATACTCTTTAATAATATAATAAATTCTGAATATTTTCAATAATATGAGTTTTCAACATAGGAAGTTCAATATGAAGTAAATAATTTTTTTTCATTTAAAAATTTAAGGGTTTATCACTAACTAAAATGTTTAATTTAATTAAATTATTTATTTTCCCCCATTTTATAGTATTTAATATTCATCTAAAAATGAAAATTTTATCAAAAGAATGACATTCCCTTTTTGAAAACATTATGTGTTTTTTTTTGTTTTCCATTATCAATGGTACTTTTTAAAAGTAAATGTTTTCAGTGTATTTTCACATACCTTGTTCAAAAAATTATTTATATTAACAACCTTCAATTATTAAGGATTCATTTTAAAATTAATATTTTCAAATTATTTTCACATCTTATTTTTGAAAACAGTAATCCCCTTCAGGAATTTATTATTAAATATTATTTTAAAAGAAAAATTATTATATATTTTAACTTTTACTTTTTGAATCCTTATATCTATTCAACTGACTGAAAAGTACTTTTTTTAATTATATTTATGGAAAGGACTTGTAACATAATTAAAAAGGGCCTCAAGGGGTACGGAAATAATGAAAGCTAAGTGAATATTTTTGCACAAAAACCTGACACTCTCGCGGAAGAGAACTCAAGCCATCAATGATGATCACTCCATCACCTGGCTGACTGTGGCTTGCAAGAGTGTCTGCAAATAAATTTGTCTCCCTCCAGATATGGTGGATGATGTGTTCAGAAGCAATTTCCTGGACACATCTTCTGATAATGTAGATCTGGTCCCATGGCACATCATACCTTCCTTGAACCATCTTCACAAGAGTTTCAGAGTCTGATTCAATATCAGCCACCATGAGACCCCACTCCCTGCAAACTTGGAGACCTATGAGAAGAGCCCGAGCCTCCGCCCCCAGAGAGGAACCTGGTCCATAGAAGGAGATGAAAGACACAATAACAAAACCGCGTGCATCGCATAGAACCCCTCCACCTTCCATGGCTCTATTTTTAAAATAACCATCCATGTTGAGATTCATCCCTCTAGAAGGTGGGTTCCAACCGACCCATCATCCTCTCATATCTCCAAGAGAAATAGATTTATCGAGGATGTTTCAAATCACAGCCGATTGATGTCCTCCTTTGAGTAGTGAGAGCAGATCGTTTATAAGGCACCTTTCCCTCATATAAAGTAAAGAAGTCGGTACACGAGTACCCAATCGTGATTGATTCCTAGTATCCCAAATTGTCCAAAAGTTGGAAGTAAGAATAATGGCTCGTGCTTTACATTCCATGCTCTTCTCCTCCACACACTGAAACCAATAGTTCATGAAACTTTGGAATAGAGATTTATGTGTATTAACCCTTGGCTGTAGGAAATAGTTCATCGAAACCTCGACCATCCAATCACTATGAACAAAAATGTGATCAATGGATTCCCTCCTCGGGGTTGCACAGCAGAAGCATCGTGATGCTAAGTGAATTCCCTTCCTTTGTATGAAAACATTTTTACATTGAGGTAAATGATTCCACCAATGGTTATCTCTAATGAAATAATGTTTTGATATTCCTTTATATGTTCTGAATCCTTCTAGAAAATGAGATTTTGATACCCTATTTTTTTCTTAATTTTATGTTATTTAATCTCATTAAGAACCCCATTCAACTTTCAAGGTGTTATCTTAGTTATGTTGTTGATCGATATAAATTGGAACACATATGTACATTTGATGATGGGTGGGTTATTTAATTACCCACTAATGCAATGGTTTATGTTTATATCTCTTGTGATATTCAAGAGTGTTCATAATGCGTTTTTTTCAAATAAGAGTGGGCATATTGGATTTTCACACATTTTCATGCATGGACATGATGATATTATTCAAAGTCATGGGAATATTAGATTCACTCAGATAAGATTTTATATTCTGATGGTTTTGAAATACGTAAATATTTTCTAACAAGGTATGGTAAATTTTCAATATGAATTTCCTTGAAATTCAATTTTTTGATGATTATAAATTATTTTAAAATTATTACTTGTTTTTATATTACAAATAGATGAATTATGAATATGAATATTTGTATTGATCCATGTCATTTTATTTATGCATCCTTCATAATCATTTTGTGATCATATTATGATCATACATGATCATATGATCAATTATTATGATATTTATTTTATTCACATATTATTATTCATGATTATAACCTAATACTTTTTATATATTTTCCCCTAACATACTGTTTGAGAAAACCCCTTCATATATTTGAGTTCCCATGGATATGATGCTGATTATAAAATATGAGATTTCAAACAATGGTTCTTGAGGATAACAATTATAGAAAAAGGTTGTCATGTTTTATTAAATAACATATTTAAATAGTTAATCTCTAAGACCTAAATCCTTACATTATATGTGTTGTGTTACTGTTTGTCAGATGTATTATTCAAATCATGAGGTTAATGAATAATTTAGGTAAGGTTAATCATGGTTTTCTATAGGTACCATATTACAGAACTCATGGTTTTTGATATATTCAATGTTGGGTATTATTATACATTGTTAGGTAAATGATCTTATATTATACCCATATTTTCATCTTATTCTCATTTATGATCTTTAATTTTAATCACAAATGCTTACCCTTACTAAAAATATGATCTATCATGTTTTTTTATGTTTCTATTTTTCAAAAGAATAATTAATTATAATATATCTGATTTATCTATAAGTATATATTTTGTGGATATACTGTGGGAGATATTGAATACTTGTTAGGAATTTATTACTTTCTAATATAGTGGGAGAAAATTAAATCAGTTAAAAAATACATTATTTTTTTGTTAATGTTTTTAACTAATTCTATAAATATCTACACATAAATGATCATGATAGTTTAATGAAATGGAACATTTTCATTAATTCATGTAATTATTATATGGTAAAATTTGTGGGATATCCTAACTAGTAATAGATTATAGTTTAGAGAACATCATAGATTATGATATTTTCAATTGAGGATGTAAATTTCATTATGGGATGAATGTCAGTGTTGATGAATGGTTTTAAGGTATAAATATTTTTTCATATTTCTTGAGGTAATATTTAATATTTTAATGAATTAATATTAGATAAATTTAACAAAATCCATAAGGGTGTTCCTATATTTATGATTATATCCTAAAATTTTGTAAAAATTTCAGTATATTTTATTCCTTGAATCTACTACAATATATAGATATTGCAAGGTGGTTGTGGTTGTGGGATTGATGCACCTATGGGTAATCACCTTGAAAAAGTATTTTTGTTCATCATCTCGATCATTAATTAGAACATAATTAGTGGGACACATTCTACTGATGACTATAGAAACTCCTAGGGGATATGATTTAGTAAATCACATATTCATTACAAGAATTTTTTATGAATTTTTGAAGAAATGGAATTAGTTTATTGAGTATTAGAGAACCCAACCTAATTAAAAATAGATTGAAAAAGAGGTATATAAGATGAATTGAATACTATTTTGGTAATTTAAAACAACAATACAATTTGATATATATCTTTTCATAAAATAATTCTCTTATAGTGCAAATTAGCATTACTCGTTATTATGTCAATATTGTTCGTGTAATGGATAAAGCCCAATGGAACCATGAAAACAACAGCTACATGGAGAATGAAATGATTTTGACGGCATGAAACCTATTGGTACGACTGATGGAGTGAGAAGTATTTTCTTAATTTCAAAACACAATCATGGATTACAGATACCAATTTTAATATATTTGAGTTACAAAACCGACCAAAAAATAAATGGAAGTAGTATCATGGAAGTTTGGGTGATAAATATATTGAATTAAGGAGAATTTAATTTCCTTCATGTCAAAAATGTTGTATGAATTTAGAAAGGAAATTTCATAAAGGAACTATAAGATGGTTTATGAGTAGATTAGGAATTTATAAGGAAACTAATTAATAAGTAAATTTGAATAGTTTAGTGGAAATGGTGATAGGAAATGGTTTTCATCTGGAAGGACCACTAATATATTGTTGACGTAAATGTCGAGGACATGGGAATCATCCCATGAAATGCCCTAATATAAGGGATAAAAATAGTGAAAATTATTAAAAACATACAAAAAGGGAATAATTATGAAACCAGAACTATAGGAGTGGTTTTTTGAAATTTATATTGAATGAGGAACACTAATGATCCACAATAAACAATTTTATTTGTATTCATATGTTGTTCAAGGTACTCTTATGTACCTTCGCTGTTAACTAAAAATTCAACAACTTGATGTCTATATGTTGAAGTATTAATTTTATGTTATAATGTTATGATAATTGTATTCCATGTATATTAATCTTCCATAATTAATGTTTATATGAATTTTTGTTCTATATAAACATTTTATCATAACATTTCTAAAATTTAATTTGATATTCAGAACAAATTGACTCTTCTGAAATTAGGACCATAATAGGAAAATGTTCTTTAAACAATAATCCCATTAACAAATATTTTGTTTGAACACAATGTAACAATGAATATAATTACTCTCTTATATTTATGTATTTATAAAAATGGTTAATGAAAATCTCATCATTAGTTATATTCCTTTAATGACATAAATGATAGGCTCACTATTTTTATCAAGGAATGTGATTATGAAAAATTAAAATAAATTATATTATGAATCATCTCTATCTTGTGGAAAAATTAACTATATGAATATAAAATAATATATATAATTTATTGTTCAATATTGGTGGTAAATGAAAGGACTAAAAAATACACATTTTATTTTCAATGAATAAATATCATGTTATCGACATTTTCTACACACAATACTGAACCAAAACCAAACCATAATATGTAAAAGTAAAAGATTAAAATTAAAAAAAATCCACTTATTTCGTTTGTTCGAATAGGATTACATAAATATTGATAGTTATATAGAAATTAATATAAATATCATTTTAAATATATGTCCATAGTTATTTTTGTTCTTAAAAATATTTTTATTGAATGTTATATTTTTTATGTGTTGTAGATTTTATAATAATAAATATATATTTATTAGGTTTAAACTAAGATATTGATGAAATAAAATAATGTTTTATTAATTCTTTTTTTATTAGTGTTTTACTGAAAATAAGAATAAAAATATCTTGAATTTTAAAAAGAATCTTTTTCTATAATTTTCTTTCATTGTATATTATAAATTAATAGGTTATAATCATTAATTTGATAAAAATAGTTTACAAAAATAGGAAACAATTCTTGATTAATAATGGAAATATTATATTAGGATATGTTTTTTGGAATTCTCTCAAATGTTTTTATTTTAGTTTAAGAAAAAAAATTATTACAAATATAAATAATTTATGAAATTGTAAATATATATATATATATAAGAATTTTACATTTGATAATTACTTTTCTAGAAAATATATGTATTATATAATGGGAATTATATATTTTAGAGTATTTATTTTATGTTAACAGATTTTGTTCAATATTTTTAATGTTATGTTACAATATTCTAAAAAACACTTTTAAATTAGTTATAAATATATTAATTTTTAAAATTACTGTTTATAAATTTTAAAAATTGTCTATTTTATAATGGATTTAAAATTTTTAATAATATATTCCATATTATTTAATTAATAATTTTTTTAAGGAATTAGAAATAAATTACATATGTAAAAGAAAGTAACCATCATAAATGGCCAAAATGAAAAAATGGGTTAAATAATGGGGAAACAAAGCTATGATGATAAAAGAATATTTATAATTAGTTCCTACATGTATTTCTGAACCAAAAAAAATCAATATACAATTGTTTTCTAATTTTTTTTTTTATTTCCACATGAAACAACTTCTCTTTTTTTATTAATATTAAATATTAATAAAACATATATTCTCCTCTACTATAAAAGATAACTCTAATAACCCCTTAAATATGAATATTATTTTTTGTTTTCCATTGAAAATATCCCATATATTAATTACCCTACAACCCATTTCCTCAAAATTTAGATTATATACTCAATAAAGTACATCATTCCTTTCATTTGATAGGAGTCCTGAAAAGGAAAACTCATTGTATTTTTTATATTTCTATCTAACTATTCCAAATATAATTTTCAGATACATATATTGGTAAATTTTTATTTATATTTTATGTTACTCAATTATTCTATTATATTAATAATTAATCACATATCCCCTTTTCTATAATTAAATTTGACTATTCAATTCATATATTTCGTTGAACTACTACCTCATCCGATTGACACTTTTCATTTTTCATCACCAACTCTCCTATCTTAATATAATGAAGGATTTTATGATTAATTATGAAATGTATAATAAAATTATTATCACATTAAGAGAAATGATAATACAACTTTATTCCATATCATTTGTTGATAAATTAAAATTTTAACTTGATGTGCGTCAAGACAACCACATCCACAAATTATTGTATTTAATTTTTAATTCAGTTTTAAAATAATTTAAGAAAATTTATTAAAATTTGATATAAAAAATTAAAAACATATAAATACTGCCATTATTCTTGTTAAATAATGATATTATTTTTAATTAAACCAATTTTATAACAATACTCATCCTTCAATTATAGAATGCTCTGGTTTGGCCCAATTTAACCACTTTCTTGAAAAAAATTATAAAATAATAACATGGGTGAATAATAGATATTAAATAATTGTAATACTTTTAAAAAATAAATAAATATTTATTTATTTTTTGGTTTTATAATGTCAAAACTATTATAAAAATCGTTACTTATGATATCTATGCCTTTTTTTATAGATCACTAAAACATACACATCATATATTTCATATTTAAGTAGCATTTTAATAAATCCCATTGATTGAAAATGTAATTTTATAAATATTTATAAATAATCTACTAATGATCCTTTTAGGATCTTGTAATAATGATCAATGTGAGAAAAATGATGAACATCATCACTACTATGAAACTTGTTCAAAACGGTCAAGAATACTCACACTCAATATTGAAAAAAATATAATAATTAAAAAATTACATGTAGATGAAAACAATAATTGATGTTTATAAAAGGTTATAGATATTTATAATTTTCTAAAATACAACATTACGATAGAAATATTTATATATGTTATTCATGTGTGTTAGTGGAAGTGAAGAATTAATGTAAGGAGTTCATTGTATGAAATTTAATTTCTTGTGACAATTTCATATTGTGCACAATGATATATTTGATATGGTATGATTACATTTTAGTGTATGTATTTTAAGGGATTCATTTATTTAATGTGCTTTTAAAGACAGAAATTTTTTACATTATTTAGTTGTATATTTATGAAAAAGAAAAAAAAACTGGAGGTGTTTATCTTTCCCCATTTTCAATCCCATTAGACATATTTGATATTTATTATTATCCTTTAATATATATATTTCATTCCTATGCCTTTGTTATATATAATTTTTATCTTATTTTCATGAAATTTTAATTTCCAATTCATATTAAACCTCTAATATTCATTTGATTCTTATGTTAACATTAAGACATGGGTTTCTTTTTCAACATCAATTTCAAAATGTGATTATTTTCTTCATAGAGAGCTTACATTGAATTTTTATATCAATTATTTCTCCCCCTATCATTTTGACCTAATAAAATTATTTTTTGGGTTTTATCACTATTAAATTTTATATTATCGATCATTATTTACCCATTTTTTGGAAACAATATCTCCAACTTATTTTCATTCACGAATCCTCATCTCCACAAAAATATTAGTTACATTTACAAATTTTATTATCATTACCTGAATAATTTATTGAATTCATATTTTACCACATCATCCTTCTCCCAATTATCTAAAAAAATTTGTCAAATTTCCATGAGGGTAGTTTTCATGAAATTGTGAAAATAATATCTTCTTAATATTTTCATTGTGAACACATAATTCCAATGTTTTTTGTCCATTTATTATGAATCCTCAAATATTTTTTTTTTTGAAAATGAAAATACTATTCTCATAGTTTTATAAATATTTATATTTGAATTTGTGTTTTCAAAATGATCCAAAATTATTATTATTTCTAATTTTATTTTCTCAAAAATACTAAAATATTTTTTCTAACATAGTTAATATATATGGAAATATTTTACAATGATAATAATATTATTTAAAAGATGCCATAATCTTTATTTATTAAGATGGATTATAGAATTTTCATTTATATTATAAGAATTATCTATCATATCATTTTTTGTTTCTTTATCATCAACTATATATGTATATTATTTTCCGTCGAATGAATCTATTTTGTGAAAACTTAAATTTTTATTAATTATATTGAATGTTGGTCACACATATTATATATATCAATTGGTTAGGGATATTATTTAATATACAAAATATATATTATTTATAGTTTAAATACAATAATTCTCATTATAATAAATTTAGTGTATTTAGATATAATGTTACTAATATTATTGGGATAGTAACTTTTTCTACTTGCATTATCATATTTATATTATAGATGGAATTATAGATGATTTCATTATGAGAATTTCTATGAAAAGGATAGGAAACACATTTTATTTCCATGGGTTCCTTATGTTACGATTAACAATTAATTTCAAGTGTCACACCTAAGTATTTATGACTAATGTTTGGTGTCATATATCCCAATAAAATATATTAGATAAATGTTTATATCACATAATAATTGTGTACTAATTCATAGTTTAATTATCTCATAAACTAGTGTGGAATTGTGTGACTCATGATGGGGATATTACCTATACTATTATTTATGACATATTTATAATGTATCCTAATTTAACACTCTCATGGATCATATTTCTAGAATAATGTTTCTAAAATATACTAATTCATGTTTTTTTCCATACCTTTTTCCTTGATGAATGTTTTTTTCTATTATATTTTAGGTGTGATGGTATTAATTTTTTTCCATTGTACTTGATTATATTTATATACTTATATTTTTCTTGTTTATAATCACTAATTTTAGTCACTTGTATCTACAATAATTTATTCTCAAATATCACTAATTTCTTATGTGTATATTTTCCTATTTTCTGAAGAAATTTAATATAGATTTTGTTTCTTCAATATAACTTTATGTGAAAACATTATATTGTATGTTAATGGCTACTTATGGAATAATAAAATATTTATATATTGGAAATAATGTCAATTATTTGAAAATAAAATGGATTTTTAGTAAATGTTTTTTCCATAATTCTATAAACAAGTAATCTTAAATGATTTTGGTAATATATTATAATAAAATATTTGATTTAATTCAATCAATAATTAATTGGTCATATCTATGGGCTATTAAAGAAGCTTTATTATATAAATATAATGTGAATTCCCAATAAAGGAAATTAACATTGCATAATTATATATTAATATAATCCTTTCCCAAAATCACATTAAATAACACTAATTAGAGATTCAAATAATTTTTTTTGTGAGTATATTACCATATAATTTTATCAGAAAGGTGTTGTAGAATTCAGATGAAATCATAATAAAACTAGTATTTTCATAAATAATTAAATTTCAATCAATTTTGTTTGTGGTTTTTATCATTTTCAAACATTCCATTTATAAAATAGTGGTATGTTCAAAAATGAAAGAACATATTTTTTTCTAATGTGGATATTATGTGTATCATTCATAAATAAATTTACATGACCCATTTGAATAGTTGTGATTGCATAGGATTCTCATTTAACCAATGGAATTGGATGTTTCTAATGTTTATTTGAATTTGTATCCAATGAATTTGTGCATTGGTAATCATGATTTACACATTAACAAAAATTATATCACTGTAGCATGGGTTGGGAATTATGATGATATTTATTTTCACCAAATTTAATATTTTTCATGTCCATATGTAATTAAAATTTATGGGATTAATAACCATGTATTTGAAACATTAATTTTAATTCCCCTACCTAGTTAGAAAGAGTCTATTCATTATATGAATACCTTTGAATGATTACAAGGAATCAAGTCATGAAGGATCAATCAGTTTACAAGTCATATAAAATTGATTTAATATATGAGTGTTACATTATAATTTCTAAAATAAAACACAAAAAAATAATCCTCTGAGAAGGTCACTATTCCCCTAACTTAACCCTACATATCAATCATAACACGCATCTTCACTTCCTCGGAAAATAAAACATAAGAAATGGGTGAGCTCAGATTCTCAGTAATGGTAAATAATTTACCATAAGCTATAAACATTAAAGGAAAATTGTGTAATAAAAACAATAGTTTTGTATACATAAACATGAACATAATATGGATAAAATAAATCAATCATTAACACATAAACTTCCACATGGATATTCTACTAGTCGAATAGTAACATGTAAAACTTAATTTCATAATGAGGGAATGCCTAATATCGGGAATCATTTCCACATAGTCAAGGACTCGTGCGAAGACTAAAAATTTAATTTTTGTCAAGGAATTATGCCCAAAAACAATTTTATCTCAAGAGTCCTACCAATGCATCAAGGGGCCATAGAGGGCCCCACCCATCAGATTCGAAGTCCACTGCATTCATCATATGAAATTTTTTAAACATAACATAAAAATTCTTATTAAAACTAGCATACAAAATGTCAATACATTAACCATAAGCCATGAATGGTATAAAAATAGAACATTCATAGTCAATAATATCATAACTCATTCAATAAAATATTTGAGATTTTATTTATAATAAATCATCTGAAAAAACAATAATATCCAAAACGATGTTTATAAAGTTGAAAATAATCAATAAAAAACATTTTAGAGAAATATTTTTTTGTGAAATAATTTAAAAGTATATGAATTTATAAATGAATACATTTAAAATAATTTTTTGAATCCAAGTGTCCCATAACACTTTGAATCTTTTTAACGTAATTAACATTTTAAAACATCCTTGTCCACATTAATAATTCCTAAAAACAATTTGGAAAACATGGACATTAATGAGAATGATATATGAGTAAAAATATTTAAAACATTTAAAATTATGTATCAGTTAAAGAGTGACTAAAAAGAATTATTTTGAATCATATTTTATGAATCATGGACATGGATAATGAATACGTCCATGAAAATACTTACACATAGACAATCACGAATAATAATGAGATTGAGGAATTAACCATTACCTTGCACTTTTGTTTGGTCGGGGTTACATTTATCCTCTTGTATAATGACCATATTATGTTATTAAATTATAATAGAACCATATTATTATTTATTATATCATACTTGATTCATTTATGACTTTATACTATCCATTTAATAATTATTTCCATGATAAATTAACATTTTGGGTAATAATCAGTTTATTTATCACAAGCATTATAACTTGTTATTCTTGATCGTATCACATAGATCATGTTTTAAATACTAACAATAATATAAAACATTATTTATATATCATATATATTTAGAATATAAATATTTATAATAGATAGATATATGAAATTGAAAAAACTGTTAATGGAGACGGTATGCCGTACGTACACATAAACGTTGTTTCCGTTTTCTTATTGTATTGAACAGAACTAAGTGAATAAGATATATGTAAATATATATATATAAATTTATCATATAATTATTATTTCATATATCATATAATTATTAATAATATATATTTTTATAATTATCATTGAATGGTGAATGTGGAAATAAATCTCATCGCGTTGTGGAGACGGTAAGTTGTACGTACAGACGAGAGGTGATATCATTTCATTAATGATTAAAAGGTGTGGAATTGGATGGTATGTTAATTGTTCAGAAAAAATAGCATGTTATATTAAATATTTATATAAATATTACGAATCATTATATCCATCCAAATAACATAGTGTTGCATAACAAATTACACAACATCGTGGAGTCGGTAAGCTGTACGTACTCACACATGGTGACATTATCATTCATATGAATGATAGAATAATGGATATGGTTTTAAAATATTTATAATAATATCATAGTATTTAGAAGTTATTGGAGTTAATATATTGGTATAGAAATAAAAAAGAAAGGGAATGTGGAAGAATAATTGAACTTTGAAAAAGGTGAAAAAATAATTACTTCATTTCAGGTGTTTCCTTTTGATTTGAAAAAAAGGGATACTTTGGATAGCTTTATGCTCATGGGAAGTCCTCTAGGGTGAAGTGAGGGATGTTGGGAGGAGATTTGGTCTAGGTTTTGATGATCCAAAATGATTTGAAGTGTGAATTTAAGGGAAGGGGAAGTACCCTTTTATTAGTGATGTGAGGGCACTTTAAGAAACTCTGGAAATATGATTTTAATATAAACTTTTTTTCTTTTTATAAAAGATAGAAATGGATTTATTTTGAGTCTAAATGGGGACGGGTTAAAATCCATTCATCCAATAGTTTTTAGGAATGTTTTGGTTACTATTTTAACCATATCTTTTATAATTAACCCTTAGTTAAATAGTTTAACTTTTACCTTGTCCCATTGTATTTTTATATTAAATTGTTAATATATTAACTATAAAATTCCAAAAGAATCAAAAGGTGTAAATTAATTAAATATATATCCTTATCTATTTCATTTTACCGACATATAGATTTTTATGGATATTATATCATCTAATAAAATAAAATTTGTTTTAAAAAATAATTGATGATTTTGACACTATTTAGTTTTTTTTTCTGTGAAAGACATAACATCTTGATTACTTCTATCAAAATACATCGAATCAAACCCTACAAGTCATATTCGCCTAGAAAATTCATTTAATGCATCAAAATTCTCAATTTAAAATTATTTTGATATTCATCGCATTAATTATTTTAATCCTTTATTAATAATGTAATTACTACATTATCATTGTGTTATAAATAAATTTTGTTATATAATTTGAAAAAAATTATAAATAAAATACCGTGATTTAGGAAATCTTTTTATAATTTTAATGAATATTTATAGTCAAATTTATTTTCGTTATAACAAAATATTAATAATGGTTTAGTTATTAAACATAGAATTTTATACATTTAACTCTTCTTTAAATAAAATTATAATAAATGATCTAATCTAATCCATGTGGACCAAAGAGGTTCATATATTTTTCCGAAACGTTGATTTTGGTAGAAACAAACTTATCTAATAGAATTAGGATATTATTTTAGGTAATTATAACATCATATTTACCTTTAGATACCCTGTTAACTTTTAACTGTGGTAAATAAAATTTAAAAGTTACTATTCACCCAAAATTATTTTCATCTAATTGAACTAAATTTTTCATTACAATTTTAACCGTGTCTCTCGGATTTTTGAAATTCAATTCACAGAAGCGGTAATATTCTGTTTTATTCAAATTTTCAAATGTGCCTAGAAGTGGGATAAAAGTTGGTAAAAAGGTAAATAAAATTATATATATATAATCTTATTATAAAATGACTCAAAAAAATTAAATTATACTTATATATGTATTATTTATCTATTTTTTCCTAAAATAAATTTAAATAAAATAAATTATTATTTAAATAAAATGTAGGTTTTAAACAATAACGTATTATTTTTCAATTTTCATAAAAAATTAAAAGATTTTATAAAAATAATAATAATTCACCCTATTGTAATTTAGATATTCTAAATCAAAAAAAATATTCCTATTTTAACAAATTCAAAATTTAGAAGTTGTTTTAATTAATTTAAAATTAATTCTAGTTGTCAAGACAAAACAGAGGTCTTTTAAAAAGTAAAGACTATCAAGAGATTGACATGTGTTTATGTTTAATTTAAATGTGAAATTACATATAATATCTTAAATTGTATTCAATGATAAAAATATAATTTAATTATACTTATTAACCATTAACATTTATAATTAATCGCTATATATTATTTGGATTAAAAAGTTATTTTCAATTAAAATTTATTATTTTTCACTATTCCACAAAATATGAATGTTGTTAGAAAAGCACCAAAACATTATAGAGACTAAATTTTTATCTCATGATTCTAATGAATATGTTTATTTTTTCAATATGATTTTATAAATGTTTCAAAATATTAAATTAAAAAAGGTTCGTTATTAAAAGGTGTGGAAATTGCATTTTCTGAAAAATTACTTCCGTTATCTAAAAAATTTTAATTTGTTAATTTATTATGTTTATGAAAAACATAATATGGATGTCTAAATTATATGTCATATATAAAATTAAAAATTCTGTTATTACTATTTATAACCGCTTTTAGAACAGCAAGTTTGGTAATTCGTGGCGCGCTTGAACTCGGTGTTGCGTGTTGCGCGAGCTATTTAATTACATTAAAGAGATAACATAATATGAAATAATGGGATGTTACAATCTTCTCTCATTAATGAATTGTGTCCTCGCAATTTGAAATTGTTCTTTGAAAATAAAAGGTTGAAAATAGTAAATACCTTTGTGGAAATCCTACATCTGTAAAAGGGTTAATAAAATTTCTTCTTAATAAGAGGGAAATGGAAATTAAAAATTCACCAAAAAATTATGATCTAGATTTGTAGATAATTCTTGGAAATTAGATACACATAATTATGTGAAAAAGTTATTTATTATAGGGAGTCATTGTGGTCACCAATCATAGACAATTGTGAAATTAAGGGCTTCAAATCTCTCAATCTAGGATGATTTAAAATATCATCAGTTCAACAAAAAAAGGGTATTAAGATAACAAATTTTTTGTTTTATGATCCTTTCCCTAAAGGTTGTTAATTAATTTATTCATAGAATAATTATTATATATAAAAATATATATATATATACATGACAAGTAGAGTTTCATCATTCAACTGATTTCTTCCACAAACTCATCTTTCACTCCAAAAGTTAATAGAATTCAAAAAATATTTTATTTATCCTAATATAATAGGGTTATAAAGACAATGAAATTATAATTCATATGTTTGAATTTGAAAGAAAACTAAATTATACAAACCGGGACATCGCGTTGGCCAATGGTAGGCGATGCACCCTTGGTGCCCTTCGATTGTGGGTTCAAGTCTCATGGCCTTTCCAAACGTGACAAGTTTTGACCCAACCACTAACTTATCATTTTTTAAAAAGATCAAAAAAAAATATTATGAAATGTTTTAATCTTAAAAAATAGTATCGAATGTCCAACATAATTTAATCCACATTTAGAATAATCCAAAATATTTCTGTCTAATCCGGCAGTCCAAAATTTATTAGTAAGGTAAACATATTGAACAACTAAATTTCCATTTAATATCATTTGAATACATTCATCATGTTTACTCGTAAAAAATGGTAACACTGTAAATTACCATAAAACCATACTGATTGTATTCATGCTCCCTTATTCATTATAAAATACTAGATATGGTACTTATATCCATAAATGTTTTCAACTCCATCATTGATGGAATAAAAAGACAATTAATTTGATTCAAGGTAGTCACTAATATTTTATATAATTTTTCCAAATCAATCATATCTTATGACGAAATAATTATCTAAATATTATATACATTTTAAGGGATATATTTTCCCCACCCGTATATTTTCCAAAATTATTAACTTCAAACGTTTTCACTTTAAGTTGTTCCATAAAAGCTCAAATCTTTATTGAAAACATACTACAGTACAATCCTTATATACATTATAATTCAAAGAACATATACATCATTAATGCCATACTCAAATGAAAAAATTCTATAATAAAAACTTAAGAACACTAACCATTATTCTTCATTTTTGGTGGTATCATAACATGATTATTATCCAATACCTTCATTTGGGGTATAATATGATGATTAGAACATTGATTTGTGTAGTGTCCCAACACCGTGCAAATGAAGAATTTTACATTTGAAACCATTTCGAACCCTTTTGATCACGTACAAGATGAACTTTTTCACCACAATTATAATAATCTCTCATTCCCTTCATGAATTTGCCATGGAGATTCTTTCCATAGCTATCATGTATGGAAAAATCCTTCACTCCCTTCTTACCTTTATCCATATTTCTCTCTACCATCATCTTCTTCTCTAGATTCCCTTGAGGGCCTTATGACTTAGAGAATTATCTAATTAACTTGATAACACATGATATTATTTCTACATATGATTAGAATACATTGGAGTCTATTTCCCTTCTAAATAATGATGTAAGACCTTGAAAGATATTATCCTTCTTACTCTTTGGATCATGCATATTATTGGAGTTTTCATTACTTCTACTGGGAGACATTTCTTTATGAAGAAATACACTAGGACGGATCATATCATAATTTATAATCCAAAAACAAAAAAAATCAACATTAATTTAATATTTACCCACATCTAGTCACATAATAATAGAAATGGTTTCTTTGCTAACATATTTACTCACAAATCCTAAAAAATTCCTTATAAGGAAAAACTGAATTGCCTTAAGCATATCCCCCAGGAGTATCATTACCCAGAGTGTAGTAAGTCCTGTTGTTGTGTAACAGGATACCACTTCTCAAGACCGAAACTCCTTGATAGAGTTTACACTCCTAGTTACATCTCTATTAGAGCCACCTATAACTGATCGTATCCAGAAAAGGATGTATTTCTTAGAAAACTCACAAAATCTATACATTACAAAAATTCAAGGAAGTTATTCTATATACTAATCCTCAAAGACTATCTTAGGGTAATGTTCTATAATCATATTTAATACAAATATATTTATATGGATGTTTCTAAACTTCCTCTGATACTATTTGTGATTCTCTGACTCAGTTTCCTAAAGTCGGTGCATTATTTTAATACATTAATAACAATATATTACATCCCGAAGGACCGATCAGTTTAGAATTCTTGGAAAATAGATTACATATTTGAAAATTAAATTAGAATTTAAAAAATAAAAACATCATAAATAATCCTTTGAGAACTCAATTATTCCCATTGCTTAACCCTACATAGCAATAATAACACACTAATTCACATCCTGGGAAAATAAAATATAAGAAAGGGGTGAGCTCAGATACTCAGTACGGGTAAATAATTTACCTTAAGCTATAAACATTTAAGGCAAGATGTGAAATAAAAACAACATCCTTTTAAACATAAAGATGAACCCAATATGAAGACAATAAACAGAAAAATTTCATATAAACATGCACATGGTTGTACTACTTTTCAAATAGTCAGATGTAAAAATTAATTTCGTAATGAGGGAATTCCTAACATGAGACATCATTACCACATTGTCAAGGCCTAGTGCCAATACTACAAATGAAATTTCATTCAACTCTTGTGCTAATATAATAATTTGTCTCTTGAGACCTACCGATGCATTGAGGGGATATATTGGGCCCCACCCGCCACTTACTAAGTCCACTGCAATCTTCATATGAAAATGTTGAAACCTAACATAATCATTCTTATTAAAACTATGTTATGAAATGTAAATACATTAACCATAAACCCAAAATTTTATAAAAATATCCCATTCATAGTCAAACATATAAAAACTCATTCAATATAATATTGATGACATTATTTATAACAAATCAACCTTGGAGAAGAATAATATCCTAAAAGGATGTTGACATAGTTTAAAATAATCTGTAAAATCCTTTGAGAGAAATATATTCCTTTTATGAAATCGTATAAAAGTCTCACAATTTATAAAGGAAGAAGTTTAAAATATATTTTTTAATCAATGTGTCCCATACCACATTGAAACTTTTTGATGGAATTAAAATTTTAAAACATTTATGTCCACATAAATAAATCTGTAAATCCATTTTGAAAACATGGAAATTAATGAGAATTATTTAGAAAAATAAATATTTAAAAATTTTAAAATGATGTTTTAGTAAAAGAGTACCTTTAAAGAATAATTTTAAAAATTATTTTTGGAAACATAGTCATGGATAAAATATATTTCCCATAAAATACATACACATAATCAATCTTGAATAATAATGAGATTGTAGAATTAACCCTTACCTTGCACTTTCTTGTGGTCGGGGATACATTTAACATCCATTATAAGGGCCATGGTATGTTATTAAATTATACGAGAACCATATTCATATTTTTTATATCATAAATGATTCATTTTTGACTTTATACTTCATATTTAATAATGATTTCAATGTTAAATCAACATTTCAGGTAATAATAACATTCATTATAGTTCATGTTTTATCTTATTATTCTTGATCTTATCACTTAGATAATGATTTAAATTCAACAAGAATATAAAAAATGAATTATATATCAAATATATTTAGAATATAAATATGTATAATAGATATATATATGAAATGGAAAACACCATTTATGGAGATGGTAGGACATACGTATGCATAAACGTTGTTTCCGTTTTCATATAGTATTAAACAGAACTAAGTGAATAAGATATATGTATATATATATATATATTGAGTAGAATTATTATTTCATATATTACATACTTATTAATAATATATTTTTATAATTATCATTGAATTTTGAACGTGGAAATGAATCTCATCACTTTGTGGAGACGGTATGTTGTACGTACACACGAGCGGCAATATCATTTCCTTAATGATTAAAAGTTGTGGAATCAGATGGTATATTAATTTCAAATAAAAATTATAATGATATTTTCATTATTTCTATAAATATTACTCATCATTAAATAAGTCCAAATAATATAGTGTTGAATAACAAATTACAGCACGATGTGGATACGGTAAGCCCTACGTACACACCAATGGTGAAATTTTCATTCATATATTGGATAGAATAATGAATTTGGTTTAATAATATTTATAATAACATCATAGTATATATAAGATACTTTAGTTATTATATTATCATGTAAATATCAAATAAAAAGAAAGTGGAATAATAATACAACATTGAAAGAGGTAATAAAATAATTACGTCTTCTTTAGGTGTTTCTTTTTGATATGAACAAAAGGGCTCCATAGGATGGATTTCTGCTCCATAGAAGGCCTATAGGATGAATTGGGGGATGTTTGGAGGATATTTGGGCTGGGGTTAGCAAATCCAAAAGGTTTTGGATGTGTGAATTTAAGAGAAGGGGAAGTACCATTTTATAAGAGAAGAGAGGGGATCTTTAGGAAAAGATTGAAATATTTTTTTATTATAAAATTATTTTTAATTTCTAATAGTTTCAAATGGGTTTATTTTGAGTATATATTAGGGATGGGTGGAAATTCATTAATCCAATAGGTTTTAGACATGTTTAGGTCAATATATTAGCTATATATTTTATATTTAACCTTAAGTTAAATTGTTTATCTTTTACCATGTCTTAATTTATTTTTATATTAAATGGTTAATAAAATAACTATAAAATTCCAAGAGAACCTAAAGTATACCAGAAATTACATATATCACCATATATATGTCATTTTTCTGATCTATATTATTTAGTGTTATTATATCATTTAATAATATTGTATTTGTTTTAAAAACTCATTTATGTCAATTTCGAGAATATTTAGTATTTGGTTTTTTCTGAAAGTCAAAAAATCTTGATTACATAGAAGGAAATACATTCAATCAACCCTTACATGTCATATTTACCTATAAAATTATTTTAATGCATCAAATGTCTTAGTTAACATTTATTTTTATATTTATATCATCAATTATTTTAATCTATAATTAATAAAGTAATTATTATATCATCATTGTGTCATAGATAAATTTAATTTTTAATTTATAAAGATTTTAAATAAAATAACATGATTTAGGAAATTATTTTATCTTTATAATTAATATTTATAGTCAATTTTTTTAATTATAACCTTATATTAAAAATGGTCTACTTACCAAACATGGATTTTTACACTTTTAACTCATCTTTAAATAAAATAATAATAATTGTCCTAATCTAATAAAAGAGGACTGAATAGGTTTTTATTTTATTCCTAAGGTTGATTTTGGTCAAAAAACACTTATCCAATATAATTAGGACCTTTTTTGGGATAATTATAACATCATATTTACCATTAGTTACCATATTTACTTTTAATATTTGTAAATAAAATTCAAAAGATAATATTCCCTAAAAATTATTTCCATCTTACTGAACCACATTTTATATACTGATGTCAAACAGGTCTCTAGGATTTTTATACTCTATTCAAAAAAGTGGTAAAATTATGTTTTATGCATATTTTCAAATGTGCCTATAAGGTGGGTAAAACACGTTAAAAATTTCAATAAAATTTTATATATCTACACTTTTTATAAAATGACTACAATGAAATACATTGAACATATATAGGTATTATATATATATATTTTCCATAAAATAAGTTTAAATCAATTAAATATATATTTAATTAAAATTTCATTTTTGAACAATAACACATTGTTTTCATTATTCATCAAAAATGGAATGTTTTTAGAAAAATACCAAAAATTCACCATAAGATAATTTAGATATTCTGAACCCAAAAAACGTATATATTTAAAAAAAATTAAAATTTAGAAGTTTCATTAATTAATTAAAAATTAATTCCCATTTTCAAAACAAGAAACATGGTCTTTAAAAAGTAATAACTATCAAAAGATTGATATGGGTTTATGTACAGTTTAAATGTGAAATTACTTAAACTAACTTACATTGGATTAAAAAAAATATATATAAATTAATTATACTTCCAAACTATTCAAATTTATAATTTAACATTATAAATATTTTTGATCAAAAAATTTGTTTTCACTTAAAATTTAATATTTTTCATTATTCACCAAAATATTAAAGTTATCATATTAACAAAGAAAAGTTAGAATTTTTAAAATTTTATGTCCCAATTCACAAGAATTGGTTTATTTTTTCATATTATTATATAAAAGTGTCAAATAATGGATTTAAATACAGTTCACCATTAAAGGCAGTAAAATATCATTTTCTTGAAAAATATTTCCTTTTCTGAAAAATTGAATTAGTTCTTATATTATTCCTAACTAACACATAATATGCATGTTTAAATTATATGGAGTATATAAAATTGAACATTCAGTTGATACTATTCATAACCACTTTTTGAACGGCAAGTTTGGTAAATCATTGTGAGGTCAAACTCGGTGTTGTGTGTAGCAAAAGCTATTGAATTAGTTTAATGAGATAATGCACTATGATATAATGGGTGTTACATGTATAATTTATCAATTACATTTATAGAATGTAAACGTAAATTATCTATGCTTTTAGTAATATCCAATGACTAATTTTCCTTCCTCCATGTGTTTTATCGATTGTGTTCCCTTAAAACACTATTTTTATCTTCTTATCCCCAAAAAACCATAGTTATAATTCAATCTTATATATTTATTTCCACATTTAGGCCATATGAGATTTTTTTTCATAACTAAAAATTTAAATTATAGAGAATGATTTCCTGAGATGTTGTTTTAATACATTAATAAAATAGTACATATTTATTCTATGGTGTAAGATAAATCAATTAGAAATCCTAAAAATTCCCACATGGTTTTCCCATAATAAGAAATGGATTTATCCTCCTTTTTTTACAGCTCTAGGACATACCTCTCTATTTTATTTTGAAGAGTTAAGAATTATCATTATTAAAGAATACCATCTAATCCTTCTTCAACTATATGGTGTCAATTTATTTAGCCAACCTTGTATAATTAATTAGTTTCCACCATTGATCATATAAGCATTGTATATGGTAAGTATATAATATAGTATTTTATCCCATATAAACATGAAATTGACAAATATATTTTTATCATGATAAATATCTTCCTTATAATTATTGGGTCGGATATCCTAATACAGGATGGTTGATATTATTTCAAAAATTAATTGATAATAATTTACCCCTCAAAACATTTTTGAGTTCTACATTATTCATTTTTTTCATTACTCAAAAAATTATAGTGAGAATAACCCTGAGATTTCATACTCCTGGTTTGAAAGTGTTTGGTTTCACATTGATAAAAAAATCATATCATCTATAACACCGTTTTATAACTCAATTATTTCATGTAATATAAATGGACTAAATATGGAATGGTTGGTGTGGGTATCAACGAATAATAATAAAAGTAATAAATCGGATGATAAAGAAAACCAATCCAAATTTGTCTTAAATTATGAAACGTTCATTTTAACCAATGAAACTGTAGGTTAACCCTATGTCACATTTGGTTCATTATTATTTTTTATGATATATACTATTATTATTAATATTATAAACCCCAAAAATATCTAAATAACTCTATACTAACAACATAATAAACCATAACTTTCACATTTGATTCTGTTTCCAGTATAACAAAATTTTAAAAAATTCAATGACTTTAATTCAGATAATAAAAGCATAATATATATATATGTATATATTATAATAATAACTATATATTACAATAAATTAGATCACAAAAGATAAATGATTAGTGTCATTCAAAATTTAATATATAAAATACTATTTTTAAAACATATTTAAAATATACCAAAAATTTTATTAATATTTGATACCCTTTTTACATATCATATATTATACTATTTTTCCTAAATGTATGTATGGAAACAGAAAAAAGGAAATATTATATGTTCATTAAGGTTATATAATATAGAAACAAATCAATGATCAGATGTGATCATAAGATAAAAATATAGCTATGAGAAAATTATCAATGTTCATTAATATATTAGTGGTTTATTTATTTATTTTGTAAAATTTTCAACTGATTATAAATATTATTTATTGTTGAAATTTTTCTCCATGTTATAGTTTTTTAAGTTTTTATTTTAAATGTTTCTCGTTTGATTTTAATAGTTTGCATGTAGTTATTTTGTTTATAGTTTTGATTTTTGTGTTCTGAGTGAATGACTTATGATTTTTTATTTGTGGAATATTTTTTCTATTTATTTTATTTCATTGTTTTTCTTGTGAAATATTTTTTCTTATTCTATTTTTCAAAGTAGTTTTCAATATATTATTTTTCATTATTTTATAACATATTTTTTCATTATTTTAACGTTAATTTTTTTTGTGAAATATTATTTGATTTTAATCTAAATATCATAATGAGATAAATATTGTTTAAAAGTTTCTTTCAATTTTAAATATATAACATATTTATAAATAATATTAATTTCTATTATTTTTTTATCATAAATGGAATTTTTTTAAAAATATTATTTTTTATTTATATAGAAAAAATTTGAATTTAAATATGAATTTCATAAATATAATAACTTATGTTCCATACATAATATTTTTTATATATGAAATTTAATCAGATTAGGCTTATATCATGGAGATTATGTTATGAGTTTGAGAATGATGTTGATGATTTTTTTGGAATTTTTAAAATGATGATTTTAAATGAAAACAAATATTTATATCCATGCTTGAAATAGTTAAATATGACAAAGCTGCCCTTTAGATAAATAAAAGATGATTTATTTTTAAATTGTTTTCATCAAAATTAATGTTATTGGATGTGTAGTAGTGAAATTTGGTAGAACTAAATATATAATAATTATCGATATTTTCAACATGATAATTATAATAAAATTTAATAAATGATTCATTATATTAATTAAGAATCAAATGAGAAAACAAAGATGATAGCGAATCAATATGTTGTATCTAAAAACCACTATATCATGGGTCTTATTTGTAGTTTTATGATTAATATTTTGAAAAAAAATAATGGATTGAGAGGAAAGAGTTTCATTCTGATTTGGATGTTGATTAAATACATGCATCCTGAAGAAAATGATATTCCGTATTAACTTTATAATATGAAAAAATGTTATTCCCAGTGGGATTATGGTACCGAAATATTAATTCCTAAACCAATGAATCTGATTTATTTTACCCGAAATGTATAGGTACACTGGATTTTCATAAATTTGGGAAGTCACTATAATAGATGAAAAACAATTCATTTCTTTATTTATCAAAAACTATTTTTACCAAGAAAAAAACAATAAAATACTTTCATATTTTTATTATATAAATTTAAAATTTATTTTATGATACTAAAATGATTTAAAATGAATTGGATGTCATTCAGATGAGAGAATATAAAAATTAAATTACTCTATTCATATTAGTATCCACAATAGAATAAAAATGTTTTGAATTACATATATTCAAAAATGAATTTATATATCTCAGACATGAACATTGAATTCATGAAATGAAGAAATGTCATATATTTAATTGAAAAATTATTTCATTTATGATTATATTTAAAATTATAAAAATTTAGTAAATTGCAGAAACATATCACCCACATTATTATTGTTGGTAAACAAAAAAATCATTGAAAAATATTTATATTTACCTATATTGATTGATTGATGACTTTAAAAACATATTGGATGATGGTATCATAGGGTATTTTTATTTTAAAAAAGAACATTTTCAATTTCATGAAATGAATAAGTATAATATAAATAACATCCATGAATATTTAAAATTTTCATGATATAGTGTGATGGGGAAAATGCATAATTAATTTAAGAAGAAGATACATTATATTCAGGAATATAAAAGGTAAGAAAAATGGTTCACATTTTTTGTCAAATTATTTTATATGGATATATCTTAGTGAAATCATTAATGGGAATATTCCTTGTGCCATTAGGTTTACTAGATACACTAAGCGGGTGTGAAATTGTGTTTCCTCCCTTATTAATTTATTTTCAAAAGAAATTATCATATGTGATCGGAAATTATCATGATTTCCCTCTCAATATATACACTCTTACTTAAATTGGGATTTATAGACATAAATTAATTTAATCCCACCAGTTAATATTTAAATGTATGGCTTCAATGATAGATCTTGATCCTTACAGTACACAGTAATAAGCCCAATTTATATAATTTTTTGTAAATTATTTGGATTAATTGAATGTTATGGTCAATGAATCATCCTTTAAACCATGATTTATAACAACTAACATTCCCCCAATAGGTTTTATAGTTTATTGACTGTTATAATGAAAAAACCATCACCACATAATGACCGTGAATAGATATAGGTATATTAAGCCTCTTATGAAAGAGAATCCTATTCAGCTAATAAAAGAAATATTATATGAAGTCCCACTATATTATTTAGGAAATAAATAGAAATATTTTGTATTCTAGTTAGTATCTTGAATAATATTATACAAAACATTAAAAAAAATTTGAGGTAAAACAAAAAATACTTCTTATTCATCTATACTGAACACTTTAAACTTCTGTAGGTTCATTTTTAGATTGATCATGATCAAGGCTCTAGGGTCTCCAACTAGTTATTTTCAAAAAAACCCACTCATAATGATAATTCTCTATAGTCATCAACGTTAATTTATAAAATATTTTACTATCAATAATTCCATTCTTTTTATTTTATTTTAAATACTTGAGGCTATAATTATTTTTCCAATCTTTTAATTGTACCTTAAATAGTAATATTTTATATATTGTGTCTTTGATCATAAACCAAAATGACCATACACAAATTTAATCTTCACGATATTTAATGAATTTAAATCTATACAATTTCTCATGGATCAATTAATAATGAAATGTCATGTAAATTCCAAAACATTATAGGTTTGTGGGACAACAGAAGCACGTGGATGGGTGTACCCAACTATAATTTTTCGATTAAGAATGTTCAATATGAGATCTGTCAAGATCATAAATTGATAGAACATAAAAATAGAAAAAAGAAAGAAAAAATTTGTGATGTCCCATAACCATATAAGAGATCATCATATGTTTGTTATTATAAATTTAATAATTGAAAATAATTACCTTCATGAAATTCTCTCTTTGTTGATATTTCCAGTCATGATTTAATGTGATCTGTCATTGCATTGTATAATGAATGTGTTGGATTCTTCTAGTGGTGACCCACACGTGCTCCAAGTATCACTATATGTCATTTAAGGGATCTCTATGTTCTAGGGAAGAAGAGCCTTTACTTGAGTTGTCCTCATTTGATCGCCTTGAGAGACGCATCCAAAGTGCTTTGCTTAATCTAGTGGAAGAGGACCTCTCTTGTAACTAGAGAGCATTCACAGAAAAAATGTATTATATCTTGGATTGAGATCATTCTACAAATAAACTGTGCACAACCACAATGAATGGATAGGATTAATGAGAATAATGTAATTGGGAGTTATAATACACTAACTAATAAAATAAAATAAATACGAATAGTTATTTATTTTATTCATTTAATTCATAGTATGACCCCGTGTAAAATACTAGTGGTTGAATATTATTTTTACTTTACATGCACATAGATAATTACGCCTAATATTATTTATTTAAATAAATAATATTATTTCATAAAAATTCCCATAATACTATACAGTGCTTTTATTAATATAGACAATATGTACTTTTTGTTATTCCATTTTCCTTTATTTCATACCCCACATTTATTATACATTGAATGAATCCTATTTTTTGGTAAATAAATATCACTAAATTATTGTCTATTAAATATAATATTTTTCCTACAATATTTTCTATCGAGTAACTAGTGTCGAAGTAAATGCGACCAAGCATCCTGGACTATTTGTTAAAGCACAATCAGTAATTATCATTATATAACAACCATGCTCTTTATTTCACACATAAACACATTGTATTGAATAAAATATTCACATGATAAAAGATATAAGAATAATAGGTCCAGTTTCATTTGATCTCATGTACATTTCATATCAAATTTTAATTTAAAACACAATATCTTTGTTTGAAACTTCTTTTACCTAATCACAACATTCTTTCTTCTATAGAATTTCATAGTATAACCTAAGGACATGCATAAGAAAATGACAAGCTATAAATCCTAGTTTGTTATTAAACATGGAATAAAAATAAAAATGTACTACATGTTTAGAAATATGCATTTTAATGGAGCACTAGCGAAATATGAAAATAAAGGCTTGATATAGCATGATTATCATAACATGGAAATGTCAAAACAAAATTTTACAAGATATTATCATGAGAAAAGACTCACAGCACATGGATCTTGAGTAAACCTTAACTGTACATGAATTATCATGAGTAAACCATCATTTCACCTGACGTATCATGATACTAATCTTTACCCAATGCATTAGATCTCTATTAGGGTGCACCCTTTTTGATCATTTTATTTCATGGATAACGATGCCACATAGATCATACGACATTGATTCATTAAAAATAATAATTTATTCCATGAATAATAGGTGTGTAATAAATAAAAGGAAGTCTTAAATCAACATGTACATGTTCATAAATTTAAATACCCTTAATTGAGAAATGGGTACAGTATTCACTTACTTGATGAATTTGGGATGGAATTTTTTTTGTAACATCGATAGGATAACGACATCAAACAGAAATTGTAAAATGTATTTTTTAGAGAGAAAGGTATATCTCATCATTTATACATGAAATGGATAGTAATGGGGTTATGGAACATAATATCCCAACATATTTAATGGAATTTAGATGCATACTCTAAAAGAGTTTATTAAATGTAAATTTGGAGAGTGAAATTTCTGACTGAAATTGGCATGGTAATTCATGTACATGGGGGGAATTCATGATAGATAAAGAGGCCTATCATCATAACGAAATAATGAGGGAAGTATGGGAGAGTTTATAATCATTCCCCAACATTTTTATTGAAATTAAAAGGTATGACGACATTAATAAACATGGAAAAAATGAGAAAGGTTGAAATCCCATACTTGGAAGTGTGATCCCAAAGGCTTGGTAGATGTTTTAGAGGGGATTCATGGGAGCATAGAGTTCCTTGGAAAGATTATGGAGAGAGTAGGGCCAAGATGCCATGAGCTTCAATGGCTTTTAGTGAAGTGGAAGTGGGATATTGTGTCAGTTTATATAGGAAAATGGATGAATTTCTTTATTATTTTGGTTTTGGACACCAAACCTTAAACTAATCAAAACCACAATCCAACTAATGATTTTCCCAATGGTTTTATCCAAAGGGGAGTGGAATAAATTATAATATATTTTCAATGTCCAAACATCATAATATATTTTTGTTGCTTATGTGGAGGTAAGTCACACTCTCAAGGAAATCATATTACAAGTTAAAATGTTTTATAAGTCTTGGAGGGTCCACTAAGGAACCATAAAATTAAACAAAAAAATATAGAATCATATTAATTTAAAGTTAAAAATTATATTTTTTTACATCCCATTTATAGAATTTTATTACATCACTCTTGGGTAATTATGAGGTGATAAAATAAATTGTATATCTAAATGATATTTAATTTTGACCC
Organism: Viscum album; assembly: GCA_963277665.1. NCBI lineage: Eukaryota > Viridiplantae > Streptophyta > Magnoliopsida > Santalales > Viscaceae > Viscum > Viscum album. The sequence goes on along the minus strand of OY728122.1, from coordinate 1,503,256,330 downwards.
AAAATTTCAATTGTCTCAAAAAATTAGTATAATTTCATAAGTGGATAAATTTACATCATGATTCCAAAAAATAATATAAATTATATCTAAATAATTATCTATGTATTTGAATTTTTACTTTTCAAATAAAAATTGACAGTTATAGAAACTTCATGGGTTTTGTCAAACACACCTTTGAAACCCCAATAAAAATTACAATTGTATTGATAAAAGTTATATGATATTTTATATTTAATAAAAATTAATATTGTAATAATATTTTATTAATATTTTATTTAATTAAAAAATCCATTAATTAACTAAAATATATTTCTTAATGGAATATTAACTAATAAAATACTATTTGTACATTAAAAAGTATTTACAAAGTAAAAATAATAACTTGAGTGTACATTCATTATTCAATAAAAAAATAATTCACATAATCAAAGTTTCAGAGTCTAGTTACATAACCCATTATAACACCCGCATATTACCTAAGTAAGGAGTGTGATGGTGACAAACTATTGGGGTGGCTCAGATAAAATCACTTGGGTGGTAATCTTTATCAACATCCACTTTTCATGTATGAGACTACTTTCAATATTAACGTGTTTAAGTTCATATTGGGCTTGGTAAAGAGAGAAGACCACTGTCACTAAATCCATTCTGAGCTCTAAAAAATGGGTTTCAAATGTAGCAGTTCTATTGGATAAGGCCATCACATCCTTTGTCTGAGTAAAATGGATTTGTAAAAGCCCAATATTTATACAAATCATGTTATCGTCATTCAATTGATATATTATAGAAGAAAAAAATCATAATTGAAGATTGAAATCCAAAATCATAAAACTGAAGAAGTGAATATGTTATATAACAATTTTATATAACAATTCATTTAATTAGATCAAGAGGAATTTTATTTAATAAATTTTTGGGTCATTACAATATACCCCCCTTATGAAATGTCACCCTTGAAATTTTCTTATTCGACACTAAAACAAATGAGGGTAACTCTGCTTCCTCACTTCCGCCAATTCCCACATTGCTTCTTCATACATATGGTTTTTCTACAACATCTTGATGAGGGGAATTGCCTTATTTCATATATACTTTTCCCCATAATATAATATCTTTATCGTCTTACCTTCATAGAAGTTTTCATTCTCCAATTGTACATCCTCTGGATTGTTTACATGCAATGGGTCTAGTATGTACTTCCTCTGGATTGTGTACATGGAAGGGATTATGCTTATTGATATTCCACTTCTCTAATGCAATCAAGGATCTCAAAAGTTGTGATGTACATTGTAATAAGAATTCCATTCTTCCAAATTCTCTTAACTCTCTTCCATGGTGAAATGTGGAGGAATACCATTCCACCCACCTCAAACTCTTGTTCTCGTCGATGATTATCAACATAGCTCTTTTGTCAACTCTGATCATCTTTAATGTGTGGCATGATGATCTTAACTTAATCCACCATTTCATTAACCATTTATGGACCTACGAGTTTTCCCTCCCCAACTTCATCCCAAAATGTCGGCGTTCTCCACCTATTCTCATAAATGGATTCATTAGAGTCCATTTGGATGCATGAGTGGATACTGTTATTGTAAGAGAACTCAACCGGTGGAAGATGTTGATATTATCCTCCATTGAATTCCTTTGACCATGATCTCAACATTTCTAAATGTGTTTGGATAGTCTGCTCAGATTTTCCATCAGTATGAGGATAATAAGCCGTACTAATGATTAGCTCAGTACATTGATCATGTTGATGACTCCTCTAGAACATTGGGGTCAATATTGGATCTTGATCATATATAATAGATAGTTGAACTCTATTTGGCATTACCACTTCTATGATGTATACCTGTCAATGTTAATCAATGGAAAATCCACTCTCATTTTAATTATATGTGCAGAGTTTGTAAGATGATCCACAACAACCTAGACAACATTGTTTCCTTTAGATGTCTTATGAATTCCTTTGAAAATTTCCATGGTTGTGTTCTCCCATTTCAATGCAGTTATGGGTAATGTTTTCATCATCCCCTTATACTAGTTCCTCTCAGCCTTTACTTACTAAAATATAATTCACATTGATATATACTCAAATATCTCCCTCTTCATGTTATATATCCAATAATGCTCTTGTAGATCTCAATACATCTTTTTTCATGGGTGAATGGATACATTTGAAATATGTGCTCATCAAAATGTTCATTCTTTAAAAATGGATATGATGGAACACATAGTTTTATCACAAATCTCATAATTCCCTCTCATTAACATTAAACTCCAATAATTACCCTTTTCTGATAGATTCCACTTTCTTCTGAATTCCCACATCATTAATTGATCATCCTTTATCCTTTAAAAAATAGTTGGTAGAGAAATAATTTGTGAAAATATTGATGATGTTCCCTTAATTATGATTCCCATGTCAATATTAAAAAAATAATGGAATATTAGATCCTTTTCAATAATCATAAATGATTTAATCAATGGGTCATTTCTACTTAGATCATCTGACACCTTGTTTTCATTCCCTGTGTAGTAATGGATTGAGAAGTCATAGTCATTGATAAGCTCTAAATATCTTAATTTTTACATGTTCTACTCATTCTATGTGAATATATACTTTAGGATTTAGTGATCTATATATATTTCACACCTCTCACCAATGAGGTAATGATACAAAATTTTTAATGTGATGAATAATTTATCCAGATCTATATCATGTGTTAGAATGTTTTTCTCATGAAAATTTAATTTAATTTTACCATATGCAACAAATTTTTCATTTTTCATCAAAACACATCCCATTCCCTTTTTCAAAGCATCATAAAATACCACTAATGTTTTTCCACTATTGGGTAGTGTGAGTAGCGGTGCCCTGATAAGCCTCCTTTTTAGCTCCATGAAGCTATCTTCACATTCATCACTCAAATAAAACATTACTCCCTTCTAATTTTTTGGGTAAAAGGGTTGGGAAATTATGAAAAATTTCTCACCAATTGGTGATAATTTACAACTAACCCTCGGAAGCTACAAATATCTCTTATTGATGATGGCCTCAATCGTCCCACAATTGCAGCTATCTTAGAGGGATCCATTGATATCCCATTTCTTGTGATGATATGACCCAAGAATGATACCTCCTTAACTATAACTGACACTTGTTGTATATTGAATAGAGCTTATCCATCCACACAGTATCTAGTACAGTGATTAGATACTCCTCATTCTCCTCTATGGGTTTTGAGTATATCATAATGTCATCTCTATAGAATAGCAAAAAAATTACGATGCAATCTCCAACGACTTTATTCATCTTATCCATGAAGATTGCTGGATCATTAGTGAGTCTGAAAGGCATTACTATGAATTTATAGTTTCCATGTCTTTTACGAAATGACGTCTTGTGGATATCCTCATTCTTCACACATACTTGGTAATATCTGGAGCACAAATCCACCATGGGGAAGTATTTTCCTCCACGTAGAAGTATTGAATAAGTCATCAATTAATGGAAGATGATACATTCTATTATTATGGACTTTGTGGAGCTCATGATAATCAATGAAAAGGCTCATCGACCCATCCTTCTTCTTGACGAAGAGGTCTAGTGAACCCCATGCTAAATCCCTTGGTCATATAAACCCCTTATCTATATTCTCTAGTAGTTGTTTCATCAGCTCCTCAAGCTCCACAACAACCATTATAAATGGAGCCCTAGATATTGCAAATTCACCAAGTAAAAGATAAATTGAGAGTTAAACATATATTCTAGGAGGAAGACGTGGAAATTATTTGTGAAAAACCTCAGTGAATTCCTTCACAATAGGCATGTATTCAAGGATGGTTTCATGATTAGACACAATCATATGAGCCTGATACGTGTTCTCATTGGGCTCTAATATACTCGATTAACATGATGGTGAAAACAATTATTCATCAGTCAAACTGTACTTGTACAGAATTGGGGGTCGATTTTCCATATAGAGATTTATTTCCCACTCATGGAAATTTCTGTTGGCCCTTTTAGGAAAATACAATCTATGCAAATAATTCTATCAAATTCCACCAATGGGAGTATGAAGTGGTTTTCTAGGAAGTTCAATCCAAATATTATGACAGTGAATGAGTTATATTCATGGGATGAAATGATTGCCCCATTTTCCATTCTCGCTTACATCTTTCCTCCCATGAATTGTTGTGATGTTTAATTTTTTCTACTAAAAATCTGGGATATAAAATAATGTGTAGAACAGGAATCCAAAATTATGTTCACAATTCATGAATGAATAACTAGTGTACCTATCACCACTTCATTTTTAGGGTTCACTTTAGTGGTAGTGATGGAAAAGGATCACCCATTCAACCTTAGAAGTTGTTGGTTGCCTCAAAAAACCATTGAATTTGGGCACTAGTTTGCTAAGTTCCCTTATTCAATGATTTGGAGGAAATGAATAACACATTTATGGTCAAATATAGTGTTTCTCTCCTTTGTCAAAGTCAAAGGTTTTTCATGTCTACAGTTAATGGCTAGGTTCCCTTATCTTTCACACCTAATGTATTTCCTTGTTTCCTTAAGGAAATTTTTCAGGGTTCCTTATTCTGCACCATTGGAAAGTGGGGTGAAAGATTTTATTAGCACCATTGGATTTATCCACCAGAACAATATAATTGAAGTCCACCTTATACTTTTTATCCCCATGATACCCCTGATATTTTCTGATCTCCATTTTGACGTCGGGGGTGCATAGGACAATTTCCTCATAGCTCTTAAAGTAATATATCACTATGGATTTAAGTAGGCTAGGTTTTATCCCACCAAATAAGCGGTCAATCTAGCATTCAGGGATAATGACAAAGCTAGAGGCATGTTGTGAATGATTTGTTACGATTTCTTGTTACACTATGATGGATTTATCTTCTTTTTTTCTTAAGGGAAAGGAAGTCCCTTTACATCATAAGTCGGAGGGTTAAAGGAAAATATTTGTCAAAAACATTTTCTGGAAATCCTTCCATTCCAACACCTTGATCTCCTCCTCAAGCGTCATATTTTCAGATAATGTCCATCATTGATCTAATTTACCCCCATCTAATAAGCAGCCTGATGACTGTTATCTTTTTCAGAACATTGACATATAGATATCACCTTCTCAATGGATTTGATCTATTGTTATTTGATTGAGGGATCAGATGATCCATTATAAGTAAGTGGTCATTGTCTCATGAAGCTCTCAATTGTGAATTTATTTTTGTATGGGGGATTGAATGTTTCACTTGACCCATGTTTATGTTCACTACTTGAGTTAACTGAGAGAGTATCTTGACAATGTTTAGGACTCCCACTCCATTCAGATTAGGCATCTCATTAGAACAGTCGTCACATTGATCTTAGCATCGGCTGTTAAATCGAGTCCTACTATCACCATAGATTATATGGTATAAAAGGAAAGATAAGGGTAACACAAAAAGGTTAATACAAAGCCAAAAAATAGATTACATATAAATTACTTTTATTTCCTTAATGTATTAATTTATTCAAATAAAATAATATTATAAATGATCTACTTCCAAACATACATTTATGGGAATTTTTTTATTACCTTAAAAATTGTTCATACTAAGAATATTAATTTACCAAAATGTATTCCTCGGGAGTGTCGTAACCAAGATTTCTGCATGGCTTGTTGTTATGCACCGGTTCCCTTCAATTCTAGTTCAATGTAGTGAATTAGGGTTTTACAGCTAGATACTCATGCTCCAGAGCCACCTCGACCTGCTCGTTTTCATAAAGGGTTTTATTTTGTGGATAAACCACTTAATCAATTGTCATAAAAATAAAGGTATCCTTTTATTATGATTTGACTTATACTTAAGGCTTTCAATTGTGTTTTCTATTCATAATCCCAAATTTAGCTAAACATATCCTTTGATACCAACTATAACAACCCTCCTCTTTATTTCACAAATAAACATAATTTATTATGGTAAATATTCACTTGATACAAGATATAAGTTCAAGCGGTCTAGTGTATTTGTGGATTATGAACATTACATATCAACATACAATATAAAACACAACATCATTATTGAAAAAATCTTTTACATGACCACCACATTCCTTCATACTAAAATTGAACGAGATAACCTGAGGACATGCATAAGAAAAGGGTGAGATATAAATCTCATTAAGGGAGTGAATAAGGAATAACATGAACAATATAGAACATGTTAGGAAATAGGAATACAAATTTTGTATAACAAAAACATGAACATAAATTCATGATATATCATAATTATCATAACACATAAATGTAGCAACATTTAACATGATATTAGCATGAACCACTTGTCATTCCACATAGAGCATTAGAAAAACCTCATTGAAAATGAATTATATTGTGTAAAAACTAATTTTAGTTGATGTATCTTGATACTAATCGTTACCCAATTCACTAGAGTGGCATCAGGGAACACCCTTGTAAATCATTTCATTTCATAAATCTTGGTTCCACATAGATCATACGACAATGATTCCTCAATCATCATAATTTATTCCTTGAATAAGTGTTGAGGAATATATAAAAATAAGTCCTCTTTAAAATAGTACATGTGCATAAATGTAAATAAACATGATAGTTAAATGGGAATGGTATTAACATACCTAATGATTTAGGCATGGAATATTTTGATGTAACTTCAACAGCATAACAACATCTAATAGAAATCAAAAAAAAAATGAATTTATGATGGATAAAGGGGTATCTCATAATTTATACATGAAATGGACTTTAAGGGGATCATGTAACATAATATCCCAACAAATGTAATGGAATTAAATGAATAATATAAAATAATTTCTTGAATGTAAATTAGGAGAGATAAATTCCTTACATAGTTTTGGCATAGTAACAGGTGTACATGGGAGGCATTAATGGGGGAGAAATAGGTCTCTAATAATTCAAAAAATAAGGATGACAGTATGGTAATGGTGGAAATATTACCCCAACATTTTTAATTGGAATTAAAATTGAATAACAACATAATGAATCTTGGGATAAAATGAAAAATGAAGAAATCCCTTACATGGAAGTGTGATTCCAAAGGCATAGGAGATGCTTGAAAGAGGATTCATGGGAGCTTGGGGATCCTTGGGAGGATTAAGAGAGAAGGAAGAGGTTTTTTGGGATCCAATGTCTTTGAGTGAATTGGAAGTGGGAAATTAGGTGGGTTTATATTTGAAAAGAGAGGGAATTCATTATTGCTTATATTTTGGACACCACACATTAAACTAATCAAAACCAAAATCCAACCCATGATTTTTACCCATGGTTTTACCGAAGGGGGGTCTAATTTTTTTTTATAATTCCAACATCCGATGTTCATAATATATTTCGCTTTCTTATGTAGAGATGAGTCACACTCTCAAAGAAATAATTTAAAAAGATAAAATGCTTTATAATTATTGGAGTGTCCACTAAGGCACCATAAAATTAAATAAAAACAAATCTAAAATCACATTATATTAATTTTCAAACATATATTTTCCTATAATTAAATTTATTTTATTTTATTAAATCAATAATTGGTCATTATGATGTCATAAACTGCAATATATATTAAAATAGTATTTATTTTTTAAACAAAAAGTCAACTGTCTTAGAGGATTATGAAAAAATAACCATTGGATAATTTAGACATACTGATTCCAATAATAATATTACTTTTATCTCAATGATTTATTAAATATGTGATTTTTTATTTTTAAAATAAAAACCTACATTTATCGAAAATTCAGGTGTTTTTTCCAAAACAACTTTCAACCCTGAATAAAAAATAAAATTATATTCAATAAAATTTTACAATTATTGATATTTAATAAAAATTAATTTAGTAATAATATTTTATTAAAATATTATTTAATTCAAAAATCCATTAATTCATAAAAAAATTCCCTAATTTAATATTAACATAAAATACAATTTATGTTTTAAAAACTATTTACAAATTAAAATAATAAAATGAAGGTATATTCTTTACTCTATAAAAAATTATGAAAATAATCATATTGATGGGGTCTTGTTACATAATCCCATATAACATCCTCATATGACCTAAGGGTAAGGAGTTAAATAGTGATAGACTCTTGGGTGGATCAGATAATATCTCTTGGGTGGTAATCTCTATAAACATCCACTTCTCTTGTATGTTGTTCTGTTAAAGCATAAACGATTGACACTCAGCTTGGGCTTTGTCAAGAGCAAAGCACAGGGATGCTACCTCTTTTCTAAGCACTAACAAATGGTATTTTTATGGATCAATTCTTCTATATGATGCCATTGCTTCCTTTGTATGAGAAAATTGGATTTGTTAAAGCCCTATATTTATAATAATATTGTGATCAATGTTCAACGTCTATATAAGGAATTATATCAATTTTTAAAAATATATTGAAATCCAAAATCTTAAAAAAATGAAGTGAATTTGTTGTATAACTATTTTACATAATAACTATTTATATTATATAAAGAGGAATCTTAATTGATAAAATTTTGTGTCGTTACACTTTATTCCACACATTAAATGAATATTTAAATGAGATACATGGCCACAATTGTTGTCAGACCCACTATAACTCTTTCTCAATGGAGTGATATATAGGCTACGTAATGTAAAAGGTTAGCATCTTGAAAAAATATTAGAAACCCCTAGAGAAATATGTTAACACCACAAATATGTGTCACCTCCTATGAGCGCTCACAGTGTAATGTAATCCCATTGTCTCAATATATCAAATCAAACGAGTTGAATGCTAGTGCCATCAACCAACAGGCTCAATTATTATTTCATTGAATTCCTCAAGTATAACATGACCATTGCTCACCTTGGACATGTATTTATTTATGTTATATCAATTCCATCAATGGGCTTGAGATATAAAATTGCTTCATGGAATAGAAGCGACAAATCCATTCTCGCGTTATCTATTAATGTGATATTACTTGTGTTGCACCCATCATATCCTACCTCGCTATGTATTATGTGTCATAGTAGTTTTCATCGATATATCTAATTTATTGAGTTGTAATACCAATTATTAAAACTCATAATGTACCAGGCCCAATACACATGTCATAAGATAGGAACATCGAATGACACAAGGAAATGTGTGTTTCCTATTAGTGGGTCTCATTCTCAAAATATCCTTCTAGATATCACGAAGGGTTCACTCCATGAGAAGGTTCCTCCATGATTAATTTTTACTCACCCCTAATGAAATTTAATATTTGTGTCCCTCAAATAACATCATCCAGATATAGAAAAAATATTCCATAATAGTGTTATGCCACTTCTCGGATCCCATCATAGATGGGATCCCAAATGACCTTTTAGTGCTACAAATATCCTTAAGATATTATCACATTCATTGTATCGAAGTATAAAAATCAACATTGGTTATATTTGTATTTATTTTTAAATCCACCAATACCAGATTATCAAAAAAAATGAAGTAGTTGGTTCTAGGACACCAACTCCAACAGACTCTCACATAGACTAGAGGCAACTTCAAATATCCTTTAACTCTTCAGCTCTCACAGGATATTCATGCTTCTTCTAATATATTCCTTTATTCATGTGGTCTACCATGTTCACTTAAATTGAAACTCTTCTCAGTGTATCATCAACCATTTGATAGAAATCCCTTCGAGAGATGATACATTCTGAGAATGTTTTTTGTCTGTTGATGTGATCTTGGTTCTTTTTCCAGATCCACTACAGCAGTATAATCACAGTACAATGTCATAGGTTCCTTATATATATGTATCACATAAAGCTATTATAAAAAAATCCAAATCAATTTGGATATTGTATATGCATTAAAAGATTTTATATATTCACACTCTACTGTAGAATCGGAAAAACAAGATTTTTGAACTTTCCTATCTCACAGCTCATCCGTTGAGACATAAATAACATTCCTGATTGCAACTTCAAATTGTTCATATCTGATTAGAAACCATCATCAACATTCCCTATTATGACAATCTCATCATCTTATCCATTGCTTAGGGGGCATATCATTAGTTATTATAATATACATAAGGATAGTCTTAATAACACTCTAATGTTATTCTCCTATATCTTTTATTATATCTTCCTACCATGATCTATTCATAGGAAACATCAAGCCTTGTACTTAGCTTGGAATACATGATTTATCCTATATCTGATGTGTATTAGATCCTACTCATCCTATCATTCGCCTATTAGGCCTAAGGACACATTCTCTTAGAACGACATAAGCCACATGAAAATAGAACCAATCCCCTATTAGATTTTTCCATTCTAAATATTTTTATTAAATGGTCAATGTATGTACTCTGAAAATGTCCAAGAAGCCTCTTAGATCTATCAAATATTATCTTTATCCATAAAATGTAGGCCTCTTCGCCTATGTCATTCATAGAGAAACACTTTTTCCACACGTTCTAAACTGAAGGTAAGACTAGTAATTCAGTTACAACAAGTAATATGTCTTCAAAATATACTATCAGGATAACAAGATCGTTCCTAATAAACGATGTAGAAACACAAGGATTTCATTACTTATTCATGAATCCAAATTCTATTATTTCTTTAACTCACCAAATGATTAATGTCCTGGATGCTTTCATTAATCCATAGATGTATTTCGACATCATGGAAACATGTTTGGCCTCACATAGTGTCACAATCCCCTCTGGTTGTGTCATATTGACAAATAATTGAAGGTTTTCATTAAAGAATTATTTTTGGAAATCCATTTTATTAATCCTGTTTTCATGTTTAGCTATAATTGAAGGTATGATTATAAATGATTTAAAAATAGAGAATGGTGAGATGGTTTTATCGTAGTCATTTCCTCAATGCTGGATGAATCCTTTCGCCACTAGGCATTATTTTAATGGTTCTAAATTGACATTACATGTCCAACTTTCTATTGAATTCCCATTTGCATCCAACATGATTTACATCAACTGGATCATCGACTACAACCCATACATGGTTTTAATACATTGGATCCTTTTCATAATTCATAGATTCTAGCCATCTTACATCTTCTAATCACTCTACATATTCTGTTTAGGAGAGAAGTTCATCATCATCAAACAATAATTATTCACCGTACTCAGTGGCTAGGAATCCAAATATCTATAGTTACCATACATCTCATGAAATCCTACACAATACTTCTTTTTCTGGATCCTCTTCCATGGGGACCTGTGGAACTTGTTCATATACCAACTCCTGTGTATCTTGACCATCAACTTCATTGAAGTCAATATTTCCTCCACTATCCTTATTGAGGATTGTCTCCCTCTCATGATGGATTGATTGTCTAATGACAATCATGTTCTTATATGAAGGGTTATATTGGTAATTTTTATTTAGTTTCGATGGGATATACTATAAAGACACACCTCATGCCATGGGGTGATGGTTTGTCTTTTAAGAATCCCTTAACAAATTCCTATCATCCCCATTCATTTGTGTGAAAAAATGGGTTTATTTTCTTCCCTTAAATGAGGGAATTCCATTTGAATACTGAGTTAGTACTCAGTATAATGTTTATGTTACAGTTTGTAAGGAATATCCCAAAAAGGATAATAGAAGATCTACATGACTGATCATCAACCTCACCATGTCCAACAAGGAATGGTTTCTCCTTTCATTAACAACATTACACTATGGTGTATAAGGAGGACTGAGTTGAGATTGAATCCTAGACTCTTGTAAAATGTAGATGAACTCATGGTTCAAATATCATTCACCTCGATAATATTGAATCTTCTTTATCTTATTACCAAGGTGATTCTCTACTTCACTTATGAGTTCCATAAATTTCTCCAAGGACTCTGACTTATAAATCATTAATTTTATGTAGCCATATCTACTCAAAACAATAGAAAATGAAATGAAGTAATAATATCCAGATCTATATTCTACTAGAAATAGTCCACACAAATCCATGTGTAATAATCCTAGATGTTCAATGGCCCTTTCACGCTATCCAAAAAAATGTGGATTGGTCATTTTCCCTTATGAACAAGCATAAAATATATCAAGTGGTGGTATCATAGTAGTGTCAATATAATCTTCTCAGAAGAGCATTGTCAAACATTTCTCAATTACAAGACTGATATGGTGATGCCACAACCAGGTGTTGTATTAGTCATGTGAGTTTTTTTGGTTATCGATTTATAACACTTGGTTTTCATAATTTATTACACACAAACCATTATTTAAATGCATCACACCCTGTCATAAAATGTTCTTTTAAATCAAAAAACACTTATTTCCATACAAGAATGTATGTCCATCTATATCCAATCATGATATATATATTTTTTTCATGGTAACACTAGGTAAAAAATAACAATTTTGTAAAACCAAATGAATCCCAATTGGTGATGAGATATAGTAACCCCCATTGGAAAAATATCCAGCCTCACATCATATGCAGCTCAAAGATCCACCTCTCCTTTATAAATCTCTCTAAATCTACATTGTTCTTTCATTTGAGAGATATGTGAGCCCCAAAAGTGGTGTCTAATACGCAATGTGAAGAAATGAAAATATTGATCTCGATAATGAATTCACATTTAGTGTCCACATTCTTCTGGGTGCAATTTCTCTTCTAATGGCCTGGCATTCCACATGATAAACATATCGCCTCCCATAACTTTCCCTACCTCTGGATCATCTCTTTATTAGAGGGATAATGCTCAGGGGTTTCAATGACTTTATAAAACCCTGGCCCATTTTCCTTGTCCATCTACATTTTATTCACCATAAGGACTATGGGATTGTCCTACCCTATTCCATTATCTGCCTGGTGAATTATGGTCATATGTTCTGATAGATTCTTTACATTATTTCTCATGATTTACATGACAATGAAGCTTGAGAAGGTTGTAGGCAGAGATGTCAGGATCATATATATACACAACTCATCCAAGAATGTAATCCATGAGATATCTAGGCATTAAATGTTTCCAATAATCTCTACTACATGAGGCCCATTTGTGGTAGAATCTCCATGCTTATTTGTGAAGAGAGAATTGGAGATCTCATATCTCTCATGTCTCAAATTCTCCGGATTGAGATCCTTAAGGTGAGACATCATGTTGTACGCACCATGTTTTCATGTTTCATTAAGAGATTATTATACATGGACTATGGCATGAAACGTTTGAAATTTTTGGCATCATCAAAATGTTTCATATAGAGAGATATTTCCTCACCACTCACCTCATTTTCAGGAGCAACTGGAATAGGCTCCTCCAACACATAAATTTTACTCTTGTAGCGAAGGATGACACGTAATGAAGTACCCCAATTTTTGGTATGTAACTCTAATATGATTCTTTCATGGTTATAATGTTTAAGGGTGATGAATGGGAGAGTCGGGTGAACATTTGACGTAGTTTTGAGGAAAATTGGAAGTCACACAGGTGTGACATGATTGTTCTAAACATGTGTCCAAATAGTGTGTAATCGGTCCTCTTGAGGTAGTGGATTTAGAATGGTCGGATCGCGATTAGGGAGACAATGTGAGGGTCTTCCTAGGCAGTAGCTAATATATGGTTGTGACATGGTTTGTCGAACCGTGTGAATAAATTGTGCTGATGGTCTATGTGAGATCCAAAAAATGTGTATCTCACAGGTTTTGGCCTCTAATTCACTCTTTTTTTACATAAGCATCCATATATTGGTATTTTGCCACTCCTAAGTCAAAATAAGGTTCTTCCAATGAACCGAATGCAATCCAAAGGATTTCCATGGTGAATCGATGCTACATTTTGAGGTATGTGATCGTTCTTCATCATTCTTGATCATTTTCATAGATCTACATATCATCGTCTCTTGGTTTCTTAGATCTATTCCCATTATGGGTAGAGATAGGTGTGTGGATTTCAAATATGATGAAATTTTTTCTTGATCATTCTATTAGAAGATGTCTAAGGAAGGTTCGTGGATAGTCGATCTGTTTGTCTAGTGAGTTCTTTATTCTTTGGGGTTTTCATCAAAACAGTAGAGGTTTGAGGCTTAATTATCGATCACACAAATTAGAACTGATTGGAATGCTTTCAAATTGAATGTGAGTTGTTTAATTGATTATGAATTGGTTAATTAACACTTGTTGGAAACCTACTTGAGTGATGGTTGTCAAATCTGGTAAATTGGGGATTTTAAATGAGTTCTCTATATCATGGTTTTAAAATATTTATTTTAAAAAGGGATTTTTCTAGATTTTTGACAAATAAATGGGAATAGATTTTTTGAATAAAGGTGGAACATTTATTGAAATGAAATGTTTCATTGAAATTGGTTGGGATTTTGTTTTCAATATAAGTACAGTTATATTGAAGGGGTTTATTTTGGTAATGGAAATATTTGGAATGAATGGTGTTGGGGTGAGTTCATGCTTAATGAGACCCAATAGGGGATGAGTACCGTTAGGGTATGAGGGAAGTGATCCTAGGTCAGGGGTGTGTTTCATTGGGACACAATGTAATACGACGAGAGTTGTCTCATGAATATGGAACTTCCAAACAAAGCAAGAAAGTGTATTTGTGTTAGAAACAATTGAATTTGTATGCCCAAGGATAAGAATAATTTTTTAGGGTTTTATAGAATATTTTTCTTGAAAAATAGGCTTCTTGAAATTTTTTTCATTTTGTTTTGTTTTCACATGGTTGAAAATGATATTTGTAATTTTATTATATTATTTTATAAACTATTTTGTTAAATTGTTTTATATAAACTATTTTATATAAATGTGATTACAATTTCTATCAATGTGGCATGAGAAGGGTAGTCAATGGGGAAATCCAACTATGTTTTATAGTCACCCAAGCATTGTCACTCTGCTTGTTTTGCAGATTCTATCTTCTGGGATATGGGAAAATGAATGGTTTCCCACGTTTTTAGGACAAACTCATGATATTTAGAGTATTCATTGATTGTGGAGCTCAAATCATGAGTATCATGGAGTCTTATGACCTCTTGAGAGTCTTGTGTTGTTCATACACTATTTACATTGATACTAGTTCAGTCTTTCGTTTTTGCACACTTTGACATTGTTTTGAGATACATGATGTTGTTGAGTTGTGTATTTTTTGTTCATGCCTTATTTAGTTAATGATTTTTCTAGGGTTTATTGGTTTATTGGTTTATTTACTAATGGGTAAATCGTCCACTCCAATTGTATTTGAACAACTTTGGCATTTATTTTCAGCCTTTGGAATTTTGGGGATGTTTATTAAGGCCATGTAATGACTTCTTGTTCTATCAAGCAAATGGGATTCAGAGGGTCATAACAAATTGAATCAGATTAGTCCTTCCATTGAGGAACAAATGTTTTAAACTTGTTTAGTCCTTGCCTAACAAGTAGTAAATAATGTTCTTATTCATGGATATGAAATTATTTGTTGTCTACTCCATGGTTTGGAATTTTATAATGGGGAATGATTTTTGGAACATGGGATGTACATCATAAAAGGTCATAGCTAACCCATTTATGTTGAACATCATGTTACTGGGGAGTTGGGTACATAGGTGTTTGGAGACACTTCCCAGAAATAGGAATCTCATTGTCATGGGTTTAGACACTGAGATGGGGATGACATGAATTGTAGAGGAATGAATTACCACCATGAGAAAATACATAATTTATAAAAATGATTCATGTTGTTAAAAAGTGGTGTTTGATTGAAAATTTATTAAATTGTTTTTCAAATGAAAAATTTCAAAAAATTAAGTCCATATGGTATTATTAAAATTGTTTAATTTTCAAAATTAATGTTGAATGTCTTTTTTAAAATGGTTTAAACCTGGAAAACAGTATTTTTTGGAAAAAATGTTGTTATTGTTGATGTGATAGATTTTGAAATGCTAATCCATTCGTTTCTAGAGAGTGCGATTGATGGATTTCATTATTGGTTTAGGAAATGTAACCTAGTTGGCATTGTAAAAGCCAACCCGAAGAAGTTATGGGGAATGTGGTGTCACCTGAACCACACTTGAACCAAGAGCTATTTCTGAGTTTTGTGGAATCTTTTCATGATGTTGATTTAGAGAATTGGAGGAATGAACCATGTAATGTGGATCATACCATCCGGTTCATGAAGCATAATCCATGTAACATATGTGGTGATGTTGAACCTGAGAATGTGGAGGTATGGTTCAGTATGATGAATTGTATCTTCAATTTCATTGGAACACCAGTGGAGCTAAAGGTCAAGTTGGAGAAATAAAATCTCATGGATCTGGCACACCAGTGGTGGGATTTAGCAGTGCATGATAAATTTGATGTAGGCCTTACATGGAATTATTTTGAAGAATTTTTTAACAAACAATTCTATCCTCACACATTCATGATCTAAAAAATGATGGACTTCTTCAACCTGAAATAGGAGAGTATCTCTATCATGGAATATGCGGTTATGTTCAGTGAATTTTTTCCATTTTGAAAAAAGAGGTTGTGGTACATTCCTTTTTGAAGGAACTTATCTTTAAAACGAGGCTATGGTAAGAGATTTGAACCATGATTTCAGTGCTCTATATTATGGATTATACAGAGATGGTGAATAGATCAATTGTGGATGAATGTGATATCTCGGGATCTATGATAGGATGTACGATGATACCCACATGGAATGGTGGGAACTCAAAGGATCGGTGTATGAAGAAAAGGGACACCTATTTCCAAGGTGGAAGTCGAAATCAGATGGTAGGACCCGGGATCCTTCCTCTATGACCCCAGAGAAAAGAAGGTTTCTTTCAACGTCGTTCGCTCAACCACATATCGCGAGGGTGTATGAAAAAATTTATACCATGTAATATTTCAACAATATGGGGCATCTATAGTGATACTATCATAGTGCTCCAAGGTCTACTACTTGAGACACTTTCCAAGAGTTTCCTACATCGTACGCTTGAATAGGACGATGGCTACATAATTAGTCTCATTAATAGAACAGAGCTAGCCATAGTGATTATAGAAACGTAATGAAACATCAACTAGGGAAATATCAGCAAGGAAAAAAAGAGAACAGTGTAGAGATGAAGCATTTGTTTAACATTTTCTAGTATCACATTGACTATTTTAGTAGAAAAAATTGTTTCATGACTAGGGAATCCCTCGAGAATCTCTTCAGAGGAGAGATGATGGTTATGATAGGTGAAAAGAGTGTTTTTTTCATCGACACTGGGAATGATCCCTTTCTATTTTTCAGCGTTTCCTTTGTAATCAATGATGATATTAAAGAAATTAGTTTTTCAGAAATTGTAGATCAATTTCTAGATATATTTCTTGAGAACCTCTATGGGTTACCACTTTAAGGGTAGTGGAGTTTACGATGGATCTCCTTCTAGGTTCCAGTAATATTTCCATTCCATATAATATGATTACTCCAATAGAGTTATAGGTATTTATGATGCAGTTGGAGGAGCTAGAAGGAAAGGGTTTCATTCGACCAAGTTCTTCTTTTTGGGCATCACCAATTTTTTATGAAGATGTTAGATGGAAGTATTCAGTTTTTTATTGATTATCATAATCTTATCCATGTTATGATAAAGAAATTATATCCACATCCACACATTGATGATCTTTTCGATCAATTATGGGGAGATTAGTTGATCTCCAAGATTTACTTGTGATATGGATATCACCAATTGTTAGTTTGGAAAGAATATATTTCTAAAATAGCTATTAGATGTAGATATTGACACTACGAATATAAAGTTATGCATTTCGGTCTAACGAATGAACCAACAGTCTTTCTTTGATTTGATAAATTGGATATTTTAGTGATATCTGGATTCTTTTGTTGTGGTGTTTATGGATGACATATTGGTTTATTCAAACACAATGGATGACCATTATAAAAACCTAGAAAGAGTGTTACAAATCCTAATATTTCACCAATTTTATGCCAAATTATCAAAATGATATTTTTATATATAAGAGGTAATTTTCGTGGCCATGTCATTTCTAGAAGATGTTTTTCTATTGATCATGAATAGATTGAAGTTGTTATATTGTGGAAACCACCAAATACATTCATCGAGATACAATGTTTTCTTAGTCTAGCTGGTTACAACTGATGCTTTTTTTCGGGATTCCTCATGACTATCTTTGCCAATGAGAGCCCTAAAAAAGAATAATTATTCATTCTTATGGATAGAGTGATGCTAAAAGTCATTCCAGGAACTGAATGATTGTCTTACATCGATACCTATATTGATTTTTCCAGAATAAGGATAGGCGTATGAGGTGTACTTTGATTCTTTAGGATCAAGGTTAGAATGTGTTCTCATTAAAGGAAACTATGTGGTTGTCAGTTTTTCAAGGATGTAGAGGGTGCATGAGAAGAACTACCCAACCAATGATTTTGAGTTAAATTCTCTTGTCCATGATTTCAAAAAGTCGATACAATGTCTACTTGGTGAGATATTCACTGTGTTCAATAAACACAAAATCATGAAACACATTTTCTCATAGTGAGACATGAATATGAGGAAAATGAGTTGGATGGAATACCTCCCAATGGTTGACTTTGAGTAGACGTATACACCGGGAAAAAGGAATTCAGTGGGGGATGTAATAAGAAGAATGTTATATACTCTATTGGCAAAAGAATCTTCAGATGAATGGCAGTTGTTGTCTGTCTCAGTGTACATTCATGTGGAATGTGAAGACTAAGGTGATGTACTGGTTTAATTTTCATCTATTCTTGAACTTGATTTGGTAAAAAGGGTCAAACTGACATAATCATAAGATGTAGAATGTCTAGTAATGAGTTCAAAAATCAATGGTGGGGAGACCATTAAAGGATGGAAAATAAATGGGAGATCAGTTTTGTGATTTAGTGATCAAATTGTTGTACCTTTATCTTTTTTGGAAGAACTCATTCATGCTTTATACCATTTGATATTAGCTTTACATCCAGGTACATAGAGGATGTATAAGGTATTGAAGGTGCAATTTTGGTGGAACTACATGAAAAGGAAGGTGGTCGAGTTCATCTCGCAGTGCTTAACTTGTCAGTTGGTTAAAGCAGAACATCAAAGACCAGATAAAATTTTGTATTGTTTAGTAATACTAGTGTGGAAATGGGAGAAGATAGAAATAGATTTTGTTACAATTATTCCATTAACGAACCAGAAATAAGATGCCATTTGGGTGATTGTTGATCATCTTACCAAGTCGGGCAATTTCATTCTAATTCGTGAAACTCATATAGAGGAGGATATGTACAAATTCTATATCCAAGTGGTGTTAAAGAGGAATGGAGTGATAGTGTCAATAGTCTCAGATAGAGATATGAGGTTCATATCTTGTTTCCGGAAATCCATTCAACAAGACCTTAAGATTTAGATGACTATGATCCTGACATATCATTCTTAGATTGATGGGATGTCTGCACAGACAATACATATGTTGGAAGAAAATTTGTGGTCTTTTCTACTGTATTTTGGTGGCTCATGGAAGGATTTTATAATCTTGGTGGAGTTATCACACAATAATATCTATCAGGGCTCGATACATATGGATATTATTGAAGCATTGTATGGGTGTCCATGTCATTCTACATTATGTTGGGTGGAAACGGGTGATGCTTCACTAGTTGGGAAGAACCATGTCCATGAAACAAAACAAAAGATACAATTTATTAGAAAGAGGATGGAGAATGGTTATAGTCATTAGAAAACATATGCAGATCACCATCGAAGACCATTGTCGTTCGTTGTGGGTGATTGAGCCTTCATGAGGATATATCAAAGGATTGGACATTGTCGATTTAAAATGTAGGGAAATTTATCTCCTTCATACATTGACCCTTTTGTGATACTAGAATGGGTCATATAGGTTGTATACTGGTTTTAATTAACACCACGGTTCAGTTCAGTGCATAATGTGATCCATGTATCTCAGTTGAAAATGTATCAGCCTGATCTTGGCCATGTTATCAAATGGGATCATGTTGACCTAGTGTTGGATTCTTCAGAGATACATATCCGAATATGGATTGTGTATAGGAAATGGAGATTATTTCATGGAAAAATCATCGGTCTATTGTGTTTTTTATTGCAGCCTGGTAAGATTAGGGAAGAGAGTTAGGAGTGTGATAAGGAAATGAATAAGGAGTGGCGAGAAAAATTTCGGGCCAACAAATGTATTCTACTTTATGAAGAAGGAAATACCAATGGTGGGGAGAATTTAGCACCCCCAAATTCTTCTATGTGAACCTTACTTGATTCTTGTCATGGTTATAATTTTTAAGGGTGATGAATGTGAGAGTTGGGAGAACATTGGAAGTAGTTCTGAGTAGAAATAAAATATTCACGAGCGGCACACGGTTTGCCTCACCATGGGGACAAACCATTCATAACTTTTCCTTGTGAGGAAGTGGCTCCAGCAAGGTTAGAGATAGGATATGGAGACCATGCGAGGAATCCTTGTCAGGTTCTACCTAGTTAGTAGCTAACGCACGGTTGGTACACAGTTTATCGAACCGAGAGAATGGTTTTAGTGAGATCCTAAAAAATTTGATCTCGCACCTTTTTGCCTATATGGGAATTTTTTTTCTCCTAAGTAGCCATAACTCAGTATTTTTATTCTCATAATTCCAAATAAGTTTCTCCCATCGATCCTTAGGTGATCTGAAGGATTTCCTTGGAGAATTGAAGGCAGATTCATGAGGTATGTGATCATTATTCATCGTTCTAGATCAGTTTCCCATATCTACTTTTATCTACATATCCTCTTTTGATGGTATTTTTTATCTATGCATATTATTGGTTGATCTTGGTATAATGATGCCAAATATTATGAGATTTGGTCATGATCTTGCTAGGAGAATATATCTAAGGTGGTTTCACGGATAATTGACGTAGTTATCTTGTGCATCCATCATTCGATGGGGTTTTGTCAAACCCATTGAGGTATGAGGATTCATTATCAACTCCACTTATTATAACTAATTGGAATTCTTTCGAATTGAATGTGATTTGTTTAACTGATTGTGAATTTTTTTACAAAAACATGTTGGGAACTTTCTTGAGTGATTGTTGTGAAATCTGGAAAATTGGGGATTTAAAATGAGTTCTTTGGTTCATGGTTTTAAAACATGATTTTTAAAAAGGGGTTTTTCCATATTATAGAAACATAAATAGGATTATATGTTTTCAATAAAATATCTATTTATAATGAAATTTAAATTTTCATTAAAAATGGTTTTTCTTTGGTTTTCAATAAAAGTTCAGTTTTATTAAAGTGGTTTATTTTGGTACTGTAAATATTTACGATAAAATTTGTTTGTGTGAGGTCATGATTAACAAGCCCTTAATAGGGGATGAGTACCATTGTGGTATAAGGGATGTAACCCTGGATCAGGGGTGTGTGTCATTAGGCCCCAAGGT
Source organism: Viscum album (assembly GCA_963277665.1). Lineage (NCBI taxonomy): Eukaryota > Viridiplantae > Streptophyta > Magnoliopsida > Santalales > Viscaceae > Viscum > Viscum album. The sequence continues at coordinate 1,503,234,859 of OY728122.1, read as the reverse complement.
AATTGGAAGATAGACCACCCATGAGTATGGAACTGTCAAACAAAGCATGAATCTGTGTTTTTATGTTGTGAACTATGTTATAGGTGTGCCAAATGATAAGAATAATTGGTTTTAATATTTAATTAAAAACATTTCAGGAATATATAACTCGATGGATATTGGTTTCATTTCACTTTTTCTCACTTGGATGCATATGGTTTTTGGAAATTGTTTATATATGGTTATAAACTATTTTGGTAAATTGTTTTTTATAAACTCTTTTATATAAATGTGACGAACTTTTCTATCCTAGTGGAGTGACTAAGGAAGTAGTTGGAAAAAACATAATGAGTTTTATACTCACCCCTGATTTGTTGGTTTGTTGATTTTGAAGACACTATCTTCTGGAAAATGGGCAAGGGTAACGTTTCCCACATTTTTAGCACTACCTCATGATATTTGGGCTGTTTGGTGATTATATAGCTCATATCTTGTAGATAATAGAGTCTTGTGTCCTCTTAGAGTTCTTGTTTCTTTTATCCACTATTTACATTGATACTATTTTGGACATCAAATTTTTCACACGTTGATATGATTTTGAGATACATGTAGTTGTCCAGTTGTCTTTCTTTTGTTCAAGCAACATTTAGTAAATTTCTTGGTTATGGTTTTTTGGTTTATTTACTAAAGGGTAAATCATCCCCCACTTGTATTTTAAACTCTTCATCATTTATTTCCAAACATTGGCATCTGGGGGATGTCTCTTAAGGTACTATAATGACTTGTTGTAGACTCAATAAAATGAGATTGGGAAAGTCATTACATGTAAAGGCATCTACCACTCCATGAAATTACTACTAGTGCGAAGATTTTCTTTAAGGAGTATGGTTCGAAATGATATGTTGGATTTCATTTTTATTGGAATTTTATAAATTAAGATGAGAACTGATTTAGTTGTTCAGCATGATAAAACTGAGAAAAATAATAATAGTTATTGTAATTTCACAATTTTGGTCAAAATCAAATATCCCATACCACTAACATCAGAATATTTTGTTTCCTAAATAATTTTTGGTAAGGATCCATGTTTCCCTTCACATCAACCCAAAAAGGGTTGGTTAGGAATCATTAATGGTTTTTGGTAGGCATTTAAACTTCCAACTGCAAAAAACTCGTAGCTCCTTAATCCGCTATGTAGACTCCCCAATCCAGAAATCCTTTTATTTTTGATTTCCTCAATGTTTGAATCTTGGTCACACAAATTATTGTTTTGGAAATTAATACTTGATGTGAAACATGTAATTTCAACCAAAAAACTCGAATTAGAATTTCCTGATAACTGAATGTACCCCAATTACGGTTGGTTAAGAACATTGAATTATAGTTCGATTCTAACCATGAATATGGAAGGGTATACCAATTTAAAATTTCCATATGGGATTTTATCCTTATATGAAAATTTCTATTTTAATATCCTAAATTCATGTTAATATTATATTGTATATACTTATGTGATTAACCATGTCCAAGATAACATTTATGAAAAACTCTGTCATATTTTAGTTCAATCTTGCATCATTTTTTGTTATTCGTTAATTGTGTGATTAATACAACACATCCAAAATAAATAACAAGTGCAACTGATCCAATTAAAATAAATATCATGATAAAGAGATTTTTATATTGGATATCTTATCTAGAAATTAATAAACTATCCCATGACCTACAGGAGAAAACACGTTGAACCTTTTGGGGTTGTGTTTACGGATTTCCACATATACACCTTTGTGTATCATTTGATTGGCCTCGTCTTTCCACCAAACATGAGCCGCCTCCACTAGATTGGGAGATCCATCCATTACAAATGAATTTTATCTCAAAAATAGTTGTGGTGTAAAATAGGGGTTTCTATAATAGAAGCCTTGGCCATGCAGAACCTACATATTAATGAGGAGAAGGATCACATAACAACAATTTTATATTAAATAAATTAATTAAAAGAAACCATCCACATACAAAGTTCCTTATGTAGATCATGATCATCAACTCATGTAATGACATTTATGAAAAATTAAAACTAGTATCCAATTATTTTTTCATTCATGTCTAAGATAAATGATGCTCGAATAAATTAATTATCTTTAATTAAACAATCATTTTATCTTAAACCCTTTTTCTAAATTTCCTTGATATTCTCATCCTTCATAATTGTAAAAAATAATATAATTTCAAATTTTGTTTGTATATAATTGTACCTTGGAGGAAACCCTGTGAATTCTCCTTCATAACTAATCAATGAGTAGATATGAACAATACATATATTTTAATTTAATAATATATTTAAAAAACACCTATCACATGTTGTGAGCTATAGTTACACCTTCATTGTGGTAGAAATATCAAGTGTTTTTATAATATAGTAATAAATCTTAATAAATCTTCATAATTTGGGTGAGTACATGGTGTGTATTTATGACTACACAGTGTGTATTATTGTTCACCATCAATCTGAAATACACGCATGAGGATACAATGTGTAGATGTACTTCAGAAATCATCGAAGTACACGGCATCTCTAGTAGGCCACATGTTGTGTATTGTTTATGTTATATGGTCTCCAGCTATGAAATTTGTGTACATGGTACATGATATAACCCTAACCAAAATGGACTACTTGCAATGCTCTTGGGGACACATGATTTGTAATATGGAAACGATGTGCCACTTATTCCTAGTAAACACATGGAGTCATTAAGACTTAGAATATTCTAATGACATGACTTTGTTTTGAAAAATAGTACTGATGCATTATACCTTAAATACATGGAGTGTACTACGGAATACATGTTGTGTTCTCTGGTTTTGTAAGACCAGGAACCATTGGCACCTCTGTATGATAACCTCTATATTATTTTAATCAAAATTAAAAGAAAAGATCATTTCTGTAAGTTGAACGGGAAACTAAAGAGGAGGAACATATATCGAGATTCCTATTTATAGAGTGATTGACATGAATTAAAACAAATAAATTATTAAACACATAAATGATAAGTGAAAAACTAAATAATTATTTCCAACTATATGACTATTAAATACAACTTGTTTGTACTGGGAACAACATAAGTGTTTGGATGGGTGTACCCAACCTTAAATTATCCATTAATAATGATCAATATGAGATCTGTCATGATTATAAAATGTTGGATCATAGGAATAGAAAAAATAACAAAAGAAAAAAAAATTAATCATGGAACGATAAGGAGGATCATCATATTTTGGTTGCAATTATTTTACTTAAATGACATGAATTGCGTCGATGGAATTCTTTCTCTTTTGATATCTTCAGTCACTATTCAATGTGATTTGTTGTTGTGTTGTAGATTCCATGTGTAGGATTCCTCTAGCGGTGATCCACAAATCCACCATGTATCTCTATATGTATTGTCCGCCTTCTATTTCCATGAGATCTTCTTCTAAAGTGCTCTCCCTGATCTAGTGGAGGAGGATCTTTTTCATAACTTGATATCGTTCTTGGAGGAAAGGATTTTTCTCTTGGCTTGAAATATTTCTCCAGATCTATTGGGCATACCCACAAAGAATGGCTGGGCTTAATGAGAGTAATCTAATTGTGATTTATAATACATAGAATAATAAAATAAAATAATTACTCATAGTTATTTTTTTATTTCATTTAATTATTAGTCAGACCCCATGTCTAATAATAATGTTGGACAATTATTATTACATTACAAGTACACAATTAATTACACCCAATATTATTTATTTATTTAAATAATATTATTTCATAGAAATTCCAACTAAAACCACATGGTGTGTATATTATTTTAGATGTTGTGTATTTTTGTTTTTCCATTTTATAATATTTCATCCACAACATTTATTAGAACATGAATAATGAATATTTTTATACTAATTAAATATCACTACATTATTCACAAATAAATACACTATTACTCCCATAATATATTATATTGAATAACTAGTGTTGAAATAAATGTGATCAGGATCCTTGAATAAATATTAATCCACAATTGGGAATAAAAATTAGTCAACCTGTTAAATGAATATTTAACTGAGATACATATACACAATTAGTGTGTTACCCTCTTGGCCTCTTTCTTAGTGGCATTAGGTAGAGCCTACCAAAAGTATATGGTTACCGTCTAGCAACATTCCAAGGCACCCATAGAGAAAGAAGTTCACACAGCAATGACGTGTCACCTCCTACAAATTCTTACCGTGTAATGTAATACCTTTGTCACGCTATATCTAATAAAGTGGGTTGCATGATAATTCCATAAACAAATGTGCTCAATTATTCATTATTTAAATTCATTGAATTGTACAAACCAATTCATCACTACAGATATGGATTCATTTAGGCTAAATCAATTCCATCAAAGTGTCTGAGAAATAAAATTATATTATATAACAAATGGGAAAAAATCCAATCTCATATTATCTATTAATGAAGTATTATTCATGACGCACCCAACATATATTACATCACTACGAATAGTGTGTCATAATAGTTTTCTCCAATACATCCATGTGCTCGAGTTGTAACACCCATTAATAATTAACTTAATGTCCATGGAAATGTACACACGTCCATAGATAGGAACATTTAATGACATTATGAAATGTGGATTTCCTACTTGCAGGTCACGTTATCATAATATCCTCCTAGATATCACCAAAGTATCACACCATGAGAAGGTGCGTCATGGTTTAATGAGTCATCACCCCTAATAGCCTGAATTATTTGTCTCCCTCTAATAAAATCATCACCCATAAAAAATATATTCAAGAATAGTTTCGTGGAACTTCTGGGTTCTCATAATAGCATGAATGTTCTATGAACCTTTGGTGAAATAGCTATCATTAGGACACTATCACTTGTCTTTTCACACAGAAGAACAATCATGATGTGATATAGTTTTTATTGATGTTTTAATCGATTAATATAAGTTAATAATAAATTAATAAGTAGTTGGTTCTTGGCCACCAACTCCAAAAACACTTTTATTGTTTCCAAAATGATTACTAAAAAAATTCTTTGGTGAAGAAATAATTTTCGAAATGAATTTGAAAATACCCAAAAATATATATTTGGGAACCCCACAAATACCTAATAATGATATCTTTTGTATTTTTATAAGGTCTTCCACAACAATAATTTTCTCTGACCTACATTACATAAAATAAATTTTCTTCATATAAATGAATCATTTTTAAAATCCTATTAACATGAAAATTCATATTACGACATATATTGATTAACATTAGTTTTATAACCCAAAAATTATCTTAGCATTATAACATTAACAAGATTGAATTAATATATAACCATTCATTATAGATTGACCTGATATAAATTTTTTGTATTCCTACTTACGATTTTATCAGGGATTATGTTAGAAATTATGACGAGTTAATCCTATATTATTGACATTTCCTGAATGAAAATCCAATTGTGATATTTTTATCACTATTTGATGGTGCAAGAGTCATCTTGTTTGATTCCATTTATAAAACATTCTGTTAACCGATATTTTATTCCAGTATAATTACTCAATATTCCATTTGTATTTATGGTTAAATAGTACAGTGATCATGCATACATAATGTCTAATGATTTCGACTCACATTGGGATATTATAGATGAATGTATTGATTATACATACATTGTAGGATGTTATAGTTATGATTTCCATGTAAAACATTTTTAAAATACGTACCATTTTCATTTATTGATCAATTAAAATAGATTATTCTTACTCTCATATAAAATGTTGTTTACACAGTCTTCAACTAATATTTACATATAATTGATTTTTTATTAAATAGAATAGTTCATCCTATAGAATAAAATAATTCTCCTTTTTGTGTTGAATGAAGAATACATTATTGGCTCTCACAATAAATCATATAAGTTCTTTTAACAAAATTCAATTCATATATAAACTTATCAAAAATAGTACAAACATATTCAAATAAATGTTATGTAATATATATTATGCTATCGGGAAAATATTTAATGACCATAAATTATTCCATGAGTCACATTAATATCACCCTTTGGACTTGTTGATAGATAAATTATCCTCCTTCGAAGGATTCTCAAACTAACAAATGATTTTAGAAAATTAAATTTTAAATAATTTAATCATAATATATATAAACTGAGAAACATTGTGATAGAAAAAATAAAAGATAGTTTATTTGATGGAATTATTCCCCTATGTGACAATAAAATCTTATATAATTGATAAATATGATTTTTACTAAATATATCTTTCAAAACGGCATAAATTATGTTCCTTTTATAGTAACCTAAACTATTTATAAAAAATCTGTTCACAATTCTAAATTTGTAATATTATCCCCCATTAAAAATAATAATTTTCCGAAAAATTCCCCCCATGAAAACATAATCCAAATACATAGTGGGGATAAAAAACCATGGATTTTTATTTGTGAGGGGAAGCATGAACCAAAATTATAAACCATAGAATATAGAAAATATTATTTGGAAATTATATATTTAAAATATATTAATCATGTTCCTTGGTTTTTAAAAAATCAATCTCAACATAAAATTATGAGATATTTTCTTTTTTTAAAATCTATCAAATATAAATTTGAATTCATCTTGGGTGTCGAACTTGATTCTTCATATGATAGATAACACTTTCATTGTAACATGAAATTTGAAGAATCTTCTGAAGTTCCTATTTAATGTATGATAGTTATACCATCATCCATTTAATACAAGTATATAAATTTTTGGATTCTAGGTATTCAACTTCAGTTGTGATCAATGATAATTATTTTTCATTTTTACAATTTCTAGCCACAAAAATTTCACCATGAACTAATTCTCAATTTAAAGTGTGAATGTAGTCCAAAAAATCCCATCCCTGATCAGTATCTTTAATTCCCTATAATTTCAATTCAAAAGTAGTTATTTTTATATGGAAAAAAGTCAATCTATCTTGATTAATCGTAGTATTTTCATGGACACCAATATGTTTGATTTTTTTGACCCAAAGTCAAATACAACACATCGTTTCATAACAAATATTATTTTTGGTTTGTATTCTGTCAAGTAGAAACTGTTTCCATTGTGTTTTATATAATCATATTGATTCACATTCTTAATATCATCAACTTTTTTCATATTTTGTGGCAAATGTTATTACTGTGTTTGTAACATCTCATTCCTTTATTCAAATCCACTTTGACAACCCCTGTGTAATTTTCTTAACATAGAAAACATAATAAAAAACATATTTTATTTGTAACCATATAAAATATGAAATTTCACCTAGATAATTAATATAATATTAAGTCCATGTATCATTGTCGAATTCTTCTTAAAGATTCCCCTTTTCACTTATAGGATAATGTCCTCAACATATACATTGATAGTAAGGGTATATACAAACAACTCCCTCACATGGTGATTAAAATCAAATTTTCTTATTAAAAACACCTTTTTATTAAGAGACCATACAAATGGATATATCATTCTAAAGAAGCATATTTTATTCAATAAAATAATATATTAATTATATTGACAATCATATAATAATTATCATGAATAAAACTCCCTGGTTTTACAATTAAAAACTCATCTTCATGATTTTTATATTGGATTGAGAAATTTATATCCATTTAATGTATTTTTTAATTTTTATATGACCACATAGATATGAATATAAATATGGCCACACAAATTTATTCTTGTAGATAGGTCTATAAAATATTAATTCTTCAATACAATAATACCCCTTGTAAAATCATATATTTATTACTTTTGACTCCACCATTAGCATTCAATTAATTTCTAGATACCTAATTAGTTAAAAATATTTTTGATATGAATTCAATAAAGTACCTAAGTAGCTTTCATCTCAATTTGATTAAATTTCTAAAAAATTACAAAAACATAATTTATTTTCCACTTCCAATTCAATATTTCTTTGATACAATTGAGAGAAATTTCATTTTGGTTTTTATGTCATACACATTTTTTAGTTTGGGTTGGATCATATTTTTGGAAAATAATTTTATCTAAATGAAAATTAAACTTTATTTATATATGTCTATACTTTTAATTTCGATTAAATTAATCATAATTGATATCATTTTAGTCAATATTAAAAACTACCTTCAAATTTTAATCCTCATCTGTAATCATTTTTTCAAAATTATACATGTTTCCATATATAGCATATTAAACTTTTTGTTAATTAAGCATATATATTTTTTGTTTATTATTAATAATATTAGAATATACACATTATTCTATAATTTATTCATTTTTTAATCATTTATAGAAAATAATATTAGAAATATAGTCCATAGAAATCAGTTATTCATAAGTTTCTTTAATATTACAAATTTTTTTATCATTATATTATTATAATAAGAGAATCCAAATTTGATAATGAATTTATAGTTGAATTTATACTATATCAAAACAAATATAAATGACTTATATTTATGATTGTTGTTTTCAAATTACTTACCCTTTTCTCTATATGATTACATTTAATGGAATTTTTTTATACACTTCTAAACAAAATCATATAGTATCTCACATATACAATAAAATTCATTCACGTTTTCAAACCTAATTTGTGTAGTCTGTCTAAGGATACATTTATTCACAATATCATTAATTTTTGGATGTTTATCTTGTTTCACATAAGAGAAATTCCCAAACTACTCATGTCTTATTATAGGTATATTCTTCTTTTACCAACATGGGATGGGCCTGGGGACATATATTCCATAACACAAACAATAGCTATTGAATCCAATTCATAACTTATAGTAATTGTTATATCAATAAAATTAATTCAATATTTTTTCCTTTGATTTCATAAAAGAACATAATATATATTATTATTCATGTATTTTATTTTTATTATATTCTTATATCTTCCTTTGATATATAGGATCGTTTCTCATTGTCTTTTCTGCCCACACATTTCAAAATATTTTAGTATAAAATGTTATATTAGAAAAATATTATTTAAAATGTTTTTGGTATAGTTTTTATCTTATATGGTTTTACCGAAATCTGTGTTATTTTATATTATCAATTATTAAATTAAATATAATTTCTGACTCCTACCTTCACCCTTTTAAATAACTATTCAAAAATAATATGTTTATATTAATGTTTGATTATTACATTTTTTTCAAACATATGATTTTCATTAAGATATATCTTCATATTTTCATAAATATTACATATCATATTGAATTTCATATGATCACTAATTACATATGTATCTCTATAGATTTATTATAAATTAATGTCAATATTCCTCCAACAAACTTTCTCCCAATAAAAATTACTCCAACCCATATTATCCATTCATAAACCTTGTGTTCTTTCAAGACATGATTTTAATTAATATATGATAATTTCATATTATTAAAATTCATAACTTACATCATCATCACTTCATGAGAAACATTACTACATCATAACATTGTCCTTTATTTTGGATTTTACCAAGAATAATATAAATTTTTTCTATGATATGAGGTACCATATTATCCCTCTTCTCTCATAAAATTCATTAGATTTTACTTCATGGAATTCTATTATTTGTTCCTTAAACTTTTTTAATGGATTAGAAATTTACACTGTTTCTTATTCTAATATTTTCATTATACCATCAACATAATAGCTATTCTTTTTTGGATAATTGACTGTGTTGTGTCCAAAAATATTACATTTGATGAAAATAAAGCGAATATTCTCTTTATCTTCAACCATTATATTACATTAATTACCAAATATTTGAAAAATAATTCACTTTATTTCATTATATATATCATTATAATTGTACTCAATAGATTATTCGTGTTCTCATAACATCTAATAGGGCATCCTTATTTACTCAAAATACTATGGTTTCTCTCTGCTATTTAAAATGATAATGATTATATCATTTCATAAAAAATGTGGAAAAACCATGTGATTGAAGAGGCAACGTGGGAATCTGAAAATGCTATGAGGGATAAATACCCCCCACTTATTTTGATAAGTGAATAAAATTGCGAGGATGCAATTCATAAAAGGGGGGAAGGATGTAACATCCCAGGTAATTAAAGAATAAATAATTTTCATATTTATTAATATTTAAGAATTAAATATTAATTTTAATTAAAAGGGGTTTCTATGTTTGATAGCGTACTCGATACGCAACGATGAGTTTCTTTGAAAACTTCCGTTGCACACAAGTAATAAAATAATATTATTTTAAATGTTAGTTAACAAGTAGTAGTTGTACTGGAGGGAATGGATTGAAATAACTAAAATATTATTATATATATTTTTAAATGTTTTTACATTTACCCAATAAAAGATAAAGGCTTAAAATACGGAAAGAGTTCAATTTTAGGCCTTTATACCCTAATTTTCACTAAGGGTTCACTTATCACCTTTTGACGGAGAACCGTCATTAAATATAGTTTTGATCAATCTTATAAATTCTATTGGACCAAAAATAACTCTTCTTTAGAATCGGAACATCAAAATTTACTTTGTGTAAATTTTTGGTACCTTTCCGATAAAGTTCATTTCTTAATGAATAGTGTAAAATGTTGTATTTTAATTCAAAACCTCTCTTTAATCTAATGTATTTATATGATTAGATTATCTTTTTAATTGGGTTTAAAGTGAAATTAGAAAATATTTTTACCATTAAATCTAATAGTGGTCGTTGGAATTAATTTCACTTTGAAATCGGACTTAAACTAGTGTCAATATTTTGGTACTTATTGTTTCATAAAAAAACACGCTATTTGCTCTGACAGTGGGAATTAATAATTAAATTAATTAATGTGACTTATATGTTTTGAATTTTGTAAAATAGACTTCATTTTTGAATTCGTAATATCAAATATAGCTTAGGTTGAATTTTTGGTAATTTTCTGAAAAACTTCAATTTTTGATGAATAGTGAAACCACTAAGTGGTACTTATAAAAACTAATTTTCCGTTTAAATGAAATTTTTCCATCATTGTGTTTTGATTTTCAAAAATCTGACATACATGGTTGTCATTAAGAAGTAAAATGTGGTTCAATGAGATTAAAATAATTTTTCGGTGAATAGTAAGTTATTAAGTTTTTAATCGCGATTAGTGTTAATTAGTGTAGTTTAAGGTAAAAATAATGTTTTAATAATATTAGATGAGATTGACACATGTCCTACCCTCATTGGATGTGTCATGGCCGACCAAGACAAGTCATGGGTCAACTTGGGGACCCCATGGATCCACTTTGGTTGGGATATGACATAAATAACTTTTTATTTAATGTAAAAGTAAAAATCACACAAACATAATATGGTTTACGAAAACAATTTTTACATGGGGTTATAAAGATCATATTTTTGATTATAAGTAGTCATTGTAAAGATAAAAGGATTTCATACATCATAGTATTTTTTTTATAATTTTTAGACTTCAAATAAATTAAATTATTTATGACATCATGATGATGCAGCGATGACCTCATTATATGACGATTTAAATAAAATGGAAGGATAATGTAAAATCTAAGACCTAAACATGGTCAAAACCTATTGGATGAGTGGATTTCTAACCCTTATCACATTATACTCGAATTATATCAATGTGGGACCTTTTTAATCCGAAACTCTTTTTAAAATAAAGTAACTTATCTTTACTTTCAAAGAGTGCCCCTCCTATCCTCTTATAAAAGGCCCCCAACTCTACCTCATTTCACACACTCCTCAAGCCTTTGGCTCGGCCATCCCCTAACCATTTACTCTCTCCACATCCCTCTCTGCATCCTAGAGGATTTACTTTGGGAATAATCCTTTCAACGGAAGCCTTTAGGCTCAAATCAAAAGGAGTTACACTTTTAAAGGCAATTCATTCTCTCTTGTTCATTAGTTTTATTTTGTTTCTCCAAACCCCTAAACTCTTTTTATTTACTTCATTTGTAACCACACCAGTATCTTCAATATACTAGGATGTTTTTATAAGATTTATTCGAGCTACACTCTAACAAAACTACATCAAATGGTTAAAGAACATACGGTTTCCGTGGATGGTGAAATTCTGCCTCCCGAAACGATGATTGTTCAATACACATTTAACACCTTCAAAGGTGGCCATTATGATGTCACTATTTTTATATATGATATATAATATGTTTATTATTTCCTTAAGCTTCTGTATTTTTCATTTATGGAATACCCTTTTTTTTTCCATTATGGGTAAACACGATATCTTCATTTTAGGATGTGCGGACTACCGCCACCTGAAAGTGATTTGATTCGTTAATACCATATGTGGGATGTGTAAAGGATAAAGTTAATGATAATATATATTTTATTATACTGGAATTATAATATACTCTTATATCATTATGATTCCATTATATAAAATACGAAATAGAAATGAAAGTAGCTTTCATGCGTACGTACGGCTTACCGTCTCCATGAACGGTGCATTTCATTTCTTACCTCTAAATGATTATGTAATATTATAAATACATGTATATGCTGGATATATATGATATATATGATATCAAAATCAGGAATGTCATTCAGGATATAAAGAACTTTTGACCACACGAACAACATGTAATTGTAAGATGTCCACTTTCGACTTAAGAACAAAATATTGACAAAACAAACATTATTAACATAAATGGTTACATAATGTTTATAACATGGAAATAAGTGATATAAAAGGAATAATGAACTTTAAAAATGTTCTTAATCAAGTATAAATTAACTCAAGTTTATTATTCAGGACGTTAAAGAACGATCGAGTCAAGTCGGACCCGAGGTAAGGGACTTCGTCTCAATCTCCTTTCATTGAGGCATATTTCGTTTTATACACAACTTTCTTTTATACGGTGTATAAACCCCTTTGACTTTTACTTTTATACAAAAGGAATCTTTTTCTACGAAGCGTTTTACTAAATGGAAAAAAGGAATGTTTTTTTAACGTACGCGGTGACAACGACCTTTTCCACCGCCGCGAGTATTATTTGGTCTTTGGCTTCCTCAACTAGCCGTTATGTTTTTAAAATGAAATAAATACCATATAATCTTTTATGTATTTTGGTATTGAAAATGGTTTTGATAAAGGATTCTATTATGTCAATATATTTAAGATATATTGTGATTGAAATGTGGAAATGTTATCATTCCATTATATTGGTTTTATGTTTTATGATTTTATATTGGTACTTGGAAATTTTAACGGGTGGTTACGTTATAAACCATATGACGGGTGGTGCCGTGAATACCAGGACGGGTGGTTACGTTATAACCTCCAATGCATTGGGTATGGAAGTCGACTGTATGGCTATTCCATTAAGTATGTATGGAGATTGGCCGTATGGCTATTCCATTAAGTGATATGTGTGGAAGTTGACCGTATGGTTATTCCACTTAAGTATGTTTATGTCCCAAGTTACCTTTATATATGTTATGTGTTCTTTATATGGGTTTTATGGTAATCCTTTGGTTACAAAAAGGTAAGTAATGATACTTTATTTAGTGGAGAGTTTTTACTACTTCATGAAGGTGAAGGTATTACTTTAATAGAGTATAGATGGTTTACTTGATGTTTAAAAAACTAACAGTTTTCATTCTCTGTGTATCCCTTACTGAGCTTTTTATGCTCACCCCATGTTTTTTTTGAAATGCTTTTCACCGGACTTAATGTGGAATAAGGTCAAGGATGTGATCAAGGGAATGTCATGCTATATAAAACATGTAACTAGACATGTTTCTTTTAAGAGTTTTTTTTATTATGGAAACTTAGTAGAAGTGACTACTTTGTAATCTTTTGAGATGAAATAGTTATGTTCTAATTCTCTAAAACTCTAAACCTGAAAAGATCCTCAACGTGAATTATTCATTTAATTCAATATTAAGTACGGTTTAAGGCCAGAGCCTTATAGTTGGTATCAAAGGTTGGTTTAGACAACTTTAGGAGTTAGAAAAGTGTTAAATTATAATATTACTGAAATGATATACCATTTACAGATTACCATGTTGCTTCACCAAAGATATTTCTGTGTTCAGAATGGTTTTCCGTAGAGGAAACAAAGCAACTATGTTGGGACGACATCAGGAGGAAGACAACCTTCCAAATCAGCAACCTGAGATTGTCGGAATCGGAACTGAACAGTTTGTTGTAGTGATGGAACGGTTGGCTTAGGATATAAATGGTGGTGGTATCCATGCACGAGATCAGCCAGATCAACCGTAGAGGAACATGTCAGTGATGGAACATTTCATGAGGCAACATCCCCCATCATTCAGAGGATCATCTGACCCTGTGCAAGCTGAAGGGTGGATTAAAGCACTGGAGAAGATTTTTGATGTCATGGGGTGTTCAGAACATCAAAAGGTTTGTCTTGCAGTTTACCGTTCTGAAGGTGAAGATGATCAGTGGTGGTCGTTGGTGAAAAATATCAGGGATAGTGATGAGATTGGGAATCTTCAATGGGATGAATTCAAAGGTATGTTTCTTGAGAAATATTTTCCTAAGGTGGTTTGTCTTAGGATGGAAAAACAGTTCCTAGAATTGAGGCAGGAGGATGATTCAGTGGCTGCTTATTAAGAAATGTTCACTCGATTGGCAAGGTATGCTCCAAACTTCATATGAGATCATGATAGTAAAATAAACTGTTTTTACTCAGGTTTAAAGCCAAAGTATCGAAGGGCTTTAGCTTCTCGTGAGTTCAAAAGTTATGAAAAACTTGTTCGATGTGCGGAGAAGGTAGAAATGGAGTTTTCCGATGATCAGGTTTTCTATGAAAAACAACAGAATATGAGGTCTAGTTGGGAGGCAAAGGGGAAGAATTCATCAAAGAAGAAAGGAGGTAAGAAAACCAAATATCCATCCTGTGAGAAGTGTGGTAAAATGAATCCTGGAGAATGTTTATCCAAGTATGGTAAGTGCTTTCGGTGCGGTAAGTATGGTCATATTCCTCATAACTGTAAGGAAGATGATCAAGAAGGCAATGAAAATCCAACGGTAAGATGTTTTAAGTGTAATGAAATGGGTCATTATGCAAGCGAGTGTCCAACGAAGAACTCAACTGGGGGAATGCAGCCAGACTACAAGTAGAAAGGGTTGGTGAAATCCTTTGCAATAACTTCAGCAGATGTTGGGCCATCGAATGAAGTTGTATCAGGTACACTTTTGTTTGTTCAGATTATGCCAATGTGTTGTTTGATTCAGGGTCTACACACTCTCTCATTTCTGAGAAGTTTTCTAGTAAATTGGAAATTTCATATCAAGATATGAATCTTGAACTTATGGTAAAAACACCCGGAGGGAATGTTGAGACAAAAAGGAATTATAAGAACCTTCATATCCTTGTGTGTGGAAAGAATCTACCAGCAAACCTTATTGTTTTTCCTCTAGTAGAGTTTGATGTTATATTGGGCATGGATTGAATTTCTGTTTATCATGATACGATTGACTGCAGAGCTAAAATGGTTTCTTTTCAGAAAGATTTTCAGTTTGTGTACAAGAATGAACCCTTGATTTTGATAACATATCAGGAAGATGAGAAACTAGTAAAAGATGGAAATGAATGTTACCTTGCACATATTGTTGAAAATTAAGGAACTGTTCAGATTAATGATGTGCTAGTGGTAAATTAGTATCTTGATGTTTTTCCTGATGCGTTGCCTGGTATTATTCATGATCGGGAAGTTGAATTTACTGTTGACTTAGTTCCTGATTCTAAGCCAATTTCAAAACCCCCTTATCGAATGGATCATGTTGAACTTTTAGAGTTAAAGAAACAATTGTAGGAGTTATTAGATAAAGGTTTCATTTGACCTAGAACATCACCATGGGGTGCTCCTGTCTTGTTTGTTAAAAATAAAGATGGATAAATGAGACTTTGCATTGATTATAGAGCCTTGAATAATATTACTGTTAAGAAAAACTATCATTTGCCTCATATTGATGATTTGTTTGACCAGCTCCAGGGAGCTCAGTATTTTTCGAAGATTGACTTGAGGTCAGGGTACCATCAGTTGAAATTAAAAAAAGCAGACATTCTGAAGACTGTGTTCCGTACTAGATATGGCCATTATGAATTTTTAGTTATGCCTTTTGGGTTAACCAATGCACCTGCTGTATTCATGGACCTTATGAATAGAATTTTCCATGAGTTCTTGGATAAGTTTGTGGTTGTTTTCATCGATGATATTTTGGTGTTTTCTAAAAGTAAAGAGGAGCATGAAAGTCATTTAAGGGTTATCTTGCAAACCATAAAATAAAAGAAACTATATGGAAAATTCAGCAATTGTGAATTTTGGTTACAACAAATTTCTTTCCTAGGTCACATTGTTTCAAAAGATGGCATAACTCTTGATCATACTAAAACAAAAGTTATTGAAGAATTGAAAGGACCCACAAATGTAACCAAGATCCATATTTTTCTTGGTTTGGCAGGTTACTACTGAAGGTTTGTTGAAAATTTTTCACGGTTATCTAGTCCAATGACTAAGCTAACTCGTAAGGGTGTTAAGTTCATATGGACAAAATAATGTGATGATTGTTTTCAGGAGTTGAAGAGAAGATTGGTGAATGCTCCAGTTTTGGAACTTCCTTCCCGGAATGGTGAGTTTGTTATATACAGTGATGCTTCGTTGAAGGGACTTGGCTATGTCCTTATGCAGAATGATTAGGTAATTGCTTATGCTTCACGATAGTTGAAAACTCATGAGGTTAATTACCCTACACATGATTTGGAATTAGCTGCTGTTTTCTTTGCATTAAAAATTTGGAGTCATCATTTGTATGGAGTAAAGTGTGAAATATATACTGATCACAAAAGTTTAAAGTATATATTCACTCAGAAATAATTGAACATGAGACTGAGGAGATGGCTGGAATTAATCAAGGATTATGATTGTACAATTCATTACCATCCGGGAAAAGAAAATAAAGTGGATGATTCTTTGAGTCGAAAAAGTAATTCTTCATTAAAAATGTTGCATTTGGAACGTGATCCTTTGGTTAAAGATCTGATGAAATTTGGCATCGAAGTTGTTGGTACAGGATGTTCTTCTGTTTTGTTTTAGGTATCAGTGAAATCTTCTCTATCAGACAGAATCAAGCAAGCACAGAAGTGAGAGAGTGAGTTGAAGAAAAAGGTAGAGCTGGTTCAGAAATGTAAGTTGTCTGAATTCAACATTGATAATGATTGTGTTTTGAGGTTTGGTAAGAGATTATGGGTGCATTGTGATTCACAGTTGAAGAATGAGTTGTTATGTGAGGCTCATAGTTCCCCGTTTTCAGTTCATCCTAGAAGTACTAAGATGTACATAGATCTGTGGGAGTATTACTGGTGGGATGGAATGAAAAGAGATATTGCTGATTTTACTGTGAAGTGTCTGACTTTTCAGCAGGTTAAAGCAGAGCGGCAGTTACCGAAAGGGATGCTTCAGCCTTTACCAGTGCCAGCGTGGAAATGGGAAAACATATACCTGGACTTTGTTGTGGGATTACTGAGGACATCTCGAGGTAATAATGCAATCTGGGTTATTGTTGATCGCTTGACTAAATCTGCTCATTTCCTTGCTATATGAGATACTTTTTCCTTAGATCAAATTTCCTGTTTGTATCTTAAAGAGATAGTCAGGTTACATGGAGTTCCCCTCTCCATTGTATCTGATCGTGATCCAAGGTTCACATCTAACTTTTGGAAAGGCCTTCAGAAGTCATTGGGTACTGAATTAAATTTTAGTACAGCTTTTCATCCTCAATCAGAATGGCAGTCCGAATGAACAATTCAAACCTTGGAGGATATGCTATGAGATTGTTCGATGGATTATCAGGGAAGTTGGGACCAACATCTTTCTTTGGTTGAGTTTTCTTATAATAACAGCTTTCATTCTAGTATACATATGGCACCATTTGAGGCATTATATGGGAAGCGGTGTCGAACTCCAGCATTTTGGGATGAAGTGGGTGAAAGGAAGCTGATGGGACCAGAATTGGTAGAAGAGATGGCAGAAAAAGTTCAATTGATTCAGAAGCACATGAGAACAGCTCAGAGTAGGCAGAAGAGTTATGCGTATAACCAGAGGAAGGATCTATCTTTTGAGGTAGGTGATCATGTTTTTCTCAAGGTTTCTCCTTGGAAAATTGTGATGAGATTTGGTAAGAATGGAAAGCTGAGTCCAAGGTTTATTGGACCATATGAAATTCTAGCGAAATTTGGATCAGTTTCTTACCGATTGGCTTTACCTCCGAGTTTATCTCAGGTACACAATTTTTTTCATGTTTCAATGTTGAGGAAGTATATGCCAGATCCATCTCATGTTTTGAGTCCAGAGGTAGTTCAGCTGGAGGAGAACCTATCTTATGAAGAACAACCAGTCCAGATTCTTGAACACAGGGAGCAAGTGTTATGGAATAAGGTGATTCATCAGGTAAAGGTTTTGTGGAAAAACCATGCGATTTAAGATGCAACGTGGGAATCTGAAAATGCTATGAGGGATAAATACCCCCACTTATTTTGATAAGTGAATAAAATTGCGAGGATGCAATTCCTAAAAGGGGGGAAGGATGTAATATCCCAGGTAATTAAAGAATAAAGAATTTTCATATTTATTAATATTTACGAATTAAATATTAATTTTAATTAAAAGGGGGTTCTACGTTCGATAGCGTACTCGATACGCAACGATGAGTTTCTTTGAAAACTTACGTTGCACACAAGTAATAAAATAATATTATATTAAATGTTAGTTAACAAGTAGCTGTTGTAATAGCGGGAAATGGATAGAAATAACTAAAATATGATTATATATGTTTTTAAATGTTTTTACATTTACCCAATAAAAGATAAGGGCTTAAAATACGGAAAGAGATCAATTTTAGGCATTTATACCGTAATTTTCACTAAGGGTTCACTTATCACCATTTAACGGAGAACCGTCATTAAATATAGTTTTGATAAATCTTATAAATTATATTGGAGCAAAAATAACTCGTCTTTAGAATCGGAACATGAAAATTTACTTTTTGTAAATTTTTGGTACCTTTCCGATAATGTTCAATTTTTAATGAATAGTGTAAAATGTTGTATTTTAATTCAAAACCTCTTTTTAATCTAATTTATTTATATGATTAGATTATCTTTTGAATTGGGTTTAAAGTGAAATTAGAAAATATTTTTACCATTAAATCCAATAGTGGTCGTTGGAATTAATTTCACTTTGAAATCGGACTTAAACTAGTGTCAATCTTTTGATACTTATTGTTTCATAAAAAACACGCTATTTGCTCTGACAGCAGAAATTAATTATTAAATTAATTAATGTGACTTATATGTTTTGAATTTTTTAAAATATACTTAATTTTTGAATTTGTAATATCAAATATAGCTTAGGGTAAATTTTTGGTAATTTTCTGAAAAACATCAATTTTTGATGAATAGTGAAACCACTAAGTGGTACTTATAAAAACTGATTTTCCATTTAAATGAAATTTAGCATCATTGTGTTTTGATTTTCAAAATTCTGACATACATGGTTGTAATTAATAAGTAAAATGTGGTTCAATGAGATTAAAATAATTTTTTGGTGAATAGTAACTTATTAAGTTTTTAATCGCGATTAGTGGTAATTAATGTAGTTTAAGGTAAAAATAATGTTTTAATAATATGATATGAGCTTGAAACATGTCCTACCCTCATTGGATGTGTCATGGCCGACCAAGAAAATCCATGGGTCAGCTTGGGGACCCCATGGAGCCACTTTGGTTGGGAAATGTCATAAATAACTTTTTATTTGTTGTAAAAGTAAAAATGACACAAACATAATATGTTTTACGAAAACAATTTTTACATGGGGTTATAAAGATCAGATTTTGGATTATAAATAGTCATTGGAAAGATAAGAGGATTTCCTACATCATAGTATTTTTTTTTATAATTTTTAGACTTTAAATTAATTAAATTATTTATGTCATCATGATGATGCAGTGATGACCTCATTATTTGACGATTTAAATAAAATGGAAAGATAATGTAATATCTAAGAACTAAACATGGAAAAAACCTATTTTATGAGTGTATTTAGAACCCTTATCACATTATCATCGAATTATATCAATGTGGGACCTTTTTAATCTGAAAATCCTTCTAAAATAAAGTAACTTATCTTTACTTTCCAAGAGTGCCCCTCCTCTCCTCTTATAAAAGGCCCCCACCTCTACCTCATTTCACACACTCCTCAAGCCTTTGGCTCGGACATCCCCTGCCCATTTACTCTCTACACATCCCTCTCCTAATCCTAGAGGATTACCATTGGGCATAATCCTTTCAAAGGAAGCCTTTAGGCTCAAATCAAAAGGAGTTGCACTTTTAAAGGTAGTTCATTCTCTCTTGTTCATTTGTTTTATTTTGCTTCTCCAGCCCCCTAAACTCTTTTCATTTACTTCTTTTGTAACAACACCAGTATCTTCAATATACTAGGATGTTTTTAGAAGATTTATTCGAGCTACACTCTCACAAAACTACATCAAATGGTTAAAGAACATACGGTTTCCGTGGATGGCGAAATTCTGCCTCCCGAAACGATGATTGTTCAATACTCATTTAACACCTTCAAAGGTGGCCATTATGATGTCAATATTTTTATATATGATATATAATATGTTTATTCTTTCCTTAATCTTCTGTATTTTTCATTTATGGCATACCCTTATTGTTTCCATTGTGGGTAAACAAGATATCTTCATCTTAGGAAGTGCGGACTACCGCCACCTGAAAGTGATTTGATTCGTTAATACCATATGTGGGATGTGTAAAGGATAAAGTTAATGATATTATATATTTTATTATACTGGAATTTTATTATACTCTTATATCATTATGATTCCATTCTATAAAATAAAAAATATAAATGAAAGTAGCATTCATGCGTACGTACGGCTTACCGTCTCCATGAACAGTGCATTTCATTTCTTACCTCTAAATGATTATGTAATATTATAAATACATGTATATCTTGGATATATATGATATATATGATATCCAAATCAGGAATGTCATTCTGGATATAAGGAAATTTTTACCACATGAACAACATGTAATTGTAAGATTTCCACTTTCAACTTAAGAACCAAATATTGACAAAACAAACATTATTAACTTAAATGGTTACATAATGATTATAACATGGAAATAAGTGATATAAAAGGAACAGTGAACTTTAAAAAGGTTCTTAATAAAGTATAAATTAACTCAAGTTTATTATTCAGGATGTTAAAGAACGATAAAGTCAAGTCGGACCCGAGGTAAGGGACTTCGTCTCAATCTCCTTTCATTGAGGCATATTTCGTTTTATACACAACTTTCTTTTATATGGTGTATAAACCCCGTTGAATTTTACTTTTATACAAAAGGAATCTTTTTCTGTGAAGCGTTTTACTAAACGACAAAAAGGAATTTTTTTTTTAACGTACATGGTGACAACGACCTTTTCCGCCACCGTGAGTATTATTTGGTCTTTGGCTTCCTCAATAACCCATTATGTTTTTAAAATGAAATAAATACCATATACTCTTTTATGTATTTTGGTATTGAAAGTGGTTTTGATAAAGGATTCTATTATGTCAATATATTTAAGATATATTATGATTGAAATTTTCATATGTTATCATTCCTTTATATTGGTTTTATGTTTTATGATTTTATTTTGGTACTTGGACATTTTAACGGGTGGTTACGTTATAAACCATATGACGGGTGGTGCCGTGAATACCAGGATGGGTGGTTACGTTATAACCTCCAATGCATTGGGTATGGAAGTCGGCCGTATGGCTATTCCATTAAGTATGTATGGAAATTGGCCGTATGGCTATTCCATTAAGTTATATGTGTGGAAGTCGACCGTATGGTTATTCCACTTAAGAATGTTTATGTCCAAAGTTACCTTTATATATGTTATGTGTTATTTATATGGGTTTAATGGTAATACTTTGGTTACAAAAAGGTATGTAATGATACTTTATTCAGTGAAGAGTTTTTACTACTTCATGAAGGTGAAGGTATTACTTTAATAGAGTATACATGGTTTACTTGATGTTTGAAAAACTAACAGTTTTCGTTCTTAGTGTATCCCTTACTGAGCTTTTTATGCTCACCCCAAGTTTTTTTTGAAATGTTTTTCACCGGACGTAATGTGGAATAAGGTCAAGGATGGGATTAAGGGAATGTCATGCTATATAAAACATGGAACTAGACATGTTTAATTTAAGAGTTTTTTTATGGAATCTTAGTATAAGTGACTACTTTGTAATCTTTTGAGATGTAATAGTTATGTTCTAATTCTCTAAAACTCTAAACCTAAAAAGATCCTCAATGTGAATTATTCATTTAATTCAATATTAAGTAAGTTTTAAGGTCGCGGCCTTATACGAATGATGTAAATAAAATAAATAAATCTGGGACTTAATAATTTTTATATGGTTCAAATATATTGTGAGGTTAGAGTCTTTACTATATCTGGTTATAATTTTTGTATATGTATTCTCCACAAGAACCATTTATAAAATGAATTTATTTTGGTTAGTTATTTTCGTTTAATACATGATTCCCAATAACTATAGTGCCACTCATTGGATATACTATCTCCAAAAATATATAATGAAAATAAACACCAAAACAAAATAGGTAATTTTTTATTAAAGTATACTTCATTAAATGGTGAAAGATCTCCCTGTTTGATTAGGTGGAAGAATAGTCGTAAGAACGACTTGTCACATCATCAAGAAACAAAATAAAATAATTTCTTCTAGTCAGTACTATTTTTAGTATTCTTTATCACTACATGAAATCCCATCATATGTCTATTTATTATTCATCTTATATAATCTGTGCTATAATAAATAAAAATAAGGATTTTCATATTACTTGAATCCTCAACATTAGTAACTCTTATTTATTCTTCTTCTAAATTTATTTCACACTAATAATTCTGTACTCTATTCATCCTTATTTTCTCTATAAATTTTTAATCTATCATACTCAATAAATTTTTTAAATTTTTTATATGTGTCTATATATCTTTTTCCATGGTTTCAAATATAACAAGAATGGTTATATCTAATGCCTCGAGTGAGATGGCCCCAAAAATTAATAGATATTTTACATCATTAATATAATTTATAAATTAAATCTCACAAGTTATTGCATAATTTAAAATACCAATGATTTATATTATTTTGAATATATCTCTATAAATATTTTATTACTTATTATAACATTAATATTACTTATAAACATATCAATATAGGACTTAATTTCACAAATAATATATCATAATCATTCAGAGTGAAGTTGAAAAAACTAAAGAGGTGAACTTGAAGACATAGTAATCGTAAATTTATCAGTGACAAAAAAATTTGTACATATTAATTATATATGAAAATATGAACATAAGAGAAATATAAAATGAAAATTATAATGGTAATAAGATAGTTATTCATAATTAATGATAAAATGAAATATAAAAAATATATGAACCCAATACCATGGTATGATTGTATGGATACTTGAAACAATAATCATAATCTCGTAATCCAAAAATAGTCATGTATAATATAAATATGGAATAGAAAATGGTTAAATAATCCAAAAATTCTAATAGAACCCAAATTATACTAATATATAATGTTGGAAAATTACATAATCATGTCATTAGAAAATATTTTGAACCAAAAAAATACTATATAATATATTTATTTTTTTATGTGGAAGATAATAGAAAATAAATACTCAATATTAATATTATTAAATCAAAAAATGATGAATTTTTGATTGAATATAAAAAATAATTTTAGAGAAGGTGTGAATAAATTTTTTTAAAGTATTATTTTTTAAAAAATATTCATTAAATAGTACAATGAAATGGAATTAATATTATCTTAGGAAACTTTATGTGGAAGATATAGAAATGAAAAATGATAAATTAAATTCATTTTTATAAAATTTAAGGATTTTTAGAGAAAACACACAAAAAATTAAGAGTTATAAAACTACATTCATAAAAAAGAAAAAGATATATATGAAGAGTATAAGAGATAATACAAAATATTCATTTAAAATAATAGGGAAAAACTTTTCTTGTAAAATTAAATTGGAAATTGAAGAGAAAGATATCCTAGAAAGTATATGATTTACTTTAATAGTGTTATTTATTATTATTATTATTTATCAATAAATATATATATAATGGAATAATAATATTGTTTCTAAATTTTACATGGCTATAAAATATGTATGATGTGAAATAAAAAGATTTGGTTAGAATAAAGAAAACAGATAAGAATGTTGTTCATTAATTAATATTATAATTTAGCAAAATGGATTTCAGTTAATTAAATCACTTATGTATTTGGTTAATTATGATCCAAAAACCAATAAAGGGATTATTAAAATAAAATATTATGTATGATGAATATAAATATTATAATAATATTACATTTTAATGTTTCGGTATATTAACCCTACAATTGATATTTAATAGGATATAAAACATGTCTCAATGAAGGAATGTTGAGACGAGAAACCCACATATTGGTTTATTACTGGATATAATGATATAAACCTAATGTATGATAAACATAAAAACATTAATGAATTATTATATAAGATTATTATATTCATTTTAAAATTATTCTTTTATTTTAAAATTATTTACCACACAAATATTAGTTAGTTATATTTTAATTTAATAATTAGAAACTTGTGATTTATTGTTTTGAATGATGGAAATGATATTTATAATTTATTTACACCATCTTCATCATTCATATATTATTAATGAATGTGTAATAATTTAATTTTTATAAATTCAATTTTCAACGGGTTGAAGGAATTTTTATCATTTGGGAAAATCAATTTCATGATGATGATGTTTTGGATAATTAAGTGATCGAAATAGGTTACTTTATATAGATAGAATTTTTTTATGTTACTCCTATGTAAATATACTTATTGTTCTTTTTTCCATTTTTCATATATTAAATGTAATTTACTTTCCTTATTTTACCATTATTGACTTTATAGTATTGTTCATATAGGTATTCAAACCGATGAAAACAAGAACATATTATAGTCTATGGGTTTTAGTTACTACAAATGTGATATTTTAATAAGAATAAAATTAAAAATGAAATATAATTGTTGAAATTATGTATTATTAAGTAGATGAATCAGGTATTAGGATAGGTGGATGAAAAATGTATGGAAGAAAATGTAGGGTAGCTGACAGTAATCACATTGATGTCTTGTTAAATCACATAGAGGGGCTCTAAAAATTATATATATAAAACTCATTAATTTAAATAGTGGAATAAAAACGAATATGTAGTATATATTAGAGGGAAAATGAATTTTCATTCATCTGGTATTATAACTATTGATGTTGTTCTAATATTGTTGAAGTGATATAATTTTATAGGCTGGATTGAGAGGCATTTCCTTCAAAAATTATGTTAGGAGTGGGGTAAAGATGGAATAAAATGGGAGTTATGTGAGTTATATATATTAATGTGTATGATTCAAGAGTTATTGAAATCCATATCCAAAGAGGTATTGAGAGAGTGGTTATGTTAATTATCAAAAATAAGATCCAACTCAATATACCAATTTTACCCATGTTTACATTAATTAAATATTTACCACTAGAATAATTTTTTTTAAAACCTATAACATAAAACACTAACAAAATTTATAAATAAAAATCCTATCATTTCTCCCAATTTATTATAATTCTATTAATAAATTTATGAACATTATATTTTGAATTAGAACATAACATTTATAAAAAACTACTTTCTTAGAAACAAAAAATATTTTAATATTAAATATGATTGTGCTTATTTATTATTATTACTTATCAAATGAGTTTTAATATACTTATTTATATAACTAAAAAATATATTAGAAATATAATTTAAAATATATCAATTTAATTTATTTAGATAACATTTACAATACACATTGGAAAATAATTAATTTAAAATAAGGCTTTAACATTTACTTTGTTGACATACATTTACCTTAGTAACTTATTATTAAGACCAAAGATAAAATTAAACTCATTAAATATTATGAATAGTTTTATTCAGAATGTGATATCCATTTCATTTTATTGAATTTATAAAAGTGATAAGTTTTTATTTTAATATAAGAACACATAAAAGATATTTTTTAGACAATATGACATCATTTTTAAAAGGTTTTAATCCTTTTTTATTTATATTTCATAAAAATTAAAATATTTTTAATTTAATATAATATCCCTACATTTTATTAAAATAAATCCATAGTAGGGATTTATTTAATTTTAGGGAAATATACTTTACACATAGTAAAATAATTCTTCATGAAATTTCAATTTCATAATATTAAATTATTTTATATTCATTTCTAAAAATTTGAAAACAATTTTGTGAATAATTATTCCTTTTCAATACATATAAAAACATTCAGTATAATATTCATAATTGAAGAATTTTTCTTCAATATTTAAAGTATTATTCATATTACAAATAATTTTTTGGATGATATATTTTTTTTATTCTTTGAACTAATAAATTAGAATTCATTATTTTTTATTAATTGATTATTTTATTTAATTTACATACATTACTAAGCATTCATATTTTTGATACCATTTCATTTAATTCATTATTTAAATTTTATAGTTTTGATAAAAATATATATTTTATAAATATAATTTTTATCATGTAAAAGGAGTTTCTATTATAGAATTAGTCTCTATTAATTGTATAAAATGTAATTTATTTTAGTTCATATAAATTACTTATATTGATATCTTTAATTTTTGGCATCTAATCAAAAATATGTCTTCATTAACATTATATTTGTATTTGTAAACAAGTATCATGTTTATCAGTATTATAATCAATATTTATACACATATTTTTTAAGGATTTCATAAAAACTATATTACCCACATTACCCCTAATAATTCATTCCATTATAACTCTACGATGTAGTGTTCTCATTCCAGAAACATTCATGATGGTTTTTTTATAATTTCTTCCCATTTCATGATTGTTTTTTAACATTATTGGTATATTTCATATAATGATAATTCTCAATGGTCACGATGATCCATAAGATCTCCATGTTTTAAAAATATTATTATTTTTAATAAAATTTCACATTCAATTTATGAATTTTTAATTTCTTCAATCATCCATGTAATAGAATATTCAATGGTATATGACTTATGTTTACATATAACTTGGTTGTAAAGCTCCACAATGAAATAATAAATTATGGTTACTTTTTGTCATATCTTATATATCTCATTTCATAATAAATTTTAATTATTTTCAAGGACATGAAATTCATTTTGTGTTAATATAGACATGTAAATTGAGTAAATATAAAGGATCCTAAAACCAGTAGTGATACATTCCCCCCATTAAATTAATTTTATTCATTTAATTATAATTGTTTATCAATAAATGTAAATAACTAATAGAATCCCTATGATAGACATAACTAATGATATTACAAAAACATTATTGTGTTAGTTAGGACTATCAAACTTAATTTTTTCCATCATAATCAGTATATCCAAATATGGAGTTTCATCCCAGCAATTTGGGATAACTTCCACTCATGATTAAATATTAACTCCCATATTAAATATATTTTTTACCAATAATGGTAAAATTAATACTTTCATTAATATATGATAGAGGGAATATTAGAGATATAAAATGAGATATTACTTTTTCGGTAATTGATATGATCTCCATGTAGTGAAAATCAATCCATGAAAAATATTACATAAAATTTTAACAATGGAAGAATTAAAAGATATATAGGATTTATTCACATACAATCATAGATTGAGAAATTGTCTTATTCTTTGGATGAAATCATTTACACACATGGTTATCTCACCAATAATTGAATATTGAAAATTTCATGTGTAAAATTTATAGTCATAGAAATACTATAGGATATGAAAAAATGAGGTTGAAAAAAATAAAATAAGATATGTATAGATATATTGTGTATAATAATTATATCTTTAACCAATCTAATATCTTATTCCACTTAAATATTAGGGATTGTTAATGAGCCCCCTTATTTCATTTGATATATACAATTTCATGCTAATTATAAACATTCCCCCTTGGATTGGGGCGTTTATTTTTATAATTTCCAAACTCTATATATTTAAACAAAATGAAATCTTAGGTGTATATATAAAATAACATTATGTCCCTCTATCTTATTAATAAAAATTTTCAATTTTATTGGCATTTTATCACTCTATGCTTCATTTTTACTGGCATAAATTATCTTAATGTAACTTCAAAACATTTCCCTAGTGGTTTCAACTACTATATTTGAATTATCATCTATTGAATATTCTTTACTACCTATTCTTTACAAAAAAATATTCTATGGAACTCCATTATATTTTTTTATGTTTTTGGATATCAATTTTGGTTAAAAAATTGAATCAAAACATAATACTATTTGTTGGTATAAACAAAAGATTTTATAGTCCACATTAAATATGGTTTGGCTGCTTAATCAGATAAAAACCTCATTGTACATCACAAACATTATTAATTTATTACCCTTACATCAAACAATTTACTTAGGTATTTGAACATTAAAGATTAGAATAACTTATTTAATATCCATATAAAAATTAAAACTCGAATAATTTAAGGAAATTATCATTGATTTCATGGATTCCAAGATTTATGAATTTTATAGGTGTCAATATCATTTATCCACGGTGATTTTTAATTAGGTTTTGTAACATAAATTGTAATATATCTTGAAAATTTATTAAATTATCTAGTAATGGACTTTATTTACAATGTAAATCAGCAAAAACATTTTCCAATGTTTATAAAACATGGTGTATAGTTTACCCCATTAGTTCATCATGTGATTATTCATTTAATCAACAAAAAACATTTTTATGGGTTATTAAATGTATTTTTATCTAAGCTACTTCTTATATCCAATTATTTATGTCTAGATATTGGTCTAATTTCCCAGAAACCACAAACTATATAATGTTCAATAAATATATAATAATTTCCAATATTTATGATTATTCATAGTTATACTAATAGTATTTACAGAACTAATCCAAAAACATAACTATACCCTAATCTTATACCAAATGAGACAACCCAAATGACCCATAAATTTATTTTATATTATTTTGACAAATTAAAAATTACATCTCATAGGTAATATCACAATCCCAAAATCAACAGGATCAGTGATATTGGAAAAAATATATATAAACAAATTTATACACATTATTATTTCAATAGATCCTAATAATTTATTCGAATAGTGATAAATTCTAATCATAAATCTAAATATTATTAACAATGGAGTTAGAAAAAAATAATTAAGTGAGATGGAAAACAAGATAAAGGAAACTACCTACTGAGACATAAATGGTTAGAATATTATAATGTAAAAAACATGGGCATGGGATAAATATCAGATTAAAAGGATCCTGAAACCTTTAGAGAGATAAAAATATTTTAAATGAATATATAACCATAAATGAAATAACATATACCACAGTTCAATAGTGTAGACATTTGACATAATAATCACGATCCATGAAATATAACATATTCATTTAATATATAAATTTTCGAAAAAAAGAGGCATTGTAAATCACGAAATTGTTGGAAAATCCCAATATCACCAACACATTATATTGGGAATATGTGAAACTATTTCCACAATAAATCATTTAATGAAAATTCATCATACCAATACCTTACATTGAGAACAAATACAGTCAAATCAAAACATCTTGTTTGGAGAAAAAATCACTTCCACAAATTAACATAGTTATACATCATGATATAATGTTTTTGCTATATATATTGGTGTGTACTTGAAACCCCACCCATCACATAATGAAATGCTATTAATATGTGTTTCATATGAATAAAATTGTATATAATATCATATAAAACCCAATTTAAATAAAATGGATCTCAAATTTTTTTGGAACTTATCACATTAAATAAAATCAAGAGTCTGATAATTTAATACCAAAAATAATTATACTGATAGAATTATATAGTATATTCATATAGAGAGTGATTACTAAAATTAATCCATAAGAGTTATAATTTTTTTCTGTAAAGGTAATAAAATGGTTTTGAAATATTAAATAATATAATATGAAAATAATTTTAACATTATTGTAAAATAAAATTGTTAGGATTCACTTTAAGAAAACATTTTTGTGAATTTTAAAGAATAATTTTTAAATATTATTTCTAATCATATCTCAAATATGAGACATTGAAAACAATCATGTCCATGTTATGATTTTTTTGGAATCTATGAAACTGATGAAAGTGAAATGAAATTCCTTTTATGACTTTCAGAATTTTTTAGTGAACACCCCACATCGATGAAAAGATTATTAAAAATAATTTTGAAAAGTGGTAAATATGAGTTTTCAAATTAAAATTGATATTTTAAAAATATCATTACAAAGATGACTGAAAAATATTGGTGGAATGAAATAATATAGAAATGGATGAGGATGATCCATTATAAAAGATGATAATTATTAATAAAAATTTTATTTTTTTGTTATTACATTTTTAAATAAAGGATGAAATATATATTTATGGTCCCATATCCATGAAATCTAACCCTTATGTGTTTTCAATGACCTGGTTCTTGGAGGAGGCTTAGAGTAGCTAAAGAGATATTTTGATGCTAATATATTGAACAAAGAGGATTTAGGATTTGTGAGTTTCACATAGAGAATCTGCAGTTCATGTCATGGGTGAGATCTTTATTCAAAGTCAGTCAAATATTCTATATCGGGAGAGAGACTACAATAATAAATTGGATACATGTATGTATCATCTATGTTGATTAATTAGATATGTAACTACACCGATTATGGGGAAATATCGATCATTGGGATTGACTACGTGAAATGGTTACGTGGATATATTGTCTAGATGAACTTTCCACATGTCTTATATGGAAACGTGGATCATCTACATGAGTGATCAGCTATGTGAGTTACAGGCTATGTGGATACATTATGTGAATTGTTTACATTAATGGATCATATTTGTGGGTTTACAACATGAATAATAATTTTTGTGGGTGATCGACTATGTGGACCGACTATGTGAATGAAACGACATGGCGATTTTGGAATTTTTGTGATTTTGGATAAGTAGGGAATTTGATAATGTTTAATAAGTCCCTGGAAGAATCTATCATTTATTATAGAAGGGAAATGTAAATCCTCTAGAATGAATAATCTTTGGAATTCAAATCCCAATTCAACATGGGTAATTATATACTTGATTTTCTGAGTTTGTTAAGGCTATAAATGGGTCATTGTGTTTTTTATTTAATCAGATCCACAATAGTATGAATTAAATATTTTTTATCAATAAAATATGATCATCCTCTACCCATAAAATCAAAAAATATGTTCGATAATTTAGTTCCATCCCGTTCAAAATCTCTAGAAAATTGAGATTATAGAACCCTTCCCTTAGATTCATGGAACCACCATACTAATGGCTCATGTTATCAAGCATTGATCCCTTCTTATGCAAAAAAACATATCTTCTTGCGTTGAGTAGCATGTTTCATCCTTGTTCTAGGTATGGGTAATTTTGTTCACTTATTTATTTTAATTAATTAATAATTTTTCATGTTTTATCCCCTATTATGGTAGTGTAAATTACTTAATTATTATTGAATTAGAATAATAAAGAATTGTATTTTTATCGACTGTTGTTTCTTTCCACTCTAATAATGGTTAGCCTCTTGATTATCATGACAGTGTAAAATCTATGATATTTTTACCATTCTTGATACTATAATTGTTTATGAATTTTGTTCTTAATAAAAACTGCTAAAAAATTTACTAATTAAATAAATTCATACTTAATATTATGAATAATATAGAGGATTGTTTAATGAATCCATTGTTTTTTGTAACATGATAATGATTAAATTGTTAAGGGTATACATGTTACATTGTGGTTTATTTTCTTGTTTTGATGGAATTTGATAACAAATATGAATCATTTCAATTCCTATTGGGGAATGTAATTAAATCCATGTTAATAAATTCCCATTCCATAATTATGTAGAAACCAGAATATATACAATTAATCATGTTTAAATTAATCATTTAATTAATTTCCAAGAATGTTAAGTGTTGATTCCTTTGGATTCTATTAGATATATCCAATGAATATTAAGTGGGTTAATTCAGTATGAATAAAACTAGTTGTGTGATAATGAAAATTTTAATGGCTTGAGTTCTTCATTTATCCGATAATCCAGAGTGACTTAGTTTTAGAGTTGTGAGATCTCATTTTTGTGTTAAGGATAGATGCCTTTTTTTAGGTCATGGATTCTAAAATCGGATATGATTGACTATTTTCTAATGCCTTTTGATTATGTTTGGATAGATGAGCTAGGGATGGATGATGTGATATGGTGTAGTGAGGACCATATGTTGTGGCAACATTTGAAGCTTATGATTGTGAGATAAATCAAGACATTCATTGGGTGTTAGGAATAAAACCATAGATGATCGAATATGTCAATATTGGGCTTACCCATTCTTGTGATAAAGAAATATGAATTTATGGAATCAAAATTTTTTAATGACTAATGGATGGGTTTCCTAAATTATATGAAATAAATTTTCCAACTCCTTGAGGAATATGGATTTGTTAGGTTTTATGTTTCTTCTTAGTGGTATCATAGTATTTTTCTCTGAGAGTACGTTGATTATGGAATGAAGTTAATATTTTTTTGTAATTCAGTGTTGATTATGTTAGATCTGTTTGAATTATATTACTGAAGGGATGTCATTCTTGACAGACCATTTACATGGTTTGTATTATTGTTTCATTCCATAAACATTGGGCTAATGGTTAATTAATGTATTTTAAAATAATAATTAAGGTTAATTTAAAAGAAAATTATTTTTTAATTGTATGAAAAGACAAATATGAAAGAATTAATTAATTTTTTTCTTTGTAATTCATGGGTTCATATAGGATATCTTGTAATATTTGTGGAATTCAGGAGTTTGAGTGACATTAGTTATAGTTCGGTCCAAGTAAATGTTATGAACAAATTATGGTTGTCTGTTATATTATATCATAGATATATTTAGATTTTATATTTTACCCACATATTTCATTTAGATATACTTAATCTTGGTGGAATCCATGTTTTTGTTTTACCCAACCTCCTAGTGGGAGGATGATGATGTAACAAAGGATTTTCTAATTATTAAATTGTCTGTTTTTTGTTCTTGTTTTATATCCATCATAGGATTGATGAAGGAGTTTTCCAGAAAAGATATGATATAGTGTAAATCTATTCATTTTTGAAGGTGGAATTATTTTCTAGTGATTTCGAAATTTATGGATCTCATAATTAAGTGGAAGGAACATGCTTCACAATATGTGAATTACCAGGATTTACACTTCATAAATATGGGAAAGGAG
Source organism: Viscum album (assembly GCA_963277665.1). Lineage (NCBI taxonomy): Eukaryota > Viridiplantae > Streptophyta > Magnoliopsida > Santalales > Viscaceae > Viscum > Viscum album. The sequence goes on along the minus strand of OY728122.1, from coordinate 1,503,201,232 downwards.
TGACATTCACGGATATTGGGATTTACAAAGGATGGGGTTCATGATGGTTTTGATCATCCTAAATGCATGATAAAATGAAGATGTACTTTCAACTATGATTAGAATCAAAATGTGTTTGTAAAGGAGGTATCTACATTTTTTGGTTGGAATATACATAACACACAATAGGGGGTGATTTTTTTTTTTCAAAAATCATCCACAATTCTAATTTTAGACACCCTCTATAGATAATGTAGATTTGAATTATATTTATTTATTATGAAAGTATGATAAAAAAATCAATAGAAAGAAAAAAATATTGATTTTGATAGTGGTTCAGGGCACAAATATCCCCTTGGCCAATCTGCCAGATCTTCTCTCTATGAGAAAAGTGAATTTCACATGTCATGTCCTCTATTCTCAATATCAAAAATCTGATATATATTCACAGGTATTTGATACTTGTATAATTAAAACATAATTGAATTTTTTCTAGTTCTAAATATAGAACCGATTATCCACATCGTAGGTCGATATGCTATCACTCCACATTATCTCAGTATGATCATTCGAAAAACAAATAAATTTAAATGGAATTTGATTTTTTGAAACAAATTTATCATAATAGTTGAATTTCCACATAACATATAGTAGAGGGATCATCTTCTTTAGAAAGACAATACTCAATATGAAATATGTCTGAATAGTTTGGTTTTACAAGAGATCTTTAATATTAATAATGACAACAGAAATAGAGAAGTCCCAATATTACAGGATTGAACATCATTTTCTCCAAAGTGTATTTTTCTTTCTGAGTCACATGTTTACTATAGCACTATGTATATGATCACTAGAAAGATTAAATAATTAATCTTCTCACACTTTTTTTTGAAAATAATACCCATTAAAATATATAATGACCATCCCACTTTTGAAAATTCCAAATCCACAAAAGATGCCTGATGAGCTATAGAAATTGAAAATTGAATTTAATAGGGGGTTTGTAACATCCCTTAAGAATAATATTTTATTTCCCCCATTAAATACGAACCATTTAATTAGATAAAACAAACTTAATAACAGTAAAAAAGAATCATTTAAACAGACTATAACTCGATCAATTATATTGCAAAAATTACAGAAAATATCAGAGAAATAAATATCTGATGTTGAATAATAAAACATCGGGTTCCTTTACAGGGTGAAAAAATACTCAATGTATGGTTCAACTATGTAGTGTTCATCTTCTAAAAATAAGGCTAACAACATAGGTTTGGTCATAAAATAATTTTTTATGATCCATAAATTTTTCTATGGAACATACGGATCATTACCTACGTAGGGTTATTTAAAAATAATTAATTCTCTTAACAAATTTGAGGTCCTTTTAAATTCAAGGTTCATTAACAATAATTTCCTAATGAAATAAGGTTTATTAACCATTCTTACAGATACTTTTATAGGGGCTCTTTCTTCATCTGGTGTAAGGCTGAGGACTAATATAGCAATCACAATCCATATGCGATATACTTAGCATATGGTTGATTTCCTACATTACCTTAAACAATGTAGAGTATGAATAGGGTTTCATGAATACAGATAATCACATCCCAAACACATAGATAAATATTCCTTATGAATTAAAAGCATGAATTCATTTTCTAAATAAATAATATGAATACTAAATACCTTAAATGAAATTCAATCAAAATAATTAACAATAAAAGAATGGGGATTTTTGAACATAAAAATAATCATAATTTATAGAGTATTTTTGGAACAATACAAGCCCAACAGACATGACTATGAGATGCTTGAGGAATGGGAAAATTTCAGTTGACCAATATGAATAAAATATTCCTATGAAAAATATTGAAGAGGTTATTTAAAGGGATAATGGGATAATGGGATCTTCATGGATGGAAGAGTCATTAAATAGGAATCTATACACATTGTATGAAAACAACTAGAATTAGTGGAAAATATGAGTCACACTAAATACATGAAATATGGGAGCTTCGTGTATCATGAATTATTTATTAACATAAAATTCTAAAATGAAATTCCAGTTTTAAAAGATTCACTGGCTTTTTTGAAAATGGATTTTCATGAAAACTGAGAGTACCATGAATACTTATTATTCCACAATGGTATTGAGATTCACAAAGGTGTTATCTTCAAAATGATGTATGGGTTAATGAATATTTATTTTTATTGATAAAAAGTGGGATTTCATGATTGCTGGGGCTTCTATGAATAGTATTGCTAGATATCTAGTTTAATTGAATAGTGATTTAAAGTTCATAAAATAAAAAATATGGTGTAGGTAGTGACTAATTATATTCAAGGAAATAGACAAAAATTAAAAATATGCTAAGATGACCATCAAGTCATAAAATTGAGTAATAATTCAACCAAGGAAGTGGGCTTTTGGGAGTCAAAATAATGTGTCCTGGTGGAGGTCATGTGTAATCCAAAAAATTAATTTAAAGGTAGTGTTCCAAGAAGAGATATTATGTGTATGATCATCTATACTCCACAATATCTATTTATTATTTGTAGATTTATTTATTAATAATACACAATTGGTGTTTTCCTGTTAGACTAGCCCTTTGTAGAGAACCATGTGAAATAGTTTTATTGTATCTATGTATATGAATGTTTTATAACTACATGATTCCATTATATAGTGTTTAAAAGTTCTGACCAACATGGGAATAAGATATTATTCTTTAATAGAAATATTTTAAATCCTAATTCCACCCTCAAATCTAAGGGTTTTCTACGGTCCTACATGTGCGATTAGAGTGTATAAGGTATTAATTTTATATCTAATCATTATTGTTATGAATAATTCTGTTAATGTTAGGTGACTTTAATTTTTTAATGGAAGAAACCTTCAGATTTTTAACATTATAGTGATATCTAAATTTTGTTCCCTTGGGTTGGATTTTATCTATTCCACTTTTATGGGGATTCATTTTACTAATGTGGATGGTATTTCTATCACTAAATCATAGTTGAATGTTCTTGAAGAATATGAAAAATCTAAAATGGGTTTTTTGACAACTCAATATGATCAAACATATATGATGGTAATAAGATTAAATACAACTGTGTCCATGTTAGAGAAATTTGAATAAATATATTAATGTGAAAAAAAACTAAAATATGGAAACTATAAATCATTTAAATGTTATTTAGATGATCTGAAATTGAATCCAAATAAAAATTAAGTTAGTTTATTTACTCACAAAACTGATTCTTTTTAGATATAAAAGGACTTAGGGATGGATATAATGATATTTATATTTTGATTAAAATCTTGATAAGTCTCACACCTCTATAAAATACAAAAGTGTCAGCCCCTAATAAAATATTTTTTTCAAATCATTCTATTTAGGATGTACTACAAAGTCTGTTGGAATATGAAATGAGTATTGAATAAGAAAATAAATCCACTGGAGATATAAAGGTAAATTATTTCAATGACATGTAAAAATATGATAGTACCAAAGTTAGTAGTGATGGAGATGATGAAATAAGGAACATCATTGCATTTCACCAAGAAATTCACGATATGAAAAGGGCTATTTGAAGGTAAGATTCTGTTGGCTTATTTTGGAGTGATATAGTATAGAACAATGCTACTCATAGATCATGGATGTTATATAATGTATACTAGGTAGAAAGAACAACGAATAATACTCACAAATGGTTCCCTTAAAAGGGATACATAAAATTCTAAAAGAAGTTGTAGTTAAAGAAATTCTTCTTTAATGAAGAAAAAATGATAATCAATTTTTTGAAGATTTTTATCTACATATTATATTCGATGTAGAAGAGTCCATGAATGATTTAGTTGAAAATATAAAAACACCAATTTTTTTTGATAGAAATTTGATTGGATTCGTTGATATTAATGTGGATCAAGAGGGTGATATTCGGGAGAATAACATTAAAATAATGAGAAATAGAAAGATGTGTGTTCTGGTAATGGAGTCATCATTGTATTCTGATAGTATTGAATTAAATATTGGATTGAAATAAGAATAGGTAGAAGAAAATATTACCAATATTGAAATACCATAATAGTTTGTGGAAGTTAAATTAGGGTTGGAAGAGAAAACATAAATAATCAATGACCTTAAATTGATATGGGATGAACATGGTATTATAGTTGATGGACATGAAGAATAATTTTTTTATATAAGTAGTAAACTGGACAGTAAATCAAAATCATGTGTTGTAAATAATAAATTTCTGGATGATCTAAAATAAAGGTATGTGAAGTAGAAACATCATTGGTTGGAAACTGGATGATCTAAAATAAAGGTATATAGAAACTGGAACATATCACAAAAGCCCCTAGGGTCAAAAAAATATAAGAACCAAATAAAAAATAAATATGAATTTTTTTTCAAGTATCCTAAGAGGATCACTAGTAAATTACTTTTACCAAAAAATTGGTATATTTTGAGTAATAAATGTGATAATATATTTTCCCTTATTTAATTTCAATTAGATGGATTTCATGGCCATACCATGTCTTACATTGAAGAGGAAAGGAGATATGTTAATGTATATGTATATAGAAGTCCACCATGTATAATGAGACCATATCCATCGTCATATTGAATAAATGTTGAACATGTGTATTTTTTGATTATTTTAACTATTCCCAAAAAGATATTCATTGTAGGATGGGTAAAGTTTGAAACAATTCTTATAGATCTCAGTGAGATGTCAATACATATCAACCAAGAAGACTAACTCTTGAAAATAGGAATTATGATGTACAATAATAATATCAATTTCAATAACCCATTCATAGTTCAAAAGTATTGTAAAGTATGTATTTATCCTCCACTTAATATTCTATCTCTTGGATGGAAAATAAGATGATTTAAGAATCCAATATTATAGAAATAGCACAGAAATTTACAATGAAAATTAAAACCTAGATTCTTGATAGTTTATTCCCATATCACGTGATAGGAAGTGTATTTTGGTTTAAGAATATTAATAATTGGTTTTATGTAATAGTAATATTCAACAACTACTATTCATTAAATATTTATGTAAGTGGAAAAAGGGAACTATAAAATGATGATCTAAGGAAAATAGAAGCTATCTACATATATGGTTTGAATCAAAATCTCATGTGTGTGATTCAAATCTATGAGTCATGGATAGTAGTGAAATTTAATAAAAAGGGGTCCACTATCAAGGTAACGAAAACAAATTATATAATGAAAGGATGTAGAAAATATGGAAACTTATACAAGGTTGATATTAAAAAGAACACATGTTTTATAAAATTGAAGAATAAAACAACATGTACCACTAAAAATTGTTTTATATTAGTCAATAAATCATGGAATACATATATTATCATAATATTATTTTTATTATTCCCAATCTATATTTTTATCAATAAGGTTTGGAGTTCATACTATACAAAGAACAATACGTCAGAAAAATATCCGTCATCTTATCCTGACAGAAGTATGTGGTCAAATCAAATGTGGATGAAAAATATAGAGATATGTACTTAATTATTTTTAATTATGATTATATTTTAATGGAATGTGTTTTATATTTTAAATATTAATTAAAATATATTGATTTCATAAATACATATCGTCAAAGTGTTGAGATTGAAAATGGAAACACAATCAAGACTCTATAATATAACAATAGAGAAGAATATATATCAGTTGAATTTTAAAATTACCTCCAGAACCATGGAAAAATGGATGTGGTGTATGATGTGAGGAATCCATAAGAAAATGGGTGCATGTAACAAATAAATCAATTAATGAATAATATGTAATGAACAATTCTAATTGAGATATTTTTAATGTTCATTATTATAAATAGGATTTACATATAGTAGTGCTCACTCAATAGAGAATATGGATTTTTATGAGAGTGAAAAGGACACAATATGAGTAATGATATGTATATAATCCCTCTTTTAAGTATTTTCATTTTTATGGAAGTAAATGTTTTATCACAAAAGTAATAATGAAACCACGGAGACAATGTTGAAGTTATAGAAGAAAAAATATTCCTTAGATACTCAATGAAGTGTATAGCGTAAGAATATAAAATTAATATTCTTCAAAATATTATGGGATTAAATGATGTTAATATCATTTTGGATGAAAAAATAATTACCTAGATGTGATCATATGATTATATGAAAAATATGAATAAGAAATTGGACTGGGGATACATTCAAATGTTGAAATACTGGAAGACTTGAAAAACATTTGGGACTCACATAATGATGATGATCCAAAAGAAGAATAAATAGAAGAACACACTTATTAAGAAACATTATCTGAAACTCAATGATAAATAAAAGATCCGAAATTTTTCAAAAAATATCATGGGGGATTGGACCACACCAATAAAGAAATGAAGATTGTATAATCGGTAACATTATGCCATCAAATTAATTTTTAACATGTCCTCATTTGAATTAGAAGTGTAGTATGAATCTTGGGATGAGGAAATTAATAAAAATCAAGATCAAATTGATAATAAATAGCAATGCTATCTTTTTTATGATAATAAATTCATAATTTGATTACAATAATGAAGATCATTGAAAAACAAATTGATGAGCCTGGAACTGTCATAAAAACTATGGCATTCTTGGTGTGTAAAGGCTATAACCAGATTGAAGGATATGTATACATTTAACAACTAGTGTAAATAATTATTAGAAATTATGATATGTTGGTTTGTATATTAAATAAGTCTCTCTATGGTTTGATATAGGCACCATGAGCATGGTATTCTCAGTTAAATTCGTATCTAAAAGGATAAAATTTAAAAGAGGTTGTGTCCACCATAATCTATTTGTGAAGAATTATCAAAAAGGTAAATTTATAGTGGTTTTTTATGTTAATGATATAATTTTTTGTGGAATTAGGCATTGATTACTGTAATAAATATCTTATGACATGAAATATAAATTTTAATTTTCAATGATTTGGGAACTCACGTACTTTTTAGGGTTTTAGGATATTCAAATGAAGGACTATAACTTAATTAATCAGGTAAAATATTATGGACAAATGTTGATGAAATAAAGAAAGCATGACTGTAAACAAATGACGAATTTTAGTTAAAAAATTGGAAAACACAATTATAGGAAATATGGTGATCCCACCATATAATGTATGATCATTGGAATATTATTTTAATTTAATTAAACAAGACTAGATATTTTCTTTTCAACATGCATAGTGTCTTGTTTAAAAATTAATCTGATGGAAGATAATTTTTCAACCTTTAAAAGAATCGTGAGGTATATTAAATTTCTACTAAATTTTGGATTATAATTTTCAAAATGTATTTATAATTAATTAATGGAATTTTTTTATGCACACTAGGTTCGAGATGTGGAGGATAGAAATTCCACAAGTGGTGGTGAACTATGGATAGGAAAAAATCAATTGACTGGTTGAGAAAGCAATAATAAAGAACTAATCATAGTATCGCTGAATTAGAGCATATCTATGTTACCATGTTATTCACATAGATATTGTGGGTAATGAAATAAATGACTGATATGGGCGATGAGGTGAAACAATTGATATAGATTCACTGTGACAACAAGAGTGACATGAATCATATGCCGATTTTTCTTAAGCCTTATAATTATAAACATGTTGAATATTAAATAGAACATAGTGAAAGATATATTTGACCATGTTCTAATTAAAATGTAGCATATTGGAACTGATGCTCAAGTGGATGAAATTATGACTTAGTTTATGGGATCACATTTGTTCGAGAAACAATGGTAGTACCCCAGTGGTCATCCACTACCCATTCCATGAGGAGGTTAATGTTAAGACCCTCTCCCCATTTTTGATAATAGTTTTAATCTATTTTTGGATATAATGAAAGTATATGGAGGAGATACAATGGAGGGGAGTTTATTGACCATTAAAAAATATTATTTCTTTGGGGTTTTAATTCAATGATTTTTAGGTTTTTAGGATTGGAAGGTGGTCTATCAAGGCATGAAATTCTCTTATAGCTATCTTATTTTTTACACTAATCTCTACTCACATAGAATTAGAGTGATAGATATGCTATTTAATGTCGACTAGGTTTTTGGTTGAGGTTGCTTATTTATTGTAGTTATCCACATATTTCAATAAAAATAAAACGGGAATATTCTTATATTCAAGGATTATAAATTATCTAAATGGAGGATATTGTTTTATTTGTGAATCCATACATGGGTAGATTAGGGAGTTTGTATTAAAATAGATTTTATAGTTCAGATTGACTGAGTGATGAAGGTGTATTTATTTCAATGTGTTTTCAAAATTTGTGTTGCTCTAATTGAGGAGGAAGGATAAAGATTTTTGAATGGTGGATTTGAAGGATCAACTCTTAATAGATAGAGTAATGTAATGAGTTTCTTGAAAGATAGATTTCATGAAGGTCGGGTTTTGATAAACAATAGAGTACAACGGTTGTACTATAGAAAAATTGATTTCTTATAACTATGATATTCATAGAGAATGTTTATTAAAAAAGATCTATCTATGTGATAATGATAATATTCCAAAATGGGAAAATTTCAATGGATATTCCTTAATAAATGAGATTCACTAATAAGACAGAATAAGTCCATTTAAAGGACATTAGGTGTGTGGGTTCTTTGAAAATTGAAAAGTCTATAAATAGGAAACAACACACATCATTTGAAAATGAGTATATTTGGAGAAAAGGATGAATATATATATATATATTCATGAAATATGGGATCTTTTAAAATAATGAATTATTAGAATGCTTGAGCATCATGAAAATATTTTTTAGGTAGTAATTAATGATCAGTATTTTCAGAATAGGGGGTTTCACAAAGACTGTGAGTTTTTCATGTTCATAGTATTCTATTAAGGCTATCAACATTATGATGGTTGGGAGATTCATGAAGGTGCTTCTGTTTGAGAATGATGAAATTTCATGGAAATGAAAAAGGATATTTTATGAAATTAGGAAGCTTCACGGATAGTTTTGTTGAACATTTAATTTATGTGATCAATTATATGACGTTCAGCAATATAGGAAAGTGGTACAAGAAATTTTTCATCATAATCCTAGAAAAATAATGTAATGAAAAATATAATAAGGTTACCTTAAAGTAATTAATCCAAGTAATAATTTACCAAAGGTTGTCAGATAGCTGGTGTCCATGGAAGTGTTCCAAGGGAGGCAGTGTGCTACTCCTAAAATTCATGTAAAGTTAATTTTTCATACTATCAAGTGATTATATATGGTATTATACAATCCACAATAACTACTGAATCATAGTCTCTTTAGGTATGACTGACACACTATCAAAATATTCTTCATAGACTTTCACAAAGTTGTGAACCATGATAAATTACAATGTTCCTTCTTTGGATGTGAAATATTAATTACTACACTATTTAATATGATTTTTTTCACATGTTCCTAACAATATGGGAAAAAATATCTATTGGTTTGAAAGATATATTTGAACCATTATTCTCTTATACCCTCTCAAGGTGTTCTAGTATACTATATATGGATGGATTACTACCTCCTTTGTCCCCACTCTCATATCGTAGTAGTTACTTGTGATAGTATAAAATATAGTTAGTTTCCATTAATTGTTTGTACATGGACGGGATGTCTTGTGGGTATTCACAAGAATTTATCCAATTTTATAGAATCCAAATTATTATTATAGGTATGAATTGTATGGTCTTTGACAGATTAAGGTTGCTTATCTGACATATGTTCTATGTTGGATTGAGGTATAATGCTCTATGTATAATACAAATCATATGGGATATGGTGGATAACATAAAATGCATGGAAATTGTATAGAGTCATTCGATACCTGGATGATTTGATGCAAAAGGTTCATGGTGCGCTTCATTTCCAATTTTTCTTTAGGATGATTAATTTTGGAGAGAGATGGATAAGGATGTGCAACATTGTGGAAGAGATAAAAACCCTTGGGGAAGTGGGATAATGTTACCCTTGATGATTATTTCACATATTATATGGTCTCTTTTATGTGACTCATGGTATGTATTATCCATAGTTTGGATAATAACTTTTCATAGATGTTTTGGTGACAATTTAGATTCATTGTTGATCACTATGATTTGACATGATTTCATTATATTTTGCATTTGAGGCTCTAAGGAGGATCCTAATATGTGTACTATTATTCCAAAAGTACATATATATTTATAGTTTTTGTGGTCATATTGAGTAGGATGGAGATCGGGATATATATTCAAAGCTAGTTGTTTTTTAAGATATGTTTCTGATTCATGGCCTCATTTGTCTTAACGTTCTAGTACATGTAGTTTCCATTCAATTTTTTTAATGTTGAATGAAATATCATGTATGATATTGAGATATATATATATATATAAATTTATTTTTTATTGGTTTACATTTCATATATCTATATTTTTAATTTTCTCTCTGATGGTAAAAACTACCATATATATTCTTATTATACCATCGGTGCTAGTCAAGAATCTTGGGCCTACTAGATGATGAACCCAAGTAGTATCCATCCCCTGTATCAAAATTCCTTCCTAGGATGTGTAGTCATTTGATGGATTGGTTCATAAAAGAGTGATAAAAGATGTTATAGTTTATGGGTATGATTTATTTTGTGTTTTTTACATTTTGGGATGCATTAAATTGTATTGAAACAATTTCATATAAGATTATTAATTGATTTAAATATGAATAAAGATAATATATTTGTATTTATATTACCATATGATCTAATGAAGGGAAAATTCTGTTTACTAATTTTACTAAATTATTTGATACAGGTTATAGGTTAGTGACCATGGAAATGTTAATGAACCAATCTTCTTTGTTCCTTGGTTTGAAATGGGAATAATTTGGGACATGCCAAAAATATAACAAGATAAAAAACAATAATTTAATTTTGGTTATGTATTATAAAATATATTTTTAAGAGACTAAAAATTTAATAATTTTTAAGCATGCTTTAGGTTGAAATCATGTTCATGTTCACATTGAAAATGTTTAGCAAGTTATGCCACCTGATTTCCCTTGTGTTGAGGTCAACTATTATGATACTTGGAGGCAGAAACTACATTAAAATCATTGAGTCTGTAGTTGTATGGGGGTATATTTTAGAGTTTTTAAAAGAAGAATAGTTGTATGAGTTTATGATTTCTATTTGGATTTTATGTAATTATATTGAGGATCTAGTTTCATTGGTAGTTATGATACTCCATAGTGTAGTGAGGAAGTGGTGGTTCTTATTACTTAGGGATCGTGAGGAATTGATATTCTCATGGGAGAAGTTTTGAGTAAAGTTTTGAGTAATGTTTCATTCTTCAAAAATGATATTGGATTGTTTTCCAGAGCTTCATACCCTTGTATATTGGAGTACCATTTAATCAAGGTTCAGGGTCATTTTTTAATCCCTTCAACGATATGCTTAAAAACTATTATTAGAAGAGTAGGATGTGTTAAGGTAGTTTTTAGAGACTTTGTATCAATAGATCTAGTTCAAGTTTAGTCCTTCTTGTTTGATGGAATATCTTGAGATTCTTGTGATATATGAACACATTAAGAGGATTATAGCCAGAACCAAAACATATTATGATGGGAGTGATATGGATTATTCATTGATTAGAGTTGTGGTTCCAGGTTCCTCATTTTTTTGGAAAGAAGAGCTTTCAGTTCTTCAGGGGGTTATGGAAAGCCTTAATCTTATAATTTCTCCCAGAGGGAATATATTAGACCCATGGAAAGGGATCACACAAATGTTATTATAGTTGAGAGTGAGATCATCTAAGGAGAGCGTGCCTAACCATTCTGAGTAATCAGCATGTGCTTGGTTTGTTATTAAGGTAGTTCTCCCTGAGGTAGCTACAGTAGGGTGATCCATTTGGGAATCTAAAGAGAATATATATGGAATACAAAGAAAACTATAAGATTCCCCTTTTCCATAGAGATAAAATAATAGATATGTAGTTTTTTATAATTTGGGTCACCAAGGTGGGGGAGTATGTCATTTTTAACTTCATGATATAGTTTTGATAGCTACAGGTGAGCCAGGAATTATTCTAGATTATTTTATCATTATTCTATATGGGTTAATTATTTATTTGATTCTTGAGAGATTTAATACATTTTATAATAAAAACTCATCAATTAATTGAGACATATGGTACAGAGGCTTCCAGTTCCCTGAGGATTGGTTACATCAGTTTAGGGTCATACTAACTTATATGATGTTTGTAGACACTCTAAGCTAGTGTTGGAGAAAATCTATTCTTTAGTATAATTCTTAATTTTACGAATACAAATACATAAAATCATCTATTCATAGATTTGTTATATTTGTAGAGTGCTATATTTTATTTCATCATGAGGAACGTTATGTTATATTGTTTTAATGGAGAATCTGTTTCACTCGATGGTGAGAGGGACCGTCAGATTTGGCATAGGAATGTTCCATCCATTTTATCATTGATGGCCATGTTGAGGTTATGTTAATTAGGGAATTAACTTTTGCTGTTTCATACAGTTGTGGAATAGTACACTAATGTTTTTATATATGAGTTTTTATTGATACCCTCTTGGTAGAATATTATGTTTGGGATCATTATAATATTTTTAGCGTTCCAATTTCAATGTCCCTATATAAGATGAATCCCTATGAGTTGCACCAACTATGAATACAAATAAATAATCTATTTCAGCATGGTTTTTTTGGATCATCTGTGAAAATAGAGAGTGAAATAGTTTTTTCATAATGAATGTCAATGTATTTTTATAGAGTTTTGTTAATTATTATCTCATAAAATAAGTGATATAGAAGAACTATAATCCTCTTCATTGGATTTATGATTTATTCGATCAACTATTGGGAGGGAGTTGGTTCTTGAAGATCGATAAATTTTTTCGGGATATCATCATATTAATTTTAAGGTGAGGGGATCCTATATACTTGTTTTTTTATCCTAGGAAATACATGTCTATTATGATGGTTTTCAATGTGATGGATTCCCCATATATGTTCATGTAGATTATGATAGTAGACATAAATATATTCTAGATAATTCATTGTAGTTTTCATCAACAACATCCCTGTGTTATCCTCATATGGGGAGTAGCAAGTTGAGAATCTACTTGTCTAAAGGTCGTGTCTATTTCCTAAGATGCTCTTTATAAATTTTTATTTGTGTGATTTCTAGGATTCAAAGTCAGTTTCATAGGTAATTTTCTGTCTCGTCATTTAGTAGTTACGAATCCATCAGTGATAAATGATTATTTTGTTGGGAATACCACAAGAGAGTGGTATATGTGTGGAGTTTCCTTGGTATTGAACACTATTATATGATGTCCATATATGATTTTTATTCAGTTGGAACTCCTCTGATGAACATCACAAAAAAAGATCAAGAATTCTAATAGACTTACTAGTATTTTGTAGGTTTTGAATACCTAAAGGATATGATTTTCATCACTCAATTACATTATTTTCCAAAAGAATGAGTTTTATTGAGGATTTTTATGATTATTCATGTCTTTGGATGGGAAGAGTTCTGATTAAATAGTGATTATTATTCTTATGGGGCTCTAATATTATGTCCCTATGAGCATAACTACTCCACTCATGATGTTGACATTGAAGTAGTAGCATTTTAATTAAATTTTTCGATACATTACCTCATCAGTGAGCATTTTTTAGTTTTTACCGACCAATGGTACCGGTTTTTTGTCTTCTCTAAACATTACTTTAATATACGTCAGTTTTTATTGAATTAAACTATATTGGATTACAAATTCAATATTTAATAAACTCTTGTAAATGATAATAATGTAGATAAAACAATAAACATGATGTCAAATAGTTATGTTTATTGTGAATCGATTGATTCCTAGAGAGAATTTAAAGAATAATAAATGATTTATATAGATAGGGGATGTTTTGGAGGAAATATTATTCTTTTCTAGGTTATAGTCTAGTTTTCTTTCTCAAAGCAAGTGTAAGTGTCCCTATTGGGGGATTTTGATGTGGATTTCTAGATAGACATATTTTTATTTAGTGATGACAATAACAGTTGTTCTGAGGATGAACAATACTGGGTATTGTTTTAGTGAATTCATTTATTCCCATAAATGATGTGTCTTGTGGTTCTCCACAAGTTACATATCTCAAAATTTTAGGTACATCCCATTATGAGAAGATGTACCAACAATGGAGTGATTAGGTTTAGTGCCATTGGTGGAAGTGTTCAATTTTATAGTTTCATTTTATAATGATTGGTGTGATAGATGTTGAAGGATGAGTACCATGGTATTTATGGCTTACTACATCAATTTTATATTCCCTTGTGGAACTGGGAGGTCATCTAATTTGATTTTTTATAGATTTACCTCAATATTAGTGAAGATATGATTCTATGTGAGTGATATTGGGTAATTTTATGAAATCAACCTAAATTATAGTAATTATTGATTTAATCCATGTGTGGTTCTTTTGAGGTAGTGCTCGGATATGGTGGGGATGCCACAAAGAGACCTGATGATGATTATCTTAGATTAAGATCCCTATTTAACCTTAATAGTGTGGAAAATTTTCTAGAATGCTTTGAACTCTCATTTATCCCTATGAATTTCTTTTTGTATATATATCTATGGTCTGATAGAGTGGTCTATCCAGACTCTTGAAGATATGTGGCACTATTGTGTATGGGATTATAAAGTTCAAGGATATGGAACATAACCTTCATTGACATTTATTAGAATAACATTTTTCACTATGCCATTGGTATATTGACATTTGATGATTTTTATGGATGGCCTTTTCCTCCTATATTATTCTGGACTAGGTTTATATATGCATCAATTATTATATAGGAATATGTATAGAATACATCAAAAATTGTTCAAGTAATTTGAGATAGGATAATGGTATAGTGAGATCATCTGAAATCATATACAGAGTAGTGGATGGGGCCTTGGGGGATTGATGATGGATATCACATGTTTTTAATAGTGACACATCCTCATTGAATGGAATTGTTTTTTCATGGGTGTATACTTTATCCCAAATTTTATACCTTTTTATAATGTTGAAAAATATTGATCTATGGAATATAAGATATAAAATCCCCAAAGAAAAGTAAAATACCATAAATGTTTTATGATTCATAGATTCATTATTATCTACATGACAACTCTCATGTTATAGATTGGGTTGAGATTGATTTTTATGATGATTTGACCTTTGAGGTGCGACATGAATTAATCATGGACACCTAAGAGAATTATTTGTTTGAGTATGTTATTCCCTTGGTTCATGTATTTTGAGGGAATGTTGGCATGTAGCAGAGTACCTGGGAATGTGGTTGGTTGATTTGAACTCAGTACCCCCAGCTGTTTGATTCTTAAGACATGTCTTGTATCGTTGTTCTTATAATTGAGGATTACCTTCACCAAATTATATAGTACATTTTTATGAACATTTCAGGTATAGAATGTTATGTGAATGATATATACATACCATTTTAGTGTATATAATTAGTCAAAAATAATTAAATTTTATTTTACATATTTTTTATTTTGAATCAAAAGGTTTTTGAAGATCCCATGCTATAATAAGTATCACAAAATACTATGAAATTAATCCTAAATAAAGGTATTTTGGTCTAAATTAATCATAATGGTTGGAAAAAGATGATATATGACTATCTAGTACTATGGGATCCTATGGTTTGCGGCTCATTTTCATGAATTTCACACTTGATGATCTCTGGTTGGTGAGATCATGAGCACTAAAACACCAATAGAAACATCACGTGATTTGGCTATCATTGGTATTTCTATCTTCAGAAATTTTTATTAATCTCTTGAAATGAGATCATTTTTAATATGTTCCATTTCATCACTACATTAATGTAAGGGGAAACCAATTATAATTAAATAATGGTAAGGTATCTTGTGTTGGGTGAATCATAGGTAGTATTTATTTTGTTGAATGATAACGATAGAATTTAGAGCTCCTCGGTTGAGGTTGAATATCTCAATAAATATAGATCATGATGTTAATAACTTTTTACATCCCTTGCAAGGGAATCTAGTTGTTAATAAATCCTGTCAGATCGAAAAATAACAAATCAAGAATGGATGATGAAACAAATGTGAGTCCTAATTTAAAATATATTCTAAAGAAAATATGTTATATTATAATGTATGTGTTAATTTGTGGGTTATCATTACATTGAATATTCGTTATCTATTTTGGGGTATTTATGGTCTTCTAGACTCTTCCCTTAGTCTGTCAATATAATCCAAAATTGTCAAGATAAGGGTCTAGAGCATCAGACACAATAGAGTATTCACGAATCTTCCCTATTCTAGTGAATAAGAATATTGGACATTATGGGCCACACCACAGTTTCCAAGAGGAATCCATGTTAATGATGAAAAATAAATAAATAAATTCATTATTATTCATATAAATAATAATTATATTGAATTTATTTATCAAAATTTATCATGAGATATTTAGTGACTACAAAATTTTTATTATTCGATGGAATACTTTTTTAATATTCCATGTTCATTAAAAACTACTACGAGTGACTATTTTGGTATAATGACTCATTTTTATCACATAATATTTTTAATATATTTTAAAAGTATCATATTATATATAAAAGATATTTATGATGTAGTTTATTTCATAATAATTTTTTAATTATTATTTTTTCGGTGATGTTTAATAAATGGGGGTCAAGGATACATTTTCTGGTATTTGAAAATCATTTACAAATAGGATGAAAATGACTCTCACACATTTAATATTCACTATGATTACATCAGACCCTATATATACTCTCCTTCTTCCTGGAGATATATTCTCTTGATCTAAGTTATCAGATTGATCATACCTCTATGCATCCTTGGAATGTTGAGGTATTGATTTCTGGGACATTAAAGACATCATTATATCACCATGCTAGTACAAAAAATTTGATGATCGATTATCCTATTGTTTTTTAATTCAAGTGTGTTTGATTTAGGGGCATTAAAATTTTGATCATTCTTGTGTTGATCACCATTTTTAAGAAGATTTTAAGCACATCATTATATCAAAAGAGGTATTTTTGGGTATACATAATGTACAATTTTTAATTCTTGAGATATCCTTGGACCATACTTGGGAATAGATCACTAGATATGAAATGTTCCAAATTTTCCTGTTATAAAAATTCTAAATCCCTATACCACTATATTCCATAGAATGTCATGGTACCTTTTATTAGGACCAGAGGGATTAATTTAATTTTATATGCCAAATTAATTAAATAATCATTAATGTTAAGAAGGTTGTTTAATTTAAGTCCTAAACGGAACATACCACATGAAAATAAAATTTAGGAAGTCCATGTTAAGGATATTTAATGTTTTAGATTTAGAATAATTAAGGCAATTATGGTATTAAATGTGAAAAAATGTAAAAAATGTGTTATTTGTTATGAGTTTTTCCAAACTATCTATGTTATTATAGCTAGTACCAATATGATTCTTGATGCTTGAATATTTATGGTGAATGAAAATATTTTACTCCAAACTTTTATATATAATTAATACAATGAAAATATTTATTATTATATTTTATAGTAAATGATTTTGTTTAGAAATTTGAAAAATGAAATTATTAAGGGGTGTTTAGTGTTGAATTAAAGGCAATGTGGGACAATTTTGATCAACCGAATTAAGGGTTCTATGGTAGTGGAAAAATATGAAACCAGTAAAACATTAAATTTTAAAATTATGGTCAATAGTAAAAATGTTGAAATGGATATATGCTGATTTGAAAAAATGAAAAATGGGGTTTCTAGTCAACTAATCAAATTAAAAAATGAAAGAGGAAGAAAATATTTCAAAGGTATATCCCTTCTCACTAGAACTCCTTGAATCCATCTCCAATGGCCAGCTTTAGAGCCTCATCATGCTCAAAATCCCCCCATCATATCATTATAATGGCTGCTTGAACATAGAGATATATGTGTGAACATCACCTCTCCCTCTCGTTGTTGGACTAACAACCTGTGTAACCCCCTAAAATTTTACGAATATTGTTTTAAAATAAATTAATATAATATAATGTCTTATATTACATGATACACAATGACATTTTTTCATTATAGATTTAAATGTGTGAATCTTTTGTTACACAAAAAACTAACATTGATTGCGTTTCAATCAACACTAAGCTTATACAACACAACATTTTATTTTTATAAATATTGAAATTAGAGAGTTATAACATAAATGTTAAACATAGTCATATGAATTGTAAGAAATACTATTTAAATATTATTAATTATGTTTTTAATTAAATAAATAATTCTAATTGAAATCATATATATTTTGGGAATGTCTTTATTTGAAGTAAAATAATATCTTCGAAAAAGGACTACTATTTATGTCCTTTTATGAGAAATACTAAAATTTATTGTCTATAATTTTATAAATATATATATATATAATATATTTTTAAAATTCATATTTTAAAAATTATTTTTGGGAAAATATTTGTATTTTTCTAAAAAAATTCATTTTTATAGGAATAGTAAAAAATAATGAATTTGAATTCAAAATGTATTTTTCATATAGTTTATTTATATTTTTAAAATATATTTTTAATTTGGATTTAATGTTTAATTATATTAATCTATTATAAATTAATAAAATTTAAATCATTTGAAGAAATTTTACATTGACATTGGATATAAAAACATCACAATATTTTAAGCATATTTTATTAAAAAAATCACTATTGCGAAACATCTATGAGATTAATTTTATATTAATTTATTTCACTTATGTGATTATAATTTATAAAAAGGGATTAATAATTTTTATTTGTCATAATTTATAATTTCTAATAATTCAATCATTTTTTTCCACAAATATTAGTGAAAACTATAAAAATCCATTTATTTGATTTAAACAAAAATTAGATTAACAAAGGACTAATGCTTTAATATAATGACCAAATGATAAGAAAACATTTCCATAAGACATTTCATAGAAATATTTCGAAATATTATCCTCTTTGATATAATAGGTGCAATTGTTTTATTATAAATATGTAAGTGATACCTCTTAATAGCGTTTTCCTTTTTAAATATACAAGAATGAAACTCCTCCTCTGCTATAAAAAATCACCCACCTCTCCCACTTATTAACACCCCTAATAGCCTTCTGATTTGAAAAAATCTATAAAAATATACTTTCTAGATACCCAAAATATTTCTATAATCCAACCATTGTAAAATAATTTCATCTAAGGAATCCCTTTGGTGAAAACCAAAATGATTTTCCCAAAGAAGAGGTAACCACCTTCCTCAATCTCTTTTCAGTTTTTTATTCTCCTCCCAAAAAATATTTTAATTCCATAGTTGTATTAAAAACTACATTACTAAATATAATTATAATTTATTATTTTATGTATTAAACTTACACTCACACACACATCAATGTAATGGGTAACAAATTTACTATTCTTGTGTATGACAAACTACTGTCGCATGAAATGAGGTTGTTCATGTTTCCTTTAACACCTCTCAAGGATTTTAATTATGAAGTAAAATATGTTTATCTATGATATATATATATATATATATTATACTTATTATTTATTTTTTCTTGAATTTGTTTATATTAATCATACCATTAATATTTCCTTATTGTGTAAATATAACAAATTATTTTGTGTACGTACAGACTACCGCTTCCTCAAAGTGATTTGATTCATTCAAATGATACATTGAATGTATGAAAACTATGTTTTGTGACTTTATATGATATTTATGACATTATAATTCTACATTAATAATATTATATATATATTAATATTTATTTCATTTACTATCCTTTATTCAGTATGATAATAAAATGAATACATCATTGATTTGTATGTACGTCCAAACATATCTATTAATGTTGTATTCCATTATATATATATACCATATTGTTATAAATAAATAATACAAATTAAATTTTTGATATTTTTATCATTTTTTAAATTATATAAATAATAAGATAATTATATAAGTAAGGGGATCGAGAATGACAAGTAAAAACCTTTACAAAAAAAATTAAGATAATAACCGAAGCGTAGTGTTTCCAAGGAATTGTTAATAAATGGGTAATAAAATTCATAAAAAATTAATATATGCTATGATATATAATATTATTCTATTTAATTATATCTATAATGAATATATATTTATTATATTGTAGTTTTTAATGATTACAATGAGAGTGATGGCATAAGGAAAGTGTTTTCTCGTCTCACTATTATTTCTTTGTGATTTATAATTTATTCACCAATAAATTATTTTGAGAGGTGTATATAATACCCATTAATAGTTTCTATAAATATTTTCCTTAAATTTATTTCTATTTACATATCCATTTATTATATATCATCCATGTGTTTTTATGAAATAAAATACACCAAATTTATAGTCTAGTTTTGTCTAAATTTACCTTCTTTGAGGAACGTGTTTTGTTAGGAACTTATAATTTTTTATGTCGTGTATATACATCCATTTTTAATTTTATAAAATTAATATAATTATTTTCATCATATTTTATTGCTTCAGGTAATTTTATTATCTTAAATATGGTGTATGATTCAATGTTATCAAGTGGTAAGAGATTATTGCCCCATTATTGTCATTTATCGAGATTGTTTGTGAACATGCTTTCATTGATGAAATATTACGACACATACCTCAAGGAAAATCCTGAATATTATTATCCTATAGTTATTTGTGATATAATAATGTATTATAAAAACATTTACACTTTTTTCACTTAATATAATTAAGAAAATATTTTAAATAACATCAAAAAACATTTCAATTTTTGGTTAAAAATCATTTTGATTCAAAAATCCATGTTTTAAAAAGTGTTCATTTAAGGTTTTTTTCATGTGAAAAAGAATTTATAGAAATATTTTTTGGTTTTAAAATCATAATTTATATGTTTTTTATGTTATTTAAAATGTTATTTATAAATAAAACTATTTAAAAAAATGGTTTCTGTTTTAAAAAATATTTTTTAAAGAAGAAATTATATTTTCATAATGAATTATTTGGAAAGGATATTTTCAAATTATTTTCTATATAATATTACATATTTGGGTGTTATTCATGAATTCATAGAAATTACCCAAAGTCTCTATTCATATTACTTCTCTGAATGGAATAATTTTTTATAGAATAAATTTTATAAAACCCATTTTTTAACAGATTATATGTTAATAACAGGTATTTCTTCTTCAGGGATTCTATGTTTTCAAAACCAAATTCACATTAACATGTTAAATTCATATTAAATTTTTTTCCTTTCATAGGTTATGCTATTATTAAATGATTTTTAATTCTATATCTCTTTTGACAGTTTGAAATATGTTCACATGATTATGATAACCATTTCATTTCATGGGTTTTGATATGGTTGTTTATGATATTTTGGAACATTAATGTACGATTTCATTATGATTTGGTTGGGTTATATATCTACCTTTAATTATTTGGGAAAATATTTATATCTCGACAGATATACTTGCTGGGAATTGTGAGAATACTTGGTTCAGTAAAGTAAATGTTCGCAAATATGGTATTGGGAGTTATTCATAACATATAAGATGACCATGAGAGTGAATTATGACTATCAAGATGGTTTGGATATTTAAATAATTCTACTAATATGATCTTGGATGTGATTCCTTGACTACTATGGAAATAATTTTATATTCATACATGTCTTTCATGATTCCATGTCTTATTACAATGTTATAATTTAATGGATTATGATATTGATTCCCTTGTCATTCATTTAATACAAAAATAATAATGATTATTCCATCATTATTGTTTATGATATATCTTTTCATGTGTATGATCTTCTATTTTCATAATCACAACATCATACTCTTATTCACATGTTTATATATACATATATCCTTTGTTAACCCCTACTGAACATTAGATCTCACCAATTTTTATGTTTCATTTCCCAAGAATATGATGATATGTATTATGTATGATGTTACAAAAAGGGGGATAGTCATGAATAACCTACTGATAGATAATTAATATCACTTACTTATTAATTTTTCTGTTTACATGCATGTTTACAATTGAACTAAACAAATGCAGTCATTGGGTGTATGTTGTGCAATGTATAATGTTTTATTATGAAATTATATAATGTTAATGTATGTTAATTGAGGATCATTATGGTATTAATCAGATAAAATTTTCATTTTTCAATAGGAAACATGGATGAGAAATCAGTACTGAAAACACAAAATACATGCCTAAGGGTATGTCTATGGATATAAAAAAAATATATAAATGAATAAGAATTTTGGTATGGAGTGATTGGTTACTAGAAATATATATATGTATTGGTATTAGATTTTATTTCACATGAATTTATCTACATATGGGTAAAAACCCAAAAACATCATACTGAGGTATACTCGACTAGGAACTAGTGCACTAAAACTGGCCTTACAATGCACTATATTTGACCCTCCCAAGGGATATGATTTATAAATTTTCAAAATCATCATTACACATCACGAAATATTTTAATGTAATTTGTATATGGATAACATAGGATAAACCTAATGGTTCATATATTACTAAAAGTGTAATAATATAGAAATATTATATGTTGTTTTTCATGATTGTGTTGTTTCTCAATCTAAATACTTTTCATACTCTATTATTTTTTGTTTTAGTAAAATAATATAACATGATGTGATTGTGTCAATGATGAGTTAGACGGTCAGTGAAATTATTGTTCCTGTGAGCATCAATATGATATTGGAGCGAAAATGAAAAGTATAATTTTTATTATCACTCAGCTTTCTCAAGATATGAATCTTTCTGGACTTCTGAATGAAAAAAGAGGTAAAAAACATTATGTTGAGTCCTTCATGGGGCAATGTACTTGTTATTTTAGCTGGACTTAAAGTCTATTTGTTTATGAACAATGGATTGGTATGGCTGAAAAGATATTATCCATTCTCTACTTTTTGGAACAAGAAAATGTCATTTTGTATTTTTATCATATATAAGGGAAGGTAGAGGAGGTGGAATGTAATCAATAACATGGGGAAGAAATATAAAATATAATCTATGGATTTGGATAAATTCAGAAGCATATTATTTGAAATTTATATTCCTCATTTTTTCATATGATGATGAAAACTAGAACCTTGATTTGAATAAAAAGGATGATGAATTATTTGGAACCTATGAGGTTAATTTCACAATACTTGTTTGGATCTCTTTTGGTATGAACATACCACCCAAATATAATGATGTCATGTTCTTAAATGGCTTAAAGTTATGTCTCAGAAGGTAATTAGCCTATGATAAATTATTATCAATGAATAGATTATCTATTTCAAAATCAAGGGTGAAATTGAGGCTAAATTTATGAACCAATGGTCAGGATTTTTACATAAAATGGAAGATGTAATTCAAATGAATATATGAGTAATATGAAGAGAGGATTTTGATGTTTCATTTATGCTCTATGTGTAAAATATAAATTTGAAAATTGTCTTAAGGGGTCTAATAATTTGTTTATGTTGGGAAATAATTTCCATTTGGCATTTGGTTTTTTATTATATGTGAATAAGATAGCTAAAAAAAATAGAGAGAAAATTGCATAGAATGAACCTCCCTCAGTTCAGTTGTAAATTGTTTGTTGAATGGAAATTATACCATCAAGATCCCAAACCTGAGGGTTTTTTATGATGATCAGGGACTAAAAATTTTGAATCCAATGTACAAGTGGAAATAAAATGCAGTCACTATTTTTTACCTGGGTTGAGACAATGATGTGGGTAAGGGTACACTTACCATGAACTCTAGAGCTTCAAATTTCATATTTGATTCTATATATAACCACTCTTTCATATCTAAAAAATTGTATAATCGTATTAATATTGCACAGAAAATATTAGATATATAATTATCTTTGAAAAACCCTAATTTTATGATTATTTCATCCCATGTATATGATTCCTCTACGATTGAAGTGAGTGTGATTGTGTTTCTTAAAAATACTTTCATTAGTCCTATTGTTGAATTTGATGTCACCTTAGTAATGGAGGTTATTTAATTTCATACAGCTCACATCAATTGTTGAGGAAGGGAAATTATGTTTGATATGTCAAACCATCCTATGCTCATCATTCAAAATTAGGATAAGTATAAAATTCCTATGGAGATTAAATTTAGTGTATGGGTTTTAATTCCAATTCAAAAGGGTCGTTTATCTTATATGGTTGGGAATAAAATAGACATTGATAATATGTCTGATTTTTATGGAATCGTAAATGTCATTTTGCAAGATATTAATAACCTTAAACCAAAACCAAATGTTGTGTTCTTGATAGATCTCATACTAGATTCGACACAAATATCAACCTCTCCCTATGGAATGGCTTTCATTGAGTTGAAGGAATTGAATAAGGACTCCTACAAAAACATGATATTGGATTATTTTGGCATACAATTACACCATCGTTTTCACCTATTCTTATTTTTGAAAATTAATAATGGATCAATTTGGATCAATATTCATTATCAACAGTTTAACAAGATCACACTCAAAATCATCTATCCTCTTATATGTATTGATGACTTGTTTGATCAATTACACATATATAAATACTCTTCTAAGAGTGTTCTTCATTTTGAATATCATCTATTGAGAAATATTATAGAGTATATACCAAATACAACATTCCATACATGATATGGACTCTATGAATATATAGTGATTCCATTCATTGGAACTAATTTTCCTTATATTATTATTGATTCAATGAATAGAGTTTCTAGAGATAACCTTGATTAGTTTTTGGAATTATTTAATGAATATAATCTTGTCCCTTAAATGATAAATTATAAAAATAAAGAGAACATGGGATTTTTAAGAAAGTAACTAAGGAAAGAAAATTTATATACAATATTTAAAACTATTAATTTCCTCTAAAAATGGTTTCATTTTTCGGTCACATAATCTCAAGATATGGTATTACAACAAAAACATTAATGACAGAACCTATTGAATGTTGACCAAGACCAATAATGGTAACTACGATTCATTGATTTCATGTATATTATGGATGTTATCAATGGGTTTTGGATAATTTAACAAAATTATATAATCCATTGAAAATTTAACTTTAAAGGGTGCCATCATCATCTGGAATGATGAATGTGAGGAAAATTTCAAGGAACTAAATAGAAGGTTATTCAGTGTAATTTTGATTACATTAAAATATAATAGATAAGGGTTTTAATAAATATGTATTATTCTAATATGAAATTTTTAAGTGATTTTATGTAGAATTACATGTGTATATCCTATGCCTCATGACATTTGATGAATTATGAGAAAAATTACCCAACCCCTGATTTGGAGTTAGCAGTGACATTTTTCCTATTTTAGAGATGGATGTTTATTCATTATAATGAAAATTGTGATATATATTCCAATAATAAAATTATGACATACATATTCACATAAATAGAGTACAAAATGTTCCATAGAAAAATTTTGTTGAATTTAAAAAATTATGAATTCTCAATACATTAACGCCATGGGAAAGCGAACAACGTGGATGATGTTTTAAGTCAAAATGATCATTGTAGAATATCCATAATGAGTATTTCAAAAGATAAAAAATTTATGTATTTTAAAATTATAAATCTGGAAGTATTTATGGAATGGATTAATATCATCTTGATTAGTTAAATGTTAAGCCTCCTATCCTAGTGATGATTAAACAGGAACAAAAGGAAGATGTTGAAATGCAAAATAAGGAAATAAATGATAAATAGTTTAACCTTGATCAGGGTGTATTGACAGGGTTTGTCAAATATGTTTTTGTTACATCCATAATATATTTCAAAAAATAGTTCATATAAGAATATCATAGTTCCTCATTGTATATTCTTCATGGAAGTCAAATTATGTATATATATTTGAAATAATTCTTCTCGTGGGATAGCGTAAACAGATATTTTACAGATTTTGTATCTCAGTGCATGATATTCCATTTTTTATGATTGAAATAAAAAAGTACAATGGGGTTTTCATCCATTACCCATACCAATATGGAAATGATATAACATCACTATGAATTTTTTCATTTGACTCCACAAAACCTCTGTAGAGTTTTATGGTACATTGTTGGTAGTCGATCTCATTAATATGTTACCAGACATCATTGATATCTTAGAAGATGTATATCTGGATCATAATTTTAGGAAATAAATTAAGTATTATATAAGGGCACATGGAGTTCTATAATATATTATATTTGATTTGGATTTTAGGATTAGATTTATGTTCTGGAGGAGTCTTCAGCCATCCCATGGTATAGAATTGAGTATCAGGACAGGTTATCATGCTCAAAATGATTGTATGTCTGAAAGAATAATTAAACCCCTAGATTATATTTTGAGAACAAGTTATTTATACATTAATGTCAGATGGAATCAATGCCTTATTATAGTTTGATTTTCGTACAACAATAGCTTGAATTTAATAATTCAAATGGCTCCTTATGATGCCCTATATGGGAAAAAATGTTGAACTCCAATGTGCATGGATGATGTTGGAGAATTAAAGCTATTAGGACATTAGATTACTTTAAAAATGGAAGATAAGGCTACATACATAAATTAAATATCAAATAAACATAAATTTGATCGGAACTTTATATAGATAACTATTTTCATGATCTAGAATTTGATATTCGATATAAGGTTTTTTGATGAATATCCTTCTAGAATTAAGATATGAGATTCTAGGAGAAATGGAAACTATTCCCTTTTAATTTTAGCCATTTTTTTATTTTTCATCATCTCATGATGTTATCTTTTTTCTTGGAACATCCTATTAATCTATCTCATATTCATTATGTGGTACTTGTATCTATCATCCCAAATTTTATACCTTACCCATCACATGTATTGAACTTAATGGTCACACTATTAGATTATGATCTTCTTTATAAGGAATCACATGTTGAAATTATAGTTCATACAAATAATTTTCAATTAAAAAAGACCAATATCATTTTCAATGTTCCTGGGTGAAATATACAATTAGATTGTTCATTTTTGGAACATGAGGATATAATGAGGTAGGTGTATCTTCATTTTCTTGTATAATAATGATAAATTTTTTGGGAGAAATTCATTTTAAGGGGTGTAGAATACAACACCCCAGGTTTAAAAGAAATTTTTTTCGGAATAAATTAACCTTATTTATTATCTTGGGCTATAAGATACACCATGTTATGTTTCCATTATAAATTACAATTAATTAATATTTCACTATATGAAACAACATCGTGGCTGGCATTTCATGCAACACTATGTTTTTATGAAATAAGAATTTATTATAATACCTATTCTATCGAGATAGAAATAAAATAGTCTTGAAACATAATAATATGAATAGGAATTTTTGTTTTTAAATATTATTTATACTCTTTTTTTATAAATAAAACATATTTATAATAAACAATATTATTTATATTAATGTCTTTAATTGTTTGAAAGTACTATTATTTTAAAACGAAATAATTTTTATGAAATTCTATGAGGAATAATAAAATTAATTTTATAATATTTTATAAATTTAATAAAATTAATTTAAACATAATTTTTAATTATTAATTTACGAATTATATTTTGGTAAAAATTTTCAATTTTATGAAAAATTTTAGTTATGGCTAAAAAGGGGAAATATTGATTTTTAATTCAAAGATTATTTTCAAATAATTTATTTATATTGTTAAATTATATTTTAATATGGTTTTATTGTTTAATCTGAATAAGTTTACATAAATAAATCAAATGTTTTCATCGTATCCATTTTAACTTTGATATTTTATATAAAACATAAAAACCCATTAAAGGTTTTGCTTAAAAACTGTTAGTCACACCACGTTTGAGGGAATAATTTTAAATTAATTTATACCACTTAAATTAATATAATTTTACCCAATAGATTTAAATTTTTTATTCGGGATAATTTATAATTTATAATAAGATCATTATGGATTCTTACTTTAAATAATAGTGAATGTGATTAAAATTAATTAAATCTATTGAGAAAAAATAGCATAACAGATAACATAACATTAAAATTAATGACAAAAATGACTAGGAATCATTTATAAAATCCATTAGATAGAAGTAATATGAATAATATAACTATCTTATATAATTTAATAATTATTGGATTCACATTATTTATGGGTGTCCTTTGAAAAGTGTATATATTTTTATATTTACAAGAATACCACTACAACAATATAAAAAGGAACTCACTAATCTTCTTATTCACACCTATAAATTCCTTTGGCTCAGAAAAAATATACCATAAACTCTTACCAACATCCCCAATTATATCCTACAATCCTCCCAATTTTAATTTTTTATTCATTGTATCCCTTTGGTGAAACTGAATTTGAGTTTCCCAAAGAAGATGTAACATCCTTCCTCAAGCTCTTTTGTTTTGTTTTTGTACTCCACCCCTCACGAATTGTTATTTTATACTTATATAATATCAAAATTATAATAAATATACTATTATGTTTTTATTATACGTGGTATAAAAAAATATACACATACATCCATCAAATGTTAAATGAACTTACTATTACTGTGTAGGGAGAACAATTACATAACAACACAATGTTTTTTGCTTCTTTTCCTTTACCACCTCTTATAGTTGGAAATAATGATGGATAATCTATTTTTATAAGATATATATATATATATATATATATTAATTATTTATTATTATTTATTTTTATATATAATACATTTTCATGATTTCCATTTTGTGTAAACATGATAATTTCGTTTGTGAATGGGTGAACTACAACCTCTTCTAAGTGATGTGACTTGTTTACAATTTATATAGAATGTGTTAAGCATACGTTTAGGAAAATTATATTATATATATTAAATAATAATGTTAATATAATTATAGTGTGTATTTATTTATGTCATTTACTATCATTCTAAATATTTGAGAATAAATTAGAAACAATGTTCATGCATATGTACGACCTACCATCTACTCAATCAGTGTAATCCTTTTCATAATTGAATATTTTATAGATTATATATATATATATATATATATTAAATTTACATGATATTTATATAATATTTAGCACTCCATAAATAATTATATCATGATCTATGTAATAGGATCAAGAATAACAAGTCAAAACATGTACAAAAACCCAAGTGGAGAATACCCAATGTGTAACATTAACATGTAGTATTTAATAAAGGGGTAATATATTGTCTCCATAGAATCATATATTTTATTATATATTATAATATGGATATTTAGTATCATTATAAAAAAAATATTTTTATTATATAGTCAGTTTCTACTAATATGAAGAGTGTCACGATATATGGTAAGCGTTTTCTCAACCAATTTTTTTCAGTGAGATTTATGCCTTATTTACTAATCATTTATTCTATGAGGTGAATATAATATAAATTAATATATAATATCCCAATTATAATTAAATATATGTTTATTTTGGGATCCTATCATTTTCTCTCTTTCATGTAATTTTACATTTAAAAATTCACCAAATCAGTAATTTAGTTTTGTTTCAATTTTACTTCTTAGAGGCACATGGGTTTTTGTGAATATATATTCTTCTATGAGGTGTATATAAAACCATTTTAAATGTTATATCTTGAATATATATCATTTAATTACATTATTTGATTCATTAAATTTTATTCTCTTGTATGGGGAGTATGATTAAATGTTACCAAGTGGTTTGAGTTTGTTGCATAATTCTCATCATTTATCTGGATTGTATATGATTATGCTTTCATTGAAAAAATATTATGATCCATATGTCAAGGAAACTCATAAATTTTATTCTATTATGGTTATTAATTATATCCTCATGTATTTTTACCATTTTATACTCATTAATAATTAATATAATTAAGAATGTTTTTTAAAGACAATATGTCCCCATTTCTATTTTTTGTGGGAAATCTATTTTATTCAAATAAAATGTTTTAAAAATTATTAACAAAATGATATTAAAGTTATAATTTTATTTTATTTCCAATAAATAATGGTTTCATAAATGTTTTATGGTATTCAATACTTCTTTTATATGTTTTATATATTTTTTCATAGAGAACGTACTTCGAAAATGTTTTATGGCTAAAAATCATTTTTGAATAAAGAAAGGATATTTTCCATAGTAAATGTTTTTAAATGATATTTCCTTATTGTTCTAATTTTATGATTACATCCATAGGTTTTATTCATGCCTTAGAGAAAATTATCCAAATATTCTATTCATTTTATTTCTCAAAATGGTTTAGATTTTGATGGCATGATATTTTTGAAACTTGTTTCTCTTTCATATTGTATAAGACCATGATACTCGTATCTTTTTCACTGGTAATATGTTTCGTAAAACTAATTATATCTCATGGGTTATATTTTAATGAAATTGGATTATTTTAGAAATATATTCTTTATTTAAATAATTATAAAACATGTCAATTTTTTAACAGATTATGTTAGTATTTCATGATTATGATAGTTGTTAAATTTCATGGGGTAATATATGTTTATTTATGATCTTGTAAAAATTGAATGGATGAATTCATTATGAGATGATTGGAACCAATATGTCTCTCCAATTAATTGGTAATTTATTTATATATTATGACATATACATGTATAGAATAGGGAGTAGACTCATTATAGTAATAGACTTTCACCACTATGATTTTCATGGGAGTGAACCATGCATCTAAGATGATCATGGATGTGAACTATGGATAACAATATTGTATGGGGGGATTTCAAAATACAATTATGTCCTTGGATGTGATTTCATGACTAATTTAGAAATATATTTATATTCTTATGTGTATGTCACAATTCCATATCTTGTTCTTATGTTGTGGTTTCATGGATTATGATCCATATTCCCATATGAATCATATCCTATTAATTGTAAATATATTTTTCATGATCAATGTTTTGGATCTATTATATTCAGGGTATGATCTTATAATGTCATGATCATGTTTTTATAGCCTTATATCATTCATATGCTTACATTTCTCCTTTTTATTCATAATGAGAAGATGATATCAACACTTTTTTTATTTATTTCCATGGGCTATAAAGTTATAAATTATGGATTTTGTCTCCAAAAAGTGTTACAGTCATGAAGAACCTAGTGAGAGATAATATATCTCACTTATGTACTAGTGTTTATGGATCCATGTTTCCAATGACACTAGAGAAATTTGATATTTGGGCGTCTATTTTCTAATGTATTTTTTATTCCAAAAATAATATAAATGTTAATGTTTGTTAAGTGAGGTTTTCTATAGCCAATATCCTCTTTCCTAGACACGAGGTGCCCCTCTTTTTTGGATCCTCCTCACAATCCACCTCCTAAAATCCAACGTCCCTACACCCGCCAAGTGTTTCCCACACCTCTATCTGCATCGGTGGTTGATGCCTCTATTGAGGAATACCACACATGATCACCACTAAAGATTCATCTCAAACAACATTATTTCCTAGAATCAATGTGGATAGAGCCTCCATGGAAAGGCCACCTCCCAGTATGCTTGTGCAGTGCTCATCTAACATGATAGACAATTAGATCCATATACACACCACCATGTTTATCATTTTTTGTCTGATGCGAGTAGGGTCAATCAACAATCGTGCATCCAAATTGATCTGCATAGAGGCATCACCCACCATACACGAGTCAGATATCACACCCATCATGCCTGGACCCCTCTAATGAGGTAAATACAATTACACAAATTTTTTCAGTTCTATTAGACTTGAACCACCCTGAACTAGTTTGGGGAGGGTCTTCTAAACCTCGAACGGGTGTATAAGGACTAATCTATCCTAATGTTTTGATTCCTATACAGTTACTAAAATAACCAAATTTTATTAATTTTATTTAGATAACTTTAATATAAAATAAATTAATTATACTTAATTCGGGTTTTGAAGAAAATATATTTTTAATACCGAGGAAAAATTATTTAAACTTTCATGTTTAAATAATAAATTTATATATTTATTTTCTTCTAGTAAAATTAAATTAATTAATAGAATGTGTAGAGATACATTATTTTATTTTAATCAAATCATTTAATTTAATTAAATACCATCATATAGTAATTTATTATAATTTATTATTTATCACTCTTTGATATTAACAACTACCTAGGGTTGTGAAAATGACAAAACATCTATATGTTTTCTATTTATTTAATTAATTATTTAAGTCATTTGATTATAACAGTTAAATAATTTAGTATAGAATTCATCAATTTTTGACCAATATCTATAAGGGAAAGCACATCGAAATTTATCTTTTTTATATTGTTACCATAGTCCCCCTTACATATGAATGAGTAAAATAGTATTTTGATGAGTAAATTATATGATGTTGAACCCTCAAACATGAGGAGACATTCTGATGAGAAGTTAACACACTATATGGTGGATGAGCTATAAAATGAGTTAATTTTATTACTCATGAATGATTCCTCTAGGTCATGGTTGATCCATTCATTTAAAATTTATCAACTAATTCTAGTTTCTCAAGATGTGTGGGGTAGTTTATTTCATTTATTCCATGGTTTATTATTATTTTCATGTTCATGATAGTAGGGACAATATAAAATAATAAAAAATAAAATTCATAATGAATTGTTGAAATTTTGGATATTAATATTCAGTTTTGAGAGATTCAACAAAGATTGAATATGATTAATATAAATAGGTTACATTCGTTGATGAAAAATAAAAAAAATCACAAATAAATATTTTTTCACAAAAAACCTTCCACTATTTTAATTTAAACACAACTTGGTGATTGTGGTGTTCATTCATCCATAGTTGACGGTGCATAATATTGTTGGGAAGTTAATATGAAAATGATGTGTTGGCTTAACAAATGGGTTAATAAAGGAGTATACATGTCCGGAATTCTGAAAAATCAGAGGCAAGTGTTGTGTAAATCATTTTTATATTTTTAGAAGTCATGGATTCTTTCATGATATCACGTAGTAGTGAGTTAATGTGGTTGGATAGTCAATATAATACCTTGAACTAAGTGATTAGTGGTGTATCCATATCATTTAGAATATGTGCGGAAGTTCAAGGATATATTCCACTATAATACTCATGTGATATATTATTCAAACCCTAATAGATTGGTTTCTTGAATTAGATAACATAGTTGTATCCATTTAATTATTTAATTAATTAATCAATAATTTCAAATTCCCTAGTCAAGATAAAAGTACAAATCTGATAAATTTTATTTTTGTAGAAAATAAAAAGTGACACTGTATGTAAACTATGATAGAAAAAAGAAAAATTTAATTTCATATACATCATGAAAATCCTTGTGTAGATCAGTCGCTTACACAAATAACAACAACATTGGAAATTCAAGGTGATGGTGTCCCAAAATCAATGAAGCCACCTTTGTATGTCAGGGTGTAAAATTATTACAAGAGATTGTTATATGTATCATATGATGGTTATGTAAAAATTATATAATAAAAATCTAATTTTAGTTTTGGTTACAACATTGGGATAGAGATGATATCACATGGAGTCTCATCTATGAGAGGCAAGCAAGAATAAACAGAATCCATATATAAATATATGTTACTGGAGTGGTTACATGTAAATATTTAATGCAAACCATGATAATTTAATACATACTAATCTTAAATAATTTTCCTCAAAATTATATATTTTCATTTAATATTAAATGTAAAAATAATGGAGTAAACAATTCATTGCCTTTTAGGCATAGTTCTCCAAATAACCGAGAACATCAATGAAACATTAATCTTTAGTTCTTATGGTGAACAAGTTGATATAAAAGGTGTCAATACAAAGGGAAATAGTGATGTTAAAGGCACCATTGAAATTTTATTCAATGAAAAGTATTTGGTTATTAAATTATAGGTCACATTCATAACATATCAATAAATAAATAGAAAAACGGTAATGGTAATTAATATAATTTGAGAAGAATTGAATGGCTTCTTATTCAAATGTATTCATCATTTATAAGTACTTTTTTTGAAATGGTTCATGGTTATCAAATATATAAATTTATCACATATGTGTATCAAAATTCTACATTAATATATCCATATAAAAATTATATAGTGGTTTATTTTCCTAGTGGATGAAAAGGGATTATTCCAATGTCAGTAGTGAGATGTACATGACTTGAACATTTCTAAATAAATTATTGTAGTAGACTATTTATTAAGTATTATCAAAACATAAATTTCACATTCCCAATGGAAATAAGTAGAAAAGAGTATTAGTTATGAATTAATGATATTTTTCGGTGCCTCATACAAATCCAATTTTGCAGTGATACTTGAATAATAAGAAAAACCTGATGAATATTCAATCTATGATTAATTTAAAATTTTAGGGATTGGCAATTCATTTTCAAATAAATATAATAGTGGCCATTAATGATATAATTTTTATTGTATTTAGACTCAGTGGACATAAACACCTTAGGAATTATCTATCAATATACATATTTAGTTTTGGACAAATAATCCTTTAGAAATAATGTTAAACCACAATTCTTTTAGAATTACTATAGCTAGAGATAATGAAATATTACAAGGATAAGATAGTGTTATGTATAACTCATTACATTAATTTAACATCATTTTAATTAATGGGATGGAAAATTCTGGTAAATTTATTATTATATTATAACATTCTCCTTCGGCTAGACTATGAATTATATCATTACCAATCAATCATCGAACATTATAATTTTGCATGGAGTAATTACAAAACAAAAATTACACTATCCGTATCCGAGATATGATTCTAAAATTGAGTTTATGGTGAGTGATATGTGTAAAACATTTTCAACAAAAACATACTAATGAACACCTAAATTCACATTTCCTTATATAACTAAGAATTATTATGTCATCACGCGCTGATTCTCATTGGATTTAGAGTACCACGTGTCATTACTAGGCCTTAAGAGACATCCCCAAGGGGCCAAAGGCTGGAAATAAATGCCAAAGGGTTTCAAGTAAAAGTGGGGGATGATTTACCCATTAATACATAAACCCATAAACCAACCATAACAAAACATTCACTATATGATTAATAAACAAATGAAAGACCAAAAAACACTCCATTTATAACAAACTACATCAAAGTACACAACAAGAAAAGACCAAAACAAGCATCAAAGTACATAGTGGATGAACAAATCAAGACTCTCAAAAGACAGAAAGACTTTGTGCTCCAGAAGCTCCATGCTCCACAACATCTCCCAAGAATCACCACGGTCCACTTTCAATAATATGGTTTACCTTTACCTGTATCCCGAAACACCGCATTTTCAAAAGAACCAAAGTTCCAATGCAGGGGTGAGTAAATAACTCAGTAAGATTCCCCCAATGACTAACCTACACACGCACCTAGGATAGTAGAGTTAGCCACATTTATATAAAAATTGTTTTTATAAAACATTTTTTCAAAACCAGTTTATAACTACATACAAACAAGTTTCCAAAAACAATTATAACCACATGCATTCCAAAAGCAATTGAAACCAATTTTCCAACAAGTTAGTTTTTCTAGAAATGTAACCGCACAATCTTAAGAACCATTTCACAAAAATTAATTTGTGGAATACCTATCCATTTTTGAAACAAGGATACCAACCATGCATGCTTTGTTATGACAGTTTCATACTCATTTGCAGTCTCTTGTCAATCAACCAAGTCGTCACAAGTATTTGTTTCCCATGTTCCATTACACCACTGGCACCGAGCACATGGTCATATTTCAACCAAGCCTCATACATATTGTTACTATTGTGCCATTAAATGTTTGGCACCATGAAAAAGGTCATATTTTAACCGAGCCTTGTACATGATGCATTAACACACACACATATTCCCAACGGTCATTCCAAAACACCCTTTCGATAAAAACACCTTTTTATTGAAAAACATTTCCATCAAAACCATTTCACTTTCAAACCATTTCAATAAAACTCCCGTTTTATTGAAAACCAAATCCATCAATGACATTTCAATCTCAAACCATTTCAATTCTAAACCATTTCAATAAAACTCCCTTTTTATTGAATATCAAATCCATCAAATTCATTTCAATATCAAACCATTTTAATTCCAAACAATTTCAATATATCTCTCTTTTTATTGAAAACCAAATCCATCAAATTCATTTCAATCTCAATCCATTTCAATAAAATGCCATTTTTATTGAAAACACATTTTCCATCAAACCATTTACAATTTCTGCATTCATAAATAAAATAAACATTTTAAAATAAAGAAGCCAAATCACAATTCAAAATAATTCACCATGATTTCACTATTACATTAAAACCAAAAATCATCACTAAAGAATATTTATTCCAAGATTTTCAGAATGAAGCCATCCAAATAAACCAATTTAAAACTAAGGAAATCAATTTTAACAAGAGGAGTCGAGATTGAAGCCTCCTACCTCAAAGGTTTTGACGAAAACTACAATGGTTGAAGAACGCTCAATAAAACCGGGTTGATTCTTCAAAAACCCACCTCATATCTCTTCTCCTAGCACGATCAAGACCGAATCTCATCATATTTGGCATCCACACACTTGGATCTACCCATAACAAACATAGATCCATGAAACCGAGAGAAGGGGAGAAGTAGATATAAGTATATTTATGAAACAAATCAAGAACAAATAAGAACAATCACATACCTCATGAATCCGACTTTGATTCACTAAGAAAAGCCTTCATATCACCTCCGAAATGATGGGAAAAACTCCCCTGGCCTTAGGAAAAAAAATTCTTAGTTACGGCCTAAAAAATGGAAACACGAGCAAATTAGAGGCAAAAATGCGGAATATCCACCTTTATAGGATATCATTTAAGTGGATGCATGGTTTTCAGGCACGTTTAGACAAACCGTGCACTAACCGTGTGTTTGCCACTACCTTGGAAGACACTCCACACATGGTTTGGAGGCATGGTTAGACAATCCATGAACCCCCATGCAGATGATACTGACACAAAGACCAACTGCGCATGGTTTTACCCCACGGTTTTGACAAACCCTGTGCCATCCATGTAAATTCCTCTCTACGTCAAAACATCATTTAAATTTCTCCAGACTCTCCCATTTGATACCATTAACTTTAAAACCATAAAACGCATCAAGAAAGGGTTACATAACAGAAACCAGGGGATCTAAATTCTCCACACCATTGGTCTTTCCATCCTTAGATATTAGAATACCTTTACCCAACTGAAAGAGTTCTGGCCCGGCTCTTTCATTTTTTTCTCACATTCCCAAGTCTCTTCCTGATTCTGACCATGCTTCCATAAAAACTGAACTAGACCGATTTTTTCCATGAAAGACTTTCTATAGACTATCCAAAATCCATATCGGGATATGTATCAGTGAAGCATCTGACTCTAGGTCAATGTGATCCCATCTGAGCACATGGTCAGGATCAGGCTGATGCATTTTCAACTGAGATACATGGACCACATTATGCACTGAACAAAACTATGCTAGTAATGCTAACAGATATTCCACCTTTCCAACCAGTTCCTGTATCTCAAAAAGGCCAATGTATCTAGCAGATAACATGCCCTAATTGCAAAAATGATAATGTCCACACCTTGGAGAGATATTAAGGAAGACACGATCACCCACAACGAACGGCGACGGTCTTGGACGGTGGTCTGCATAAGATTTATGACGACTCCGAGCCACCTCCATCCTCTTTCTAATCAACTGGATCGTCCCTATTATCTCTTGGTCAAGGCCTGGTCTGACCAGTGATGTTTCACCCGTTTCCACCCAACATAGTGAAGAACAACAAGGACACCCATAAAATACTTCAAACGGATCCAGGAGTATCGATGCCTGATAGTTGTTACTTTATGTGAACTCCACCAAGGGTATATGCTCCTACCATGAGACCCTAAAATCAATTACACAATCTCACAACATGTGGTAAAAAGATTGTATCATCCTCTCAGATTTCCCATCCATCTAAGGATGATACTTCGTGCTCATAGTCAAGTGAGTTCTGAGGGTTTATTGTAATGAATTCCAGAAACAAGATCTGAACCTCATATCTCTATCTGAGACTATAGACACTAGTACACCATGCCTTTTTACCACTTCTCATATATAGATTTTTGAAATATCTTCAACCGTATGGGTTTCATGAATAGTGATGAAAGGGGCTGACATGGTTAGACAATCCACCATCACCCAAATGGCATCATGATTTTAGACAGTTCTTAGAAGACCTTTAAGAAAATCCATTGCTATCTGGTCCCATTTCCACACTGGGATAGGTAATGATTGTAACATACCAGCTAGTCTTTGATTCTCTAATTTAACCTACTAACAAGTTAATCCCCGCAAGACAGACTCATCCACCTACCTTTTCATGTCACTCAACCAATATTGTTCCTTAAATGACTTATACGTCTTCTATGTACTTGGATGTACAACCCATCTCAAATGGTGGTAAGCATAAATGAGTTGTTCCTGATAAACCAAATGTATAACAATTTGATCTCTGAAATGAAAAACTGAACCCCCATCAAATTTCCAACCAGAAATGGTCTCCCACCATTGAGTTTTGAACATACAAATAAACATTATGCATCATATTTTTTCGATTCTTTGATCATTATTACTAAATCTAGAACAAGTGTTGCTGAAAAAACACACCATCACCTCGGTCTTCACATTCCACATGCATGTGAGCTAAGACTGACATCAACTACCATTCATCAGATGCTTCTTTCTCCAATTGAGAATATGGAATTCTACTCAATGAATCCACCACCGAATTCCCTTTTCCTGGTGTTTATGTCCATTTAATGGCAAATATCCAGGACACTCCATCCATCTCATTTTCCTTAGATTCAAATATCACTTTTAGAAAACGTGTTTCAAGATTTTTTGATCCGTAAACACAGTAAATTTCTAACAAAAGAGATAATGTATCTATGTTTTCAAAGCCTGGATGTCTACAGCTTACTCAAAATCATGTGTTGGGTAAGTTTTCTCGTGCACCCTCAACTTCCTTGAACCATAAGAAACCACATGATCTCTTTTCATGAAAACACGAGCCAACCCTAATCCTAAGGCATCACAATACACCACATACCCCTGTCCTGATTCAGGAATAATCAAAATAGGTGCTTATATAAGCCAAACATTCAATTCCTGGAAAGACTTTTGACACTCTTCTATCGATTGGAATGGATAATTCTTCTTTGTTATAGATATCACTGGAGTAGCTAGTCATGGAAAATCATGCACAAAGCATCTGTAGTTACTAGGTAGACCAAGAAAACTATGTATCTCGAAAACATTATTCAGTGGTTTCCAAGATATAATGGCTTCTATCTTTTAAGGATCAATCAAAATGCCTTTCTTAGAAATAACATGGAAAACAAAACATACTTCCCGTATCCAAAAATCACACTTTGATAATTTGACATAAAAACGATGATCTCTCAAGATATGTAACACTGTTTCCTGGTGCACCTCAAGATCAGCACTTGTCATTTAATAGACCAAAATGTCTTCCACAAATACCACAACAAAAGAATCCATTTATCACTAAAATATCTTATTCATCAAATGCATGAAGACTGCTGGTGCATTCATTATACCAAAAGGCATGACTACATATTCATAGTGGCCTTATCTACTTATGAAAGCTGTCTTTGGAATATCCTCCATAGAAACCCCCAATTGGTGATATGATAATCGCATGTCAATATTCGAGAACCACTAAGATACCTTTAATTGATCGAAAAGATCATCAATCCATGGAAGTGGAGATCTATTCTTTATCTTAACAGGGTTAACCTTGTGATAATCAACACCCAACTGAAGAGTTCTATCTACCTTCTTCAAAAACAATACTGGTGCTACCCATAGAAAAGTACTTGGTCGAATGAAACCCTTGATTTCCAGCCCCTCTAACAGCAATTTCAATTCCCATATCTCTGTTGGAGCTATCCTATAAGATAGAAGGGAAATAGGACTGGTCCCCAGAAGAAGATCAATTGTAAACTCCACTTCCCATAAAGTTTGTAACCTTGAGATGTTGTTGGGAAAGACATCTAGAAATTGATCCACAATAGCTGGAAAACTATTTTCATCAATCTCTTCTATTGATGGAAAAGTCAAAACTGCCAGTTGGTAAGAGATCGTTCCCACCATTGGTGCCAACAAGCACTTTGCACATTTCTTTACCATCCTCTCTCCTCTGATGAGATGGTCGATATCATCCTCAGTCGTGAGAGTAACTATTCTCCTACAACAGTTGATGTGATCCTTAAACATTTTCAATAAATCCATACCTAGGATTACATCATAGACATCCACGTCCAATATCAAGAAGTCCCATTTTAACATATCTCCATAAACAGTTATAGCACATGCTCTACAAAAAATGGCTTGACGTTCTCATTCACCAAGATGAGTTTTCAGTTTCAAAACAGAAGGCATCATTTCCAGTTTTAAACATAGAAATTCACCAGAATGAGAAGAAATGAAGGAATGATATGATAAATTATCAAAAAACCCATACACACTTGTAGAATTCAATAGAATCGTACCTCTCACTATAGATGGTCCTACCTGATCATCGAAAATCATCTGCTCAACTCTATAAAATTGCTTTGTCGCTGCACTATTCTCCTTGTTTCCTTGATGAGATTTCTGTGGTTGAGGATTCAAGGTATTTCAAAAATCACCATGGCTAGCTCTGTTATGTTGATGAGACTAACTATGTTGTCCTCTCCCTGTCGAATCATATGATGCTTGTGATGCCTGGGAAGTGTCACATGCACCCGACCATAGAGAATTCTTACAATAGCATTGTAGATTACCCATCTACTTGCAATTATGACATGCTCTAGGTTCTGCCATACAATCATTCCTTTTTTGGTGAATCGATCCACATTGAAAGAAACCTTCTTTGCTTGGGGGTCGTGGAGAGAGGATCACTAATCCTGCAATCTGGTTCTAATTTGCACTCGCACAAAGGAAATAGTTATCCCTTTTACTCTTGTTCCAAGAGGTTTAGTTTCCACCATTTCTCATAGGTATCATCATTCCTCTTCCTATCGATCCCAAGATATCACGTTCAACAATAGTCGCTATGTTAACCGTCTCTATATAATCCAAAATACAGTGCATCGCAATCTTCGATAGAATCACTTTCTTTATCCCCGATTCGAAGATGCATGCCTTTAATGATGATCTTGTTGCACCATCTGGTGAATAATGGAAAAAATACATGAGTTTTGCTGCATACTCTGTGATATAGAGACTCTATTTTTTCTGCCTAAAGAAGTTTGCCTTTTTTTGATCATGAACGTGTGAGGATAGAATTGTTTTTTGAACAATTCATCAAAATCGTCCCATGTAAGGCCTTCATCCAATTTATCATGCACCACTAAATCCCACCACCGACGTGCATGATCCTCGAGCATATACATCGCTAACATTATATTCAGCTCTACTGGTGTTTCAATGAAATAGAAGATACAATTCATCCTACATAGCCACACCACCGCCTTTTTGGGTTCAGAATCACCCAGAATGTTTGGTGGATTCTACTTTATGAACTGGATTGTATGATCCACGTGCCTTGGTTCATTCCTCCAGTTCCCTGTATCCACATATTGAAACGCTTGGGTAGTAATCTGAACTAGATCATTGTTCAAACGTGGATCAGGTGAAACCACATTCTCCATAGCTTCTTCGGGTTGGTTCTGATGATTCCAACCATGTGCCATTTTCTAAACAAACAAAGACCTCCATCAATATCACTATCTAACAAATGATTGCTTAAAATTTCAAATTCTATTACATCATCTATCACAACATTTTTTTCCAAAACATCCTTTTTCCCATGTCCAACCATTTTTTAAAACATTCTGCATTTTTTTTCAAAATAAAACCATTTTCATAACACCCCAAATATCAAGTTTTCAAAGTCCTTCATTTGAAAATATTTCGGCATATTTGAAAAAATTGCAGTTTTCCAAAAATCATGAATCATTCTTCAAAATGAGATATGAAATCCTAGTGGGAATTCATTCCTCTATAATGCATGTCATGCTCATATCATTGGCTAAACCCATGACATTGTGATTTCCCATCATTCTAGAAATGTATCCAAAACACTTATGTACCCAACACCCTAGTAACTTGATGTTCATCATATACAAATCAGCTACATACTTTTATTCTATACATTTCAAGTATTGAAAATCCTACTCTTGTCTATGATTTCGACCCAGGGAATAGACAAGAATGAATTTCAACTCCAAGACCAAGAACATCGATGACCACTTGTTAGGAAAGGACTGAACAAGCTGATAACATCTATAATGACACCCCAATTCTCATTGTCTTGAGAGTATCATGAGTCATTACTACGCTTTAAGAGACTTCCACAAGGCACCAAAGGATGGTAATAAATTCCAAAGGGTTTCAAGAATAAGTGGGGGACGATTTACCCTTTAACACATAAACCAATAAACCAACCATAACAAAACATTCACTATATGATGCATGAACAAATGAAATACCAGTAAACACATCATTTATATCAAACTACATCAAATTAAACAACAATAGAAGACCAAACCAAGTATCAAAGTACACAGTGGATAAACAACTCAAGACTCTCAAATGAAACCATGACTCTTTGGTCCACAAGCCCCAAGATCCACAACTTCTCCCAAGAATCACCACGAGCCACTAGTAATAAGATGCTTTACTTTTACCTGTATCCTAAAACACGACATCTGTAAAATCCCCAAAGTGCCAACGTTGGGGTGAGTATATAACTCATTATGTTTCCCCGAATGAATTCCCTACTCACGCCACTCAGATAGAATAATTAGCCACATTTATATAAGAACATTTTATATAAAAAGTTTTCTCAAAAATAGATTATAATTAAATATAAAGAAGTTTCCATAACCATTTATAACCAAAGGAATTCCAAGAGTATTTTAAACCAATTTTCTAGAGAGTTATTTTATTAGAAAAGTAACCAAAAAAGCTTAATGAACATTTCAAAAACATTTTTTTCTGGCATACCCAACCATTTCTCAACCCATGTTACCAACCATTCATGATATGTTATGACATTTTCATACTCTTGAGAGGCCTCTCGTCGATCTACTAAGTCGTCACAAGGTAATTATTTCTCATGTGCCATTACACCTTTGGCGCCGAGGACA
This sequence comes from Viscum album, assembly GCA_963277665.1. NCBI lineage: Eukaryota > Viridiplantae > Streptophyta > Magnoliopsida > Santalales > Viscaceae > Viscum > Viscum album. The sequence goes on along the minus strand of OY728122.1, from coordinate 1,503,157,698 downwards.
ACGTCATATTTCAACCAAGCCTCATACATATATTTACCATTGTTCCATTAAACATTGGGCACTGAGCACAAAGTCATTTTTCAACCATGCCTCGTACATGCAACATGAACACACACACATATTCCCAATGGTCATGCCAAAAAAAACTTTCAATAAAAACATCTTTTTGAAAACCATTTCCATCCAACCATTTCAATTCCTAACAATTTAAATAAAACTCCCTTTTTATTGAAATCCCAATCCAAAAAAGTAATTTCAATCTCAAACCATTTCAATTCCAAACCATTTCAATAAAACACCCTTTTATTGAAATCCAAATCCATCAATGTAATTTAAATTTCAAACCATTTCAATTCCAAACCATTTCAATAAAACACAATTTTTATTGAAATCCAAATCCATCAATGTCATATCGATCTCAAACCATTTCCATAAAACACCATTTTTTTTAAAAACCCATTTTTCATCAAACCATTTACAATTTTAGAAATCATAATTTAAAATCAAAATTTTAAATTCAAGAAGCCAAATCACATTGCACAAAAATTCACCAAGCTTTCAAAATTACATCAAAACCATATATCATCACTAAACAAGATTTATTCCATGATTTTTCACAACAAAAAGCATTCAAATAAACCAATTTGAAACTAATCCAATCAATTCTAACAAGATGAGTCGAGAGTGAAGCCTCTTATCTCAATGTTTTTGACGAAAACCACAACGGACGAAGAACACTCAAGAAAACTGGGTTGATTCTTCAAAATCCCACCTTAGATCTCTTCTCCTACAACGATCAAGAAAACATATCATCATATTTGGCCTCCACACACTTAGATATCCCCATAATGGGAGTAGATCTTTTAAATCGTGAGAATAGGAGATGTAGATCTAAGTAGATCTAAGAAACTGATCATGAACGAAGAAAAATGATCACATACCTCTAGAATCTGGTTTTGATTTTCCATGAGAAGCCTTTTGATTGCCTTAAGAAAGATGGGAGAACTTTTTCTGGCCTTAGGAGAGAAAAATACCGAGTTAGGGCCACTTAGGTGGGAAAATGAGCCACATAGAGGCAAAAACGCTTGAGATCCACCTTTATAGGATATTGTTTAAGTGGCCACACGGTTTTCCTGAACGGTTTTCCCACATGATTAGACATACCGTGCACTAACCATGCATTATCCACTTCCTCGGTAGACACTCCATGCATGGTTTGGCCACACGGTTAGACAAATTGTGCACTGCCTGTGTGGAAGATACTGCGTCCAAGACCAACTACACACAGTTTTATAGCACAAATTAGACAAATCGTGCACCTTCCGTGTGACTTCCTCGTTTCCTCAAAACATCATTCAAAGTTTTCCTGACTCTCCCATTCATCACCTTGACCTTTGAAACCATAAACATCATTTTGAATAGGTTTCATACTAGAATCCCCAGGTACTACCTATTATGTATATAAAAGGAGAATCAATGTTAAAACATATTCACTACAAATTCATTTATATTCAAGATGTTCTAAACATATAATATAATTATACCATAATAATGTTACAACTATAAATTAAAATGGATTGATTTTGAGTTATATAGTGATATAAATATATTATATCATAAAAACATGTTTTTAGATGCATAGATTTTGTTAGGATATAAGAAAACATGCACCAAGTTAAACCACAATGTGCATCTAGAGTTGTTATCCTATGGTTTCTAAAAAATATTACCGAAATACATATGATAAAAAAGATTTATTCAAGTGATAGAATATATTAATATAAAATGGTACACATACCTATTAGAAATTTTGGGAGCCGAATTAACTTTGTTTAGTAAATTATAGAGAAGCAGAAATATTTTGAAAAGGAATGACTTCCATAAGAGGTGTGGACAAGATTATTCACGAGACACATACTGAATAAGAAGGTTAAAATCCATAGTGATGTTTTTATATTCACCAAGACAAATGATAAATTATTTATTGTGAATAATATTACTTAATAGTATGACGTTTGTTGAAATTATCTAAAATATAAATGACCAAATAAAATTCAACAATGGATTCAATGTATCATAGAACATGTTGTTTTTTTTAAAATATGGGGTGGATTCTCAGGTGAGATAATACATGAATGGTATATGTGTGGTGCTAAGAAGGATTGGTTGGTTAAATCATGTAGTTATACCAAAATCCAATTGAATGTTATGGGTTATAACTAATATCTACAGTCATTTTATTGAGCACTGACTTTCAACACAACCAATCATAGAAGATGTCTATTTTAAACTAATAGAAATGGGTCATGATATCATAGAATGGAAATAAAGGGTCTATATTACTCAAACCCAAATTTTCATTAATGTATGAAATAATATAATATAATATTAATTTGGAATTAATCTATTCCTTGTGTCTCCTAGAGGTTAGTGTGTTACCCACAATTTTCTATGTAAGATATTTTTGAAAACATATGGAAAATACTAATTAGTCTTATAAGTATTTAAGACCATAATAAAATATATATTATGGAGATTAATTAATTTAGAAAATATATTTTAGTAACATGATTTTTTGAGTTAGATCTAATGGTTTCTTATAACTAGTCAATTGTACAAATACTAACATGGTATTTTAAAAAATAAATCATGGAACAATTCATGGGAGAATTGTTACCTATGTCAGCAGGAATAGATATCTCCATGAACACAATAAAATCCATAGGAGGAAATTCTGGTGGTGAGTTTGAATCTATGTAGTGCAGTGATGGATCAATCACATATTCCATGATTTTTTATGAAAGTGTAACAACCCAGATCCATAAGCCACACAAAGGGTGCCCCGAACCCAGTTGGTCACATGAGCTCAAGCGCATTTCCCCAAACACCAGAGGCTGCTGACTAGTAGCTAGGGATCAAGTCTGATAGTGGGGATACTTTGCCCTCATTTTTTAAAGTGTACAACATTGAAAAATAATAATAACATACAACAACAGTACCAGTAAAAAATATATGACTGAAATGGACAGCTGAAGTAAAATATAACCATCTTTCATACATACAATGATACAACGTGTCACTAATTCGTTGATAGTAAGCATAACAAGATACACGACAATGAAATAGAATGCAACTCAAGTACAAGGGACAACCAAACAAAACAAAGTAGAGTAAACAGAATGAAACACCATCGCAAGCCTAAGCTTGGTCCCATGCTCTCCTACTACACTTCTACAATAATGAACCTGTATACAGGCCCTTTCCCATGTCAACACCTGCATCAATATAGTATGTTTGATCCGTAGACATGACCCAAATAGGGTGTGAGAAATTAATCCTAGTAGGCACTCGCCAAAGGCCTTTTCCCAACTATCAGAAAAAATGTGCAATAACAGTGTTCAAAATTAGATGTAATAAATTAATAAGTACTCAAAACTATCCAATTCTACCAGTTATATTTCCATTTTAATATACATTTAACCATACAAATACTAGGATTTAACGTAGAAGGTATAACATATGAATTAACCATCGTGAATACACATTATAAAAATATACTCAGATATACAATCCTTACCCTCAGCTAATCAGAATCAAAACCCACAGGTATGTGGCCACTGGTATAACGAATATTACCCACAGGCATACAAGGTGTCATCCACAAGCACAGAAACTACTGCCCACGATAATAGAAACTACTTCCCACATGCATGAGAAAGGTTTCTCATAGGCTAAACAAACACTACCCCTCAGGCTATACAAGAAACCGGGCCGTGAGAAGCAAGAAATTATATAAAATTCCCCTCAAGGCAATTCAAAGAAAGATAAAATTCAAAGTATACCCACATGAATTCTTGACAAACGGCTAAACAGAGGAACGCACCACCAGAGTGGTCCAAGATCCAAGAACTGATCCCAAAAATCAGTTTTAACTTATCATAAGATTATCTATGCCATTCTTGATAACTTACCCCAAATTCCACAACCATACGACACCCCAAACATGGGTTCGTAGCACAACGATACCCAAATTCAACTCAATCGTTGGAAGTAAACACCAGAACACCTACCTCGATCATCTCTGATCAATATACATTAACAAATCCTCCCGAATCGTCCAAAAATGACATAGGTCTCGGATAAACGTTCACTCATTCAAACTTACATAACATTACCATGGAAAATAATTGGTATGTAAGGCTCTAGGAGAGGGGAGGGATGACCCGTACGGTCCCAACGTGATCGATGGAAGTGGAATAGAATTCCCGATGCGTGATCTGGTGATCCTCCCAGGTTCGACCGTCCTCCTGAGCTGCAAAACGAATCCAAAGCCTCCTATGCAGAATGAGGATGATACTGCCCGTTTTAAGTGAAAAAAAACTACACATTGTGTAATCTCAAGTACACGACGTGTAATTTTCATTATTTTAACTGTTTTTTGGAAGCTTCTTTCCACTGTAGCACTGTTTATCCGTCGACATGAGTACACAACGTGTATTCCTGATTACATGGCGTGTACTGTCACTCCACTAGCAGCTATCGCCACTGCCTTACTGTTCTCCTGGCGACTAATTACACATCATATAAATACAGAGTACATGGTGTGTAGTCAGGTTTTACCCTCTTTATTGCCGGCAGGCCTACATGCCTCATGTACTCATCCCAGAAGGCCAAAGTAAAATGTGTGTGGAAGAGTACATGATGTGTACCCACAAAATTTGGTATTTTCCCCCATTTTTCTTATTTTCTAAAAAACACTTAAGGAAAAGGGAAAAGAAGAAACCCATTCACCAAAAATTAGAACCAGGTTCTTACAAACATCCATCCTTAAAGAAATTTGTCCCCGAATTTCCCTTCTAAGGGTGGTGAGGATACAACTGTTAACAAATTCAGCCACTGAGCATGTACGTCGGTCTCCCACTCTCAGGTTTCTTCCTACACTCGGCCTTGCTTCCGTAGCACCCAAACGAGAAGAACTAACCGGCCTCGAAGAACCTTCATGCTATTATAAAAAATACGAATCAGATGGTCCTCAAAGGATTCATTGACCTGAAGCTCAACCTCCTCGAGTTGAAAAATGTGAGATGGGTCTTTATAATAGCATCACAATTGAGATACATGGATGATGTCATGAATGGACTGCTACCTCTGTGGTAACTACAACTGATAGGAAACTGACCCAATTCTCTCCAGAATTTCAAACGGCCCAGCATACCTTGGTGAATGTTTACCATATCTCCTGATCAGCCCGTGTCCCAACCTCAGTGAAGCACCCAAGAAAACCAGATCGCCTACCACGAACTCTATGTCTCATCTGTGGTGATCAGCATAAGATTTCTGATGAGACTATGTTGTATCCATCCACTTATGAATCAACTAGACCTGCTCAGAAGTCTCCTGCATGAGACGTGGTCCCAGTAAAGCTACCTCACCAACATATAACCTGCACAAGTGTGATCAGCTTGGCCTACCATATAAAGCCTTATAAGCTACCATCTAAATAGTTTCATGAAAGCTATTATTATAGGAAAACATGACTAGGTGTATGTTCTTCTCCCAAAATCCCCCAATGTCCCAGACACATGCGCGCAACATGTCCTCAAGCACCTGTATCATGCCCTTTGACTAGCCATCGGTCTGAGGGTGGTAAGTTGTGCTCAGAAGCACCTATGTATCTAGTTCCCTTTAAAAATATTGCAATAAATGAGACATAAAATTGGAGTCCCTATCTGAAATGATAGAATGGGGGACCCAATGAAGACATACAACCTCTTGGATATACAAATTTCCAAGATCATCAACACTGAAGGTCTCCTTGATCAGCATAAAGTGTGATACCTTTGTCAGTGTATCCACAAAAACCCACACAACATCATTGCCTCGAGGTGACCTTGAAAAGCTAGTTATGAAATACATCATGACATCATCCCATTTCCACTCCGGAATTGGTAACTACTTTAACAACCCAACTGACCTCTGATGCTTCACCTTCACCTGCTAACAGGTAAAACATCTCTCAACAAAACTAGCTACTTCCTGTTTCATACTCGAACACGAATACTGATGTCTCAAGTCACTTTACATTTTGGAAACTATGAGATGCACTTCCCAAGATGAAGCATGAATCTCCCACATCATCTCCCCGCACATATCCCCTTGAACCCACACTCATCCATGGAATCATAGTACCTCATCATCACCTATTGTTCATCTAGGAGGATGGTTCTCACATTCCACTAACTCCAATAGAACTAGGCCTTCTTAATCTGATAGCAGTCTCATCATCACTCTACCCAAGAGAGTAGAAGTCACTGATAAGGAAGAAAGATAGGTTTTTCCTTGACTATCATGCACCTCTAAATGTATCTCAGAGAATAAATCCATCAGCTGCCACTCACCACTGGCCTCCTGCACTGCCTATGTCTGTGTCTTCGTACTCATTACATCAGCTACTGCATTACCCTTTTCAGGATTATAGGTAAGCTCTAAGTCAAAGTACTAAAGGTATTCGACCCAACTTCACTATCTCAAGTTCATGTCATGCTGAGTAAAGATGTATTTAAGACATTTTTGGTCAGTGAAAACCATAAAATTCTCTCCCAATAGATAATGTCTCTAACAGCGCAAAAAATGAACCACTGCAGCCAACTCCAGGTCATGCGTCTGGTAATTCTTCTCACGTGGCCTCAACTACCGAGACCCATATGCAACAACTCGATCTTCCAGCATCAACACTACTCCCAACCCAATCCCTGTTGCATCACAGTAAACAATATATCTCTTCCCCTTATATGGATTGATCAGGATTGGTGCTGATGTCAACCTACAATTCAGCTCCTGAAATGTGGTTTCACAATCTTCTAACCAAATGAACATCACACCCTTATTAGTCAAACCCATAAACGGTGGTTCTAAATGGGTTTTGTCGTGGATAAAACACATGTAGTAACAAGCCAACCCCTTGAATCTACATATCTCAAACATGTTCATAGGATACTCCCAAAAAAATTCTTCTCCCACTTTCTCTCGGTCTACTGTAATTCCTGCCTCTTAGACGATATGAACCAGGAAGTGAATCTCATCCATCTACAAGTGGCACTTTGAGAGCATAACATATAGCTATTTCTATGAATGTGTACTCAAAAACAACCTCAAGATGGGTAGCATGGTCTTTTTGAGTGTGAGAGTACACCAAGATATCAACCACCAAGACTACCACAAAAGAATCATGATAAGTATGGAACACATGATTCAACAGATCCATGAATACTGGTGGCACATTCGTGAATCCGAATGACATAACTACGTACTCATATAGACCATATCTACTATGAAATGATGTAAGCGGTATGTCTGATGGTCAAACACATAACTGATGATACTCGGATCTCAAGTCAATATTCAAGAACACTGATTCTCCTTGAAGATGATCAAAAAGATAATCAATATTTGGAAAGTGATATCGGTTCTTGACCGTCAACTGGTTTAGCTTCCGATAATCCACACATAGTTTGATGGTATCATCTTCCTTATTAGAAAACATGACAAGCGAACCAGAAGGAGAAGTACTGGGTGGGATAAAACTCTTTTCCTACAACTCAACCAACTACCTCTTGAGCTCCTGAAACTCTAGTGTAACCACCCTATAAGGATGGATGGACACCGGTGCTGCTCCTAGAACTAGATCAATAGAGAAATCCACATCTTCCTCCAGAGGTAGACCTGAAAAGTCATCAGGGAAGACATCCCTGAAATGACCAACCACTGGTGGTAAATCCTTTTGAAAATTTACTTGATCATCCAAATATAATCTCACAATCTGGGATGTCACACCACCTCGCCCACGATGCTCGGGCCCAGCATGGCTCACATGGACATGACATTCTCATTTGTATAGAAAATCTCTGCCCTCTGGTGACATGAAACTCCTCCTGTTATAATAAAAATCCAAAACAGCTCGAATGGGTACTCACCAGTCCATTCCGAGAGTGACATCATATGATGTCATCTCTAAGACATAAAGGGCCCATAGAAAGTGACACCCATTAACCAATAGGGGGAACTCTCTGCACTAACACACACATGCCTTTCTAGTCCCCAATGTAGTGTCTAGCATCAAAACATCATAACAAGAAGAAACACAAAGACCAAGGATCTCCACAATTGCCACAAATATAAAACAATGTTTATAATAAATATCAAAAAATACTGAAGATAAATCAAAAGCACCTAGAATAGTATCTTAGACAATAGAATGTACCAGATCCTACTACTGTTGGGTCTGTTGTACTACATATGCCTCCGCTGTGTTGCGGACCTATGACACGCCTTGGCTACCCTGAGCTGTCCTGCCCTACTGCCTCTGAGATCTAGATGTCTATCTACAAGGCCACAAGCACCATCTCAGCCTTCACGCCCTGACTTATTCCAATTTCTCGACTGGTAAGAAGATGCTAGTTGTGCTCCCACACGTAGAGTCTTTAAGAACCCCTCTAACTAGAATTTGGTGGAAACACCCTACAAAAAACACCGAAGATGACCCATTCTACCACAAGCTCAGCACTCCACTGGGTCACGTGGACATTGCGGTCTCTTATGCCCCTCTTTTCTACCCTGGTAGCACATGACCCATCCACCTGAAGTATTCTTCAGGCTAGTACAACCACATAGATAGATTTCCATCTTCCACTTCCTCTTACCTATAGAAATTTAATGATAAACTAATGTCGAACCGCAGTAGATTACACCACTACCTTCTAACAGGTTTCACTCAGTAATCAGTGTCTGGTTCATAATAGCATGCACTATACTCAACCCAAAAACATTCACCAATGCTCGGGTGTCTTATCAAAGACCATCCTCAAAGCGTCTAGCCCTCAACGTCTCATCACCAACCGGAACAGGTGCAAAATGAAGAAGATTGGTGACGTGAGTAGAATAATCCATCACTAACATGGCGCCCTACTGCAGATTCAAGAACTATTGAGCTCGATCTACCCTCAACATCTCAAGGAATAAGAATTCATCGAAGGCTACCTAAAAATCATCCCATTCCATGTCACGGGGATTCTCAAATTGGGTGGTAACATCCCACCGAATCTTGGTAGAATCACACAACATGTATGTAGTGAGCTTGACCCTCCTCTTCAGAGGCATATTTAGATGCTCCAATATCATCTGCATCGAATCCATCCATGACTTGGCAGCCTATGGTCCTTCATCCAATGAAAACGTAGGCAGATTTTTCTACTGGAAAATATGTGTCAGCTCTACCATAAATGTGGCACCCTGTTGTGCTCCTTGGAAGGTCTGGATGAACCGCATGAAGCCTTCATGGAATAGCGCATCCACTACTATGTCAAGTGTAATGGCCGGTGCAGCATCTGGAACTGTTGGACGATCCACAGGTATCCCATGGCCCACCATCTCAGGAGCTTAATCATTGCTGCTCTCCTGGTGAACAACTGGTGGTCATCTTAGTGACATGACTCTACAAGGTCAAACACATGCCATAGATTAAGGTCATGAATGACTAAAAAAAAGGAGATCAAGAAGCAAACATGAGAAAGAAACCATTCAATATTTACAAAAATTTTCTACACAGTGTGTATAAATACTACACGGCGTGTTCTCACTAGCCATCCACATGGGCATGTACTGTAGATAAAATTGGTCGTGTAACACCCCAAACACACGGCGTGTAATTGGAATACATGACCTGTACTTGAACCCTCCTTCCTTTCCCAAGTACTTCTACAGGACTAAGCCACATGGCTCTTCTAAAAAAATGACCTGACGTGTCCCACAGGCATACGATGTGTACTTGATAGGCTTCCATCGACCAATGTTGTTCATGACACAGCCTATGTACTCAGGTCAGACAACACAACATGTTTCAAAATGACACTACGTGTTCAAAGAAGCCTCAAACTGACATGTGTTGCTCGCTACATGGTAATCTTACACTTATGACACTACACGGTATTTCCCACTGGCACACGGCGTGTACAAGGTAGGGTAACACTGACCCGTGTTGTTAGTGACACGTTCGGGTACTTGGGTCAGACTACACATCATGTTCAAGTTCGACACAACATGTATGTCTTAAGGTATCCTTCGTCCGTGTTTTTAGTTAGATGGAAGGAAACCCAGTCAACACTACACGACATGTACAACCAGTACACGCCATGTTCCCCTATGCCATTCCCTACCCCGTGTCCCTGGCCACATGGCATATGACATAGGAAGAGACTATGTGGCATGTAATGATGGTACACAACATGTATGAAAAAAAATTTGTTTCTTCCCAAACAGAAGAACACATTTTCTGTGCCCATAGAACTACACTGCGTGTATACTATGTTTTCTGAATAGTAAGCCTCAGAAACTACTCTAAAACCCAGAAAAACCTGGAAAAAACTCATAAGTTCCAAATTCCTATCTGTGAGGGCCCATACTCCCTATGTATGAAATCTTTGTATCTTATACACCACCAACACAATCTATTTTTTTTAATTTATTAAAATCCACTTTTTTAAAAAGTGGGAACCATAAAACAAAAGCCCAGCAATTCATATCCCTATCCACATGACACTCATTAAAAAAACATTAAAATATCATTCAAATTTCAATGCCATGTTTCAGAAACCTGCCAAAGGCAACATTGAACAACAAGATACCCACTCCCGGCCTATATCATGGGAGACCTCGAACCACACCACATCGCCCCATCATCATGTCACCGGCCTAACGTCTCATCTATCACCGCAATCCGCTTTTCACATCATCAAATGCATCATCCTCACCGGATTAATTCTGCCCACCGCATCACCGACATCCACTTCTAGAACTTAGTAACCTGTCACATAGCATCATCGGGGATAAACACAACCTCACCATCAACGATTGAAATGTCATCAGCATCATCCTCCAGAAGTCATTCTTAGACTCACATCCCAAAGACCATTGAAGTCCACTACGCAGCTTCACCTCGGAGATAATGGGGGACTCTTGGATCTAGAGTAGAGAAAAAGTAAGCTTAAGAAGGATGAAACAACAGGGAAGAACCTCTAAGAACCGTCGACCCCAAAGAAAGTCAACACCATCACCACCGACACAAAAAACCTTGAAAAGACTTCTGATAAACCTCCACCACAGCCTTCACACCAACTCCAACACAAAAAGTGAACAACTAGTAGAAAAATCACCAAACCAGACCCATCACGAAACACAACGGAAAAAGATTTAACAACGCATTGAAGAAAATGGAACCAGGGAGGCCATCCTGGCAAAAACAACCATAACAAAGAGATTCAACTGTCAAAAGCCTACGCTTCACTGGATAGGAGTTGGGATGGCCTTCTGGGACACCAAGGCCGAACGAACGTACTCCTCAGAGCTTCTTAGCAACCAAATCGGCCAACTAACTCAGAGGGTGGTGAATGGAGCAAGAAGCCAGAGAAGCGAAGGGATCAGACACGGCTTCAACGGAGAAGTGACCACCAGAACCAACCCGAGATAGCGAAGCCATTATCAGAAATGAAGGAAGCTCGACAAACACTGTACATAGTAACCATCAACTGAAGACCGCATCACGGAATGAGTCAAGAAAGTGACGCACCTTTTTGGCATCTTATACATGTTATAACAAAGTAAACACATTAATAATACACCAAATTATGGTCATTGAGGGCCCATACTCCTCATGAACCAATGTCTGGTGTTCATTTTATCAAAATCTCACATAGTAATACCCTATCAAATAGCTGGAATTTATCAATGTAGCTATCACAATAGCATGATTTTCTAGCACATCCACTATCACAGCAACATGCAATTTCTAATGCACCTACATGGCTTGCAAGGAATGCTTGACATGTGATTTCTAGCATGTTCATAATTGACACATGAGATGGAACTCCCAAATCTCATCTGGATTCAACTAAATAGAACCCATGTATAAAATACAAATAGCAGAATCAGAAGTGTGTCGCCCAACGGTGAAAATCATATCAACTATAAAATTTCAGAATCAGAAAATTTTCAATAAACGAGGTAGAGCATATTTTCCCTGTAAATGGGTTAGCTACTCCCGGGCACAACTTATTACCATCTAGCATGTCTTTCATACTCCTGACTAAGGCTCCATATATTATGTCAATGAATATAACCTCTTTGATACCACATTGTAACATCCTGGATCCAGAAGCTACACAACGGGTGCCCCGATCCCAGTTGGTCACATGACCTCAAGTGCATTTCCCCAAACATCAGAGGCTGCCAACTAGCTGTGAGGGCTTAGGTCTAATAGTGAGGAAACTATGCCCTCATTTTTCAAAGTGTATTACAATGGAAAAGAATAATAACATAGCATAATGGAAGTAGAAAACAACATATGACTAAAATGGACAACTGAAGTAAGAGAGAACCAGCAATAATACAAAAAAAGATGCAGCATCTCACTAATTCTATGAATGCATCCAGAATAGGATACACTAAAATTCAATAAAATACAATTCATGTACAGGGTACATCCAAACAAAACAATGTAGAGTAAACAGGATGCAACACAATGGAAAGCCTATTCTCGGTCCCATGCTCTCCAACTCCTCTACTACAATCATGTACCTGTGTAGGGGAACTTGACCATGTTGACACTAGTAGCAATATAGTCTGTTTGGGCTGAAGACATGACCCAAAAAGGGTGTGAGAAATAAATCCTAGTAGGCACCCACCAAAGGTCCATGCCAAACTGTTAGTGAAAATGTGCAACAATAGTGTGTAATAGTTAATGCAATAAACTAAGTAGTACTCAAAAGTATCCAACTCTACTAGTTATATTACCATTTTAATATTCATTTAACCATTCCAAAACCGTGCTTTATCTTAGATGGTATAACATATGAAATAAGCACGGTGAATACTCCTAATAACATTGTCCTCAGACATACAATCCTTACCCTTAGGTAATCAAAATCGAAACCCACAGTTATCATCCCACATGAATAACGAATATTTCCCACAGCAGTATGAGGTGTCGCCCACAGGCACAAAAACTACTACCCACCGGCATAGAATCTACTACCCACAGGAAAGAGAAAGGATTCATGCTGGCTAAACGAACACTGCCCTCAGGCTATACAAGATATCGTGTAGTGCCCAACACATAAGAAAGAAATTATATACAATCCCTCTCAAGGAAATTCAATGCATTCTAATATTCATAATATACCCACAAGTATTTTGAGAAATAGCTAAACAGAGGAACGCACCCCTGGGGTGGTCCTGGATCCATGAAATGATCCAATCAGCATTTTTAAATTATCATATGAATATTTATACAATTATAAATATTTTTCAGCAATGTCCACAACCATATATCACCCCAAACATGGGTTTGTAGCAATAAGATACACAAATTCAACATAAAAGTTGGAAATAAACACCCGACCACCCCCCTCGATCGTCTCTGATCAGTATACATGAATAATGCCACCCAAATCATCCAAGAACGACATAGATCTCATATAAACGTTCACTCATTCATACTTAAATAACATTCCCCAGGGAATGAATTGGTAAGAATGGATCTAGGAGAGGGGAGGGATTACATGTACGGTCCCAACGTGATCGACGGAAGTGGATTCAGATTCCTATTGTGTGGTCAGGTGATCCTCCAAGGTTCAGTCCTCCTATGGAGCTCCAAAACGAACCCAAAGCCTCATCTGCCGAATGAGGTGGAATCTTCCCATTTTATGTGAAAAAAACCACACTACGTGTACTCTGAAGTACACAGCGTGTACTTTTCATTTTCTTAATTTTTCCTCTGACATCTTCTTTCCACCGCAGAACTATTCATCTGTCAATATGAGTACACGAAGTGTATTCCTGATTACATGGCATGTACTGTCGCTCTGCTGGATGATGCCTCCACCACCTTAATGTTCACCTGCCGACTAATTAGACGGTGTGTAAATACAAAGTACATGATGTGTAGTTGGGTTTTAATCGCTTTGTTATCGACAGGCCTACACGCCTCATGTACGCATTCCACACAGCCAAAGTACAAGGTGTATGGAAAAGTACATGGTCTGTACCCACAAAATTTGGTATTTTTCAACATTTTCCATATTTTCTAAAAAACTCTTATGGAAAGTGAAAATAAGAAACTCGTACCAAAAAAATAAGAACCGGGTTCTTATAGAAATGATATTTTTCTACATAAAATTTTTAGATGTAAAATATTAGTTATATAGAGAAAAACATCATGGGTGGTAGTTATAACTATTAAATAAGACTAGTTTAAGTACACAAGATATATACCTAGTATTTGGAGAAAATAGGATACTAGTTTTGAGGGGACACATACTATTATTCCTTATATAAATGTAATCATATACCAAAATCTAGGTACATAAATGTGTAATACAAGATCCTACAAGATAGTGGTATCCATGCCTAAAAATAATGATTATCTTATATCTTTTGAGGTAGCTAAGATGCATTTTTAAGGGTAACAATGTTTTCTAGCACCTGGAATCACACATTGTATGTAAATTTGTTTCATTATGATAATTATATTATTATTAGTATTCAGGATTCTATTTTTTTAATAGTTAAAAAAGTTACTTACTAATGGTTTACATCTCTATTAGAGTATTACTCAAGGTGGTGTGGTCATACATAAATTCATTTCCATACAACAGAGATGTGGATGACCCTGAAACTGAAGTTGTGACTCAGCATAAACATGATCTTAATCATTTGATAGCTAATAATGATAGATATAAATTTGGATCTAGTGAATGTGGGTCTGTTGTAATACTGAATGACATAGACCAAAATATAAAATACATTTATATTACCATTTCATGTATACACTGACATATGCATGATGCATACATACCATTTTATTATAGAAATTTCTACACCGTCAATTAAATAGAAGCCTCTATGGATTAATTATCGTATCAAAAGATTATTTAAGATCATAGTTTATAATGATAATGTAATAATACTCTGCCATTAATCTTTGGAAATATTCATATGATCTAGATACATCATAATGACTACGCATAGTTGATGTCATACAATCACATGATAGGGGATCATTATCATTGATATTCCAATTGTGAATTTCACACATGGTGATCTCTAATAGTTGAGATCAAGGTGATAGACTTTACCAAAGGAACACCACATTTTTTGGGTGTCATCTGTTGTTCTTATATTTGGACACATGAATTTATCTCCTAACCTAGGATTATTATCAATGTTTACCATTTTATCACGTACATTGATTGAAAGGAAAACCATTATAATGAAATCATTGGGTAGTTTTTTATGTTAGGGGTGTCATTGATGATAAGAAATAGGTTGAATTATAGAGATAGAATTTTTAACTTTTGAGTTGAGGAGGTAATATATATTGGGCAAGGTTGATCAAGGTTTTAGTACATTATTTTGCCTTTGTCATATGATGTTAATAGTAAAACCATATACATAGATCTATAAATAATAAATAAATGATGATAACTAAATTCTTTTTCTTTCATAATATGATATCTCATGAAAAATATATTATATTATATAGTACATGTTCATAGGTTGATTATATTTTCATTCACTATTCTATATCTATTTATAGGAAATTATGTGATTCTATACTCCAAAATTGGTCTATAAATATTATTCACTACTATCAGTATGTGGGAAAACAGGATAACACATAATAGTGTACTTAGGAATCTTCCATATTCTGGTGAATATGGGATTTGGAAAAGTTGGGCCCTAGAAAGTGGTCTATGAGTTTTCCTTATTATCAATCCCAAAAAAATTATTCATTATTATTTCTGTATGAAATAATGGGGTTGAATTTATTTATTAAAAATAATCATGGGGAAATTAGTGAATATAATAAATGGTATTTTTTGAATGAATGTAATTTTCATATTCTAGGTTCGTTTAATATTAGAGGTAATTAAATGTTGAGTGAAATGACTTGTTCATGTAACATAATATATTCAGTATATTTTATAGGAATTTGATAAAATTTAAATCATATTTATGATTCAGTTTAGTTGGTTATGATTAATTATTTATTACATAGTGAGTAGATGTTTAATTAAAGAGTGTTTTGAAACCCATTCATATAATTTGAGAATCTACTATAAATAGGAGGATAAATGCTCTCTCATTACAATTATTCACTAATAGTTCCTCACTACCTATCTCTAATTCAGTTTTTATATTGATATATGCTCTCAATATTAGTGGTCATAATGAGATCATCATTATGCAATAAATGAATGATTGGTGCGGTGACGATGAGAACATCAAATGGATCATCTAATTGCCGCACTTCCTCCCAAAATTCAACGATCGATGTTCCTAATGTTTATTGAAGTTGTTGGGGGGAGATCTATAGGTATTCTGATTTGGATCCATTGAGTAGTGATCTCTAATGAAATGAATATTTTGATCATGGATTCAGATCAAAAGAGTTATTTTTTGGTTTATTTTTTGTTCTCTTATTAATTAAAATGAGAATAATAGAATTTATCGATGCTTGAAGCACTAGAGATATCAATTGTCATCATTTTTAGTTATACAATTTTTATTTCCCAATCCCACCAGCTTCCGTAGAACGTCATGATAACCTTATTTTTTATCTTGTGCATGTTTACCTTTATGGAATATGAGACGGTTCCCTCTTTTTGGATATTAGTTTAATTGATCTAGATTGAGAGGAATCTCCCCTGATAGAGTTCATATGTGTTTCTTGTTTATGTTTCCATGTTTTACACTTGCTTCCTCTAATGATGTTTCAAAGACCTGTGATTGAGTGATTCATAAAGAGAATCTTGTGGGTGGATATTTTTATGACCCATTTTTGTTTTCTCTCATTCTTAGCTTTTAGTTTATAAAGGATCAAAATTTTTTAGAAGTATTTCATGTAGGTTCTCAATTATATCTAATCTTACACCTTTTATGTTTCCAATGTACATGGTTCTTGATGGATTCCTCGAGTAAGAAATGGGTTTTTTTATTAATATTTTGTTTGTATATAGGATTCATGAATGTGAAAATTTCACTTCATGAATGTACAGTTAAAACAATGGCTTAGAGCTTGATTCCTAGCCAGTCAAATTGGCTATTTTGATCCATTAACTAAATGGATGGACTAGATATGTGGCTAGATCATCAAAATGGATGATTTTAGTGGCATGGATGGTTCATCTATATATAAGGATCAACTATGTAGACTGGATATGTGAATCAAAAATGTGGATTTTTAGGCTATGAGAATTGGATATGGGTCTTGGTCAGTTACATTGATTAGTTATTTGAGCCATCACCTCCTTGAGTGATTGGCAATATAGATCAGTTATGTGAATCACCTATGTGGCTTGATCTGCTACATGATAAATCAACTTCTTCAATGATCATTTACAAGGATCGACTATGAAAAAATGGAAATGTGGGGTTTTGACGACATTTGTATTTTGGATACAAAAGGATTTCATCATTGATGAATCAAATAACTAGATATTTCATTATAATTTATAATAAAGCAATGAACATTTTTTAGTAGTTAGAATCATAGTCCTTAAAATGAAAATACCACATGGATATTTATGTAAATTATTTTATACTATGTACTTGGATATAAATGATTACTTTTTTCTTGAATTTTTTGAGACATACAATAGATAGAATCATGCCTTCTTCAATGTTGATAATCAGATCATCCTATATCTTAATAATGGAAAAAGATGATCCTTCCCTTCCTTAGATTCTTCTTCTATATCTGTAAAGAATATATATTCTATAACCCTTCCCTTGGAATTGTGGAACCCTTCTATTAGTTGGTGGTTTTCTTTAGCAGTGGTCCCATCTTGCGTGTACTCCCTATTATTCTGCAGCGAGTTGCATGGATATTATTTCTCCTAGCCAGGGGATTAGTTGCTTCTCATATTTAATTATAATTAGTCATAATTTAGTCATGGGTTATTCCCTTTATTGGAAATGAAATTAACATAATGATGATTCAAATTGATTAATAAATATTATTATTCAGATATTTGGTTGTTCCTTTTTACTATGATAACTGTTTTCCTCTTGATTTGTTATATATTGTGAAATATATTCCTTTATTATATATTATTCTATTAATATTACTAATCCATTTTTTTACTGATTGAAAATGGAAATAAATATATATATAAAAATAATTTATATTTAATTGTATGGAGAATAAATTGGAATATTTAAAGACTCCATGGTTTTTTGTAATTTTATAAGGACAAAATAGGTGTCAGTATCCATGAATAATAGACAATGTAATTTAATTTTTTTATTAAATTTGATAAATAATATGAAGCATGTTAATTTTCATTTATGTATATAATTTGATTCAATTTTTAAAAATGTAACTCCCCATGATAGTTCAAAATTGAATGTATTTTGCGAAGCAGGTTTACATTAATTATTCAATTAATTAAGTAGCTTGTTAAATGATGATTCATTTAGATTCTCATAAATAGATCCTATTAATAGTGAATGTGTTAGTTAATGATGTAATAAAAGCCGGTTGCATGATAAATGTAATTTATAGGGACTTAGTTTCCCATTTTCATGAGAATACCAATTGACTTTTGTTGGATATGTGGGATATAATTTATGTGTGAAGGATAGATTCCTTGTTTTAGGAAAAATATTTCCTTTTTGGATATTTCTATTTGTTTCTTTCAACCTTTTTTTTATCTTAGGATGGATGAGGTTGTACTAAATAGTGTTGGTTGAGATGATTTGGCAGCTATTGACCCCCATTATGGAGAGATGCAAGGGGATTTTTATTTAAGTGTCGGGGATAGAACCACAGATGAAAAAATTGGATGAAATAGGTCTTAAATATTATTGTGATAATTATGGATTTCTGATAGAAATGAATCTATGTAGTGATAGATGTATTGGGTTCTTATTTTATATGTATTCCATTTCCGACTGGATGAGGCATTTGGATTTTTTTGGTTTCTTGCTTCATAATAATGGTATATTAGGAAGGTTTTCCTTGAGTAAATTTAATATTTAATGATGTTAATTACAGAAAACAATTATTAACCCTTGGGTAAGGTATTATCAGAATACTAAAGCTGAAAATATATTAATATTGAAAACCTATTGACACGATTTAGAAAAATCCTAGAGGGAACAAACATCATGTTGGTTGTTAATGAATGTATAATGAAATAATTTTAATGTTTAATTTGATGTAAAATGAATTAATTTACATAAGTGAATGATTAAAATAAAATGGTTAATTAATTATACTCTATTAAATGATGGCTTTCTTAAAAGATAATAGGTATTTGTAGTGGTGGCTGGGAGTTTCAGCGGTGTTGGTAAAAATTGATTCTCTGACTATTTTATTTCTATTCTATGGTTTTGAGCTATATTACATCATGTAATTTCTGGTTTTTTATTTGCAACCCAAACCATGTTGGTTTGAGAAAATGTCTTCTATAGGATGCTGGGAGATTTATTTCCTTATAATCTTAATGGGAGGATGGATGATTGACTACCGATAGGACATCACTCTCTTCCCTCAGTAGTTATTTCTTCTCGTATTCATGAAATCTAGTTTCACGTATATATTTGTTGAGGGATGTGGTGGATTGTTGTTATTTTTACAAATGTATCCAATTTAATAGTATCCAATGGATTATTATAGTTATGATATGTATCCTATATGATGGTTTAATGTTCCAAAATTTGTGTATATCATGCAAAAAATTTATTTATATTACATTAAATATCATGAATTTCATTCAAGAGGTGGTGGAAACCATAAATAATTGGTAACTATATATGGTCATGTGGGACAATGTGATTATCTGATGAACTAGGTTCACTTTGTGATGCCTTCCCATAGTGTCTTTAGGAATTATTATTTTGGAAAGTCGTAAATTAGGACGCATGATTTTTGGGTAGTGTGAGAAACCAATTTGGGAAGAAGAAATTTGAAACCCAATATGATTCATTATTATATTATATAATCTATTATATGAAATACATGGGGAAAGATAGACTTGGTGGGAATAGAAGAAATTTATACCCATTTTAGTGATGTGTTTGTTTCACTAGTGTTTATTGTTCAATAACATGCATTATTTATGATTTTCAAATGATTATATGCGGGGAATCAAAATAATTATACAGTTATCCCCTCCCTATGTAAATAAAAAAAAATTAGTTCATCAATTTCACTTTAAAGATGTGTAAAGATATTACTATCTCATTGTTCATCATGATATGTTTGATCTCCAGGTTCACTTCTATATTTAATTTTTTTGTGCATATATGTTCATTTTTAGTTGTTTTTCTACAACATGATATTCTATGTTTTCACATTGTATTTCATTATATATATATATATATATATATATGAGAAGGATCAGGTTTGTGTACCAATATTTTCTCTATCATAATCATGTTTTTATGAATTGTAATACCACCCATATGAATTCTTATTATACCATTAGTGCATTTTTCCCACATGGGGTCAACCTGAGGTGGGACATAGGTTGTCATTGTCTCCTTTTTCTCATTGATTTCCCATGAGTGGTAATCATTGGGGGGATGGGTCATGAGAAAATCAATAAAGATGATTTTTTTGAAATATGTAAATTCCCTATAAAATAAAGAGGAAATATAATATAAAAAATTCCACTGTGGAGGAAACCAAATAAAGAATAATGATGTCTAGTAATAAAAATTCCAACATAATTAAATGGATTTGATTTAACAAAAACAGTTATGAATTTTGAGAAATTTTAATTAAAACCCCTCGAGGAGTGAAAATGATATATAGTATTAAAAACACAAAATATATTGACAATTATGAATTCTTATTTCCAAGTGTTATTAATAAATCATATATATAAAATTATGTGTATAATATGAATCATGTCCCAAAGAATAAAAATTGAGATGAAACCATATTACCTTCCATTTTCACTTAACATTATGTTCTATAAAATGTTCTATAATAAAAAAACTAAAAATAATTTTTTTAAAAATAAACCCCCAACTAGATACATGGAGAACCAATCATGTAGTTACATGTCTATAAAACAACTGATTGACATACCACAAGGGGATACCTAAGCATCCTCATGGAAGGATCAAATATTAAAAAAAATCCACTTTGTCATGAAGATACCATGGAATGAACCACCAAATAAACAACACATTAATATCATCCTAAAAATTTGTTTTATCCAAATACACAACAACATAATTTATGACACATTCAAAATTTATGAAGATAAATAGAACCACATGGTACATCATGAAGTTTTCCAGAAATTAAATTTATTAATACTTGGGAAATTATTATGTTAAAAGTATGGGAAATTCATCTAGGATTCAAACAAAATCCTTGTGATTCGACATAAACACTCATAACGATATTTAAAGGCTTCCACTTGAATCATGATCATATTTATTTCTGACTAAATGATGAATTTCTTTTGTTCCATTGATTCCGTAGAATACTAACTCATGAAAGTGGAAAAATGTGGGCAATAATAATAATAATATATTAAAAAGTTTATGTTCACCAAGGTTTAACCAACCACATGAGAAAGGGATTCACCACCTTTAAAACAAGAAACACAACCCATAAGTATAAGGGTGTGACATGATAGAAACATTTATTTCTCTGCACGTATTGGATCACGATTTCATAATTATGATTATTTTAATTATTTACTGTATATTTCTATTTAGTTTTTGAAATGAGAACTTTTTAAAGCTTCTTCTCTATTTTACTTATTAGTTTTTGGAATTTTTTTAATTTTTGGGGAATGGATAACATATCCTTTTTAATTATTAAGTATTTAATTTTCAATTAATAAATCCCTCTCTCTATTATTATATTGTTTTTATATTCAATAAAAATTCTTGTTTTTGAATATGGTTCTCTCTAATTTGTTTCAATTAATTTATTATCACCATATTTAAGGATACTTAATCGACATGAACATAATTTCTATCAATATATGGTCAAATAGCCTAGGTATGAACATTTATGTTAATAGTGGTTACCATCACATGTGGAAAGTACACTAGTTAACAATAGATTTTATGATAATCACTAGAATTAGTTGGATTTTTTTAGTAAACTTTTGAATATTTTTATATTAATTTCTTAAAATTTTTGGAGTATAATAAGATATTGGTTTTTGTTAATTATTTTTTAAATATATTTATCATCCATGGGTGATACATAATGATATTTATGATCCACTAATTAATATAATAATCTTTTGTAGATCAAAAAAATTATAATACCAGGAAAACATTGCAACTGAGAAGTTTAAAATGATCAAATTAACTTCCCATAAACTGTTTTCATATAATTATTTCATTTTCATTAATCATTTTCTAAATGATTAAAAAATCATTTTTTCCTTTATCAATTTATAAATTCAATAAAAATCATTTGTGTGCACTCATGTCTAGGTGACTACCTATAATAGACATTATCATTATTTTTAAATAGTGTAATAATATTTTTCCCCACCAATAATAAGGAGTGCGATAAGCCTATATATTTTTCCAATGATCATATTATAGTTGAAAAACATTATTATAATTACATGAAAGAGGCATCTAATAATCTAATAATTTAGTTTGATCCACAAATTAGAATAATATTAACTTGTAATAGAAAAAAAATTACCATAATATTTTATGGATGTTTTTCATGTGGAGTTTAATGAAAATAAAATTTAGTTGTACAAGAATAAATAAATGGATTTAAATCCAAAATAGAAACTTAAGGAACTTTTTTAATGTGAATTATAGAAAAATATAATGAATTCAATATACAGAAATTGAAAAATTATTTTGAATTGAAAATAGGTATAGACTCTTTATTTTAAAAGGTTATTGTATTTATTAGAGAAGAATTTATCTTGAAAATAAATTAATTTATACATGTGTTATAAATAATAAAACCACTATAATTATCTAATGAACATGTGAAGTGGTGTGAATTTTCCATCTCAAATAATAGAGAAACTAATAATTGGTTTTATAACATACAAAAATCAGAATTCCATTATTAGTGTTATCTTCAATTATTATTCATTTATAAAGTTTTTCCCATTGAGGTGTACATCAATAAAAATTTATATTTTTTAGAATATATATAAAGCAAGAGAGATTCTCTATAAATACTGGGGGAGGTTCAAAATGTTTTGTACCAGCTATTTCCATATGCATGTAGAATATTACGTTTCCCTATGTTCTTTTACAAAGGCCTTCTATAAAATTACAAAAACTAATTTGATGAGTCATACAATGGAATTTGACCAAAAAGACACTAAAAAACCTATGTTAATGTTTGAGAATATTTCATTAAACATACAATAATTGATCACAAGTGGTAATTTTTATAATTGGTATTTACAAGGAAGGAACTTTTGATTCATTAAACTTGTTAGAAATTAAAATTATAGAGATAACCTATTTGACAAGATATATGGATCTTAGAAATGTAAGTGATCAATACGTAATAAATAATTTATGTCTTATATGAACATCATCATCCCATTATACCTACTAGTGTGCTATTGTTCAGAGCATGGATGGTTTTACAACAACATTTCTTCTAAAGATTTTGAAATTAAATCATTTATAGGGATAGTCTAACCAAGTATAGTGTATATTTTCAATCCTATGAAACTGTTTTAAAATACCCTAATAGAAGTAACACCTAAAAATTACCCTAAAAATATAGAAACAATAATTATATTGTAAACCAAACTTCTTGAAAATATATAAATGGAATTATGAACAACCCTACTAGCAACCCCCAATTTAAATGTGATTAAAAAATATAAAAGTCATTTCAAAAAACAAAAGGGATATTATTTATGAAATTTAGAACAAAAAAAGGAGAATAGGTAGAAAAAGTAGTAACAAACCCATGGATAATGTCAGAAGGACACCCACACGAAGTGGAAAAAGATATCATACCACTAGAAACCATTGAAATTGAAATAAATATTCCCAAAATTTAGGACAACTAGAATATTTTAAATTTCAATAAACATGTCAAAACCCCAAATAAGTAGTCCCCAAAGGTTAAATAAAGAATTATTCAACATGTATGAAGATATAAAATAGTCCACTACAATAAAAAATGAAGGTAGAAGGTGGAAAAACTCCCACCATTCCTATAATAAATAATTAAATCAAATAAGATTCATGAAGATGCACATGAAAATTAAATTTCCAACACATTCCAAAAATTAATAACAATATATTTTAAAACTTATGGAATCCATAAAAAATAATGAAATGTATAATACGATTCAAAAATAAAATTCAACAATGAATACACGACACTAAGGGGATGTGAGGATCAACTTAGGGAATGATTTCTCATTCTAGATAACATCCTAGAAACCCACTAAATGTATTGGTGAAATGTAAATTTATATTCCTTATACCATAATCTCATTAAATTTCTCTAACTCATAATGTGACCATGTTAAATAAAAAATATTATAAAAAACACAATATATTTATCTTTGGATATTGGATATTTGAATCCCACATGTTTAGTTGTATAACTTGTAAAACGATCAACTATTTCCCCATCATGAGTATTGGATGATGTCCTTATAGAATTATAATATATGTAATACAAAAATTGAGTTTATTTTTCCATGATGGGGTATCATATACCTCTTTTCCACTATCTAATAATTGTTGTTAGACCTATCTTAAATAAAGACCAAACCATAATAAATTCCCATACTGAACAATCCAAATGATTTATTGTGGTAGATTTATACCCCATAAAATTTTTGACTCAATGAGTATCCCTTTAGATAACCATTAAACTTTTTAATTATCAAACATTTAAGAGGCAATGACATTAAAATATACCAGAATGTTTCTTTAATTATTATCCTTATCAGAATTAATTTTCATTTGGAACCTATTTGAAAATGTGGTTATTCATATTTCTCAAAATATTATTTTAATCATGGAATAAGTTGTAACTAATTTATTATTTGGGTAATATATTTATTTATTTCATGAAAGAAAGGTAATTTTGATACCTAATTAGTATGTGTTTCATTCATATGAACTTTTAAATTTCAATTAAATTTCATTACTTGGGAAACACTGAAATATTTAATTAAATCCATATCCCCATTAAATAATATATGTATACCTTTTTTAAGGATAAAAATTATATATAAAAATTATTAATAAGGTTTCTATAAACCAATATCAAATACTAATTGAGATATTGAGAATAATTTTTCAAGATAGAGTATTGATCATAAGTAATATTTCTAGAATAAGAAGAAAAATCTTCACAAATAAATTTCTACTAGAAGAAGATGGTAAACCTATTTGATAAAAACAAATAGTCCAAATCCCACCTTAATGGAGGCATTGAAGAAAGAAATAGTGAATCTATTAGATGTTGTTATCTTATATCCCATTTTTTAGTCCCAATGGGTTATCCCCCAGATGAAGTTCCCCAGAAAACTAAAATAACGCATATGAAAATGATATTAATGAATTAATACCCATCATAATTTAGGATATATTATATTTCTTCCTAGTCTATTAGCAATTAATTTTGGTCACATAAAAAACTAATTACCAATATCTTTTATTTATCATATGTTAGATATATTTTTAGGGTGGGATAATTATTTCTTCATTGATGTATATTTAGGTTTTTTCAATTTGTCCATTTATTTGGAAGACCAAGATAACATTACCTTTAAATTCCTCTTTAATATATATGATTATAAAAGGAAACCATTTTTAATATGTACCACACTATATAAATTAAAATGTTATATAGTGTGCATATTTTTTTGATTATATTATGGATTATTTAGAGCTATTAATCCATTATTTCATAGAATTTTTTGAAATTATATTTCCCATAATTTCAAATTAGTAATAGAAACATAAAAAATGTTATCAATGGGAATATTTTAATTTTATATGTTTTATTTTCTAGAAGATAGAGGAACTGTGATTTTGAATACCATTTTAATTAATGGAATTGAACGGGAAAGCATAAATAGTTATGTGATATGATCCATTCCCTAAAATACTTTTGTAAACCAAATTTTAAGATATTTTGAATATATAATATTGTAGAGGAGGTTTATCATGTATTTTAGTAAGGCTATTATCCCTCTCCCTAAATTAATTTTGATAGATGATAATTTTTTTTAAATGAGTAGTGTAGGGTAACATATTATTAATTAAAAATGAGATAGAAATATATAAATATTATTTGGAAAAAAAATTAATATGGACCAGAAGATTGTTTTGATGATTTCATATAAAAATATAGGTAATTCCGTTCTTAGATGATCAAGGGATTTCAAAAATTAATATATTATATATTAAAACCCTAGAAGATGTAAAACTCAACTACACAACCATATAAAATGGTGTTTCATATTTTTTTTGTTCTTATACAGACTCAGATCGTATCTCATTATGAATATTGTTTAGTTTTTTCATAGCATGAAACTATTCTATATTTGATTAAATTTTACATTTTTGAAACATTATTCTGAAATGAATGCTTCTACTTCAAGATACTGACATTGAAATAATTGATAATAAGTGAGTTGAGAACTAGGTGGCTAATCAATTGAGTATAAATCCAAAAACAACTATATTTTGATAGTATAACCCAAATACTAATACCAGACCTAATCAAAGAGCATAACTATATGTGATTGATTTTAATGTTGCATGGTTTGCATACGTAGTAGATTATTTTGTAACATCTAAATCACCAACCCATTTATTCCCCACTAAATTCAATCAAAAAAGTATAAATATAGATATTATGTTTGGGAAGATCATTTACATTAAAATATTTTCAATGGTTATATGAACAAAATATTCCTATGTAAAAGTGAAATTCAATATATAATTTAGTATTTCTAGAAAATAATTTGTCGGGGACACTGTATAACTCAATTTATTAAAGTTAATGTTTAATAATATTTAATTTATTTAGGTTTCCCTATTTACCTATGATTATATGTTTTGTAAAAAATATTAAAATATTTTTCTGTTGACAATATACACAAAAGATAATAAATAATTAAAAATACAAATAACTTTTCCCAAAAAAATCGAAATTGATGTTATAAAGATTCTACCAAAATTATTGTGAAATTTTAATATCTTTCTTATAGTGGTTTATGATCTGATTTTCATTGAAAAAAAATCTACAAATAGTACTAATGATAATTTTTTGGTTTATTTTTTTCATAGAAATCATATTTTATATGTTTATAGTGACTAGATCCACCATCGGTGACCAAGGGATACACTTTTCTAGTAGGATAATGAATTACCTAGTAAAAAAATATTGTGAATCATTAAATAGAAATTTCCAATCATCCATCAAAATGGAGAGGAGGAAATTTATAATTGGGAAATAAAATTGGTTCAATAGAAAACTATAATAAAATGGTATGATTTCACCATATTGTAATATTGGATAACCTATAAAACACCATTATTAATGATGAAATTTGTGATTTTTTATTTAAAAAGATTCTACTTTCCACTATAATTGGAAACAAAATCCAAATTGGGAATAACCGATATGAATCTCAACTTTTATAGAGATAAAAAATATAATATTTCAGCAGTAACAGTTGGGGAGAAATTAGAACAAAGGTGGATAAAAAAGGTTTTATAAAATGGATAAAATCATTCATGGAGACCTTTTTTAAAAAAAAATATATAATATAATATAATGATATTTATGTTATTTTCAATATAAAAATCGTAATTTGTAATGAATATTTTCTATCATTTTACTATTGAGAAAAATTTAAATGAATGCTATGAATCACCATTCATTGTAAAATGGAATAGTATACAGGCAAACTCTGGAACCAAACCCAAGAACTAGTGTACGAGATCACACACCTCCAATATTTTAATCAATGAAAACCAACTATTTATACGTTCGGATATCATTTTATGTATACCTGGATTCTATCTAAAATTATAGTATATGAAAATACATCAAAATACATTATTTCTACTATGTCATTTAGGTGTTGTGGAGTAAACCATCATTATTTAGGATTTTTTCAAATGTTTTATTTTTGATTCCTTTAAAAAGCATTGTCACATCATTCTCAATTGTAGTGTTTTTTACGAAAACATTTAGGTGTATTTAAATACCCTTGAAAATAATAATTCCATGATTGTATTATGAAAGTAATTTTATGCATTATCTGAAGTTAGTATAATGATAATTTTTTTCCAAATCGTATTGATGTAATATCATTCTTATGGATATATTTTTTGACCTCATACAATAACCTAAAATTCTATATTTTTATTCACATTCCTGATACCCAACTGAACTTATTCGGAATTATTCTATAATTTGTTACCTAAATGGGGTTTATTTTAATATCCAATATTTAGTAGGGAATATAATGAATATCGTGGTGTATTTATGGACAGCTTTGTAAAATTAATGGGGAATTATATAAATTTATATCTAACATTATAAAAAACTCTAATTAATGTCTATGTGTATAGTATTTCCATTTAGACCTTAGAATCCGTGATTGATATTTTTAGGAGGACACATTTCCTGTGAAATATCTGTAACTACAAGTATTTATTAATTTTTTAAGATGTATATTGAATTAATTTGTGGATGATGAAGAAAATAGCCAAAAAATATCCATAGAATATTCATTAAGAACATAAAAAATACATATTTAATTCTTTTTTACTTTTATTTTAAGATAACAATCATTTTTTGGAGGAATGGTAAAATTTTGTAATTTTATCCAAGGTTTACTTCAAATTCCCAATAGTTTGAATTGAAAAGCACCCTCTCTATCCGTTAAAATTATACACTCAAAATATATTAAATATCTAAAATTTTAAGAAAATAACAAATTTTATTGTTGAACAGTGAAAGTAAATTATTGATATTTTAATGAGGATATCTTCCACATGAATATACGGAATAATTTGCATATTTTTCAGATTTTTTAAATTCTTGGATATATTTTAATGGAGGATTTTTATTGATTATATTATTGATAATTCCCTTGTAATATATCAAAATAAATAACAATACAACCTATTATGGGTAAAAGAAGCACTAACACCCATATTAAATGAATTTAGAATCCAACATTTCAATTAGGATAACAATATATAACTATTAAATAAAATTGTGGAAATAGAGGAAGGGAATAATGCTACTAAAAAAATGAAAAAAAATTATATATTCATATATAATCCTAATAAATTGTGTTTAAATATTGTATGAATAAACCATGATTGAATCCATTCATTGAAGAAACTAAAAATGTGTGTTGATATTCACATTAGATTCAAAAGCCTTTAATGTTTCTCAAATTTTTAGCATTCAAATCCCACTAAGCCCTATGATTAAAAAAACCACGATTATAACCATATAATATATATACTTGACAAACTAATTGGTGGATATGAATAACATCAATAAGACTATAATGAAACATTTGTGATTTTAGAAGTAGAAATGTCTTTCCTAAAATAAATAAATTTTTATTTATTATATTGATATAGAGGTTTAAAATAATCAGTATTATGGGATTAAATTTATTGGATTTAATTGATTAAACATAATGAATAAAATGGTCATATGATCATTGATTAGGATTATTAACTTGAGAGAAATAATGTTGAGAAAAGGAACTCACATTGGCTAGGAATTCAAATTTTCCTTTAGTAGAATTTTTTATGTTTGCTTTTATATAGTCTAAGTACTATTTTGGAAAATATAATTTCGAATATTTTAATTCATTTAATATATGATTTCAATTTTTTAGTCCAATTATTTTAATGAAATATTGTGTTCTAATAACATTATAAAGTTATAGGAATAATCAGGATTTTAATTTATAAATATATTTAATGTTTTCATTTTGTTCATTATTGGATATTCAAGACTGATTTTATGAAGGCTTTCACATATGATTTTTTGGTTTTTAATGAATTTTATGGGAGATTTGATAGTATATGGAATGAATTAATGATGTTCTTTTAATATATTGGATTTTTGGAAGGGATGTAGAAAACCGACAGTGGCTACAATTTTTAGAGTCCAAAACATACCATGCTCATGCAAATTTGAATATTGAACCATTCATCGCTAATTTACTAGACATTCATATCAACATACCATGGAGTTTCATCTAACTCACATTCAAAATTGTGAGAGATTACTTAAATTTCATTCTTTCTCTAGTAGATATTAAAAATAAAATTTTTTAAATTTTTTAAAAATCACATAAATGTTATTTATAATTCATCCATATATAAAAAAGAAACTTTTAGTAAAATAAATTAACAATTTCAAATCCATTTAGAGGCTATAACATCTATATTTTTTATGTATATATTTTAACATGAAAAAATATTTAAATGAATTGGTTTACGGGACTCCCTGGGAAACTAAATCATGAAGATAATATCTAAGGGAAAAGAAAAACGAATGAAGAATAAAAACAGAGAAGTTAAATTAGGTTTGTCCATCCAATGAAGAGGTTATTTTAAAAATAAATGAAATGAATTATCACCCAAAAATGGAAAAGTTTCATTCATGGAAAATGTTTCTTTCTTCTGGGGTCTTTGATCATGATTAATCAAATTTGCTATATTGTTTTTACATTTTTTAACAAACTAATCATTCCTATTCTTCATTATTATGAAATTAATATTGAGATAATAATTTTTTTACTAGGTAAGGTAATTTAAAACAATATTTAAAACACTATTTTTCACAATTAATAAATATATCTCTTTCATGTAATCATATTTTGATTTTAATTATGCATTTTTAATTACAAATTAAATTTTACTTGTTTTAATTCTATCTATTTAATATTTTTTTAAAATATTTTATCAATTCCCTCAACTAAATAATCGACTATATATGGTGGAATGGTATATGGGTCTGGGTTGATTTTCTTGGATATTATTGAAATCTGTAGAGTGTAAAACTATTAATATTATATTTATTTTAATCTACTATACTCGGTTGGGAATTTCATTAGTTGAATAAAGATTATTTTCCATATTAATTTAAAAATATGAATATTTTTAATGAAAATAAATTTTGTTGTTATATATACTTCCACCATACCATTCACCCAATGGATGTAGGTTATGAAATAATATATCCACCAATTCATTATATAATAAGAATATGGTAGATCCTTTTAAGAGTATGATAAAATTATAATTGGGAAAATATCTCTAAAATAATCATGATCTCATATACTATTTTAAACAATTTTTTCAGTTTATTTAATTATTTTATAAATCATTATTTAAATAAAATATAATTTATTTTACTTATTAAAAAGATACAATTTGTTACTATTTGTGCTCTTCTATAGGAGGCATCATAGGATAAAAAATCTAATTGAATTTAACTTAGGAAATAAAATAATATTTATAAACCACATGAAAATTAATTATACAATAATAATATTAACAAACATATTTCAAAACATTATTAATGTATTTTACCATTTATAATATTTATTTTAAATAATTTACTACACATATATTAGTTAATTATTTATTATTTTAATTAAAAGTTATTTTTAATTATTTATGTTTTGTATAATTATATTAAAAGAGATATATGTTATAATTTATTTATTAACATATAATCATTCCATGATTACTCATGGATATGGAATAATTTTTTTCATGTATTTATATATATACATTTTCAAATGATGGAAATCAAGAACATGTGTTGTGAAAATGGTATTCACGATGAACATATTTCAGGTAATTTTTTTATTACAGTTTTTATTATTACATATAAAATAATGATTATTTTACCCTTACACAAAAATATTCATAACATAATTTTGAATTGAATATAATATAATATTTTTAATTATGTATAATATTTACCCATGATTAATATTAATAGTGTCATTCATGTTGGTGGTTCAACTGACTGAAGCAATAAGATGGTATAATATATGGGTGTGTATTGCTTTTTTAGAGATTATTTTATAATAATTTCATAATTAAATAATGATAATGATATAATTTAGGTGTTATTATATTGATTTTTATAGGATAATATGGGGAAATATATAAATAATAAAAGGTTAATTAGTGGATAAAACACACATTAAGGGGATGATTTATCCCTTAACGGCCTCTTGGAAGTGGTGGACTAGGGAAAATTCCATATGACCATTGATGGTCAAATTTATAATGGTATCCCATAATACAAAAATACGGGGCCTCATTTGGATTTCAAATTAATGTAGTGGGTAAGAGTGTGCCTGGGGGTGAGTGATCTCATATTATAAATAAAAATGAGAGATATTTTCCTGCAAATATTTTTTAACTAAAGGGTTAAGATTGAGTCACTAGGGTATTAGTAAAATACTTTTTGTGACACATATGTGATCATATTCCAAACCAAACTAAGGTATTTTGTAAATATTTTTTTTCATTTTATGTATCTAAAATTTGAAACAAATAATGCTGTGATTTTTCCCATTTTTACCTTGTTTATCTATTTAACATAGTAATTGTTTACTTAAATTATATGATGATCCATATTTCAAAAATTAAAATGTATTTTTTATAAATTTTGACACCATTTAATATAATTTGATTTAAATATATAACAATGTTAAAAAATTTATAATGAATTAATATTTATAGAAAAAATCATTTTTGAAGAAAAATGAATATGTAAATATTATGTGATCTCATTATTTTTACTATAAATTAATAATTAAATTATTTTAATGTATATTTTATATATTAAAATACACATAAAATTCATCATTACAAATAGATCAATTTAAACTATTTAGATTTAAATTATCTCATACATAAAAACAATTAATTTATAATTAACCTTTTACTATTCCCTATTAACTATCTCTTAATGTAAAACATATATTAATTCATAACAACTAAATTGACCGTAGTAGATAATATTCATATTCAAATAATAAATATAAAATCAATTTTATTTGACTAACTTCAAAATATGATAACATTTAATTTAAATATCACAAAAGATAAGATTGAGACAAGGTTTTTTCTAGAAAATATCTCTTCAAACATAAAAAAATTTTCTTCGAATTAATTAATATTATATAAAAATTATATACATTTAAATTTATTATATTGTAAAATAAATTTATTACAAATATTTTTAATAATTCATAATTAAATTATGTATGATAAAAAAAGATTTAAAAAAGTGATTATTTAAAAAATTAATTTTCTCTATTAAATTAATTAGTCATCATTAATTTCTAATAAATATTAAATATATCTATATTTAATATTTTTTTTATATATTTTAAAAAAATTACATAATTTTCCCACATTGATGCTTTAACCTTTAAATAATAACATTAAATAAATATTTATAACAATGTATATACAGAAATCCTTATTGTTTTCCTATCACTAATTAAATTACTATTCATTATTATTACACAGTGTTTCTTTATATGGTAATTATTTACATCACTAATCGATCATTTTTTTCAATCAATTTTATTTCATTCATTAATTCATATAAATATTTTTAATATATATATATATATTGAAGTAATTTAATTAAATTAAAATTTATCTTCACAATGGAAGAAATATCCACTAATTCTATTAAATATCATTTATTTTTTTCTGTTTAATTATTTTTATTGAAAATGTATACATTTTACATATAATAAATATTGTTTTATATAGACTATATAATTGTATTTCCAAAATGGTAACATGTGTACTAGAATTATCCCAAATAAAAATATACCTATCTTAAAACATCTATATTACCCAAATTACCACACATAAATTCATTAAATTATAATATCACAAAGCACACTTCTCATTCCAAAATGTTTCATTTAATATTTCTTATAATTAATTATTATATCATGTTTTTTTTTCAACATTTAATACTTAGTTTTATGAATAGTGATTCCCAAGGGTGAAGATGACCTAGGGGACCACAAACTATTCAGGATATTTTTATTTCCTATTTATTGTCTGATTTTTATGAATTCTCTTTTAATGGATGTAATCATAGAGTATAAGTAATATTCTATGGAATATAATATATTTTTTATGTACAACTGTTTTAGTATTCTGATATAAATGAATAATGTGTTGTATGTTTGATTCATATCTTGTACAAATCATTTCATAATCAATATCTATTCTCTTAAGATAATAGAGAAACTTAGTTTTGAGTTATAAAAATATAATTTTGTAGTATAAACAGTACCCTAAAACATAGCATTTTAAATTTGATAGTATATATAAAAATAATGATCATATTTTCTTTTCAATCTATTCTATCATTCATTCATATCATAGAAAAATCCATCTTTTGGATATGTTACCAAAATCCTCGCATAAAAATACTCTAAATTCATATTCATTCCT
Source organism: Viscum album (assembly GCA_963277665.1). Classification (NCBI taxonomy): domain Eukaryota; kingdom Viridiplantae; phylum Streptophyta; class Magnoliopsida; order Santalales; family Viscaceae; genus Viscum; species Viscum album. The sequence continues at coordinate 1,503,123,141 of OY728122.1, read as the reverse complement.
TACTTCATATTAAATAAAATCAAACACTTGTAATGTATACCAATGACGATGACCCATTAAATGTTCTATAGGAATAAATAGGTGTTTTAGGTGACATAATTCAACCATTTGAGTTGATATGAACGAATACCCCTTCCATTAAGTGTGTATATATATCCATAGAGGTGGATGGATTGGTTGAAAAGATTGATATTATTTTTAATTCCTATAGAAAACTATGTTTTCCATGGAAAATGAAAAATGTTCAATCACATGGATCTTAACTAGTAGTGGAGGGATTTAATGGCCAATTAAAATATACTTCTTTACAAAGAGTATAGGTGATTCAAGTCACTATCCGTTGACTAGATCATATAAGAGACATTGATGAATGAAAATTCAATAGAGTTTTTATCCCTTCAGTAGAGAGAGAAGTCGGTGTTAGAGTACACATACAATTTTGTTGACAAAGATCATTTTTTTTCTAGAAGTAGATTAGAGTGATCATCTAGCTTCATAGAAATACATTTATTGTCTTCATACAACCATATAATCCTAGGATTTTATAATTAATATCACTAAGGATGATGAGATGATTGAATGGTTGATGTTGGAAGAAATTGTAATGTTAGGAAAAATTGGATTATCATTTCTTCTCTTCTACTGAGTGGTAGTTACAGTGGTAGAAAATTAATGGAGTAGAAGTGGTACAATATTCATAATGGCGGTGGAGGTGGTTCTTAGAAATGGGATTCCACTTTACCTTCAGTATCAACCAGTAGTGTTCCCCAAAATCGCATTTTGTAGAATTCTATGTCACACCAAACGGTTTTGTCAAAAACCAATAGATAATTTTAGTGATTGTGGATATAAAATCCATATGATGTTGTTTTTCTACGTATTATCTATAACCTATTTTAGTATGGGATCCTCATCCTGAATAGAAAATGTTGTGTAGTAAGAAAGATCAAAGTCAGCAGGGCTCTAAACATATATCTCAATGCAAAAACATGACTTTATATAATGGAAAAATATTTGATGTAAATTTATGTGAGATTGACTGTAGTGATAGTTACTAACTTTTTTACATATTTTATAAAAAATTATCATATTGAAATGGGTTCCTCTCATTATTTCACATCATCTAGTTTAGTTTATTACTTGAAAATCCGGACATAGCTCCTATTCTTTATTATGGAGTTAGAGATTCCAATTAGAAAGGGGAAATATAAGTGGTTTTAATGTCTTTAATGAAATTTGTTTATTTCAAATTCATTATTTTTCTAAGACAACCTGGATCTCAACATAGACATTTTCAATGACTCGTTGGGAAATATTCGTTGGTTTATCACTGAGATGTGATATGAAGTTATCATTAGTATATGCCATTATTTATCACATTTTGAAGATCATAGGTGTCCTAGGGAGAGTGGGATATGTGATCATGTCATGATTGTAAGTTTCTCTCAGATAGTTGATGATTAATTTCATCTATTTTTGTTGATATCATTTAATTTCCCATTATTTTTATATCTTACATTGGATATTCAATATTTACTCATTCCATTCCCAGAGACGTGTCTTGTCATCCTCTATATAGGTGGGTAGTGTTATCAATTGATCTGATGCTGGGGAAATAACTAATTTTAGTACCCTCATATCACATGGATCACATAGAGATGAAATAGCGTAAGATTAAAATTTTTTATTTACCTTATAAGGGATTTATTCTCCTAATTGTTTCACTATGGGATGAAATTTTCTATTACCAATAAGATAGATGTTAATAATAATCTATAAATACAATATTTAATGTAAAATTAATTTCTAGTTATCAATAATTACCATTTACCCTATTTTATTTTCCCTTTCATTGGATTAGGGGGGAATGGTTTTTGGAAATTGATATTTGATCGAGGTGTTACCGCCTCATAGTTTTGGAGTTAGATATCCCAAATAAAACTTTTTGGAGTAGTTATGCACATTACAAATATATTTTTCTTCCTATTTGTCTGACCAATTCTCCAATAGTATTTGGAGATTTAATGAAAAAAATATTAGATCATCATCTCAACACCATTTCTACTGTTTATGTGGATGATATCCTATTTTATTCAAGACTTGAGATTGATCATGAGTACAGTATAAATTTTTTAATGGAAATTATGTGGTTGCACTACCATTATTGGAATCTATAGAAAGTAAATTTATGGTTTCAATATGTTATGTTATTAAGGAATGTGATTTTAGAACATGACCTCTTAGTCATTCATGAAAATGTGATGATTTTCTTATCATTGGAATATCAAAAAAACATCTTCAAGACAGAGGGATTCATAAGTTTGTATTAATATTATCAATGGTCGTAAAAGGGTTAATTAAATCTAGAATCACCTTTACTTTCTATTACAAAAAAGTGGTTAAATTCTTTTGACACTGTGTGTTAGACTTCATTTGATGAGTTAACGTGGAATATGACATTATCTCTTATCATGTTCTTTCCAGAACATGGTATGGGATTCGTGTTTTACTATGACGATTAATTTAGTATTATTATATATTTAATTATTCATGATGATAATTTAAATGAAAAAAATATAATTTCCATCATCCCAAGGATAATAATTACCATCTAAATGACTTGGAGCTCATTGATGTTATGCTTGGGCTAACATGTTAGACAATATTTACAATCCCATTAAATCCTATAATAAAAATTGGATTAGATAATTATAGGGATTTATACTCTATTAAATCTCGATATGTCAGAGGATAATTTGAGTATGGTTCTAAATAGGTTTTACTTTTAATTTTCTTTCTTTGAGTCAAATATCAAGAACCAGAAGTATGATGAAAAATTAATTGGAGTCGTAGATTCTTTATATGGTGTAGAGACCATACTATGTTTTTAACTACTCTCTAATTGATTTTTTTTCAATTGGAGTTATTTTTTCATCCCAATATTATTTTGGAAGTCATTATTGTGGGAATTTCAATGTTTTAAATGGTTCATTCAACCTAACAATTGAATATTTATTATATCATGAGTTTAATATTATGTAAAATATTCTTAATTATGTTTCCCGCAGATATAACATCTAGAAGATAATGGTAGAAAACATATATCATTCTTATCCTTTACATCAATTTTTATTTATTTCTGTAAAATTTAAATAGTTTTCCATTGACGTCATCAATAGATTTACATGGAATCGAAAGGAAAGAGCTATGTCGAGGTGGTTATTGATTTGTTAATAAAATAAACACATTTATTCTAATAAGGGACACCACAAAATATTAAAATCTATATAATCTTGTCATAGAAGATGGTGTTGGGTTTCATGGGGTCCCCTATACTATTTTCTATTTTAGGGATCCCTAGTTTACCTCACTGTTCAGGAGAAAATTCCTGTAAGTTATAAGGAATCTAGTCATATTGAGTATAACATTTCCATCCTAAAATAGATTTTTAAATTGGGATTTCTATTAAAATTCTAAAGGATATTATATATGGTTACATATAATATTTTGGTTGATCAAGGGATAAACATCAGGTACTTGTTGAGTTGACCAATAATAATATTTACTAGTTCTCAATTCAAAATGGGACCCATTAGGGACCTGTATAGTTACTTTTATAGTTACCCTATTTGTTTTTAAGAGTAGGGTGAGTCTTATACTATAGATAGAACACAGGTGTATGATAAATAATAATTGATTACGGACATATATAATTGATTTGTTATATCTTAATCACGAAGTAAATCATATTCAGATCGTCACCATCATGCTTTGGAGATTTCTGTTGATGATTCGGTGTTTTCAAATGTCTCTCCTTAGTTATGTTACCATGATCATGGGAAATTGGGAAAGCATGTTTTCAGACATATTTGACTATTTTAGAAACCTAAGTCTCTCTATTAGTTTTTCGATCAGTTTGTCTTTATATCTTAGTTGATAGGTTTTCATGATATTTTCCACACATATTATATCACGAAGTACCATCCAGTAATTCACACGTTGTGAGATATAAGGATATTGAGTTGGAGGCATAAATTTAAACTATATAGGCAACAATTTAGATCATTAATAAATAAATTAATGTTCAGCGTGGTAAGACCATTCATATTTACAGTGTATTGTGGTGGTATAGACCAGAATGTCATCAGACAAGGAGTGTGAATCATTGGCGAGGGTGAAAATCCCCCACCTCATTACAATGAATTATAATTATTTATTCAATTATATGGAATATGATGTCATATTCTGGGGATAATTATAACAGCCATATTTAGGTTTTTCACATTCTTTTGTCAAAATTATTCTTTTGAGATTTTTGAGGATTTAGAAGAAATTTTTTGGTTTTCCTTAATTATTTTGACCAAATTATGGATATTGGTGTTACACTGATCTATGAATATATTGTCATGAAGTGAATGAATTTTGGGTTGAGGTTTGGATTTTTGGTTTAGGACATTTGTCATGTTGGAACTTAGTATTTCATGTGTGTAAGCCTAGGAGACTGGTTTTGTTAGCATGTAAGAAATATCAAAAGAACAAATCAATATATAATGATTCATTAAATTAGTCATGTATATTCAAGAAGATTAAAGGTTATAATCCCCAATATATTTTTTTAATTCATCATTTTCATCCTTTCCTATGAACATAGGTCTTCAACAAGAATTTTTATGTGATTCAACACCCTCAAAACTCGATTTCTAAGATTTTTGATATTGATACAATTAGTAATAATCATATCTGTAATTTTTAATCAATTACTTCTTGATTAATCCTTTATTTTAGATTTAGAAATTTCAATTGGATATATATTTTATATCTATTTATCACATCACGATTTATCCTCAATATCTTCCAGATCCATTTTCTAATTGTTTTACAGATGACTATTCTCTCATCTGTCATGGTGTAGCGTGTGATTATTGAGGTATGTGTGGATAACCAATCTACACCACACAATTTTAATATTGAAACAATATTATATGTTTTTGGAATAACTATTAGGCTATAATATCAATTTTTCTTGAATTTTCATGATTCCTTGTATGTCGATCCCACATTGGTTGTTGTGAAACATGAAATTAACCAATTGGTTTCCATCAATTGCCGATGTATAACGGACCAAAAATTATTTTGGATGTATAAATAGTTTTATAAATAAATAATAATGAACAATGATTTTATTCATTTTCTTGTTTAAATTTTTTTGACTAAAGTTTGTTTTACCAAAATATTAATAATAAAATAGAACATTATAATATACATTCAAAGGGATTTGGAAAACGAGTATCATTGAATAATTTTAATGAATAATTTTTTTCTTGATATACTTTCTATGTCATATACAAATAACTTTTAATATTTATTTAATATGTGTCATCCATCCATTCCTTAGCTACAAATGTGGATTGTTTTTTATTTGTCCTTGAACATAGTGTGTTCGTATATTCCATCATATTAGATACATTATATCAAAGAACAAGATAATAATAATATAGGGGTTTTATATTATAGGTTGTTATTCCATACATAGTTTTTGTATGGATTGACTCTAGACAATTGTGTGTTCATTATCCTTTGTTGTCCTTTGGTTACGAGTAGACTAAATAGCCCGAACATGGTTATCCAATGGGTGGTTATCACTTTACTATGGATAGTTCTAATTTAGAAATTAAATAACATCATATATTAATTAAAAATTTAAATGGAGTATCAATATTAATTTTTGATGATTGGTTACTTGTGTAATGAACTGTAACCCAATACCCTAGGGACAGTTTCTACATTGAGACAAAATTACTAATAGTGACTAATATATTGAATATATAGTTAATCAATTTACAGATAATGAGTATAAAATGTAAATTCATATAGAACGATCATAAATAAAACATAGCATAATTACACAAAAATTTACATAAAATATTATAATATTAAAGGCAAATGATGAATTAATATAACCACATTAAAGGAAATTGAGTAATGAAATTATTTATAACTTGGAATCATTAAATTAAAATACCCGTAGATGAACGAATAATAAATAAAATATAAAATAAAATATCTTTACAAATATTCATGATGTTGAAATTAATAGGGAATTATGTGCATCATATAAATTAATTTTGGTGTACAATAATAGAATATGCATCAATGTATGGTAATAATGACCTAATCCTTCACCTCAAAATTTAATTTATTAAAATATGAATTAAACTCATGTATAATTATTTTAATAATGTTATTAATTAATAAAATAACCATATTCGTATTTATAATTTCATATATGATCATATTATTTTATTTTACCACCTTCTTGTTAATAATATTTCATTATTTCCATTTTTAATGAGTTAATGGCATTTTTTTCCCGTGTGGATTTTTTCATGAAATTTATTCAACATGTGAATAGTATATATATCACTATTATAGAAAATGATATAAATTTTTTAATATTATTTTTAATCAAAAAATAAATTTTTAGAACAATTGATGAATTTTTCACATCGAAAATGAATCAAATCATTTCTTAGGGAAGGTAGGCTGTACATACACACGAGTAACAATACAATTCCCCTAACGATTTAAATGATAATTAAATTCATGAAATTTTAAATTTAATTAATAAATATAATCACATATATATCTAATAAATATCACATATATTCAATAATTTTATCCTTTTTTCTTTCAAACTAAAGCATAAGTGAAAAATGAATCACATCACATCACGAGGAGGTAGTCCATCATACAAATGAGAATTATTATCATATTTTAAATTGAATGGAACCTTAAAATGTATATGTGATATTAATATTGAATAATTATATTAATATAATAAATTAAACATAATTTCTTAGATACATTATTTTTTCGTACCATTAATTATTGTGGTGGAAACCAAATATTATCAGATTTCGAGGCAGTAGTCCAATGTACACATGATTGGATATTTTGTTGAATATAAAATGGATGAGGATATAGATATAGTCCGTGAATTTAATGTAATAACATATAATTTTAATGTAGATATTTGATTTATTATAAATTCATCATTGAATAATATTTAATAATTTAGAAGAGGAATCAAAATAAAAACGCTCATAAAAAATTGTTTACCTCTTCTTTGGACATCCTCATTATGTTTTCACAAAACTCCATCATAGGATGGATTTATAATAAAAAAAATATCTATATTTTTATGTGACAGTAGTATTTATTTTATTTATATATTAATTTTATGGACCAAATGAGTTTATAATTATGAATATGGTAGGAGATTGGGTGGTCTTCTAAAAGTGGGGGAAAGGACAGACATGGAATTTTTGAAATGGATCTATTAAAACCATTATTTTATCATGAATAAAATTTACGAAATGGGACATTATATACAAATATAGTTTATAATTTCAAAATATCACTAAGAAGAGGGTCTTTTAATTTTTTTTTGGTAATTTTAACACTTATCTTCATAGATTTACCCTCATTAAATCGGTTTTCCTTAAATGTTGTGATTAAATTTTATTGTATTCAATATTCATTATGGTAAAAATTTGATTTAAACTTTTTAGATAATTTATTTTACGATTATAAAAAATATGGAATCAATTTTACAAAATTAATGTCTCAATATTGGTAGTATCAAATTTAAAATTATATGCACCTATTTGATGAAAAAGACAGTTATGAAGGAGAAAATTCACATAAGAAGAAAATGATATAATATATATTTTTAATTTTTAATTTAATATAATGAATTAATTTATCTATAATATAATCCAAGTATTATTATATTACATTAATTGTAATTTAAAATTCCATATTTCTATTTAAATAATATAATGAAAAAAAATTCAACAAACATCAATAGTTGTCACTATTAATTGAAGGATTAAAAAATTTAGATAAGTCCAAAAAATAAACCATAAGAATAATTTTATATGATTTTTTAAAAAATTATGTACATTTTTTAAAATATAATTTATATATTTGGTAAAAATTAATTTCAAATTATATACGCAATGCATGAGTAAAACTTTATTAAAAAAGTAGTTTTTTCAGAAATCATTTCGTTTAAATTTAAATCATAATTTTTTTATTTATAATCAACAAATAACCCTAATTATAACAATTTTTTAATTAATATTATAACACTATATTTAAATATAAATTTATATCAGTGTACTATATTACATTATTTTTAGACTCATAATTACGTGTTCCGTAAGCTATCTATGCGGTTAAATTTATTAAAATAAATACATGGGATTTTAAGATTGTCTTTCTTGATAAAACATGTTATCAATACTAATTATTACTTATTAAATCCTTATAGAGTTACATTCATTATACCAACAGTAAATTTCCTTCTAAAAATATTAAAAAGATCTCAATGTTCACGTGTTTGACATTACAAAATACTATTGTGGAGTAACACACATAAGAAAAGATCAGTAAAAATTATTCTAGAGAAGAGAGACATGTAAATATGAAAGATATATAGAATAATACATAACCGTGTTTCCATGTAAGATAAAATAAGTTGGATGTGGATATATGGACATGTAAGTAAGGAATAAATAAATGTATAGTGTGATAAAGATAATTTATCACAATAACATGAATGATCATGTACCAATACGCACAGAAAACATTATCCAAGATAATAGATTAATATCTAAACAAAAATATCAACACCACAATTTCATAATTAACATTAATTTATCAAATAATTTAACTAAAAACAATAATATATTAGCCTAAAATTTATATTGGCTACTGGTTGGTGTTAAACCATTATCATCTTTCTTGTATAAGTTCAAAGGCAACAGCCTTTCAGGATGTAATGGGTTGTCACTCAACATTATGTTTTTCCTTTATATAAAAATATATTATAAAAAATCTTATAAAATTAAAAGGTTTTAATTACACATTACTATATCAACATAATTGATTTTATATAACCTAAAGGTTGCCTATTTGATTATTTTTTTCCAAAAATTGTAATGGAATTTGTCTATAAATAAAATTTTCACCATTCTTATATTAAAAAAGGGGTTTTATTGTCCGAATTGTCTCCAAATGTATCCTTAATATTTGTAGAATCTGATTACATTAAACCTAAAAAATATTTATTAATTATTTTTACGTATGATCAATCTTAGACTCAAAAACCCATGATAGTATCTATTACTCATAGAATCTACATATGATTATAAAATATAGCACAATCCTAAGATGTTTTATGATTTTTAGAACATATATACCATTTTAAGAAATCTTCTTCAATTTATATTTTGAATCCATATACATAAATTCATTTAACATTTGGTTTCAAAATAATCCCTTATTCTAGGTTTGATACTTAAAATGATGTAGTTGAGTAAAAAAAATTAGTCTTCCCACAATTAAGACAATGAATTATAAATCAATTCCTATGATTAAATTTATATTCTTCCCTCATATTCTTCATTTTTATATACAATATTAATTACATTATATCAAAATGTTCACCTCATAAATCATTTTAAAATTACTTATAGATACCTTATTTTTGGGCTAATACTCTGTAGGTTACACCTAGTTCATTTTTTATCACAATCTATTCAAATACTTCATGATGGTTCAAAATGAAAATACGAATTATACAAATAATATCTCCCACATGTGACAAAATAAGTGTGTATTAGGGATCATTTTCAGGTAATAAGTAACGCTATAGTAAATTGAAACCATCATTTTTTTAGTTATTTCCCCATGGTAAATCTATTCAAGAACCACATACACTTGTATTTTCAAGAAAGGAAGGTGTTTATAGGAATAAATAGACAATATTTCCATACTGAATCAATATGTAGTTCTTATATACATATCCTCAAATTTTGTCATAGTGTTGTGGTCCTAATAAATTTTTTCCCAAATATAGTTCCAATGATTTACACTAATCATTCTATGATACCTACATTAATAACCCTAATCATAGTTTCCCAGAGGTGATTTCTACATTATTCAATTAGCATATGAAAAAAATTATATCCCTATGAAATGAATAGTTTAGTAGTAGTAGTAAAATATATACAAATATGAAAACCATATTAAATTTTAACACAAAAATTATAACATAGTTTTTTAGGATATTATCCATTTTTCTACTTGTATATCATTGTATTTAATTCTAAACACAATTCCTGGATTATTGGGATATCAAATAAAATAAATATAATCACAAATGATTTTTATGGGTTATATACTGTGAAATGTATCATGAATAATTTTTTATAATCAAAATGGAATAATATATAATTGAACACATATGGAATTTAAATAATTTAACTATCACAATTATATATTGAATAATCTTCATGGAATAATAAATAACTAAACAAACATGTAATTTAATATTAACATTACAATCATGAATTAATAACAAGTAAGCCATATAGAATGGTTAATAACTGAAAGAAATCTCTTTTAATCAATTACATGACTATTGTGGATGAATAATGAATAATAAATATCAAATAGAAAATAAATAAAAACACATTCCATTTAATTAATAACTAATAATGAAGTAAATTGAAAGATAATATCATTAAAAAATACAATGGATAATAATGATAAAATTTAAAATGAAAAAAATAATATTAATAGGTTGTAATTATCTTCGACATTGGGATACCTCTTTCATCAGAACCTCATCCAAACTTTTATAAAAATATATGTATAAATCTGCTTAATGATAGCTTATTGATTCTCCTCATGAAACTACCAATGAATCACATGGATATGTAATTTGTGTCCCAAACTATAACTCTATGTGTAAATAATTCCTCAAATATAAAATAATCAATTTATTTTGAGAAAAGAATTCATTATTAACAAATATACACATTTAAAAGGAAACACATGTTAATAAATTTTCCCCAATTAATCAAATAACGTTCAAAGGGATCAACCTATGTAATAATTGTATGTTGTTTATGAAATATGCATATCTATGATTCAAATAATATTGAAAACATGATCTGAATAATCAACCATCATTAATAAATTTTTATTCATGAAAAATAAATCAATGGGGCAGTATATAGACCATATAAAAGAGAATAGGTTCATATTATCAAATATAAATCAATGAAAATGAAAATAATATGAAATTAGTTACAATGAATGAAACCCGGATGTGTGAATTAATAAATGAATATATTAATTACATCAAAAGGAAATACACATTGAAATAGTAGAAATAAAAAAATTGATAATCAAATTCCATCATACACATAATTTTATAATATCAATGGAAAATATTTAAGTAATATAACCCAATAAAAAGAAATTGAGCTATGAAATTCATTACAACTTTGCAAATTTCATGTCAAATCCCAATGGTTAAAATAAATAAAATGAAATCTTAAAATAAATTTTTTTATGAATTAATAAAGATAATACATGTAAAATAGGTGATACCGACCCCCTTTAAAATAAATTAGTAACATAATAAAAGGACATGCCTCAATAATGTGAAATTGAGACAGATTCCCTTACCTTGGACTTCACATTTATTAAACATGATTTTTTCAAATGTATAATGCTTTCCATAAAGTTATTAGGTAACAAAAAATATATATTCATACATATATTTTCATATATTATCCAGTTATAAAATTTTACCTTGTTTGTGAACAATATTTCACTAAATTCATTGTTTTAGGTGAACATTTCATTTTTTTAAAGAATGTGTTGTGCTGAATTTTCTACTTGTCCTTCATATATTATATATAAATATTATAAATAATGATATAAATTTCATAAATATCATATTTACATATTGGATACGTGGTTTTATCCACTTCTCAATGCTGGACTTTGAAAATGAATCACGTTGCTTCTTGGAGACGGTAGTTTATATATATGCATGGGGGAAAATATAATTCACCTAATGTGTGAAAGGGTCATGAATTCCATTTTATATTATTTTCCCACTGTAAATATAATCTCCTATTTATCAAATAGATTTATTAATTTCATCACTATTACATTTCATGTAATGTGTATTTGAGAAACGAATCACATATCCTTGCAAGGAAGTACTCTGATGTATGCCCAAGTGAAGTTACCATATTAGAAATGTAAATTAGGGTAAAAATGTATAAGTGATTTAAAAACTGGAGAAATAAAATTAAAAAATAAATATTATACAGATGTATTAAATACACCATTATAGCACTCCTTGAATAGTTATTATGGAAAATGGATTATATCAGTTTCTAAGGTGATAGTACACCATAAACATAACCGAATGTTCTATTTCCAATTTTAGGGATTGGGATTTGGAAATTTCTAATACCATTAATATGATAACATTTCATTATGGGACACACTTCAGCTATTATAATATGATGAATGGATAATATTTTAAGGGGTTGTAATAAGAATCCCAATTATAATGCTTGTTTAAGAACATTTCATCATCTTTAGACTACTTCTTTAGGATTTCAATAAATGCATTAAGTGGTTATATTGATGATAAAAAAAATTGATGTTGGATCTTGGTAGGGGAGTAATTAGATTTTTTGGTATGGTTTTGGAAAACTAACTTGTTTTTGTATTGTGAATAATGGAGGAGACTAATGAACACAAATTGATTAAATTGATATTTTCATTTTTATTAATTTCAATAGTCTCGATTAATGAAAAGTAAATTTTATAGTGTTTTATAGTGTTTGAGGAATGGATTTTATCAATTTTATTTTTTGTTCTGTATTATTCATATTTTGGAAGGTATGATTTTATTTGAATAAGTTTCTTTATGTAGTGAACTAATTAAATTGGATGACCGTTGAACTAATCAAACAATCTTAGAGACATGTGTTATTGGTTTATGTAAATTGGAACATTATTTTAAAAAAATGAATCAATGTCGAAGAAGATGAATATGGAGAAATGTTTCATGATTATGGTGGAGTTGGAATCTGTGAATTGATATTATAGAGTCCTATAAAGAATTATAAATTCATTCCAAGATAAGTATTTTAAGGGTGAATAGTTTCTCATGATTCTTATAATGAAAATATTTCATTTTCTATATAAATCCTTTCAAAACATTGATCTAATAAGATATCTAAGTTGAACGTAGGGAGGTTTTTTTCATAGAGTACCCCCACAATTATACATGAATATGGGGTGGATAAATAGATGTGAAGTGTTGAAAAATGGGGGATTTAGGCAATTCCATGCACATAGGGTGATATGCAGTAGTGTAACCGATTTCTGGAAAATGATTTGTGTATCTTGTATTATAAGGAAGAAAAAATATTTAAGCCAATTCAATGTGGGGACACATTGATATATCATGGAATGATCCATGGTCGTTCAATTTGTAGGTTGAAATATCTATGATTTTAATTTCATTATAGATCAAATGTTTAAAAATAAAGACATAATCAACACTATCAATGTGATCAACCAATACCTTATGATTAGCCCAGTGACATCATCTTTTATAGTAGGCCATCACAGGTGATCGGTTCACTGATAACACAATGAAATGTCATCTGAAACCCAATCTGAGAGATTCCAAGCTTTATTTCATCATTTTCAATATCCATGGTTTATGAACTCTTTAGAAGTGTCATATTTATCCTTATCCACCAAAACTCTTTGGAGATGAGGGCCAAGAATCAAATTCATTGTACTTTATTCATTACTAAATACCTTATCATGTTTTTATTGTTCTTATGTGTGAAAAATTCATCAGATAACATCTTTAGGACAGTTGTTGCACCAAAGGTTCATAGTATATCACTTCTATGATGAGAACTCATAAGTTCCATAATGCTATTAGTGAATATATATTCTACATCCGGATGATGTTATTGGAGGGACACAAATAATAGCGGTAATTAGGGTTTAGGACTCATAAAACTCAAAGTCACATTCTCTTATTGTTTTCCTGTAGTAATATTCTAGACGAGGTTATAAGAATCAGATCCACTCTTTTGAAATCCATATTTCATGGTGTCATTGGATGTTCCTATATGTGGATGGGTGTATTTTTCCTTAGACATTAATATTGTTATTAATGGGTATTAAAACTCGTGCACATAGATGTATTGACAAAAACTCGGACGAAACAATCTTAACAATGATTTAGGATAAGTTGTGTCCATCATGATTAATACAGTATTAATAGATAAAGTGAGAAAGGAAATGTTTCTTCTATTCCATAACAGAAGCTGATATCTCTGGCCCTTTGAAGGAATTGATATACCGTAAATAAATCCATTTCCATGGTGATTAATGGGAATGTTCAATTCAGGAAAGACAAAGAATGAATAATCAGTAACATGGGTTGATGGGACTAACATGAAACCTTCTTGATTTGAGGTATCGATACAAAGGGATTAAATTACATGATAATCATTCGTAGAGGTGAAATGTCATTGAGGTTTAACATCTTTCTTTATGGGTCACTTAGGTTTTTTCATGATTATAACTTCAACTTTAAGAAGACACCCACTAATTCCACTGATAATGTGTCCTAGAAGGTCTCACACATTGTGTGTACAAGTTTCTCAGTTAAATATTCATTTAACATGTTAAATATAGATTAATCATAATTGCAGTTAAATGATTATTCAAGGTTAAAAAATCACATTTATTTCGACACTAGTAATTCGACAGAATATATTGTGGGTGAAATATTATATTTATTAACAAAAAATGTAGTGATATTTATTTAATAAATATATTGTAATTATTCATGGTCTAGTAAATGTGGTGGAGGAAATCAAGAAAATGGAAAAAACCATAGTACATTCCATGTATATTAATATACACACAATGTTGTTTTTATAGGATTTGTGGGAAATAATATTATTAATTTAATTAAATAATATTTTGTGAAATTCATTGGGTGCATGTCATGTGATTATAATAGTCAACTATTATTATTAGAGACAGAGTCTTAATAAGAATTAAATAAAATGAATATATGATTTTAGGTAAGTAATTCAAAATATTTTTCTATGTAAAAAAATCCAAATTACATTATTCTCATTAAACTTGAAATTCATTGTCGTTGTAAAAAAATATTTGGGGAATGTTCTCAATCCTATAGATAAATCTATTCTCACTATAATTATCTCATGTTGTGAGAGATATCCTCATCCACTAGATTAAAAAGTGTGCTTCAGAAGTGGCTCTTAAATCAATTGAAGGTGGACATCAAAAGAGAATGTCGTTCCATGCTAGCACCTAGTGATCCCTTCGACAACATCTAGATATATGTGGTACACGTTTGGATCACCACTAGATGAAGACTACACTTGGCTTCAACGACGCAATGACAGATCACGTCAGACCATGGCTGGAAACATTAATGGAACGATAATTCCTTCAATGTAATTATTCTATTTTAAATAATTTAATTATAACCAACATATGTTCATCCTCTTTAGGGTTCTAGCACTCCCTGAATTTCATTTGTGCTTCGTTCATTTCCAAATATCTATTGTTATATCATCCTGATAGAACATGAATTGATCATTTTGACGGCCAAATTAATGTTGGGTACACCCATCAACGAGTTTCTACTACACCCAGAACATACAAGTTGTATAAGAGTGGTCATATCATTTTTTATATTTTTTATTTTTTATTTGATGATTTAGGAATTCAATAAATTAGTTGATTCAATTAAAGTAAATCATTCTATAAATCTGAATCTTGAGATCTGTTCGTCCTCCTTCGTTTATTGTTCACCTTACAAAAAATATTTTTCTTCTTTCAGTTTTTTTAAAATAAAAGGGTGGGTCTGTTACAGAGGTTCTAATTGTTCTTGTCTATACAAAAACAGAACACATGGAATGTATTCGACAATACACATAGTATAGTCATAGTTCAATGCACCGGGACTGGTCCCCCAAACCAAGTCATTTGTTGGAGTCTATATAAGCATTATGTGACTTTGTGTGTTGACTAGGAATATGTGGCATGCAGTTTCCAGATTACACACTATGTGGACCACGGGACACAGAATGTAGTCCCTTCAGGGTATGGTTGGACTGTGCTCCCCGTACACGACATTCCCATCAAGATACCTTGTAATGTGGACACTACCCGGCACTTGACCCACTGGACATTCCATATACTCTAATGATTTCCAAACAATTTTTATATGTTTTATCCCATGGCGTTTTGTTTGTATTTATTGTGAAATATTGAAGACATAGTGTAGACAATACAATACATTATTTACTCATCCAACATACACATATTTATTAAAATTTATTATCATATTATATAATCCTTTGAGACGTATACCATGGTGCGGGCATAAATCCGAGGACAATGATATGATAGGTGTTTTATACAATTTTTTTTAAATTTAACATATGTGTAATGTTTATTTATACTCAATGAGTAGATATGAACATGAAATCATTGGGTTGGCTACAAGATACATGTAAGGTAAAAAGTTAATTTTAAATGAATTTATTTGTTTAAAATTATGATGGATGTGAATCTTAATGAAATTCGAAAAATGGAATATGATAAAAGGATTGATTCAATAAAATATATTAAGTTATTGTAGTGTGAATTATCATAAACAATAATGATTAAAAAATTCAATGTGAGTTTTATTTATTCATAAATAACGTTGCATGTATGGATTATCATGAGCTGGACGAAGACATTTTTATGTGGCTTTTTTCTTTTAATATATTTATTTAAATTAAATTGTTTGGCATGTGATAATTCTCCTCATTAATACGTATAGAATGCATGCCCAATCTATTGATTATGTAAAACCCTACTTTACCCCTCACCTGAAAGTGAGATAAAAGAAAATGTAATTGATAGAGCTCCCAATCAAGTGGAAGTGGCTCAATCTTGGATCCAAGGGGTATCAAATCCATGGAAATACCAAGGTGCATATGTGGAAATATATAAACAAGAACCCAAAATGTATAAGGTGATTCTCCCCAAGGTCTCGGTTTAGTTTATAAACAACTAGATAAACTAACCAATATAACAAGCTCATGGTCATGAAATTTATCCTATTTATGTCAATTTCAAGGTTTATTTATTATAGTTGTATTATCATGATCATAAAATTAATAAATTAAATTATCATTCAAGGTAGATCTAAAATAAGAACAAGATATGTTTAAATATTATCTTAGACATGGTTAATCTGTAACACCACACCCTCAGTTAACTAGAGTCGATGCATTATTATATAACATTGGCATGATCACAAGAAAATCGTGTCCCGAATGACCGATCAGTTTTTTATTACTGGAAACAAGATTCATACATAATTTCAACATTACAACTTAAAAATAAATAAAACACTAATTTATTCCATTAGAAACATTCAATCCTCCTAGATTATGCCTGGAAGTCACTCATAACTAACTTCTTCACATCCTGGGAAAATGAAACATAAGCACGGGGTGATCTCAAACACTCAGTAAGGGTATGAAATATAGCCAAGGATAACATAAATATTAGTCATGGTGAATAATTTAAAACACATTCCTTTACAAATAATAAACATGAAAAATTTTATGGCAGGAATATGAGCTGAGTAAATAAAGCCATTATAAAACATAGTCATGGGTATTTTACTGGTCCAACAACCACATGGAATATAAATATTATTTTCATAATGAGGTAATGTATAATTCCAAACATTCTGAAACATATTTTCATTGACTTGAACAAGACGTCTAAAACTGATTAAGGCCTCGTCCAAAAAATATATCAAATTGGGAATAGCCTTGGCCAATTCCACATCTAATTGTCTGATGAGACCGACTGATGCACCAAGAAGCTATAGTGGGATCCACCCATAACATACTATGTACAATACATTCCTCATATGAAAAGGTTGAAACATAATTCAAACATTTGTATAAAAACAAGCATATAAAATTTCAATACATTATCCATAATCCATGAATGGTTTACAAATAACACATCCACAGTAAATCATATCACAAAACCATCAATAAAATATGGAAGGTTTTTATCCTAATGAATCGACATCATTCATGGTTTACATGATTGGTAATATCCAGGAGGATATTATGAGAATGAGACACTCCAGTAGGAAATCAACATTTCATTATTTCATCAGATGTTCATATCTTCGGATGTGTGTATTGGTCCATAGACATTAATATTATTATTAATGGGTATTAAAAATCATGCACATATATGTATTGATGAAAACCATGATGTCACACTCTTTATAGTGAGGTAGGAAATGTTGGGTGCATCACGAGTAATACTACATTAATAGATAATGTGAGAAAGGATTTGTCCCTTCTGTTCCATAATGGAAGCTGATATCTCATTCCCATTGATGGAAATGATATAGCATAAATAAATTTATATCCATGGTGTGTAATGGGAAATTTCTATTCCGGAATGAAAAATATAGAATTATAGATAAAATGGGTTGATGTCACTGACATTCTACACATATGATTCGAGATATTGATAAAAAGTGATTACATTACATTGTATGTGTTTGTATGAGTTGACATGTTAGTGATGAATTAACATCATTCTCTACAGGTTCCTTGGATTGTATCTAGGCTCTAGCCTTGGAATTTAGGAAGGCTCTAACTAATGAAACTGAGAAAGTGTTCTAGAGGGTCACACACTCTGTGTGTCTATGTATCTCAATTAATTATTCATTTAACGATATGAATAAATATTAATCCTGATTTAGGTTTAAAAATTATTCAATGATGCTCAGTAATATTTATTTTGAAACTAGTTGTTCGAGAGAATATATTGTGATAGAAAAATAATATATTTATTAGCGTGTAATATAGTGATATTTGATTGATAAATAAATAGTCATTATTCAAGTTCAAATAAATGTGTTGGAGGAAATGAAAAATGGGTTAAAAATTACACACTTTTATATAAGTATACACATCATATAGTTTTTTTTGAGATTTGAGAGAAATATTATTAGTTTTAATTCATTGGGCGCATGTCACGTTATAATAATAGTCAAATGTTATTATTATACATGGGATCATTCTATAAATTAAATGAAATTAGTAAATGATTTCTGGTAATTAATTCATTTTATTATTATATGTAATAAAATCCCAATTACATTAATCTCATTAACCTAGTCATTCCTTCTAGTTGTTCAACAACAGATCTGGAGAATTCTCCAAAGGAAAGAGATAATTCCTTTCCACCATGAACACTCTCAGGTTACAAGAGATATCCTCCTCCACCGGATTAAGGAGAGCACTTTGGAAGCAGCTCTCAAGGAGATCGAAGGCAGACATCTCAAGCGAATGATCTTCCACGCTAGGACCCAGAGATCTATCTATCGTTGTCCAGAGATACATTGAATACTTGTGGATCATCTCTAGAGGAATCCAACACATTTATTCTATGAAATAATGACTGATCACATCAGATAGTGACCAGAAAAATAAAAGGAAAGATAATTCCTTAATTGTAATTAATTTATTTAAATTAAATTAATTATAGCCAACTTATGATGACCCTATCAATGGTTCTAAGACCCCACTATTATCTTTTGTTCTTCATTCTATTCTAAGGATATGGAATTTTATCAACGTGAAGGATCCCATATTGAGCATTTTTTATGGTAAATTAAATATGGGTTCACCCATCCATGTGCTTTGACTATAGTAGGAACCTATAATCCTCAATAGAGTGTTCTTGTTCATTAGAGAAGATTCATTTCTACAACAATATGAAGTTTATATGAGACATCTGATCATCATTAAATTATTATGATTAATCCATCAAGGTTGAAATCAAATGAAACACAATTTTCATTATAAAATGAGTATTAAACCGATGTAATGGTGTGTTTTATAAAATTTAAATTTATGGTTATGGTGGTATTTCATGGTAGATAATATAAAGGTCATGAGCTATTTAGAAAAAACCAAATAAACATCATTAATTATTGATGGTTTTGTGTATGTTGAAGGTCGACTATAAATACTCAGGAATGTTATCATTTTAATATTTGTGTCATCATATGAAAGCAGTAAATATTTTCATTACAAACATATTTTGTTTTGAGAAGAATATGGTTTCGTGTAACAATTCGAGAGGCTCGATATTCTTATGCATTATTACCTAGTTTTATGAATCCTTTTAATAACAATAAACCTCTTCAAATTTACACTGTGTATCATGAAATATAATGATGAATCCACACATTATTATTATTTCATGAGGAATTTATATACTGTTATATCTTACATGAGGAGAATTAAAACATTCCTTGTTTATGTGACAATTTCGACAAGGATTCTTACAATCCATTGAGATAATGTATTTTTGAAAGTATAAATGAATTTTTTGTATGTTCATATTATAGTCACATGCATTAATTTCCAAATCCTATTCGGAGATCATTTAACAATAAGAAAAGGATAAACAAAAATACTCATAGTTAATGAATAATTATGAGTAAGAAAATGAATGTAGTTTTCAAACATGTCTTGATAAGTATGATATGAAAATTTGATATTTATTCCATAGAATTATATTAGAATTCATCTTGGAGAGTATTATGGAATCTTCAATTGTTCATTTGGATATTAGAGTGACATAAAGTGGAAGTGATTACTTCTATTACTTCATAAGAGTATACTAAGGCCTCTAGAATACATTGTTCTTGATTACATTGAGTTGTAGTCCAATTGTTTTAGTTGAAGTTACCAAGGGAAGAATTAGTTCATTCTTAGAGTCTTGATGTTGAAGATTAGTTTTCTATTGTAGTGGCAGGTATATGTTCTTGTGATATTTCACATTGCGTTAAGAGTTGTATTTGGGAATAATTGGTAGGGTTCCAGTTTAAATAATACTGGACATAATTCATTATAACGGACAACGGTGTGATTCCAATAAAATATGGGAAATGTTTTATACCTACCCAAAATGGTTTTTATTTGATACCTGACCAGAAGACATGTAATTGGTAATTCATTATGTTTAATGAAATAGTGTCACAGATCATCCTGAACACATCAAGGACGTAGTCGCACACAACTTTGGAGAACCATGTAAAAATAATGTCTGTTGTGGTTTATTTACTCTTAGTCAACCATATGGTATAATTACGTTTTACGATAGGTATTATCAATTCAATATTATAATTTTAGATGTTAAAATTATAAAATGGTTAAGGGAAAAGAAAATAAAAAATGTAAATACTATTGTGCAATGATTAAGTTCCCCACTCAGTGTACCTACACGATCCACTAGGCACTTAAAATGGTAATAGACCATTTGTTACATATCAAATTTGATATATATTTTTTTCCCAGTAGTTAGTATCTTAAATATAAATTTTGAATATCTGATTAAGAAGTTTAAAAAGAGTTTATTCAGATAGACATTCAGATCCGGTAACTTTCAGTGTAAAAAAAGGTTTCTTCAAAACCCATAAATAACAGAAAAAAGAAAGAGGAAAGAAAGATAAACTTTAATTTTAATATTAAAGAGAGTTTATAAAAATATTTAAATAGTTTGAAAGATAGTCCATTATGAATTTATATTAAATCATTTGAAGAATATCTATTGTATGAATACTATTCAAGCGATGATGATGATGTTTTTATTGAATAACTCAATGATTTTTATTTCGATAACAAAAAATTATCTGATGAATGTTCATACTAAAGTAGTCACTAACATACCATCATTTATCAATGTAATATATTATAAAAATACGCAGCATGAAGGGGATTTTGAGGATATAGAGAAATTTTTTGAAAGATGATTCAAATATGTAATCTTATATCAAAAATTGAAGATTCTAAAGAACATATTTTATCACTAATAAATGAATATTTCAACTATGTCAAAGAAATATTTCAATGAAATAGGTGTTATAATAAAGTTACAAATAGGTTCCTTACATAGAATATCCACACACATTAAGAATCTCATAAATCTATCATGATTGTTATTGAATCTCATTTCGAATCGAAATAATAGTATGCATTTCATTATAATGAATGACTAAATTTTATTGAAGATGAATTACAGAGGTCTTTTTGTGAGAATTCTATGATTGATATAGTTAAAATAGAAGTGATATTTTCATTTTAGATTCTACTTAGAAACTATATGAATGTTAATTAATCCCATCTAGATGATATTAAGAGGAGAGTTATATATTTAAATAATTCTCTATTGAGAGAAAATAAAAATCCAGACGATGATGTTCAGATTATGTAGATTCAATTAGAAGACAAACTAAAATTTTATGAAGATGAGAAATATTTTATCAACATTATGTTTCATGAAATGGAACAAAATTTTTAATTTTTTTTTGAAAAAAATTGATGACTCCCTATAAATAATTTGATGGTATAGTGAAATAATTTGATGATCAGAATTATTCTCCAAATCTACAATATCTTGAGATGGAGTTCATGTTCATTAATCTTGTGAATATTAATGCTGAATATTCACAAACTGACGAGTCCAGAAAAGTTTCCAAGGGTAATTCTAAATAGAGTCTTATTTGTGGATAGACTTATTCACATGGAAATAAGATCATGAGATTATCATAATATAAATCCCTTTAATGCTCATTGAAAACGGTAATCCATATTCAATAAATTTCTATTTGTACTAAAACAATTTCATCTTCTTGTACAGGTACCAATAAACATTCTTGTCAAATATGTGTGATGGACACTAATGATAAATACACTATATCATCAAATGTATATATGAAGAAAATGGCGACTTCATGTTTCACAATATGAAATTAGATGAATAATCATATTATCCAAAAAATCAAAACTAGCAAAGTTATAGCATTGAAGAATAAATCAAGATTCATAGGCTATTGTTTGTTCTGATGGAAATTTGGGAATGAGGATATTTATTGTGGGAATAATTGTTCAATGCATAATAATAAAATAACTCCAGGTTTATTAGAGAATATATCTGATGTCAATAGAGATCCGACAAACATCATGCCTATTTCATAGATGAAGAATAATCTATCAATCAATAATTTATTGGATTGTTGTAAATAATTTTAGGATAATTGAAATATAATTGGTCATAGTTATAAGGAGTGTTGGAATATACCAACCATGCACTATGAATAAGGTGATATGAATAATGGATTGTAACCAATGTAGAAGAAAATAAAAAAAGTAGAAAATTATTCAATTTGGTGTAAAAAGTGGAATATGTTTATAAAAAATGTGAATAATGCTACACCCAAGAATAAGGATTACATGTATTCCACACCAATGAAGAGATTATTTATCTATGGATGAAAAGGTCATATCACATATCCTTGAAAAAAAGACATAACCAACAATTCTTGAGGAATTATTTAGATGAATAAAATGAAATTAAACTCAAGATGAAATGAAATTGTAGATATGGTAAATGAAGATAACGATAAAAAAATCAAATTTCATGAGTGGTTTTATAAGAGGGATAACCATATGATTGCAAGAGACTTGTGTGGTTGGTGTAAGAAGTTAGGGAATATTCATATTAAATAGATTTCATGGTTTCCTAAAATATAAATCTTGTAATGAAAAAAGAAAAAGAACAAATGGATTGTTATACAAAAAAATTCTACAACCAAGAATAATTCATCACACAACAAGAATAGAGAAAATGTTTTAAAAGGGTTCTTAGTCAGATAGCCAAAGTATCTTGAATTGGATAAAATGTTTTAGTAGGAATAGAAGAATGAAATTTTACTACTTACTATGGTAAAAACTATATTTCATCCAAAATAATATTGGATGAAATCAAGATGTTCATGTTTTCATCAGATAATAAAATTTGTAATGTTGATGGAAGGGAAATCATGATGTGTTTTCAGGAATCTTGAGGGGAATTGAATGTTGTATTTGGTATGAGAGACAATCCTTATCCCTCGTGCTCTAACTTAAAATCCATGGAAGAAAGACATTAATCTGATGTATCTTTTTTTTTTGTTTATTTTATGTAGTAAATTCAAAGAGAATCATATATTTTGGGGGAGTCGTAATGATATTATTTCTGTGATATTATAGATTATTCATTATTATATCCTTTTTAGAGTTCTTTCCTTCAATTGATGTAATTTTTTTAATATGCTTATTGAATAAAGTCATCCATGATGAAGAAAATGGATGATGATCAGACCACTTGAGGAATATAATATAAAAAAATTTTATAGTAGAATATTTCATCTAGTTTTATTTAATATTGAATGTTTTAGTAATTGATTTTTTTGATTATTTTAGATTCTGGAAATAGATGCTTCTCATTAAAGATGAATGTTCTTCTATCTCCGTATAAATGTAAATTCTAAATTCGAATGGGGATAATATTATATTTTTATAAGAAAAAGTAATATAGATTGATAATATGGTAAGTGATTTATTAAATGAAATGTAATTAAATCGTTTTTATATATGAATTCAAGAGAATAGTTTAATAGATTTTGATTATCTCCTGAAAGAAGGTTTATGAATTGGCATCATATTTTGAAAAATTATTGAGAATTTTTTTTCTAAATTGATCACACATATTTTCTATACCAGGTCAGCACATGCATACTTGGCACTATTTAATTAATGACTCATTCCTTTTAAGAGGATATGAATTCCTTATCTCAATTTGATCAATTTGTTTTTTTGTTAAGTGGAACCTATATTGAAATGAGGATATTAGAGGAGGTAAGAAGAAATGTTCAGTTGTTACAGAATTAGATGAGTTAAATTCATTCCTATGTGTTCATATATGGTATTTTTTTCAAGTATTGGGGATAAGAGAACATAAAATTTGAATATAAATAGGTTTTTAATAATAAATCTCATGGGGGATATTAATGAACAGAAATTTAATAACGAGATATTACAGTTGTAATTGGATTCAACTGTTGGGAAAAAATCCATCAAGGTAACATTGAAGTATTTTTTTGGGTTGATTGTGTTTGTTGACAAAGCGGGTTTTCATGGATATTTGTCGAGTTCCCAAGAAGTTGTTGACAATCCTTGTTGACAAAGAACGATGACAAAAGAGAAGGACGATCTGGAGGCGGTACAAAAGAGCAGTACAAGCTGGCGCCGTTTCCCAGTGTTTTCCAAATATTTGGGGTCCAAAATTTGGAGTTTGGTGAGCATCGCGAAAAGAGGATTTCCATGAAGAGCATAATTTAATATGGCAAAGGCATGAATTTTGCGAAGATAGGATGAATGGTTTGGAAATCGCGAAGACCAGAAGAATGGGGGCGGTGATTCTTCGCGATTACGTCAAGCTTCGCGAACGACAGAGGCTGAAGCGCATCGCGGCGGAAAAGGGCCTTGCGAAAGAGCTTCACGGCGAAGGCACGAAGGAATGTTGGGCTTCGCGAGGGATCTTTACAGCGAAGGAGCGAGCCGCGAAGGTAAGTTGACGGTGATTCTTCGCGACTACGTCAAGCACTGCGAATAGATAATTGCCGTGGAGCTTCGCGATTTGGACCGAATTCCTGCAGAAACTTTGGAGCATTGCGATTTGCAATGACGTGGAGTTGACTTCGCACAGAAGGGATGAGGTTCGGTAAAATCACCTATAAATAGAGGCCGACCCCTTCGAGCGAAAGAGAGAGAATTTTCAGATAAAATACTTTGCTCTTGATTTGCGAATGTGGTTCGCGGAGCCAGTGTGCTTCGCGAAAGAGGTGCTTTACGGTGGCTATTGTAGCTCCGAAAAACCTGCGAGCTCTGCGTTGGCTTACATAGCTTCGTGAGGGTCGTTGCTTTGCGACGGATTGAGCATCGCGAGTGTGCTTTGCGAGGGAGCTTCACGAGTGAGCTTCGCGAAAAGGAAGGAGCTTCGCGATGGCTTGTTTGAGCTTCGCGAAATTGGGAGCCTCGCATTGTAGGGTGCTTTGTGATGGTCTTCCCAAAGGTAGTTTGCCGAGTGGATAGTGGAAAAGGGTTATTCATCTACCGGTGAAAGTTGAACTTCAACAGAGCATCTATATACATAGAAAGATGCATTACTTAATGGAAATGAAGAGACCTACAGGTCTATAAATTGTGAGTTGATTCCCTTCACAGAGCAGTGAGCTTAGGAAGAGGAAGAAGGTGATCCTCTCCAGCAGTAGTGATCCAGAGAGAGAGAAACAGGGAGTGACCCTTGGGAAAGTAGTGAGCCAACCCTAAACCTTGTATAGGCAGTGAGCCTGGTCATAGAAGTTATCTAGCCCGAACATTGTAATCCACAGCTAGTGAAGTCTAGTTGAATTTGGTACGAACCAGCAACTTTTCGGTGTATGCTCCTTGGACGTAGCCCTTTGCGGTGAACCAAGTAAAAATATATATGTATGCATGCTTACTTCCCTGCATTGCATTAAAAGCATCATCATCAGGTAAAGGAGACAAGTGATCATAGTAACCACACACGTGCAAACAAAGTGACCCTTGTAACAAAGAGGTCAAGATCCAGTGGGGCAGAAAGAACGTTGAAAAAGAATATCCATACCCTGATTCACCCCCCCCCCTCTCTGAGGGTATATAGGCCCCTATTAGTCCTAACATCAACACACTTGATTGAAGAAAATAAATTGTTATAATGTTTTATAATGTTTGCGGACTGGAGATTTGACCTTTGATTAGTTGTTGAGAGTTATTCATATTTTTCAAGGATGTTCTTCTATGAATAATTTTTTTTATGTAAAGGAACAATAAAATATGATGATCGCATAACTCATCATAAATTCTAAAAGACTGCTGTCATTGTTTTAAGTGAATATTAACATTGTTATAAAATCATTATTGAAATATAATGATGATAAAAATTGAAAAATGTTTTTTGATTATGGTTGAGTTGGAATTTGTGATATGATTTTAAGAAGATCCATGAACAATATTATTTGTTTCGATTAAGTGTATATTAAAATTGGATTGATTGGATTTATTCTTATTAATTAAATATTTTATTTTAGATATAATGTCAATGAAAACAGTGAACCAATTAGATAGATGATATAATCCGAGGTTATGGATTTAAAAGGAGTGTTCCCACAAGGATTAATGCTTTGCAGCACAGCAGCAGCCTTACTATACAACATAATAGGGTAATTACGAATGCCAAGTAGTGAGGGTGATATGCAGGACTATAACTGATTTATAGATATTGAATGATACATCCTATATTATAAGGAAACCAAAATATTTGAGACTCTTCATTAAAGCAACACGTTACTATAGTGCGCAATCATATGTGTTTGTTTTATTAATGGATAAAATAATTTGGCCCATCCATTTCATTATATATTTGCAGTAGAAAATTATAGAAAGAATGAGAACAATCGATATGATCAACCAATATTCTCTAATATTCTAAAACACATAATCTTTGTTTCATATTAAATAGGGTTTCCTTGGTCTGTGCCTATCTCACAAATATATTGGTGGCAGGATGATTTCTTCTTGACGTGTGTTAATCAGGTGGCATGGTTGGAATCTACTCAACTAACATTTACTTATATTTTTTTATTGGAATGTGGTTTGTATTTCTATAAATATTTATTTTATGTGTTGTACTTCAATCAGAATAGAGATGAAATAAAAAGTTATGTTCCATGTTCAATTTTTATTCCAGTGAATTAATTGAGATCACCGCCAATGATATGTGTATGATTCTACTACCCTTGATCCTCCATAAGTGGTCACAAAGGGAGGTTGAAGGAGACCAATGCTATGATTCTTTCTATACATTTGTTAAACATGGTGATAATAGATGAAGAAGACAAATAGTGTTATAAAAATATTCATAAGAGCTTATGTGAATTTCAATAATTTCCTTTTCCATTTTTATTTTGTCATATATGATTTTTTTATTTCCATTTTACAACACATAAAAAGGTAAAACCATCTCTCTAATTTGTGGAAACCAAGATGTTTTCCTCAATTAATTCCGAATAATTTTCTTCCATAGTTATTCGATTTTACCCATACAATCCCCTCATGCCTCATCCATTTCCAAAAAAACAAATCACTTTATCTATTTTTCTCTCCACACCACTCTGGCCTCCTAAAAAAATAGCGATAAAAAACAAACTATTTCACTTCCAAATTATAGAAAACAATGGTCTTCTATAATAATAAAAAAACATCAGTTTTAAATTATTAAAAATAGAATGTTTGTAATTTCCATAATAATTGAAATATTTAGTGCTAAATCAAAAATATATTTATCGTAGTTTTCAAATATGAAAAAATTTCTCTCTTAGATAGCTGCATCAATCATTGTTTATAAATAAAAGCTGATCACCATAGCGAATTCATTTTCAGAAGTTATGATACCAATGTTGATGAAAACAATTACTACAATTACATCATCTAAATGAAAATGCTCCACAGAACCCTTGATTTCAAGGTCATTGTGGATGGATACACCAGGAAAAAATCCTCAATAAGTAGGGTATTCTTTTCCCGATGTTCGCAAAACCACGATATGAGTGGAATAAATGCTGGATTACAAAGAGAAATCTTGTATTTATCATGTCCATGATGAAGTGTCTTTTGAAATAATTTCTTCATCCGAATCATCATATGAGAGATGTGTTAATCTTCATAAATCATTCCATGAAGCTAACAAACTGAAGTGGAATCAACTTCATTCATTGTGAGGTTTGTTCGAAGCCCTATTTATGAAAACATCTGAAATGTTGTCTATGTATCAAACTTGTGTATGGTTGTGGGATTGAACTAAGAAAAATTGGAGACTACATTTCTATCATGTGGGATTGTGAGATTATTTTTTGATCCTTTGAATGAAAATTTTATTACATAGTCATTTACATGGATGAAATAACTGACCTTGAGGCAATCTATTTTGAATAACTATTGGGGTCTCTTTAATCCCAAAAATTTAAGGAGAACGTAAAGAGAGATGCGAATGGAGTGGAGCATGACATATAGTCAACATTATATCTCAAAATCTATGAAAAGGGAAATGTGGGAACATCTTGAAGAAACTGAGGTGGTGGATTCCATGTACAAGAATTTGATCCTAGAAGAGAGGGATTATGAGGATATGGGGGAAGAAGTCAAACTCTAGGTGGTTGTGAGTATCAAAAATAAACTCCATGAAAATGTGGATGAGGAAGAATAGGAGGGTTTAATAATATCAAAATGGAAAAAATAATCATTCAATTTTATAATTTTCAAAATTATGGACACTATGGAAATGAATTTTACTACAAGAAACACATAGAAAATGACACCAAGAAAGAACATATCTGGGAAGAAAAAGACCGTTCTAAGGAGTAACAAGTGTATATGGAACAAATATCAATAAATCAAGGTATGTGGTTTCATGACTCTGGATCTAGAATCCACCTGATAGGGCAGACGAACTTGTTTATGAACACGGATTAGCAGGTTCATAGAGAAATTTCATTTGGCGATCTCTTAATAGTAATTTTTAATGGAATAGGAGATATTTAGATCAATGAAAAAAATACCACATTCATCTTTTCATCTCAAACATCCACTATGTACCCAACATGAAGACCAACATCTTGAGTGTAGGAAATTTTGGGGAAAAAGTTTTTCACATAAGCCTTCAAAATAAACAAATGTTGATTTTTGAGGACAATGGAAGGCTGATCACAAAAGTATTGATGGTGACGAATCACATGTTTCTTCTTATGATCCAACCTGACATACCACAATGTTTTACGATAGTACATGATGAAAAACATTAGATATAGAATTAAAAGATCGTGAATATATACATTGAAAATTTAGGATTATTTATAATTAATAAGACAATGAATGAGATTCCTATCATTAAACACCCGAATAAAATTTGTGAAAGTTGAGTTCTAATCAAATAGAATAAAAGTGGCTTCACACTGAAGCCCAACTAGACTGCTACACCCCCACTGGTTCTAGTACACATTGTTATCTGTGATCCATTAAATCAAAAAGTAGACGAAAAATTGCGGTATTTTATGAAATTTAAAGACGATTATAAAAGGAAAATATGGAAGTGGAATCATGGTGATTATTATAGAGAGGTACAAATACCTCTATATGATGTTTAAATAGTTGAATAATTACCAATGGAGGAAGGAATAATTGATGATCCATTGACTCCATCATCAAATAATCTATCATTTGAATGAATTGAATGATAACCCTCTCATATATATCCTCAAAACTTTCAAATCCTTGCAGATATATATGAGAGAACAGAACCAATGCAGGAGTAAATAAATTTTTTTTCTCTCGGTAATTTCCAATCTAGTTATCTTCAAGGAAGATAAAACTGATAGCATGATGATGAAGGTGATAGATGAAAAAATTCCTTCCATCAACACCATCAAAGATTATATGAAAATGTATCTATCTAACTTTGGAGATGATATTGCACTGGTCAGATAGCCACTTGAATATGATGAAAAATCTTGGTTCCTTGAGAAAACATGTTTAGTGGGGGATGTTGGATATTAAATGTGTTATCCATGGGCAATGTATACCTCAAAGTTGTAATGAAGGTAGCATGAAGCCTTCTGGATGGATGTTGATCTGGTGGCATGGACGGCATCAACTATGTTGACTTTTTCATATCATTGTTTCTCATTTGGAATGATGTGTAGTTTTTTGTGCTATAGACATGTATGTTGTGTGTTTTATTTCAATAAGAAAATAGATGAAATAAAATATTATGTTCATTATAATGTTTTTATTCTTGTGAATTTTTAAAGATCTCCCCCAGTGATCTGTATATGCTTATGCTGACCTTGATCCCACATCATTCTTGTCTAGTATTACAACATAGGTTCTTTATATATAATAACCACATAAATCATAATATAAAAAAAATTTGAAACATTTACATATTCAATTAATCATTTTTAAGATCCAGTAAATCCAAACTCATAAGAATTGTCATCTTCATCCTCACCCTCACTCAAGATTTCCTATCCATGGAAAAGATTCATTGCCATGTCGATATAACATTCAGTCGAGACATCTGAGCATCATAACATTATTCTAATGAATCAAAAATGATATAAATCTATTAGAGCATTGTTTTTCATTACTACATGTTGATTAAATTGAATACATTCAATTTTTTATGAAATAAAGATATTTGGTGATAGTGATCTTCCATGATACAAAACAGAAAGGTTGTGATCTATTATGAAAAAAATGAACATTAATGATTCATGATGGTTCTATGTTGGTGTAATCCTGATAATAAACAAACAGGAATGATTTAGTTTTTGTATGAGTTTTACCTCTCATCTGAAACTATTTGTGGGAGCCTGGGGGAGAAATAGAGGATAAAAAATAATTTTCTTTGATATGTGATTATCTAAGAAGGTTGTTCTTATGCGAAGAACGATGTGATTAGAAAACCAGTTCCATGAACACTTTTTTGTTTTAGGAATATCATGCTTCCATTAATTCATTAGTGAATCATCATATTCATTCATGTGATTAACAAGATAACATGAATGTATTGAAGAAACAAGAATCGATGATAACATCCACATTGTATCTTGAAAGTTAAGTAATAGCCCATGAATTCAGATTTTTCCTGATGATAGTCTATCACACAATAAAATTTGTGAATACAATTAAAACATACCTAGTTTGTGTGATTTTTTGGAGATGTGATCCGACTAACTGTGTAGAAATTGTGATAAATAAATGATATTAGATAGTCTCTGTATCTTCATAATAGATTTTTCTGTATCAACATCCAAAACATATTTGTGGGATATTCATAAGAATAAAAAGCATTGGGAAAATACACATAGGGAATGAATCAATAAGAGTTACTATATAAACATAAATTTCATATAATTCATGATAATTATTAAATTATTTTTTAATATTTAATAACTGACATTATATTAGAAGATAAATTTTCGAGTATTTTGGAATATTTAGTTATTCATTCTAATAATATAGTGAGATGAAGTGGAAGTGATAACTTCTATTGTTTTAGAAGATTAAACTGAGTCGACTAGAATACAGTATTGTTGATTACATTCAATGGTAGTAGAATTGTTTCTCTTGAAGTAAGAACGTTCAGAATTATATTATTCATATTGGTCTAAGAGGAAGATTATTATTGTGTTTCATTAGTATCTCCAAGTTCATGTGATCGTTTACATTCTGTTAAGTGGTCTGTTTGTGAAACATTGGTGTCATTGAAATATATATTAATGTGATGGTTTGTGAGAATAATGTAAACTAGTTGTATGCCAGTATAATTTAGGAATAAGTTCATACCAACCCATAATTGTTTCTTGGTGACACCTTACCAACCATCTTTTGGTAAATAATTTTAAGCATAAAATCTATGTCTCTGATCATACCAAAAAATTCAAAGATGTAGTCATCCACATCGGGGGTGAACCTTTTAAATTATATATCACTATTAATAACTTCGTCTTGAGGGAAAATGAATTTACATCTTGAATATAAGGTCACTAATAGGTAATAAATAATATAGGTACATTTATAAGTCTTCAATAACACTGGTATTTGTCAATAAATATTAAAATTAGAAACTATTATTTTAACATAAATTAATCAAATAAGAAAGATATGTTTGTTGTATCTATATATAAATGTATATGTATATTAGATGGAACAATTCAAGTGGGGTGTGAATTGTAGGTTTAAAAACATTTTGTTTTCTCAATTATGAAATTAGATTACATGACCTTAAACTAATATAATTCACAAAAAAATTAAATTAACCGTAATCATCATGGATATATAAGGTATGATACGATGTAATAATATATGTAATGTAATTCAATTATATACAATAATCATAGTAATACAATAGTGAATGATTATACCATAAAGCGTATAGAATCTATTAGTACAATATGTAACAGTATAATCGCAATTGAAACAATTACAATTCTATATGAAATGAAGAAAGGAAACAATACAATTTCATTTCTAATACAAACAGGAGTGGAAATGTAAAAGTAATAAAATTCATTTATCCCAATGATAAGGGTATCCATTCACCTAGGATAATAATTTTTTCATACCTCCACCTTGGTATGCCCTCAATATGATGATCGGTATGTCTCTCTTGCTATCCCCGAAACCCTCGATACGATGGTCGATACGTTTGTCTTGCTATCCCCACAAGCCCTCAATTTTGCAGGTAATCAGTACCTTTGTCATTTAAACACATGAAATCCCTCGATATGATGATCGGAAGCACTGTCTGCCTATCCTCAGCAGCCGTAGATCGATATCACCTAATCAGTCACACAAATAAAAACAAATCACATATTGAAACACAAAAAATAAGAACGATTCATTCACATTTTTAAATTTCAAGGCTTTCGCATGAAGAAAGAGAGAAGTAACAACATCTTTATCTAGAAATTGATAATAGAAAATAATGATCAAAGTCTCCTAGTTGTGTTCCTAGCATCAAATGACTTCATATTTATAGGAATCAGGTTCCAACGGTCATATTTCCTCCAACAGACATATTTCTCTGAAAAACTCAGAGGGACTTGGAAACCAGACACTATAACAGTGATATTGAAACAGAAAACAAGAAATCATTTTTATTAGTTTATAAATAACTCCAAGACATGATTTTAGTTTGAACAAAATATATATGAAAATGACAATCGTGAGTATGATTGATATAAAACATGAGTTTTGATAAAGGATAAAAACATGCATGTGATAGAAGTAAAAAAAGAGTACTATTAGTATTACATAGTGTAATGTATTGTAATGATGAAAAGTGAGTATGATGCACAAAAGATAGTATGAATGACAGAGTCAGTAAGATTGATAGTATCATTACGATTTAATTAATACGATAAACATTTTTAATATGATAAACATTGTCAGTACGATAAACATTGTCAGTACACATAGTCAGTACGATAATCATAGTTAATACGATAAACATAGTTAGTATAATAAACAAAGTCAGTATGGTAAAAATAGTCAGTACTATAAACATTGTTAGTATGATAAAAAAATTATGAATAGATTTGTGATTTTCAAAACAATAAAAAAAATTCACAAGAGATCTTTTGACATAACAATCTCCCCCTCATTGGTATGCACAAAAAAAAGTAAAACATTGAAATAAATACATATCTCCCCCTGAGTTGTGAAAACAATTCTAAAAAAGAGATTGAATATAACTAACTCCCCCTTTGGTATATACTTGTCTAAGGATTGTATTATTATATTTTCCTTGATTTAGATGTATTTGATTAAATACATTATTCCTCTTATAATACATTCTCCACATTGGGATTTAAAAAAATGAACGAGATAATCTTGGGTTGCCTAAAAATGTTAGAGGGAAACAAAAATTAAAGGCAATTGGAAAGAGAACATAAACCTCATTGAGATAATAAAAGTCTATAGAATTTGAAAAGTGAATAAAGAACGAAAGATACAACATAATATTCTTTTGTTTTCTTTTTATTTTTATTTCTTGATTAGCTTATGATGAATAAAATTAATGTTATTGATTTGTTTCTTGTATTCTGAAATAGAATACCCATGGGTTTTGAGTAGCTCTTGTTGATCAACAAAAAGCAGATCCTGACTCTTGTTAGTGTCTTCTTGAACTCTGATTACTACATCAAGAGTATCAGTTCTGTCTTGCAAATTGTTATTGTATTGAGACAAAAATGAATTTTTCTTCTTCAAGAAAAATATTTGATCTTTGAAAGATAAAACCTTTGAAAAATCTAAATGGAATGAAATCATTATCTATTCAATCTCCTTTATTTAAGGTGTATCCGATCCTTGAGTTTTTGACATCTGATTCAGCCTTTTAAAATTTTCATAGTCTAGAAAATTAAAAGCAATAGTACGATCATTTGAAATCCACCTTAAATCTTCAATTGATACCTCTTGTTCATTTAATGAGATTTTTGTTTTGTACGACCATTTATTCATCTTATTCTAGGCCTTCTTATAGACAGTATAACTTTCAGACAGTAATTTTAAATCATCTTTTATTGACAATACTCTCTTTTTGAGTATCCTTATAGAACCAAACATCTTACTTTGATTTTCTGTAATGAAATAAATTTTCCCTTAAATTGTAGAGAAATAAGGAATAGTCTTCTCAATTCTCCTCAACACATGAACAATGTAATCACTTATCTTGAGAGAAATTGTTTGTTCTGAATCTGTATCATCATCATAATATTGTTCATTTGATCGGCTTGATCCTTCAACTGGCTGTTTTCCTTTTTCTTTCTCTTTTTTCCTTTCTTCCGTCTTCCACATTATCACTGATAACAATCACTTTTTTGGTATGAGAAGTTTGAGAACGTTGATTTACATAAGAAGGAAATCTATCTGAAAGTGTTCCAAATGAGTTAGAGGGTGCTTGATCAACATGATGAACTTTTTAATACCATCACATTTCTTTTGAAAAGATTATTCTCTAAATTTTTTTGAACTCTGATGAAATTAAATAAGAAAATATCCTTCCTCTTCTTCAACATCCTCATCTTCTTTTAATAATTGTTTCCCCTTCTCATTTTCTAGAAGAATTTGTTCAATTGGTTCATGTTTCACTTCTTCTGTTTACTGAGAACATTCCAAGTCAACTCCTTTAAAGATTTTAGTTACATCAAAATCTTGGGAATTCCTTTTCAAGTGAGACTTCTTTTTATTCTCAGCATGAAAAGTATCTTATACCCTTATTTTCTTAGCTATAATTTTAGCTAGATCAAGGATGAACTTAGGATCACCTTATTTTAATTATTCTCTATATTTCCTCCATTAGACACAACTTCCTTGCTATATTTTGTTTTCTTCTTTGGCATAGTACTGATTTGCTGATCTATATTTGAAGAGCAACAACAGTTGGATTTTCTTTAATTGGCATACGTAATGATTGATTTGGTTCCGATTCAGCTTCTACATCTTTAATAAAAAAATATTTGAATCTTTCTCAAAACATATATACAACTTCTTCAGTATATTATAAATTATCCATGAAGGCTTTAGTTCTTTCAAGTTCCCTTTTAGAGGAATATTACAAAACATCATGATCTCAAGAATGAACATACTATGTATAGAGGGATATATAATCAAATGAGACTTAATCACTCCTGACATGACATTCATGATTGTTTCCTAAATGTACCCCATGAGATTTACCTTTATCATCATTACAAGATAGTTTAGCTAAATGATATCAGAAACATTTAGGGTTTCTCTATCCCCTTTCACTGGGATAAGAAATCCTTGCATCCAAAGCACCATAAACCTGTTACCTGTAGATAAATGTGCTACTTTTCTCTTCTCTTCATTTATATGAAATAGAGATTTTTCAGCTCTTTCTCAATTAAACGTACCAAATTCCTCTGCTATTTTATGAGATGGAAACAAAGAATCACCTTCCATTGAAACATTGAGAAAGTAAGTTTCTTGTTTCACAAACATTGAAATTTTTCTATCATACACAGAAAAGTTGATCATCATATTTTTCCAAGAGACACCGTTTTGTAGAACTGACTGACTTATTCAACAAGAATTGGCTCTTGAGATACTGGATTCCCAACACATATATGCTCCCATCATTGAATCAAAATAATCCTAAAGAATTTTGAATCATAAGTGTTACTATAGCCCCGATAAACTATCCTTTAACAGAATAAATATTTATATGAAAACGTCTTTGAAGACATTTCAGCAGGAGTGTTGGCAGTGGACTGAGATATATAGGTGGAACAAAAATAACATCATACAGAGTCTTAAAACAAAGAGACAGAGCATCACCAAGAAATTTGAAAAAACTGGTGTGGGATTGGGAGGTGGGGGGGGGGCTCTATTTATCGGCGACGAAAGATGACCGTTGATTTTCAACAATTGATTTTATAAGATATATATATCAAGAAACTATGTGCTACTTGATCGCAACAACTTACTGCTGATACATATTCGTCTTCAGTAGTTAAATTGCTACTGAGTGTTGTTTCTTGCATGTCCAAGAAACTATGGAATCTCCTAATAAATGAAATGTTCCATATGTAATCTTTCTATCCAATATAAAACCACCAAAGTCAGCATCTAAAAAACTTTTCAAAACAAAATCATTTCCAGAAGAATACAAAATTCCTAAACCCAAGTTCCTTTTAAATACCTAAATAACCTTCTTACAGCTTTTAAATGAGACTCTATTGGATTTGATTGATATCTTTCTCATAAACATACAAAAAACATTATGCCCAGTCAACAAGCTTTCAAGTATAACAAACTACCTTTCATACCTAAAAAATTTGTTTTATCTACTGGTTTCCAAGTTTTACCAAGATCAAGTTCATTTGAGGTACCAATGGGAGTGCTGATACTTTTAGTATTGTCGTATCCATAATTTTTGAGAAAATATATGATATACTTTTGTTAAGATATATATGCTCCTTCTTGTTTTTGTGAAATTTGGAAACATAAAAAGAATGCTAACTCACCCATAATATTCATTTCAAACTCATATTTCATTAAATTCACAAAATAATCAGTCATAGATTGTTGATTTGACCCAAATATGATGTCATCAATATAAATTTTAACAATCGAAACATTTTTATTTTCCATTTTTATAAAAATGGGTTGGATCTTTTGTACCTTTTGCATAATTTTTTTGTAAAAGAAATCCGATAAGTCTATCA
Source organism: Viscum album (assembly GCA_963277665.1). Classification (NCBI taxonomy): domain Eukaryota; kingdom Viridiplantae; phylum Streptophyta; class Magnoliopsida; order Santalales; family Viscaceae; genus Viscum; species Viscum album. The sequence goes on along the minus strand of OY728122.1, from coordinate 1,503,085,430 downwards.
TATCATGCTTTAGGGGCTTCTATTAGTCTATTTAAAGCTTTGGTAAGCTTAAAAAAATTATTATGATATTTTGAATCTATAAAACTAGGTGGTTGTTCAAAAAAATATTCTTCCTTAACAAAACCAATTAGAAAAGAACATTTAACATCCATTTGAAATAATTTGATATTAAAGTATGCTTCAAGGGATAATAGAATACGAATAGATTAATGTTGTTTGACTAGAGCATATGTTTCTTAATATTTAATTCCCTCTTATTGATTATAGACCTTAGAAACATGTTTGGATTTATTTCGTAAAATGATTCCTTTTTCATCACATTAATTTCTTAACACCCATTTTACACCAATTACAGTTGTCTCTTTAAGTCTTTCAACAAAATACCATACTTGGTTCCTTTCAAATTAATTTAGTTTATCTTGCATTGCATTAATCCAATCTTCATCACCTAATACCTCACTTGGAATTTTAGGAATGAATTCATAAATAAGGACAAGGTGTTCTATTTAATTTCTCAAGTAATTTCTGGTTCATATAGGTTGATTTACATCACCAATGATATAATCAATTGGATGATTCCTAGGAAAAATTTATTTTTGTTTTTTAATACTGGTTCATCTACATATGGTAGAAAACATTCGGGGGTAAAAGTATCAGAAATTCATTGAAACTTTTCTTTATTAGAATGATTTTATAAGACAGTTGGATAATCAATTTTTGGGAACACATTTGAGGATGTATGTTGAGGTTTTTTAAAAACAAAGGGATTAGTTTCATTAAATTTAACATGCACTGTTTCATCAACAGTACATGAGTTTTTTTTAAACACCATAAGCCATAGATGTTTTAGAATTGCCTAGAATGATTCCTTACTCTTATTTGGGTGAAAATTTATGCATATTGTCTTTTGTATTTAATATGAATACATTGCACCCAAAAACATTGACATATGAAACATTAGGTTTTCAAATAGTCCACAATTCGTAAGGTGTTTTATTATGAAAAGGTCTAGTTAAAACACGATTTGTAGTATAACAAGAAGTAATAATGGCTTCATCCCAAAAATGCAGAGCAATTAAGTTTCACTAAACATGGGTCTTGTCATTTTCTGAAGAATACAATTTCTTCTCTCAACATCTCCATTTTGGTGAGGAATACTAAGAGCTAAAATGTTGTGAGTAATTACATTCTTACTACAAAAAGTTTCAAAATCTGAATTTTTAAATTCACTACCATGATCACTATGGATTGTTATCAATGGTAGGTTTTCACATTTTTAACTTAGGCTCTAAAAATTTTGAAATAGAAAAATGCTTCAGATTTCTTTATTAGAAAATAGAACCATATAAATCTAGTAAAGTTATCGAATAAAACAAATACATATTATTTGCCTCCAGTGATTCATGTTTGTGAAGGACCAATAAGATCCATGTAAAGTAGCTGTAATGCATTAGAAGTTGTTACTTCATTGATTTATTAAATTCTAGATTTATGTTTCTTTCCAAATTGATAAGGATCACGGACCATTGAAGAATCATATCTAAGAACTGGTATATCCTTTTCAAGTATTTTCATTGTATGTTTACAATGGTTTTTTAGATTTTAGTGTCCTATTATTATATTCCATAGACAATATTAGCCTTTTATTGCACTTAATCTAGGTAAAATTGGGCTCTTATGGTCTTCCATGTTAATAGTGTATATATTATCTTGCCTATGGGAAGATAGAATGAATATATCCTTGGAATTTTCAACTAAACATTTATCATTCCAAAAATTCACAAGGTATCCTTCATCACATAATTGACTTATGATGATGAGATTTGGCTTAAGACATTTGATAAGAAGAACATTTGAAATTAGATATTTTCCAAGAAAAAAATATTACCTATTTCAAAAATCTTTCCATGAGCATTATCTCTGAAGGTAACTTTTCCACCTTTTGTTTTGAAAATATTTTCAATAAAATTTTTGTTCCTGGTCATGTTTCCAGAACATCCACTATCCATGTACCAAGTTTTCTTGATGTTGGAACACTAATTATTTTTTAGAAAAAGAAAAAATTAGTGTTTCAGAATCTAAACTTTTTTAGATACCAAAGGGTTAGATAAAATAATTTTAGGAATACACTTTTGTTTTGTAAAATGAGCATTATGAAATCCTAGAGACTAAGTTCTATTAAGAGAGCAATTTATTTCCTAGGGTCCACCACATTGACACTTAGTACCAAATGGGGTACATTGAAGAACAAAATAGTTATTACAAAAAACTGGTTTAGAATGAGTATAACCAAAACCAAAATGATTCATTAAAGGTCAAATTTGATAATACATGTTATCAAAGTTTTCTTTTCCATAAGTAAATTATTACAAATAGTTCATCACGGAAAATATTTCTGACTTTAGTTTTAAAACGATTCTATTATCCTTGAAAACATTCTTTTTGGAACTAGAGTTAGTCTCTAAAATATTTTTCTTAGAAATTACATTTTCAATATCCTTAGAAAGTTTACCGTTATCAAAATTTAATTTCTCAATGATTTTTAAAATACCTTCAAAATCAGATTTTTTCATATCATGGTCATTGGAATGATCTAAAACTTCATTTTTTGAAATAGAAATTCTAGAATTTTCATTATCAAGAATTTTCCTGAGTTTAGAATTTTCATTGTCAAGTAGTTAAGCAATCTTAGACACTTCTTTATAATAAGGTAATGTATTAGATTTTGATGACATAGACTCATAATTTGAAGATTCATAATATTTATTCTCAGTATATATTGCATTCCAGGACACATTTGTAATAGATTCATTATTGTGTACCTTATCTATGAAACAATGATCATCAATTGGTAGTCTGGCTATAAGTCTAATATTCCATTTTCATGAAGATTCATATTCTAAAGAATCATATGATGAATCACCACCACTTTCACTCCAGGAATCGTTTTCCTTCAAGACTTTCTTTATTGTTTTCTTTTAATACGTTTTCTTATTTCATTCAGAATGTTCCTCCTTTCTATCTTTTCTTTTCAACAAAGGAAAATCAGGTCTTATATGAACTGCTTTCATGCATTCATAACATGTTACCTATAAATATTTCATATCCATCCAATATTAGTTTTTGAATATGTATTGAAAGCATTTCGTTCCCACAATCTTGTTCATCCTTCGAGAAAGATTGGAAAACTCATTATCTAAATGATCACTATCACTTGATTCTGATATAACAACTTTCATAGCATTAGATCTTGTCATCCTTTAAGGTGTTTTAACATTATATGTAGTAGTAAAATATACACTTATATTTCCATTTATATCATATTTAAATTAGCATCACTTTTCATTCTAGTCTCATGTTGTAGAGGAATTACAAAACTTTTGTCAAGGGTAATCAGAGAAAATTTTCAATTTTCTTCAATAACTAACCATTTTGACTAACATTAATCTGGATTTATTTCAATAATAATGTCTACTAGTGCTTTATCATCAAGACCTTTTTCTGCCATATATTGTAAATTATTGATAATTGTCATAAATCATGGTTTCACCTTACAAAATGGCTCTCCATAACAAAAAAGTAATCCATGGTACTCTGCTCGAAACATTGCTCTTCTTGTTTCTATAACCTTAGATGTACAAAAATGTGTGACTTCCAATTTCTTCCAAATACAGTTGTCTAATTCACAAGATGATATCTGACTATATATATTCCTGGTCATAGAATGCAACGGATTATTGTGTACCTTGTAATTTAGTTGTTATTATTTCTTCTCTTGATTGGGGAAAGTATTAACTTTTTGTCAGGGAATTTCTAACCTCTAGTAAGCATAATAAAATTTTCTACACCATTATTAGTAACAAATGTCTTCATTATATCTATCCAGTAATCATAATCATTCCTATAAAAGATAGGTTGTCTAGTTGGATTTAGATTGTCAATTGATCCAATATTCATTCCTGTCATCTAATAAATCAAAATATTTTCCACTCCACACATTAGTGTAGAAAATAGTTGAAAATAGAAATTTGAAAAGAAATACAATTATTATTTAATAAAATAAATAGTCAAGTAATAAAAATCAATGGAAACCTCCTCAGATACAATTTTTTGGATCGATATATAACTGTATATATATATATATATTAGATGGAACAATAAGATGTAATACTATAAGTATTGTAAATCAATTATATACAATAATCAGAGTAATTCAATAGTGAAATATTTTACCATAAACCATATAGAATCTATTAATACAATATATAACAGTATAATCGTAATTGAAACAATTTCAATGGAATATTAACATAAGAATGGAAACAATACAATTTTTTTCTATTACAAACAACAACGGAAATGTAAAAGCAAGACAATTATTTTATCCCAAAGAGAAGGGTATCCTTTAACTTGGATAAGATGTTTTTCATACCACCACCTTGGTAATCCCTCGATACAATTATTGGTACGTCTATCTTGCTATCCCCACAAGACCTCGTTTTTGCAGGAAATCAGTACCTATGTCTTTCAATCATCCAAAAGCACCTGTTACAAAGATCGGTAGCACTATCTGCCTATCCTCAGCATCCCTCGATCGTTATCATGTGATAGATAGCATAAATAGAAACAAATAACTTATTGAAATAAAAAAATTAATAATTAGTCATTCACAATCTGTAATTTCAAAGATTTCACACAAAGCAATAGATAAGTCACAAAGTCTGTCTCTAGAACTTGATACTAGTAAAGAATGATAACATTATATCAGTTTTGTTCTCAGCTTCGAATGACCTCCTATTTGTAGGCCTTAGGTTCTAGTGGTCATATTTCCTCCAATGGTCATATTTCTAGAGGATACTCATAGGAACATAGACACCTGGCATTATACGGCTTATATTGAAACAGAAAACACAACATATTTTTCATTAGTTTATAACTAACTCCATGACATAATATTGGTTACAAAAAAAAGATATGTTAAAATGATAATCATGAGTATGATTTATAGAAAAAATGTGTTTTGATGAGGATAAAAACATGCATGTTATAGAAGTAAAAAAATTAGTACTATTAGTATTACATAGTCCAATGTATTATTATGATGAAAAGTGAGTATGATGCACAAAAGACAGTATGACTGACAGAGTCAGTACGATTGACAGGATCAGTATGATTTAGTAAATACGATAAACATAGTCAGTACGATAAACACAGTCAATGCGATAAATATAGTCAGTATGATAAACATAGTTTGTACGATAAATATAGTTTGTACGATAAACATAGTCTGTACAATAAATATAGTCAGTATGATAAACATAGTCAGTACGATTATCATTGTTAGCATGATATATAATTATGAATAGATTTTTTATTTCTAAAAAAGACATAAAAGTAAAAAATAAGACTTTTGACTTAACAATGTTGGTAGAAAGTGGATGTAAATTTTTTGCAATGGTATAAAGAGCTACTATGTAGTATACCAGATGCAATAGAAATATTTAAATGGTTTTTAGAGAACAATGTTATAATGTGATATCGTGATCAAATATTGAAATTATTGGCCTTAAATTTAATTATAAATACAATTAAAACAAAATTAATATTCATTTTTTTGAGATCTACTATGTTTTGTGAAATTAATAATTTTTTTGAGTGAATTTTTCAAAAATACAATCTTCATGTCATGATAATATTACATCATTTTTACAGATATATAGATGATTGAGTACATAATATTCTAAGCTTTTATGCTAATTTTTAATTATAATTTTGGTAAAAATCATTTCAATATGGATACATTTATAATGAAACTAGTATATTTGAATTGATTGGGATACATAGAGGGGATTTTATTATAATTTCAAATTTGAAACAAAATTTATATTTAAATGATTCATTAAATGTTTTGTGGTATATCATTCCAAAATAGAAGAATGAATTTTGGAGATCATTTAGTTGATGATATTTATCATGAATTTCCTTTATCCCTACTTACTTGGATATATGAACTAAGGACATTATAATGAACAATATATACATAGATCATTCTATAGAGAATGACCATGAAGAAGTAATATGTCAGAAAAATATTTTGTGAGATCTTTATATTTTTTGTACTACATATTTTGTTCCATCTGGGTATTCAATTTTCAAAAAGTTTTGTTTATATTATTTATAATCTTATTTATAATTTTTGTCTCACATTTTAATAGATATGATAAATATATTTTTATCTCTAAAAATACATTAAATTTAAATATTACATTTTCAAAAAAATTATCATCTGAAATTATAACCATGTTTTGGTTTATTTTGTTCATATCATTTCACGACTGACAATTTTTTTAATGTTGTTTTATCATTTTAGTAAACTACTCATATTATTTTGAGAATAGAGTAATGTAAGTTTGTTTTTTGCATCACACTTAAATTTTTATTCATTGTTATATGTAAGAGTTGTATTTGAATACTATTTTATTTAATATTTTGTCTTCTATCTATATAATTTTTTATCTCATTAATGTTTTTAGATACATTTTGAATTTTACTAAACTACTCTAATGAATATTATAGAAATTTTGTTTAGGCTATTTATATTTTTTTTATCATTTTCCTATCTCATTTCTTTTATACACAATATATTAATATATATATATATATATAATTAATTTTTTTCTTCTAAAACTTTATTTTATCCTTCCATAATTAGTAGAATTATTTTTAATCATTTTATTTGACGAAAGTAATTAATTCTAAAAATATTGGGTTTAGTTTAGTTTTTTATTCAGTCATTTTAATAATTTTATTAAATTTTATTTATAATAATTTTTTTAATAATATTTAATTATTTTTAATTATATTTATAGTATAATGTTAGAAAAAAACTATGTTATATCAATATTCGATAAAGGATCCTCTAAATATATCAGTTCAAGAGACTCTCCATTTCTCTATATAGAATCCTCTGAACATTATAGTGAAATGGATTTCTTGTAAGGTTGGTAGTCATGGTAGAATATGATAACATAAATTGGAATTTTAATACGGTAAGGTAGATAAATAGTTTCTTTCTTATATTTATGGTAATTACATTTCTATATGTTCAAATTCAAATCAATTTATGAGTAATGTGGCTATTCATGAAAGACAAAAAGATATGATTTTTTATTTTTTATTTGAGAAGTGGAGAAAATAATCCATATACTCAAATATGGGAGAAAGATATTTCAAGATCAATTATTATTATTTTATTTATCCAAAATTGGTTTTGGTGATATATGTTATCATTTATATAATTACCAAATCATTCATAAAATTACATCACATCCATTTTTTGAAATATTAAATATTTACACAAAAACACTGCAATAGACTGTATTAGTTTAGTGCATTTGGAAACATATAGCACACATATCTATTCTTGTAAAAGATATTCAGTGTTTTCCATAAATTTCATTCCATTTAATGCACATACATAAAAACATTACTTATTACATGTATAAATGAAATATAAGAAAATGGTGATCTTATATTTTCTGTATGTATAAATAAAAGAGATATGTAAGAAATTCCTAAGCATATGGTTATAATAACCTGTTCATCAAAATAGAGGCTCATGCCCTACATATCAAAGATTGTATCCTTTGATCATGGAATAAATATTGAAGGATCATAATACAAGAATCATAAGAAAATTAAGAAAAAAATCCATGAATTAGTAATATAAGAGTTAGATATGAAATTTTGTTATGGACAGAAACCTATAATAACATTCCCTATAAGTCAAATATAATGGATAGAACATATCAAGGCACATCAATGGAACCAAATATGATGGGACAGATACTCAAACATCCCCAAAAAGAGTCATTTCCTTATGAGGGGTTTATTTTTATCATCATAAGTTATTAGATTAGGTTTCCCCATATTCCCATAGTAGATTACTTTTACACATCTTCCCATAGTGGTTCAGGTTTCCCCATCTTCCCATAATGGATTGTGTTGCCCCATCATCAAATATTGGATCAGTCCGGTCACTTTTATTCCAATATGTATCTCCTAAGAATTAAATCTTTTCCCAAATGCATTGGAGGGAGATATTGGTCCACAAAATCTCAAAATGAAATCATACATACAAGTTCCATAAGATTATAAACATTCGGATAATAACCAATGAAATAGAATGGCGGTCTGAAACATGTAATCATATCATAACCTATTCAAAAGTTATTGTTTTAATAATCATTTCATAAAAAACCCCTTTAAATGCAGAGGGTTTCTTAAACATTATTCAATCTGAACATAATTCATTTGGAGAAATAATATAAATTTTATTCTTGAAATATAAAAATGTATGTCATATTTTATGGGGAAGGATTTTAAATGATCAATTGGATCCTGAGTTTTTCTTAAAATTAACTTTTAAAAACATAAACAGTTTTCAAAACCCTTTTTGTTAATAAAAAATTTAAATCATATAAAGGATTCCTGAAAAAAACATAAAACATTACTTGAGGTAAATTTTCTTTCTTAATTCAAATTTTTTTTCTGAAATTAAGAAACTTTTTAAAAACCATTACCTTGAAAATAAACATTATAACAAGTAATGATTTTTTGAAAATATTTTGAAAAACGTTTATATGATTACATATTAAGGATTATTTAAAACATATTTCAATATTTTTTCCATGATTAAATTATATTTTGATGTAGATAAAGGAATAAATGAGAACACTTTAAAATATAAAATATTTATTTAAAATAATATTCCATGAAAATGCATTAAAGATGTATTTGAAATAATTTCTTGGGGAAAATAAAATTTAAGCACTTCAAATAGTCTCTTAAAACTTTGAAACAATTGAATCATAATCCCTACGAAATAATAACATTTCACGAAGCATAAAATATCATTAAAATAAGGATATTCCTGATAAAATGATTCAAATTGAAATATATACACCATTTTAAAGAACATAGGTTCATAAAAAAACATGTGTGTCAATAAATGAAAATTGAGACCAAACTACCTAAAAATTTTCGTAAATTTTGAAACGTAATCCCTTTGAGACAATGATCGTCACATAGTAATGTAAATATCGATTCATTAATTAAAAAAATCAGATAATACATTCATTAGATGTATGTAAAACACATAAACGAAAATAGTGTTTAATAATGAATGTATCTCATTGAATTAAATAGTGAGATAAAATTCTATTAAAGCATTATAATCATTCGAATCGTATTCCCCATGAAAGAATGAAAACAAAAGAGATATCAAAATACTAGAATATTTTGAATTTACAGTAGGATTTATTCCCTCCACACATGATTGAAACTCCTTTATAGTGGTTTTGAACATATTATTAACTTATTCCAGAATTGTATTAACAATTATTATATCATATGTGATACCTTTATGTCTATATATTAAATGTTTATTAATAATTCCACGTTAATTGTACATTTAGAGTAAATAATGATTTGTTTATTGTACGTTTTTTGACTTATTAGTCTTGATGTTATTAATAGGATGATGGTTTAATTACATTCAGAGTGTAAAAAATTATTTATATATCACATGTGGTTAGTATATATATATAATATAGATATATGAAATGGAATATTATGTCGAAGGAGACGATAAGATGTATGTTCCCATAAATGATGTATCAGATTTCATATCATATTGAATTGAAGAAGGTAAATTAATTATCGGTATATATTATTACATTATATTTTTTTTCATATATTCATATTTATCATTATATAAAAATTTAAAATCTCTATTTAAATGGTTAATGTGGGTGATCAATCTCATTTTAGTGTAGAGATGGTAGGATGTAATTACGCAAGACTGATGATATCATTCACCTAATGGTAATATGGTGAGGAATTAAATTTTATACTAATTAAAATGGAAAAAATAAAGTTTCATATTTATTATTTATATCCGTTTAATCCATAATTATACCCAACCAAGTAATTTAGTGATTATTAACATATTAATCCACCATTTGGAGGTGGTAAGTCATACATATGCATGCATTGTAGATTCATTTTTCATTGGATTTTAAAACTGGAAATGTGTGGTTCCATAATCATAATAAAATCTTCGAATATATATTATATTTTATTTATTCAATTATAACGTAACAAACACAAGAACAGTAAGTAGAAGAAGAATTTTTTATGATAGAGTCAGCAAGGTGATTACCTATTCTATAACTATCTCCCAAAATATATCATATTAGGGACCCTATAGTTGGTATTTTTAGAATACCATAACCACTATAATAGTAAAAGGGAAGACTATGATTGAAATGGGTAGGTTTTAGTCGTTAGACGAGGCTCAAAGTCCTCTGAATATGCATGGGAGAAGGTGTACTTTTATAGTTGAGGTAAGGGAACTTTAGGAAACTCGTAATAATTTAAAATTATATAAATTATTTTTTTAATATAAAAAACATAAAATTGATTTATTTTGAATATAATATGATTATGGGTCGAATTAATCTTGTCAAATAACTTGTATACACGTTTCCATCCCAAAATTAACCTTTTATTTTAGCATTAACCCTTAGTTAAACCTTTTATCTTTTACCATGACCCCATGGATTTTTACACTTAAAGGTTAATATAGTTACTATAAAAATCCAAAAGGACCAAAAATGGATCATTGATCAGATAATATAAATATTATTTTTATTTTGACGAATTTTAGGTATTTTCAAATATTATATCATTTAATAAAATATTATTTATTTTAATGCTTCCATTATGTCAACATTGTTACTATTCAATATTTTTTATAAAAGACATAAAATCATGATGACAAGAAAAAAACACTCATCTTATCTCACTAATATGTCAATGTTATCTATAAAATATTTTTATTTCCTTATTTAAGAGAACATATATTTATTTTAATATTGTTAATATCATTTTTTTGATATTTACATTATTTAAATTATATCTTCTCATAAATTTTAAAATAATTTATTATGACTATGATAAATTTATCATCATTTAAATTACTATTTATAGTCAAATGTTTCTCCATTATATCCATATATTAAAAATTATTTACATATTATCATTATGATTGTTAAATTATTAACTTATTTTCAATAAATTATAATAAATGTAAAAATATTAACAATTCTAAAAAAACATTATAATCTATCAATAAAGTTTATTTTTTTCAAGATAAAATTATAAAATGATAGTAGGGGATGTGTGAGGATAATTTTATAATTCTTATAATATTATTTGTACCCTTAATTACATGATTTACCTTTAACTATGGTAGAAGAATACTAAAGTAAATCAGAAACATAAATTATGATGATCCAATTAGAATATAATTATCATTATAAGTTAGAAAATTTATGTTCGCTTTTTTTTTTGTAAATACAGTTCACAAAAGTGACAACATTAAGATTAACACATAATACACAAATGTGGTGACAAAGCTAGTAAAAAGAATATTCAAAAGTCCAACATGTTTTTATATCTAATTCAAAATAAAAAGAATTCCAATGATCTAAATTGGAGTAATATGTTATTAACTGATTTATTTTAATTTAAAAGTAAATTAATATTACTATAAATATTTAAAAAATGTAATCATTTAATTTAAATGCAGTATGTTTAACTATTCATCAAAAAGATAAAATTTTTCAAAAAAAACTAATATATTATAGTCTGTTAATTTTGATATTAAAAATTCAAAAACTATTTTTATTTTATCAAATTCAATTTCTAATAGTGTGTCAAATTATCAATATTATATTCCATAGAAGGACATAAAAAGAAGTTCCCTTAAGAAAATAGTTTATTAAACATATGAAAACATTAACAAAAAGTATAACATTCAATGTAATCATGGTTTTTAAAATTAGTTATTAATATTTATATTACTATTATTAATAGAAATGTTATAACTTTAAAATTTAAAAAATTTAATAGTAAATTTTTATTGGGAAGAAACTCATAGTTCTATGTAATGCATGGAATGTGGGTGTTTCATGAGGTGAAAGATTTACATTGTGTTTTGTACACTTTAGTCCAAAAATTGTGTTCTAATACAATAAAAATTATATATTTATTGTAAAAATATGTTTAAAATATCAAAAATGTTAAACTATTTCATGGAATAATTTTAAAAATCTATGAATGATAAATTTTTCCCACCTAAAATTAAATTTCTCCTCTAAAATTTATCTAGGTTATCAGAGGTTTAAAATGTGAAAGTTTCTTTTATAGAAACCCACTTCAAAAAAATGAATTACAGATACTCTTTTAAAAAATAAAATAAAATCAAAAATAACTATTAATTAAATTAAATCATAAATCGGTCTCTACATATTAGAACATAGGTAAAGATATAGTTGTGGATGAAAAGTGTAAATACTCATAGAGATAGATAATAATCACTAATCATAATTGTGTGATCCAGAGTAGATAGAAATGAAAAACCTAAAATAAATAATCATGAAAGATGACATTGATATCATAAAAAATGATTATAATAGTGGAACTTTTACATCATCATCCATTTTCCTAATGTTTATGAATTTTCATGAGAAGATATAATTAAATTATTTCAACAAAATCATACCATTTTTTGGGACCAGATTAATTTCTACTTAATATATTATCAAAATAAATTAATTTTAATTTATCACTCCTAAATTTTTTGGAGATCACGAGGTCCATAAAGATGGTGATATGTCATTCCATGTGTCTTTATCATAATAAAAAGGTTACCATATGTAATCAAATACATATAAGTTCACCTACATCTAGATAACAATTTAATATAACTAACTTTATATGGATATTAACATGTAATGTATCTTAATTGAAAAAAATTTAATCCTTGTGAAATATAAAAGTATCAAAATTTAAAAATATTATCAATAAATTTCTCCAAAAAAATTATCTTTAATCCCCTAAATATCAGAAAGTATCTATTGTTTTTCTCCTACCAAAAATTTGAATACCATTACCAATTATTCTCTTAAAATATGTTCATAACCTGAATTAAGATACACCCTTATAGAGAACATGAATATTTCCATATCAGAGTATTTATTTGATAAATTCATTATATCCAAAACATTGTAAACTTTGTCCATTATAGAAAAACCTAAAAAACAACAATTCCTCCTATAACAATCATCGCCCAATTTTACTTATTCAAATTGAACATATATTTGTCCGAAAATTAATATCTTAACATAAATAATATATTAAGGGTATATTTCCCAGAATAAAAATATAAAATTTCCATTAGATCACATTTCTACATCGTCATCACCCTTGTAACACATCTGTTTACATCTATAATGAAAAACATATTCTAAATTAATCCTTATTTATTCTTAAACCATTAGTCATGCCTCACTATATTATTCCATAATACACATTTCTTATTAAATGAGATGTGATTTTTTTCTAAATTGACCTCAAGATCAATCTAATAAAGAATCTTACATATAATATAAATAATAATATTAGAACATCATATACCTTTTACATGTCATTTGTGATCTCTTTATATTTACTATTGAAACCAATACTCATACCACCTTCCCAATTTTCGACCTGATATTTCCACTTTGGATATTAATTTTAATAATTCTAATACATTCATAATATGAAACATTTAATGATAACTATCTTCCTTATGGTTAACTACACTAATAAAAAATAAGGATAATAGTGTATGAAACATTTATCATAATGGAAACAAAATATTCATGAATTATCATTAATAGGTTGTCTAAATCAAGAAATATACTTCTTTAATATTTTGAAACTTATTTCTATACAATTTCATTCATGGAAAATTATATTTAAATACATCATGATTTTTTGTAACATCTTTGTGAATTCCCAAAGAATATACCTCAGGAGAGTCAAACTTGTTGTGAAGGAAGGTCCATTAACAGGTACATGGTTAAGTCGATCCAAGACTGATGCAACATGTCAGATTTATTACACATAGGTACATCTATTCTAGATCCACATTAAAATATTGTTTAAAGGTAGATATTTATTTCATGGAAACCACTCACTCCATTCATTTCCAGTACTATAGGACATTGTCCTAAATAATAAATCAGCCGTATACTTAACTATAGATACAACCATTGACATATGCCAAGAAATTTCCGTAGAGAAATTAGTAGGGTTTTCTCATAATAGTATCAGAAGGATGACTAAACATTTTCAGTGATACCAATAATAATAAAATTTTCATATATTAGCATTACATCACGTTTTCAAAATACATATTATCTTATTGAAACACACAAAAAATGATCATATTAGATAATTGTCTTTAGAATCATCGAACATGAATGTTTGGTCTTGTGTAAGATCATCATTGTTTTCCAAATATATCATTACCTTTATTAATCATACTAAAAATTGTTTGTTATATTTTAGGATAAGGAAACATAAGAAAAGAATGAACTCAGATGCTTTGTATGGGTAGACCAGAGAGATATATATCAATGATCATTAGTATAATGGAATGATAACAAGATTATGAAATAATGATTAAATGTTAATAAGACATGAATAATAAGTAAATTAAAAACATACTAAATGAATGAATAATATATGATTAATAAATGGAATTGTGGAATACACATAAACATGTAATATCTTTCCCTATAAGTCAGGAAAAAATACTAAACCTTATCAAGATACTTCTTGGGGACTAAATTTAATGGATGAGATACATCACCATCCCACATCAAAGTACATTCCTTATAAGGTATTGGTTTCCCATCATTCATTATTGAATAGGGTTCTCTTAACCGTCCTTTAGTGTATTGGGTTTCCCCATATTCCATTTTAGGTCTTGACTATCATCATGATTCCCATAATTATCATATGAGACATAAATCATTACCTAATGCATTAGTGGGACATATAGGTCCAACCCATCTAACATTGAAATAATATAAACATCTTCCAAAAGATTATAAACAATAATTTCATAACAAATTAAAATTAATGGGTATCAAAAACATGTAATTATATAATAGTATGTGGAAAAGATATAGGTTTAAAAATTATTTAATCAATGGAATAACAAATGAAAAGAAGTTGGTTTCTTAAGAATCATTCCATCAAAACAAAATCCATTCATAAAAAATATGATTGGAATTCATGAAATGTAATATATTTCATATTATATGGGAAATGATTTTTATGTATCACATTGACCATGGGATTTTCTTAAAAATCACTTTTAAAAATTTAAATCATTTTCATTAAAACAATTAAGAAAATATATAATGTAATAATGGAAAATAAATTAAAATATATATATATATGAAAATAACATTTTTTATTTTAAAAATTATTTTTGAAAAATAAAACATTTTTTAATCCCTTTTCATTGATAAAAATATTCAAACTTTTAGAGAAGTATTAACATCATTTTCATAACCTAATTTGTTTAAAAAATCTGATGGAAATTAAAATAATATTAAAATAATATTTCCTTGAATAAAATATCTTTCAAAACACATAAGGGTATTATTGGGAAACAATTTGAAATATAAAATATTTCATTAAAATATTTTTCCTTGAAAAATATTTTAAGATATCTTTTAAAAACATTTCTTGTAGAAAACAATCTTTAAACATTTCATAGTGTCTAATACGTCCTTAAAGAATTTTAACCACAATCCCCTTAAAATAATAAAAATATTAAAATAAGTATAAATCATCAACAAAAGAAGGATATTATTGATATAACATTTCAATTGGAAGTTAATACACCATGTAAAAGAATATAGGTTCATAAAAACCATGTGCCTCAAAGAAGGGAAATTAATACACAAATATATTACTCATTATATAACATTTGAATTGTAAAACCCCATGAAATAGTGATATTCAAATGGATATGTAAATAAATATAAATTAAAGATAAAAATAATTACAATAAATTCATTATGAGTATCTATGCCACACAAAATAAACGATTATTGAATAAGGCATGCACCTAATATAAATAAAAAGTTAGATTAAATTCATTTACTTATTTATAATAAGTTGAATCATCTACTCCATGAAATAATGAAAATCATATCGATTTATATATAACATAATATTTAAAATAATAACCAAAATAAATCTATGGGATTTATATTCACCACATAAGAGAAGTGAGTGGTGATTATGGAAAATGTCCCATATATATAAAACTGTGATGTAAATCCCTTACCTTAGGTCTGATTCCATATGTATTAGTCTGGAACCCCATAGTATGATTTTAATGATATAATAATATTATACCCGATCATAAAAATATTTATGATTTCATAAATGAATCATTTTAGACATTATATTACCTATTTATTAGCATTTCAAAGTTAATGCAATGTTTTGGTTAATAACTACATTTTTATTGTATGTGTTTTGACTTGTTTGTTTTGACCTTATTACCCGGATCATGATTTAATTCCCTACATAATTTATAACATGATTTATATATCATAGATATTTATTAAATAAATATAAATATGTATGATATATATATGAAATTGAATACATTGGTTATAGAGATAGTAATCCAAACATTGGCATGAAAATTATTTCCGAGTTCTTATCGAACATAATGGAATAAGGTAAATGAAATATATATTGTTCAATTATAATAATTATTTAATATATTTCATATTTATTAATTATATAAAATTTTAATAATCCTTTCTAATATTGTAAATTTGGAAAATGAATCTCATCACTTGATTTTGAAAGCTGGTCATATATATGCATGACCAAGGATATCATACTATTAATGGAATATGGGAGAGGAATTTGATGGTATATCAATTACACAGAATTAATATGATGGCATATTTATTATTTATATCCAATATGTTAATCATTATACCCACATAAATAATTTTATGATTAAAAATGATTAACCCATGACATGGAAATGGTGAGTCATATAGGTTATAATGTATCTATTAAATTACAATGGAATGAACACATGAATTTTAAGTAGAATAAGAATCATTTTTGAAAGAGTTAGTAATGATGTAACCTCTTCTTCAATAGTCTCCCACTAGATCTCCACATAGGTACACTGGAGTTGATCTTTTGAGCATAAGAACACCTATATAATGTTAATATGGATCTTTATAAGGGAAATGGGAGAGGTTTTTATCATGAGATCCCATTTTGATGTGAAGAAGTGAGGGATGAGCAGACTTTGTATAATTGAGGTGATGGTCAATTTATGAAACTCTTATAATATTAAATTAATATAAATTTATTTTAGCTATTAAATAGCTAAAAAAAGATTTATTTAGAATATTAGATGAGGATAGGTATAAATAATCTCAAGCAATATTTTTATACTTACTTCGATAAGAATATTAACCTTAGGTTTAATCTTTAACCCATACATAAAAACATTAACTTTTAACATGGAACCCTAGATATTTACTCTTTTTGGTTAATATAGTAACAATAATAAGAAAACGCCCAAGAAAACATATATTTGATCATTAACCTTATTATTGTTAGTGGGAATAATTTAATATTTTTATTAATTTTATGACATTTACTAAAATAGTATTTTTTTGTGGTATCCTTTATGTTAATTTTTATACTATTCAATATATATGATTTTAAAAATATCTTGACAACACAATAACATTGAAAAAAAAAATCACTAATAATTTAAATTTTATCAACGAAATTTGTAAATTTCATTAATTATGTTAACTGATATTTATTTTTTTATTATTAATATCATTTACCTGATATTTCTTTTAATTAAAAAATTACTATGTCATCATTTCGAAATCAATTAATTCAATTTTTTGTTATCTGAAAAAGAATTATCATGTGGAATATAAATTTATTATATTTATAACTAATATATATATATATATATATATATATTAATTTTACTTCAATATTACATGGTATTAAAAATGTATTACTCTTCTAAATTATGTGAATTCCTTTTTTAACTTTTCTTGTAATGAATTATAATAAATATAATATTCATAACTAAAGGTATTAAAAAATGTCAAAATTTCATCCTAAGGATAATTTTTTTCCCTATAAATTAATCCAATTATATTAGGAGAAGTGTTAGGGTAATTTCAAAATACGTATAATATTACTTTTACCACTAATTAACTAATTTATCCTTAACTGTGGAAAAAATACAAAGCTTAATTTTCTAAAAAAATAATATGACCCTATTAGACTCTAAATATCATATATATTACATCAATGTATGTAACGCCCCGACCCCAGTTACCCAGAGTCGGTGCATTATTACATAACATTCGCATGATCACATCAAAGATCAAATCTCGAAAGACTTATTGGTTTAGTAACCTTGGAAACACTAGATATATTCATAAAGTTTTACGTTACATCATAAAGTGAAAAACTAAAACAAAAAAATATTGTCTCCATAGTCCACACTATTATCCCCTCATAATATCTCTGCAGGTCTTTCATAATTTACTTCTTCACATCCTGGGAAAAATAAAACATAGAAAAGGGGTGAGCTCAAATGCCCAGTAAGGATAACAATATAGTAGAAACATTCATAAATAAGACTAAAAATTTAAGGCAGTGTATAACTAAAACAAAATCCTTTTTAAACTTGAACTTCAACATAGTATGGAAAAAATAAAATGAAATAATGCCATTTACTTATTCACATGGATATTCTACTAATAGAATAATCACATGCAATATCAATAACCACTTTCATAATGATTGAATGCATAATTCCAGACTATCATAACCACATAGCCAAGGCCTCATGTCAAAACTACAAATAAGATTTTGTCAAGGCCTTGTTCCAAGACACTAGTTTGTCTCATGAGACCTACCGATGCATCGAAGAGCTATAGCGGGCTCCACCAATCACATATTAAGTCCAATGCATTCCCATATGAAAAGGTTTAAACATAACATAACCATTCGTATTAAAACTAGAATAAGAAATGTAAATACTTCATCCATAAACCATGAATGGTATAAAAATAACACATCCACAGTCAAAAATATCACAAAACCTTCAATATAATATAGAAGTTTTTATCATAATAAATCAACATCAAATAAGCGTAAAATCCATCAAAGGATGTTGACATAGATAAAATCAAACTCTTTTTAGAGAAATATCTCTTTCTATTTTGAATTCATATATTTATAAAATAAAACATTTTCTTTGAAAATATTGTTATAATCATGTAAGGGAATCTTCAATGATTTTATAATGGCGGAAAATAGTCTCACCCGCCGTATAAGATAAAAAAACATTCTTACTTAATTATTTCGAAGAGGTTAAAAAGTTCCTTGTTTGGAATACGATGTAAAGATTACTTTATAAACCTATGATTAAAAGTCAAAAAATTGTATAAATTAATTTAACCCATATTCTTGTAAATGGTAAAAATGTTTTGAAATACATTTTTAAGAAACATGGATGTGGATGATAAAGAAGTCCTAGAAGATTATTACGTATAAACAACCTCGGATAATGAAGAGATTGCGAAATAATACCTTACCTTTTACTTTTCCTTGGTTGGGGTAGGTTAACCTATTGTATAATGGTGATGTAATTGTTATTAAATTATACAAGAATCATATACATTAATATGATATCATATATGATCTTTTAACATTGATTTGTTAATAATATCTTAGTATTATCGTTGTTTCGGGTGTTAACTTACTCGTTTTCTTTTATATGTTTTGTTATATAAGCTGTGTTTTTCATGGATAGTTTGTATATTAATCATATCCATAATGATATGAAGTTTTTAGATACTATTATTAATCATCAAATGAGAATTATACTTGAATGGATACGATGGAGAATGAATCTCATCGCGTTCGTGGAGACGGTAGTCCGTACGTACGCACGAGCGACAATATCATTTTTTGATATTAAAATAATATATAATTGGATGGTATATCATATATACAGAATCATTATCATGTTATATTTATTATTTACATGAGTTACACATCATTATTATACCTATCCAGATAATAATTTATTGAATAACAGTTACACCACGACTTGGAGACGGTCAGCCGTACGTACGCACGTATAGTGACATGTCATTCAAAGGATGGATATAATACTGAATATAGTTGTACAATATTTATAATAATATTACAGTATATATAAGATACTGGATTCATTATTTTAGAATAGTAATAACAAATAAAGAAGAAGTAGAAGAAGAAAGGAACTTGAAAAGGGGTGGTGAAAACATTACCTCTTCTTCAGGTTCTTCCTTTTGATTTGATCAAAAGGGCTCCTTAAGATGGCTTTCTGACTAAAGGAAGGCCTATAGGATAAATTAAGGGAAGTTGAGTGAGTATTTGGGCAGAGGATGGTCGAACCAAAAGGCTTGAAGGTGTGACTTAATGAGAAAGGAGAGTGCCCTTTTATAAGACGGGTGATGGGGCACCTTTGGAAAAGCTAAAAATATTATTTTATAATAAATTCATATTCGGTTTCTAATGGATCCAAAGTAAATTATTTAATGTTTAAGGTGGGGATAGGTTTAAGGCCACTCATAAAAAAGAATTTATATAGGTTTGGGTCATTATATTAACCTTATATTTTAGTTTTAACTCTTAGTTAATTAGTTTGACACTTACAATGTCACATTGTATTTTTATATTATATAGTTAATAAACATACTATATACCTCCAAGAGACCCCCAAGTGGTCCATTAATGATACACCTATCATGATATAAGTCTCTTGGACGAACATTAGATTTTTAGGAATTTAATCTCAATTAATAATATATTATTGTTTTTAAAAACTCTTTTTTGTCAATTTTGACACTATTTGGAAAATTGATTTTTTTGAAAATCGCTACAGAATTATTAGTTCGAAAAAAGTAAATTAAATCAATCCTAATATGTCATATTATCCTATAAAATTATTGTAATTCATTAAAAGTCTCAAATTATATTTATTTGAGTATTTACAATATCAATTATTTTAATTTTTCACTGTTATGGTAATTACAGCATCATCATTGTGTCATAAATAAATTAAATTATTTAATGTCTAAAAATTATAAATAAACTATAATTATTTAGGAAATATTTTTATCTTTCTAATTAATATTTACAATCTAATTTATCTTATGTATAACCCTATATTAAAAATTATTTAGTAAATATAGTTTGATTTTAACTCTTTTAACTCTTCTTTGAATTATATAATAATAAATTTCCTAATCTAGTCCAAGTGGACCTAAAAGATAATATTTTATTCTTAAGGTTTTATTTGTTTGATATACACTTGTAAAATAGAATTACGACATGTGTTAGGGTAATATTAATATCATTTTTACCCTTAATTACCCTATTTACTTTTAACTGTGGTAAATACAATTAAAAAGTTACTATTCACCAAAAATTATTTTCATCTCATTGAAACACATTTTACTCCTTGATATTAACCGTGTCTCTTGTATTTTCAAAATTTCAACCACAGAAGCGGTAAAATTAAGTTTTATGAAAAATTCAGTTTTTTTAACTACCACTTAGTAGTTTTACTATTCATAAAAAATTGAAGTTTTTCAGAACAATGCCAAAATTTCCCCCTAAGCTATAATTGATATTGCAAATTAAAAATTGATTTATATTTTAAAAAATTCCAAACATATAAGTTTCATAAATTAATTTTATAATTAATTCCCGTTGTCACAACAAATACCGTGTTTTTATGAAACAATATATATCAAAAGATTGACAACTGTTTATGTCCAATTTCAAAGTGAAATTAATTCTAATGAACACCATTGGATAAAATGATAAATATATATTCTAATTATACTTTAAAACCACTCAATAATATAATTTATGACTATCAATTATTTTGATTAAAAAATTTGTTTATAAGTATTTTTCAGTATTCATAAAAATTGGAAGTTCTCAGAAAAATATCAAAAATTCAACTTAGGATAATTTAGATATTCTGAATCCAAAATTGAAGCCCATTTGGAAATATAATATATATTTAATTTCAAAAATTAGGTATTACTGTTCATAACGGCTAGTTTGATCGGTTGTGGTGTGTGTTAGAACTCAATGTTGCGTACAACACACGCTATTACATTATTCAAAGGGAAACGTACCGTATAAGCTTGGGGTGTTACATTCTCCCCTCATTCAAATATTTTCATCCTTGAAATTTCTAGAATACTACCGCATGAAAAGAATTGGGTGGTTCTTCATCATAAGTTCCTCGGGTTCCCACATTGCCTCTTCCATCTCATGGTTTCTCCACAAGACTTTCACCAGATGCGTCGTCTGGTTTCTCAGTACTTGTTCTCTCATATCAAGAATCTTGACGGGCTCTTCGCAATAAGATAGATCGGGTTCCAGTTCTAATTTCTCGTAGGTGAGTACATGCATTGGGTCATACATGTATTTCCTCAATAATGATATGTGGAACACATCGTGAACTTTGGAGAGACTTGGCGGCATTTCCAATCGGTAAGCTACAGACCCAATTCATTCTAGAATTTTGAAAGGTCTGATGTACATGGGACTCAATTTACCTTTCTTACCAAAACGTATGACTCCCTTCCATGGAGATATCTTCAGAAAAACATGATCCCCAACATGAAATTCTAAATCATTCCTTCGATTATTGGCATAGCTCTTCTGCATACTTTGAGCTACTCTGATGTGATTTCGGATTACCTTCAGCTTTTCCATTGTTTCCTCTACCAGATCCGGACCAACAAGTTTTCTTTCACCAACGTCATCCCAACAGGTTGGTGTGCGACATCTCTTTTCGTATAATTCTTCATATGGTGCCATCTGAATACTCGAATGGAAGCTATTGTTATAAGAAAATTCTACCAAAGGTAAATATTGATCCCACATACCCTGAAAGTCAAGTGGGCAAGATCTCAACATGTCTTATACGGTCTGAATAGTTCGTTCTGATTGTCCGTCTGTCTGAGGGGGGTAGGCAGTGCTCAACTGAAGTTCAGTATCCAGTGATTTCTGAAGACTCTTCCAGAATCTTGAAGTAAAACGGGGATCATGATCAGAAACAATCAATAGGGGTACTCCATGATGTCTCACAACTTCATTAATATATAGTCTTCTTAGACGCTCCAGCGGTAGATCATCTCTTATAGCATGAAAATACGCTGACGTGGTAAGACGATCAATAATAACACATATTGCATCATTCCTTCTAGGAGTCTTTGTTAGTCCCATGACAAAGTCCATCATAATATTGTACCATTTCTACTCTGGTATGGGAAGAGGTTGCATGACTCCTCTAGGTTGTTTCTTTCCAGCTTTCACTTGTTGAAAAACCATACATCTTGACACAAAATCAGAAATCTCCCTCTTCATGTTGTCCCACCAAAAATGTTCCTTCAAATATCTATACATTTTGGTGCTCCCTGGGTGTATAGAGAAATTAGAACTATGAGAATCATCCAACAATTCCCTTTTTGGATCAGGAATATCAGGAACACAAAGTCTCTTCCCAAATTTCAAATTTCCATCTTCATACACAAAGTCTCTCAATCTCCCATCATTCACAGCTTTAATCGTCTTTTTAAAATCTCCATCATCGGTCTGAGAACTCTTAATCCTTTCTAGTAAATATTGTTTGGCAACCATTTGAAAAATAATTGATGTTTCGCCTTCCCTGGTTATTCCCATGTCCATCTTCACTAGATCCATGAAAATTGGATCACTTTCAATTCTCATATTGTTCAAAACTCCATGGTCTTTTATGCTCAAATCATCTGCCAACTTGTTTACCTTTCCTGGGTGGTAGTGTATTGTGAAATCATAATCCTTGAGTAATTCAAGACATCTCCTTTGCCTCATGATGAGTTCTTTTTGTGAGAAAATATACTTCAAACTCTTGTGATCAGTATAAATCTCACATTTTTCACCATAGAGGTAGTGCCTCCATATCTTCAAAGCAAAGATCACAGCTTCTAACTCAATATCATGAGTAGGAGAGTTTTTCTCATGAATTTTCAATTCTCGTGATGCATAGGCAATAACCCTATCATTCTGCATAAGTACACAACCAAGTCCTTTCTTCGATGCATCACTATAAATAACGAACCCATCATTCCCCGATGGTAGAGTCAATATAGGAGCATTGAATAATCTTCTCTTCAGTTCTTAGAAACATTCTTCACTCTTTTGTCCAAAAAAATTTAACCCCTTTATGTGTGAGCTTCGTTAATGGGTTTGCCAATCGAGCACAATTCTAGACGAAACGTCGATAATAACCTGCCAAACCAATAAAACTACGTACCTCAGTAATACTCGTAGGTGCTGGCCATTCTTGGATTTCCTTGGTCTTAGACGGATCAACAGAGATTCCATCTTTGAAGACAATATGTCCAAGAAAAGAAATCCCTTGAAGCCAGAATTCACACTTGCTAAACTTCTCATATAATTCATGTCTTCACAGATTCTTCAGGATTATGCGCAAGTGGTTTTCATGATCTTTGTAGCTTTTGGATTATACCAAGATATCATCAATAAATAACACAAAAAATTCATAGATATATTACTTGAAAACTCTATTCATCCGATCCATGAATACATAGGGTGCATTAGTCAATCCAAAATGCATTACAGTAAACTCCTAATGCCCATACTTGGTTCGAAATGATGTCTTCAGAATTTCTTCCTTCTTTACAAACAACTGATGGTATCCAGATCCAAGGTAAATCTTTGAAAAGTATTGAGCTCCATGCAGTTGGTCAAATAAATCATCAATGTGAGGTAGGGGAACTTGTTCTTTGTTGTTATAGAATTCATCTCCTTGTAGTCGATACATAACCTCATAGATCCATCTTTCATTTTAACAAAAAGAACAGGGGCTCACCATGGAGAAACACTAGGGAGAATAAATACCTTATTACTCAATTACTTTAGTTGTTTCTTTTGTTAAACTAATTCTATAGTGGCCATTCTGTAAGTGGTCTTTGATATAGGCATTGATCCAGGAATTAAATCAATGGAAAACACAACTTATCATTCTGGAGGATGTCTAGGTAAATCGTCTGGAAACACATCTACATATACTTTAACAACAGGTACAACCTCTATTTGAAAATTCCTTTCCTCACCCACTGTAATTTCATCCTCTTCCTCCCCAATAATTGAATTTAGTTGAGCTACTTGGGGTGGATCTAGATAAGAATTAGGTGGTGACGATTCTGCTCTAAAGATAAAGTGTTCCTTATTGTCATCATCAAAAATCATAACCTCCTTCTTCTTATAATAAATCTTCACATCATAATCCGATAGCCAATTCATACCAAGAATTATATCAAACTCAATCATAGGTATGATGATGATATCAGGGGATAAAGAAAATTTATGGGCTCTAATGGGGAGTGATTCACAAAACATTGTTGCAACGATACATCCCTTAGGAGTTTTAACTGACAACTCCCTTGTTAAATCAAATAGGAAATATCTAATTTTCTTAGCAAACTGGGAAGATATGAAACAATGCAATGATCCAGAATCAAATAATGCATTTTCTAAACATGATGAAACCATTAAATTACCTGCCACCACGTCTTTTGGATCTTCTACCTCAGCAGTAGTGATAGCATAAGAATGGCCTTAATCCCTTGGCCTTTTCTCAGGTAAGTTCCCCAGACGCTTAGGATATTCATTTTCATAATGTCACATCTCCTTGCAATTGTAGCATTGAACATTGGTAGCTTCCTTCTTCCCCTCGTATTCACGATCTTGGTGGCCTTTTTCACCACACTTGTAACAGACACCCATTTCTTTTAAGCAAGTACCAGGATGTTTTTTCCCCATTTACCACAGTATGGATATTCAACCTTTCCCTTATTCCCCTTATTTCCATTCCCAGATTGATCAGCAGATCTCTTCTTCTATTTCTTTGCATTAAAGTCATAAGAAATAGATAATTCTTTCTCTGTCTTGATAGCACATGAGACAATTCCTTCATACGAAGAGAAGGATTGTGAGACTAATTCTCGATGGAGAAATGGTTTTAACCCATCAAAGAAATGATCAATCTTACTTCTTCAGTTCTGTATATAATATCCATCATACCTTTCTAACCTTGTAAAGTTAGCCTCATACTTTGTGACATTATCATCCTACTTTTGTCTCAGACTCAAAAATTGCCTTTCCATATCTGCTCGATGGTAATGAGGAAAGTATTTTTCTAAAAAAAGATCTTTGAACTCCCTCTATTCCATATTTGTTAATTCATCATCTTCCTTCGTGTTTTGAATCAATGAACACCATTGATCAGCATGTCCAGTGAGGTGGTAAACTGCCATGATAACTTTTTCCCTTTCACTACTCCCCAAATCCTGAAATATTTTCTCTAGGGAACTTAACCATTGCTTAGATACTAATGGATTTGTACTCCCATTGAATGTTTGTGGTTGCTACCTCATGAGGCGATCTAACATTGATCCTCCATGATGCGGATCAGGGTGCTCCCTATGGGTAAGGTTATTATTCATAACCTGGGTGAGTTGTCCCAGTATGGTGATTAGCTGATCGGAACTAGTTGCGTCACCAGCTCCACTATAATAATCTTGAGCAGGAGGGCAATCCCTACATGGAGTGAGTTCATTGATATAGTTTCCATTTCTTTCACTAGGCGCCATTTCTAAACAATGGCATAAACTAGATCAGTTTATGAATCAAAATACATAATTCAATACTTATAAAACACTTAACATAAATTGAACTATTTATGGATATAATCCATAATCATAAAAATGTTTTCGTTGAGAATGTATATACTCATAAACCACTCATAATTATTTGTAAAGAAAATGATAGTTATCCTAATAATATCCCCCGGGAGTGTCGTAACCAAGAGTGCAGCAAGGTCCGTTGTCGTGCACCAGTTCCCGTACGAGTCTAGCTCAAAGCGGTGTTTTCGGGTTTTACCCCTAGGTACATCTATGCTAGAGCCGCCTCTATCTGCTCGTATCCAGACGGAGATGTATTGCTTGGATAACTCACAAAATCTCTACAATACCAAAATTCTAGGAAGTTCTTCTATACTAATCCTCAAAGTCCATCTTAAATCTATGTGCTCTAATTAGAGTTAATCTTAATCCAGCTTCCAAGGTTTGTACTAAACTCCCTCGAATACCAATTGTAACGCCCCGACCCCAGTAACCCAGAGTCAGTGCATTATTACATAACATTGGCATGATCATAAGAAAGATTAAATCTCGAAAGACCGATTGGTTTAGTAGCCTTGGAAACACTAGATATATTCATAATGTTTTACATTACATCATAAAGTGAAAAAATACTACAACAACATATTGTCTCCATAGTCTACATTATTATCCCCTAATAATATCCCTGTAGGTCATTCATAATTTACTTCTTCACATCCTGGGAAAAATAAAACATAGAAAAGGGGTGATCTCAAATGCCCAGTAAGGATAAGAATATAGAAAAAACTTTCATAAATAAGAATAAATATTTAAGGCAGTTTATAAATAAATCAAAATCCTTTTTAAACTTTAACTTCAACATATTATGGAAAAAATGAAATGAAATAATCCCATTTACATTTCACATGGATATTCTACTAATAGAATAATGACATGCAATATCAATAACCACTTTTATAATGATGGAATGCATAATGCCAGACTATCATAACCACATAGCCAAGGCCTCGTGCCAAGACTACAAATAAGATTTTGTCAACGCCTTATGCCAAGACACTAGTTTGTCTCATTAGACCTACCGATGCATCTAGGAGCTATAGCGGGCTCCACCCATCACATATTAAGTCCAATACATTCCCATATGAAAAGGTTTAAACATAACATAAAAATTTGTATTAAAACTAGCATACGAAATGTATATACTTCATCCATAAATGATGAATGGAATAAAAATAACACATCCACAGTCAAAAATACCACAAAACATTCAGTATAATATAGATGTTTTGTATCATAATAAATCAACTTCAAATAAGCGTAAAATCCATCAAAGGATGTTGACATAGATGAAATCAAACTCTTTTTAGAGAAATATCTCTTTCTATTTTGAAATCTTATATTTATAAAATAAAATATTTTCTTTGAAAATATTCTTATAATAATGTAAGGGATGCTTCGACGATTTTATAACGGTGGAAAATAGCCGTACCCGCCTTATAAGTTAAAAAAACATTCTTACCTTAATTCTGTCGAAAAGGTTAAAAATCACCTTGTTTGAAAAACGACGGAAAGATTACTTTATAAACCTCTTATTAAAATTCAAACAAGGGTATAAATGACATTAACCCATATTCATTTAAATGGTAAAAATGTTTTGAAATACATTTTTAAGAACCGTGGATGTGGGTGATAAAGAAGTCCCAATAGGTTATTACGTATAAACAACCTCGGATAATGAAGAGATTGTGAAATAAACCCTAATCTTGTACTTTTACTTGGTTGGGGTAGGTTAACCACCTGTATAATGGTGAAATAATTGTTAATAAATTATACAATATTCATATACATTAATATGATATCATATATGTTCTTTTAACATTGATTTGTTAATAATTTCTTAGTATTATCATTGTTTCGGGTGTTAACTTACTCATTTTCTTTTATATGTTTTGTTACGTAAGATGTGTTTTTCATGGATATATTGTAGCTTAATCATATACAGAATGATATCAAGTCTTTAGATACTATTATTAATCATCAAATGATAATTAAACTTGAATGGATACGATGGAGAATGACTCCAATCGGATTCGTGGAGACTGTAGTCCGTACGTACGCACAAGAGACAATATCATTTTTTGATATTAAAATAATATATAATTGGATGGTATATAATATATAAATAATCATTATCATGTTATATTTATTATTTACATGAGTTACACATCATTATTATACCCATCCAAATAATTATTTATTGAATAACAATTACTCCACGACGTGGAGACGGTAAGCCGTACGTACGCACGTATGGTGACATGTCATTCAAAGGATGGATATAATAGTGAATATCCTTGTACCATATTTATAATAATATTACAATATAGATAATATACTGTATTAATTATTTTAGAATGGGAATAACAAATAATGAAGAAGTGGAAGAAGAAAGGAACTTGAAAAAGGGTGGTGAAAAGATTACCCTTTCTTCGGGTTCATCCTTTTGATTTGATCATAAGGGCTCCTTAAGTTGGATTTATGACTAAAGGAATTCCTCTAGGATGAAGTGAGGGAAGTTGATAGAGTATTTGGGTAGAGTTTGGCCGATCCAAAAGGCTTTTAATGTGTGAGTTAATGAGAAGGGAGAGTTCCCTTTTATAAGAGGGGTGAGGGGCCCCTTTGGAAAAGCTAGAAATATTGTCTTATAATAATTTCATATTCAGTTTCTAATGGCTCCAAAGTGTATAATATAAAGGTTAAGGTGGGGATAGGTCAAAAAACACTCAACCAATAAAATTTAGATAGGTTTGGGTTATTATATTATCCTTATCTTATAGTTTTAACTCTTAGTTAATTAGTTTGACACTTACCATGTCTCTTTGTATTTTTATATTATATATTTAATAAACATACTATATACCTCCAAGAGACCTCCATGGGGTCCATTAATGATACACCTATCATGATATTAGTTTCTTTTCTGATCCTTAGATTTTTAGATATTTAATATCAAATAATAATAAAATATTTTTTTTAAACACTCTTTTCTGTCAATTTTGACACTATTTGGAAAATTGATTTTTGTGAAAATCATTACAGAATTATTAGTTCGAAAAATGTTCATTAAATCAATCCTAATATGTCATATTATCCTAGAAAATTATTTTAATTCATTAAAAGTCTCAAATTATATTTATTTGGTCATTTACAATATCAATTATTTTAATTTTTCACTATTACGGTAAGTACTGCATCATCATTGTGTCATAAATAAATTAAATTATTTAATGTCTAAAAATTATATATAAAATATCATTATGTATGAAATATTTTTATCTTTCTAATGAATCTTTACAATCGAAATTATATTATGTATAACCCTATATTAAATTTTTTTAGTAAATATACTTTGATTTTAACTCTTCTAACTCTTCTTTGAATTAAATAATAATAAATGTCCTAATCTAATCCAAGTGGACCTAAATGATAATATTTTATTCCTAAGGTTTTTTTTGGTCGAGATAAAGTTTTCCAATAGAATTAAGACATGTGTTAGAGTAATATTAATATCATTTTTACCCTTAATTACCATATTTACTTTTATCCGTGGTAAATAAAAGTAAAAAGTTACTATTCACCAAAAATTATTTTCATCTAATTGAACCACATTTTACTTCTTGATATTAACCGTGTCTCTTGGATTTTCAAAATTCCATTCACAAAAGCGGTAAAATTATGTTTTTTGAAATATTTAGTTTTATTAACTACCACTTAGTAGTTTCACTATTTATCAAAAAATTGAAGTTTTTCAGAACAATGCCAAAATTTCACCTTAAGAAAAAACTGATATTCCAAATTAAAAAATGATGTCTATTTTAAAAAATTCCAAACATATAAGTTGCATTAATTAATTTTATAATTAATTCCCACTGTCACAACAAATAGCGTGTTTTCAAGAAACAATATATATAAAAAGATTGACAATTGTTTATGCCCAATTTCAAAGTGAAATTAATTGTAATGAATGCCATTGGATAAAATGGTAAAAATATATTATAATTATACTTTAAAACCACCCAATAATATAATTTATGACTATAAATTATTTTGATTAAAAAAGTTGTTTTTAAGTATTTTTCACTATTCATAAAAATAGGAAGTTCTCAGAAAAATACCAAAAATTCAAATTAGGATAATTTCGATATTCCGAATCCAAAAATGAAGTCCATTATGAAATATGAAATATGTATAATTTAAAAAATTAGGTATTACTATTCATAATGGCTAGTTTGATTGGTTGTGGTGTGTGTTAGAACTCGATGTTGCGTACAACACACGCTATTACATTATTCAAAGGGAAATGTACCATAGAAGCTTAGGGTGTTACAATGTATGGTTGTTTTATTTAAATTAAATTCATAGGTGTTAGAAAATTATTATTAATAATAATCCTATTAATGTAGTGAGAGGGCCTCTAAAAAAAGTTCAAAAGATCAATATGTTTTTAAATATAATTTCTACATAAAAATTCTTCCAATGATAAAAAATAGATTAATATAAGTATTATATATATACATTAAATAAAAATAAATTTAAATTATAAGAATTATTTAAAAAAATGGCAATATTAAACTTCAATGGAGTATTTTTCAATATTCATCAAAAATTAAAACTTCTTAAAAAAATACCAAAAAATAACCCTAATTAAAATTTGACATTCAAAATTAAAAAATGATGTTTATTTTAACAATTTAAATTTTAAAAAAATTCTGAAATTAATTTTATTATCTATTAGTTAATTACATAAAAATTAGTTCATTTATGAAAATAATATTTCTAATGAATATAAATTTTACATAAAATTATACATTTAGTTTTAAATATGATCAATTAAATACTATTAATTAATATTTAAATTAAAATGTTTAATGTCTATGTTATAAATTTCTAATTTATATAATTGTAATAGTATTGTGTTGTTTGGAAGAAATCCAAGGTTGCGTGTAATTTAATACAAGTTGGTGTTGTGTACACTGTTTTTTTAACTTGGTGTTGCGTATAATCTAATCCCATATTTGTCTTTTTATGTAATAAATAATCTATATTTATATAAATTTATGTGAAAAATACTATAATATTAAAATAATTCCAAAAAATAATTCACAAAATCTCATTTTGTTACAATTATCTTCACATAAAATGCAATGTAATTTATCATTCACTAATGTTTTCATAAAGAGATGATTATATTTTTCTACAAGAAGATAATGTGATTTTAAATAAAAATTAAACTTTATA
Organism: Viscum album; assembly: GCA_963277665.1. Taxonomy (NCBI): domain Eukaryota; kingdom Viridiplantae; phylum Streptophyta; class Magnoliopsida; order Santalales; family Viscaceae; genus Viscum; species Viscum album. The sequence continues at coordinate 1,503,053,379 of OY728122.1, read as the reverse complement.
TATAATTTATTGAGGAAGAAAAAATGATCATCTATTATAAATATATAGTTTCATATATAAACATACATTGTGGATATTTCTTGAAAGGGTGAAACAAAAACCATATTTGTTAAAAAAATATAAACTATTTATATATTCTTTATAATAAGTAAAAATTACTAATTGAGTTATTATTTATTAATTAATTATCATTAATAGTGGATATATCATCTTGAGATATAATTGATGAAAATATATTATCACACTCTAATTCATGGAAGGAAACCATTACATAAACTGTAAGTCATGGATGATGTGATTGAAAAGTTTATAATGGAGTCCTCACAATCTATAGAGTTTTCCTTTGATTCCTCTATATAGTAATGAAAAATAGATAATCGGAAATAAAATTGGAATTTGATAATAAATTATATAAGGATAAATATTAATAGATGAAAAATATTATAAGAAATTATTTATGTTTTTTCTAAAATCATTATATTTTCAAATTCACCAATGAATTTTTCAGATATTTTTGACATGATGATCTTATGGAGAAGATAAAAACCAGCCCCTCATAATCAAGGGGAGTATTTATATATTGGACATTCCATTAATAATTTTAGAAGACTTGGAAAATATATGTGGATACTAGGTGGTTGTATCTATTGAATAAAATTTCTATTGTTTTAGTAAAACTATAAGAGGGTACGTATATAATTGAATTATAATCCATTTAAAACATATTATTTATGATGATAGTGGAAAATATTAGGAAATATGTAAATTTTACTTTTGATACATTTAGAGATATTTTTAGGATATATAAACAACAATACCTTTACATATATAACTGACACTTCTAACACTTTTTCCACATTTCCCCACATAATACAATGTTATATGTTTAGAATCCACAATATCATTTTATAGACTGTAAAATCATAAATTATATTACGGTAAGCATATATAATGAGAAAATGATGGTGGATTAGATTAAGATATTAATATTAGATATTATAAATGTATTATCTTTAGAACCATTCTTGTAGAGACCCGAATCCTAACGTACATGGAAATTACATTACTTTTGCGGAATACTTAATACATAACAAAAATAGACACACAAGGATCGTAATAGTTTAGTGTTTTTGGAAACTTGGAACGTAATCTTCTAATCATGGTGAATGATCTTCAAAATCTCCCATAAAGATCTTCCACTTTTTGTTTCCTTACCTAAAACCTTTATTTATATCCTTGGGAAAAGAAAACATAAAAGGGTGAGCTCAAATGCTCAGTAAGGGTAAACAAAAGAAATATCAATCACATCATATTCATAAGAACATAACAATTTGGAAATCTTACCCTGCAAAAAAGATCATAATTTCATAACATGGGATATATCATAGTAGTGAAATGTAATCCCAATAATCATAACATAAAACATGAAACGTTGGGTCATACACACATAATCATATAGAATCATTTCTTATTAGTCAAGACTCATTTCCAAGAATATCGTAGTGGACAATGTCCCTTTATGAACCGAGTTCACTCCTCGTTTCTGTCCTATTTCACTGAACTAGTATAACCTACCATTCCAGCCATGTCTATCTCATGAGATATAAAATCTTTACCCAATGCATTGGAGGGAGATATATGTCCCACCCATCTCATAATGATACCATTCTTATGTGTGCCACAAAATCATAAACCATACATCATAGAATAAACCATGTAATAAAAATGGGAATCTTAAACATCGTGACATCATAAAAAAATTCATATAAGATAAAAGAATTCATAAAAATATTTCCATCACAACATAATCAAATCCATGTAATAATAGTGATAGAAATAAAACCCTTTATTATCTTAGATGGAAAATAATTTTGATAAAACACTTGAACTCCATTCTTGAGGAAAATATCCTTTCTAGTTCAAAAACACTTTTCCTTTCTTAACATGTCCTACAATTATAAACTAAAAGTAGTTGAATAAAAATAAACTTGAAAACATGTAAACTAAGATTCTTGGAAATAATTTTTTAAAAATACACTCATGCCGTATAAGTTAAAAAAACATTCTTCGTACTTTTGTCGGAAAAGTCAAAAAGTACCTCGTACGAAAAACAACAAAAGATTCCTTTCATATCCTTTACTAAAAAATCACTGAAGGGTAAAATTGTATTTAAACTATTGTAAGTGGATGGAAAAAATATTACATATTTAGGAAACATGGATTTGGATGATAAAATACACCCCAGTAAATACTAAAGTATAAACAATCTCGGATAAAAATGAGATTATTATATTTCCATTACCTTAGGTCTGATTCACTTCGTAAGTGTCCGAACCTCCTGTATAATGATTTAAATAATGCCATTGACTTATTAAAGAATCATATTCATTTTTATTATATCATATATGGTTCTCTTATGACTTTATATTACCCGTTCTTTTGTAAATTCATGTTAAAGTAGTGTTTTGGGTAAAATCGTCTCATTTGTCGTTCGGGTTTTAACTTGTAATTATTCATATGATAACATAGATCATGATTAATTAAATCCAGAATGTAAAACATGATTTATATATAATATATATTTATAATATATATTTATATAATGGATCGATAAATGGAAAGAAATACACCGCTCATGGAGACGTTAGGTCGTACGTACGCATGAACACTGTTTTCGTTTCTTTATTGAATTGCTTGAAATTAAGTAGATGACAAAAATATATATATACATAAATCCAGTATCATTATGATGTCATATATTTCATATTATTCATTATATATACTTTATGATCATTCATGTATGGTTAACATGGAGAATGAATCTCATCGCGTCGTGGAGACGGTAGTCCGTACGTACGCACGAGCGATGATATCATTCCCATAATTTTTAAATAGAATTGGAGTGGATGGTATAATATATAAGAATCATTATTATGTTATAATAACCATATATAGTTATTATTTACACCATTATACCCATCCATGTAAGGTGTTGGTGGAAAAACAGATTTCACCACGGCGTGGAGACGGTATTCCGTACGTACGCACACGTGGTGATTTCATTTTCCGTAGGATGGATAGATGGTGAAATAGGGTTGTTTAATACTTATAATAACATATCAGTATATGAGTTATACTGATGTTATTACTTCATAATGAAACAACTAAACAAGAAGAAATGGAAGAAGAAATAAAGTTAAAAGAATCGGTATTGGACTTTACCTCTTCTTTGAAACGCCTCTTTGAGAACTCCTCTTAGGGAACTAAAATTGGTCTTTTAAGAAGTCCAGAACCTCTAGGATGTTTCTATGGAAGTGGAGAATATAATTTGGCAGGGGTTGGCCGAGCATGAAGGCTCAAAGTTGTGTGAGGAAGAGAGGGAGGAGGTGCCCTTTTATAAGGGAGGAGAGGGGCACCTTTGGAATAACTAAAAATATTATTTTATTATAAAGCAAAATTCGGTTTTAAATAGCTCCAAATTGATTTATTTCGAATGTATGGTGGGGATGGGTCGAAATACACTCATCCAATAGAATTTAGACAAGTTTAGGTATCAAGGTTAACCTTATCATTTAGATTTAACTTTAAGTTAGATAATTTAACTTTTACTGTGTCTTCTTGTTTTCTTACACTATAAGGTTAATAAACCTACTATATCAAGCCAAACGAACCCCAAGTTGTTTATTATTAATATATATAACCTTATCTATGTCATTTTACCGAACCATAGATTTTTAATATTAAAATAACAATTAATAATATAGTATTTGTTTTAAAAACTATTTTATGTCAATTTTGACACTCTTTGGTAATTGATTTTTTCGAAAATCATAACAGAATTATTAGTTCTAAAATATTTAATTAAATCAATACGAACATGTCATATTAACATATAAAATTATTTTAATTCATAAAAAGTCTCAAATTACATTTAATTTGGGTATTTATAACATCAATTATGTCAATATTTCATTAATAAGATAATTATTGCATCATCATTGTATCATAAATAAATTAAATTATTTTAAGTCTAAAAATGTCAAATAAAATACCATTATGTAGGAAATCTTTCTATCTTTCTAATGAATATGTATAGTCGAATTTATCTTATGTATAACCCTATGTGAAAAATTATTTACTTATTAAACATTGATTTTAACTATTTTAACCCTTCTTTAAATAAATTGATAATAAATGTCCTAATCTAATCTAAGTGGGCCTAAATGGTCATATTTTATTCCTAAGGTTGTTTTTGGTCGAATTAAACTTATCCAATATAATTAGGACATGTGTTAGGGTAATAATAATATCGTTTTTACCCTTAAAACCCCTATTTACTTTTAACCGTGGTAAATAAAAGTAAAAAGTTACTATTCACCAACAATTATTTTCATCTCATTGAACGACATTTTACTTACTGACATCAACCGCGTCTCTCGGATTTTTGAAATTCCACTCACAGAAGCGGTGAAATTAAGTTTTATGAAAAATTCATTTTTTTACTACCACTTAGTGGTTTCACTATTCATCAAAAAATGAAAGTTTCCAGAAAAATACCAAAAATTAGGCCTAAGCTATATTTGATATTTTGAACTCAAAAATGATTTCTATTTTACCAAATTCAAAACATATCAGTTACATTAACTAATTTAAAAATTAATTCCTGTCGTCAAAACAAATGGCGTGTTTTTAAGAGATAATAACTATCAAAAGATTGAAACTTGATTATAACTGGTTTAAATGTAAAATTACATCCAATTACCAACATTGTATTAAATTGTAAAAATATATTCTAAATATTCTTTAAAACCACTCAAATTAATAATTTATCACTATTAAATATTTTTATTAAAAAAAAATTTAATTAAAATTTAGTAATTTTCATTATTCATCAGAATATGAAAGTTATCTGAAAAGTACCAAAATTTCACATTAGGCTAAACTCGATACTCTGAATCCAAAAATGAAGCCCATTTTGAGAGATAAAATTTCTAAATTTTTAAAAGGTGTTTATTACTATTCATAATGGCTAGTTTTAATAATATTTTAATAGCAAAAGGTTGTTTAGTGACACTCGGTATTGCGTACTACACACGCTATCGAGGAAGGACGTGATTGCGTGTAATGCAAGCCAAGTCAGGGATGCGTATAGTGCAAGATCCTTTTGGTGTAGCGTACAACACAAGACATCAATAAAATTAAAAAGAATATTTTTCATAAAATATCGGGGTGTTACAATTCCCCACTGTTGGGGTTTCCATAGTTTGAAATAGTGTAAGTCATTTTTAAAATTTTCCAAGTAAAATAGTTTATAAATGTACCCTATGGTATATATAGATTATATCGATTAATTCATATTAACTTTAATTTTTTGTAAATATTTTATCATATGTTTTTACATATTTTTTATAATTTAGTGAAGGTAATTCCATGTTCGGTTGAAAGAACCAATATATTGTGGCCCCTTCAACTTTGCATAATAATTTTTTTCTACAGAATTTACATATTTTCAACATATGGATTTAAGATCATGTATGATTATAAGATTAAATTTAGTATTGTTGTTTCAATGAATGGTCATCTACTGAGAATTTTCATGGATGATATCTTTGAGAATATAATGGTATATTTCGTATTCCTATAAATGATCCATGCCCTTTCCATGTAAGTTGATTATCATATTTACACAATTTATATCAATATCATATATTATATTAGTAATATTTTTTAATTATTTTTCATTATACAGTTTTATTCAGTATAATAGAATGTTCATTTAGGGATTCAAAGACACAAATTTTTCTCCAAAATAATGAACACAATACAGGATGAAGAAAGGACCAAATATGATTCTAAAACATTTCATAATGAATTATTTAAGCATTTAATTCTCCCATATCATATTTTTTATGAAACATATATACCTAAAATATTTAATTTTCTTTTAATTGACTAACTAATAAAAATATATAGTTTTATATTATTGATCATTCATTTTGTCTATTATGTGTCCATGAGAATAAATCACTTTTTGGATATTTGTTAGAGTTGGTGTCCTGAGATCCAACTGTTTGTACATTTATTGCATGAATGTACACTATTTATATATATTTTTCACTGTTCTGCATGACTATAATAAAATAATGTCTTGGAATATTTGTTGAATTCATAAGGTCATGGAAGATCTCCGATTTGATGAGAACCTTTAAATACTATAACAATATTCTTAAATAATTTAAATGGTTGGATGATAGAGTACGATATGATAAATTCTATACTGACCGTAATGTGCGAGTACTCGAAAGAAGAAGAGACTCTCTCTCATGGAGTTTTCACTTGGTAATATCCAATACGGGAGATTATGAGAACAGACCTGCTAGTAGCAATTCTGTAGTTCCTGGTGTCATCAGACATTATTATCAACAAGCTTGTGTAAATGTCCTTAGACTAGAAGATTATCATTTATTCATGGAATGACTCACACACTTACATTTTCTGACCAAAACTGTCACGAAGAAAGATAACGGGAAGTAGGGTGTGTTGGGTGCGTCACGAGTGATATGTTATTAATGGATAGGTAGAGGAAGTATTTGTCCCTTCCATTTTTATGGAAGTAGATATATTTCTCCCTTTGATTGAAATAGAACTGTCACCGAAATTCCATGGCCATGGTGTAATAACGAGTTTATTTCTAGAAGTCAAATAATGACAAATCATGTATATAGGTTTATGACACTGCCATGAAACTTTCTTCATGATATATTATGATGAATGGATTAAATAACATGATAAGCGTTTGTATGAGGTGACACAGCAATACAACATCAACATATTTCTCTATAGTGCCTTGACCCATTGCTAGGCAGTAATCTTGGAATTTAGGCAAGCCCTCCTAATGCCAATGAGAAAGAGGCATAGAGGGTTGCACACTAAGTGTATCCATGTATCTCATGTAGAATAAAGATTATTCTCATATATGGTTTAATAATTATTCATGGAATCCTAAATCATTTTAATGATAGAGGAAGAATAAAATGAAAAAAAGATATATATGTCATGTATTAATTATTACACACCATGCAATTTTCATTTTGGAAAGGAAATGAAAAACAAGTACACGCCATGTATTAATGATTACATGCTGTGTAGGTTTATGAAAACAAAAGTACACATAGTGTATTAATGATTACACACTGTGTAGTTTTTCCAGTCTTGATTTTGAGGAAATAATATTGTTTTATTAAATTATATTTATTATAATCCGCATGGGTTCATGTAACGGATTTAAATATTCGACATGGGGGGTTTTCAACAAGAGTTAATGAAATAAATAAAATGTGTAACACATTTATTTATTTTCATACCTCTATAAACTCCACCCCGTTTATAAATATCCTCAGAACCACAACAATTTTTCTTAAGTGTTGTGCACAACAATTCTGGAGAATTATATCAAGTCTGAAAGAATTCCTTCCTCCAAGAACACTCATAAGACCAAGAGATATCCTCTTCCAATCGGATCCTGGTGATCTACGGTGGACTACATAAGTAAAGGGATATCCATGCTAGAACCCGGAGAGTTCTTTGCTGATGTCCAGAGATAAACGGTGCACGTGTGGATCACTGGTAGAGGAATTATACACTTGGATTCTGTAACACAATGATGAATCACATTGGAACATGATCAGAAATATCAACGAAGTAAGAATTCCATAAAATTTTCTTATTGTAAATTAATTAAATTAATTATAATCAACCTGTGACAATCCTCATTTTTGGTTTCATGACTATTCTTCTTCTTTGTATATTTCTGTGATTCGATCGGTGGATTTTTTTCATTTATCATCGTATTCATCCTGGATTGATCATTGCTAGTGACAAAAAGCCAAGTGGGTACATCCACCCACGAGCTTCCGATGTGCCCAGAACCTTCAAATGGTATCAGAAGGAGGTTACAATGTTGATTAAAGTTATTTAATTTTTGTTGAAAATTTATGTATTTATATTTGATTCAATTCAAGACAAATCGTTCTATGAAACCGAATGGACAAGATCTGTTCTTTCTCATTTGTTTCTTAATTCAAAACATAGAAAAGAACTTTTAATTAAAATTTTGATTAAGATAAAAACTAGGAACACATCCGAAGGAGCCACTCTTTCTGTTTTTCCAACACATGAATACCCAGTGTGCAGTGAAAACTACACGTCGTGTACTTTGGTTCAACAAACCGGTATTGGTCCGCCAAACCATGTTGTGTGAATTGAGTATACCTAAGTATTTATTACACCATGTTGACCAGAACTGAATGTCATGTGGAAACCAGAATACATGACATGTATTTTTAATCAACATGCCATGTAGTCCGATCTAGCCCAGGTGAAACCATGTACAAGGAGAAGCCGCGTATGACGTAATTGATATTTCTAGGACAGTAATCGCATAACAAGGAAGTACATGCCGTGTTAGATTAATCCACATATCGTGTACTCTAAAATTTCCAAACTACAGAAAACACGCCAAAGCCCTAGAGTTTACATTAGATAACCGATGAAAACAAATACATGACATGTAATATATCCTATATGTAGTGAACATTACAGAAATGGAATTTCACCAGGTTTCCACCAATGTACAAAGACCCGTACAAGGAATATGGATGCGAATAATCTCAAGGACATTCAGAAAGTAATTTAAGATAAATAACTGATTAATTGTAGGATCATAATTAATTTAATTCAAGATTAATATATTGTAAATAAAAGAACAATTAAATGAAAATGAATACAAAATTTGCGTAAATGTCGTTGCATGCTATGCGTGATCATAAGCTATACCAAAGACCCTTTGTGTCTGTATGGTTTCATTTAAATTTATTTAATTCAAATTTTTTAGCCTGTGAGCCTTCTTCTAATAAAATGTTGGGAATGCTTGCCCATAGTTTATTTAATGTAAACCCCATGTAATGGAGGATCTACCAAGCCCATGGAGATGGTTCATAATCAGAATATAAGGTGAAAACAACACAAGAGGATACAAATTTGGACATGTGGGAGCTGGAAAAAATGAACCATAAAGTTCAAGGTGATTTTCCCGAGGTTAGGGTTATCTTCTCAAAACCACTAGATATGTTAACCAATAGATTCTCATGATCATTCCATCTTATTTTTTTTCAGTCCGATTTCATGGTATATTTATTATGTATGTGTGGTCACAATCACACAGTTAATGCAATCAAAATGCATGCAAAGATAGAATAAAATAAAAACTGGACTATGCATAAACATTATCAGAACATGGTTAATCACCTAATCATGCATCAATTAATATTAATTATCATGTGATAATGATAAACAACACATAAATAATAAAATCCATCAAATAACATATTATGTTAGAGAAAGAATTTTATTACTTGATTAAGGGAAATAATCAATAAAACGATGAGTTTTACCCACCCTTATTGGGGAACATAATTTTATAAATGAAGCTATTATGAAAGATTCGGGTTAACTTAAACATTTTACATCAAGAGGAGTAGCTCTTGATAGACTTGTTATAAAATGGAGGCAACTATTGGGGAAATCCATGTCCGGATTTTAGGATTGGGGTGTCTACTCAATAGATCAAGAAACTGTAAGCTCGCAGTTGACAAAGACCTGCCTACCTAAATACCTATAAATATATTGACAATCCCTTGTTGGGGTTATGCGAAAGGTAATATGGATCCTTGCCCCAATAATTTCAAAGCAACTGGACATTCTATGTTCAATGGTGAGGGCCAATTGGACTTGATAAAATAGTGGGAGACTTAATAAAATTTTATTACTTCTCATAAAATGTAATCAAGAAATTATTGTTAAATATTCTATTTTAATATTTGAATCTATATGCCAAACTCATCAACCACATTTTCTATTTGATCAATTCAGGATAAAGACAATATCCTCACTGGTAGTAACTTTCCAGATTGTTTTAGGAACCTTCAGGTTATCCTACACCATGAACAAAAGTTTTATGTACTGGAGTCCCCACTTCCCGATTCGCCTGCCCAAAGGGCGAGTGATGAAGATTTACTGGTCTATGATCAGCATTTGAGTGATGCGCTTGATGTTTAATGTTTGATGATATCATCAATGTCTACTGAGATCATGAAGTCTCATGAAGACATGGATGCCTATAGCATACTCATGCACCTCTGTGGTCTATAACTGGAGAGATCAAGACAAGAACGGTTTTAGATCTCCAAGGAACTATTTTAGAGAATGCTTAGAGAGGGTTCCCCAGCTGGGCCTCATGTAGTCAATCTCATTGGCTACATTGACCGCTTGGAGGTTCTAGGGTTTAAACACCCCGAAGAACTCGGTACAGATCTCATTCTAGCATCAATCCCCCGGAGCTTCTCTATCATTGTTGTAAATTTCAACATGAACAACATTGAGAAGTCTCTATCTGATCTTCATATCTTCATTCTCCATGTGGAAAATGATATTAAGCATTAAAGGACTTCTATCCTAATTTTGAATAAAAGGAATGGGAAGGCGAATGGCTTTAAGCACAAGGTTTCGTCAAGGCCTTCCATGAAAAGGAAGATCAAAGGGGAGGCAAGAGAACATGAGGTTTTTTATTTCATATATGGCAATAAGGGACCCTGGAATAAAAACTACACCCAGCCAAGGAAGCAAGGGGAAGCTTCAGGTGTGTTTGTTATCGAATGAAATATTTCTATTTTTACCAATTGGGAAACAGATACTACTTGTGGTGGTCACATCTATGTCCAAATATAGGAACCATGTAGATTCTAAATGATTGACCGAGGTGAGGTGGATCTGTGAGAAACCAACAGAGCTAGACTCGCTGATGTAGCTATCGGAGACTGCCACCTCACATTGCCAACTGGGATAGTCTTTTTATTAATAGGGTGTTATTATGTACCCTCTGAAACCAAAAACATTATTTCAATATCTAGATTATATATTGATGGATTCATCTCCATATTTGCAAATTAATGTTTCTAATTTTATAAAGATATCATTTTTTGTATTTCACATTTATATAACGGCCTTTATGTGGTAGACAACGTGAACCATGTAATGAAAATATATGATAATGATAATTTACATGACTCATACCACACCCAACTATGCCATCACCGGATAGGTCATGTCAATGAGAAACATTTGACAAAATTACATCAAGATGTGTATTTTGATTCTTTCAAACTAAAACCACTTGGTGTATGTCATGCATGTCTACAAGGAAAAATGTCCAAATCCCCTTTTAGTGGGAAAGCTAAAAGGGCTAACATGCTTCTAGAATTAGTTCACACAAATGTCTGCGGGCCATTTCTAGTTGATGAAAGTGGTGGGTTCTTGTACTTCTTAACTTTTACTGATGAGTTTTGTTGATATGGATATGTTAACTTAATGATGTATAAGTTATATTCGATTGATCGGTTCAATGAATAGAAGAATGATGTTTATAACCCGATTTGTAAGAATATTAAGAATCTCTACTCAGATTGAGGAGGATAATATCTTAATCAAGACATCATTGATTTCACATGACAGTTTCAGATTCTATGTCAACTTACTCCTCCTTACATGCCTCAGTTGAATAGTGTATATGAAATGAGGAACCACACCCTGTTGGAGTTGATGAGATCAATGATGAGTCATGCGAGTCTTCCATTATCCTTTTGGGGATATTCATTACAAACAACAACAAACATACTAAACCATGTACCAAATAAATCGATAAATGTTATTCCATATGAGTTATGGAGTGGACACAAAGCCATGTTATCAAATTTACATGTGTTAGGTAGAGAAACATTTGTTAAGGCATCTTCAGGTAACAAATTTTCACCCCTATTCAAAAAATTTATCTTTATAGGATATACCAAGGAAACATGGGGATATTACATATAAAACCCCTCATATTAAAAGTTTATAGTGGAAAGACACGCCATATTATTTGAGAGGGAGCACATCTCTAAAAGAGATATTGGGAGTGAGATAGACTTTGAAGATGTTGAGGCTCAAGATACATATGAGCTGGTACAAGAACAGATTCCACAAGTCCCTGTGGAAGAACAATCTATTCCAGACACAGATGAACTAGGTAGGAGAATGAGAGAGGTGAGAGAACCATAATGATATGGTATTCTTATCATAGAGGATGGTGACTCATTATTGTCTGACAATGACTATCCTCTTACCTAAAAAGAAGCAGATGAAGGCACAAACGTTGCCATGTGACAAGAATCCATGACTTCTGAAATGGATTCCATGTACCAAAACCATGTCTGGATTTTGGTAGATCCACCCATTGATGTAAATCCTTTTGGTAAAAAATGGGTATTCAAGAAGGAACAAGACAGAGAGGGACAAGTCAACAACTATAAGGAATAACTGGTTGGAAAATGTTTTAGACATCGTTTAGGAATTGACTATGAAGAAACCTTTTCACCTGTTGTGATGATGAAATCCATCAGAGTCCTATTGGCCATTTCCTCTAACAAGGACTAAAAATTTTGGAAAATTGATGTCAAAATAGCATTCCTTAATGGAAACATCCAGGAAGATGTCTACATGACACAACCTAAAGGGTTTGTGACTCCAAATGATTCCAACGAGGTATGAAATTTGATGAAATACATTTATAGATTAAAACAATCATAGAGGTCATGGAACAATCATTTTTATGAAGCCGTAATGGAATTTAGATTTTTTAAGAACAAATGTAATACTTGTGTCTATAAATGGTTTAGTGGAAGTGTAGTGATTTTCGTAATAGTATATGTTGATGATATATTACTGATTTTAAATGAAGCACCTGTCTTACAGTCAATTAAGGAATAGATGGATAAATTTTTCTCTATGAAAGACGTGGGTAAGGTATCATAAATTCTTGGGATCATGATCCATTATGATAGATTTAAGTGAATGATGGAACGAATTCAAAGAAAAAATATTGAAAAGATAATGAAGGGAATCAATATAGAAAAGTCTAAGAGGGGATTATTGCCAATGTCACATGATATTAATCATTCCAAGAAAATATGTCCCCTGACACATGAGGATAGAATGAAAATGGAAATTATCCCTTACACATCTGTGATTGGGTCAGTCATCTGTGTTATTCAATGTAAAAAGCTAGATGTTTCTAACACGTTATGTGTGGTAGGTAGATATCAAGCTGATCTAAGAGACTACCATTGGATGGAAGTAAATACAATCCTAAAGTATCTGAGGCATACTAAAGATATATTATAGGATTATGGAGGATATTAGGAGCTTGTCATCATAGGACATATATATGATAGTTTCCAGACTCATCAAGATGACATGAAATCGTAGACAGGATACATCATCAGTTTGAATGGAGGTGCAGTGAGTTGGAAGAGCTCAAAGAAAGGTGTGGTGGAACGTTCTACATCAGAGTCCGACTATATCGCTGCTTCTGAGGCTACTAAAGAAGCAGTATGGATGTGAAGTTTTGTCTATGATCTAGATTTAATACCTAGTAGTAAAGATCCTATCACACTCTATTGTGATAATAATGTAGCAGTGGCACATGCAAAGTAGCCAAAGTCACATCAGCGGACAGAGCACATACTTTGGAAGTATCATCTCTTGAGGTATTTTTTTCAGAGAGGGGAAGTTGCAGTGATAAGTATTTCCACAGAAGACAATGTGGTGGATCCCATGACTAAAACCCTAACTTAGATGAAACATGAACATCATGTGAGGTCTAGGGGTATAAAAATCATAGGCAATTATCTCTAGTACAAGTGAGAGTTTGTTAGTTTTTGTGTTCTGAGAACCAACTGTTTGTACTTTGATTGCGTGAATATACACTTATTATATATATTGATCATTGTTCTATATGACTGTAATATATTGATATCTTGGACAATTTTTTGCATTAATAAGGTCATGGAAGATCCCTGCAATGTTGAGAAACTTTAAATGATATAATAATATTATTAAATAATGTTCTATGGTTGTATTACATACTATGATAGGAAACATTGTATATAGATCGTCATGTGTGCATACTTATAAGAATATTAGACTCTCTCTCATGGAGTTATCACTTTATAATCTTCAAGATAGGAGATTATGAGAACAGACCTGCTAGTAGCAATTCCTCCTGTCTTGGTGTCATCATACATTTCTATCTATGAGCGTGTGTAGTGTTCCTTAGACTGAATGATTATCATTAACTCACGTCAGGACACACCCACTTAGATTTTCTAATGAAAACCATCATGAATAGAGTTGTCGGAAAGTAGGGTACACTGGCTACATCACGAATGACATGTTGTTAATGGATATGTTGAGGAAAATTTTTTCCCTTAAATATATATGGAAGTAGATATCTTGGGCCCATTGATTGAAATATAACTATCACCCAAATTCTATGCCCATGGTGTAACAACAAGTTTATTTCTATAATTCAAGGAATGAAATAACAATCAAATAGGTTTTTGACACTACCATGAAACCAACTTAATGAGATATTGAGACAAAAGGATTATATTAAATAGTAATAATTTTTATGATGTAACAAGTCAATGAGGCTTCAACTTATTTCTCTTGGGTGCCTTGACCTTTTACTAGACAGTAATCTTGGACTTTGGGAAAACCCACCTAATGCCAATGAGAAAGAGTCCTAGAGGGTCACACATATGGTGTATCCAAGTATATCAAGTAGAATAATGATTATTCCCATACATGGTTTAATAATTATTCAAGGAAGCCTAATTAATTTTAATGATAGTGGAAGAATAAAATGATTACAAGATATACATGACATGTATTAATGATTACACATGGTGTAGTTTTCATTTTGGAAAGGAAATGAAAAACAAGTACATGCCACATATTAATGATTACACACTATGTAGTTTTATGAAAAATGTACACTCCGTGTTTTAATGATTACATGCCGTGTAGTTTTTTAATTCGGGATTTTGAGGAAATAATATTGTTTTATTAAATGATATTTATTATAATTGTCATGTGCACATGTCCGGGAATTAATGATTTGACATCAGGGGTTTTCATTAAGAGTTGATGAAATTAATAAAAATTGTAACGTGCTTATTTATTGCCATAACTCTATAACCTCAAACCCGATTATAAATATCCTCACAACCCCAACATGTTTCCTAAATATTTGTGCACAACAATCCTAGAGAATCATCTCAAGGTTGAAGTGATTCCTTATTCCAAGAACACTCTCAAGAATGAGAGAGATCCTCCTACAATTGGATCAAGGCGGTCTAAGTCGTACAACACAAGCAAAGGGTTATCTATGCTAGCACGTATAGATTCCTTTGGCATCATCCAGAGATACGCGGTTCATGTCTCGATCACCACTAGAGGATGTCTACACTTGGCTTCTACGATGCAACAACGAATCAAAACAGAACATGATCAGAAATATCAATGAAGAAAGAATGCCAAATAATTTATTTTATGTCAATTAATTAAATTAATTTTAATCAACCTGTGATGATCCTCATTTGTGGTTTCAGGATAATTCTTCTTTATTGTCTATTTCTGTGATTCGATCAGTGGCGTCTTGCATTTGTCGTCGTATTGATCATGGATTGATCATTGCTAATGACAAAAACCCATGTTGGTATATCCACCTACAAGCTTTGGCTTCTCCGGGACCCTTCAATATTCACAACACATAATGATGTGTTTGAAAAAATTAATGATGTATTGGGGAAGTTTATTTTTTTTTAAATTCCAATATTTCATAATGGCATTTAATTAATTTCTTTATTATCATTTTAATTTTGTATATAAAATAATTAAAACTTGTTAGTAATAATAAGGGAAAACATTATATATTATTCTTTTTCAAAGATGTCTTATTTTACAATATTTATTATTTAATAGATACTTAAAATATTATTTTGAATTGATAAATTATTTTAGAAATATTTTTCATTATCAATATTGAGTAATTGAATGTGCCTATTATGTTTTTGTAATATTTTATGTTACTATTACAACTATAGTAGATACATCCATGAACAATGTTATGTTTGATTATTAGTTTTTCTTTTATTTATAACATAGTTATATTTAAAATAAACGTGGAATAGATTCATTTAAATTTTTATTTTATGTTCATTTTATACCATAAAATATAATTTAGTCTAATTGTTTATATAGACCATGGGATTTTTATTCTTCAGGTTGAATTAATTTTGCGGTTTTCTTTATATATTTGGATGTAAATTTGAATTTATATTCAAAAAATAATAAGGTTATTGATATTAAAATAATGTTGGATATAAATATTTTTGATGTAATATGTATTAATCTTTTACTATTATATATTTTTAAACAATATCATCTTATATTATGGGTTTTTTATTTCATTTTTTAATAACTATTTAAATCTTTTAGCTATAATCCTTTTAATAGTCAGGAAAAATATATATCCCATTTTGGTTATAATTTAACAAATTTTTTTTATTTTTTTCACATAGGTTACATACGATAACAAATGTTGAAAATTGTTTCACATTAATTATTTTATTGATTATGTAGTAAATTCCCTAAATATTTATTGTTGGAAGATTTTAAATTCTGATTATTAATAAAAAAACATTGATGTTGTTTTTCTACAATAGTATTTTTAACTAAGGTGAATAGCTTCTCAACAACATCAAAAAAAAATCATTTGTTAAAAAATATTACAAATAAAAATCTACCATTATAAATTAATTTTTTACTAGTCGATGCCCAAAATAATGAATAATAAATAATAGAAAATTTTAAAAAAATTTGATAGGATGAAAATAGAAACCTATAATAATAAGGATTATATATTTGTAGAAATTTCAAAAAAATTAAAATGATAAAGATATAGTTTGAAGGAGTGATGCTTATTGGCTGACATGAAATTCTATAGGGTGTCACTTTACATAAACAATGAACATTTGAATAGAGAAACATATGGAAATGAAGGATTACTCAAACTATTTTTTATATTTATAGTCTTGGGAAGCATATATTCACTTTTATAGGGATTCATTTTAACCCTATTACATTTTAGTCACATTGATTTTTGATAAAAATTTATTCCTATTACACATTGAACTACCTTATTGAGCATTAATTTAATTTTCTTAGAAATATATTTTAATTTTCACAACATGAAAATTTATATATCAAAATCAATTTTCATTATGGTTTTAGAGATCAAGGTATATAATTCTTCGGGGTTTAGATTCAGAGTGATAAAAAATTCTATTTTAGATTACAATCATAGTGATTTTATCAGATTTCTCTATATAATTTAGTGTTATATAACATGGATGAATAATTAAAAAAAAATTATATAACTCATGAATCATGTATGGACCTAATTGGTAATTTTAAATACTAATGGGAACCCTTCACTAAACTTAATTGATAATATGACTTAATAGAATACAAGGTTTATGGGGGGAGAACTATATTTTTTTATTTTCACTCTAATATAAAAATATTGAAAATGTAAATAATATATTAATATAAATGAATTATAAATTATAAGATAGTGAAAAATATTTAAGGTTGATAACTAAATAAAATTAGTTATGTGTTCAACCCTATATAACTAGGTACAAAAATAGAGGATTACAATGGGATAAATTTATAACATGGTTCAAAAACAATGTTTTCAAAATAATTTCTAGTTTGGGGAACTTTTCATTTGGATATAAATTTTTCTATAACATGAATTATTGGGGAACATATTGGGCTGAATGATTAATAATAATATGAAGGGGATTCTATTTTTTTAATACTATTTTCTGACTATAGTGGTTCATGCAATGGATGATGGTGACAGAAGTATTTTAAGGAAAAATTTGGTATAAATAAAAAAGATAATAATTATGGGAAGGAGATCCCATGGATTATTCCACTAATAATTGATGGAACATATACGATGTAAGAAATTTATGAAAACCTAGATATTATAAAAAATTAGAGCCACCAAATCCCAAATATATCATTATATCTAGAGATGTTACTAATAACTACATTAAAGGGGAGATATGAATGAATTTGGTCATTACATGGCCTAAATTGGTAGACAATAGGTGTCACTGAATATCATAGATGTCATATAGTTCTAAAAGATATCTCCTTATCAAAAGGTATGTCTCAACATGAGTATTTAAATGATAACTAGAATGTGAATATCTGAAATCCACATTTTAGGACAAATTTCCCCTAATTTATATACTGGTTATAATTAAATAAATATTCCATATATTGAATTTATATCATGTATTAAAAGATCATTTATGAAGTAAATATGACATGAAAATATACAATTTCATTAATATAGAATATTAAAACATAAAATTTAATTGACATTAATAAATTTTAATGTACATATATGGAGAATTATTATGAAAAATAAATGAGGAAAAAACTGTATTAAATAAAAAATGTTTTGAAATCTTTAAATATTTGTACTCACAATCACAAAATAAAATTATACTACAACATATGACTTTATTAATCATTTATAATATTTGAAATATGATAAATATTTTTTTTGGAAAAAAATATTGACTACTATAAATGATTTTATAAATTTATGTAGTTTTATATATAGGTATAGACTTTAGAAATATTACATTTTTATGATAATTAAGGTATTTTTTCATTGATCAAATAAGTAAGGGGGAGAATAATTTTTTTTTGGAACAAATATGTAAATATTTTATGATCAACTAGATACATATTATTCATTACAAAGGATATATTTACTTATTAAAATAAAATATGTTTTTATAAAAAAAGTAAATATTGTTTTTATTTTTATGTTTAATTTTAGATATGTAAATAATTTAATTAATCATAATATATTTTTATATATTTATATTAGTATTTTAATAGTTATATATCCATATAAATAATTTAAATTTACCTAAAAATATTCTCCGGTTATGAAAGGATGATATGAATTTTCATTTTAGTTTTTCTCTCCATTATAAAATAAACATTAATGAAATATGATATTTAATGAAGAGAAAATATTTCTCATAGTTATAGGTATAATAATGTTTTTTTAATAAAAATTTACAAATTATTATTTTAATTATTATTTGAGTTTTTTATAAATAATAATATATGGAAATATATACAAATCATGATATATAATCAAAAAACGTGTTAACAACCCATGTTAAAAGTTTATAAATTTAATTTATATTCTAATTAGGTTTTCTATAAAATTGAAATTTTGAATTTTGAAATTAAATTAAAAATGTATTTTCATTATATTTTGAGTTATATATATGAATATGAATTCCATTTGATTATTACAATTTATATTCAAGATGAATTCTACCACCCACTATTATATATGTATATTGAATTTTTTTATTACACCTAAAAACTCATTTATTTGGATAGAATTACTAATATACTTATAATAATATTTAAAATTGTAAAATTGTCAATATGTCTCTATATTTATCCAAACAATCATATAATGATGACCAAATGTATGAAAATTATAAAATGGTGGGCAATGTGGAGTGTCATGAAAATTATGTGAAAATATATAGCAATGTAAGGTTGTAGGTATATTTGAGATGGAAAATGTTATATATATATATATATATTAATATACTAATTGTAATATTTTTTTAAAAAACATCTTTATTCAAATTTTTTGGAAGTATCTCCCAAACACTTATGAAACATAAGAAATGTAAATTTATTTGCCTTATCATGGGTGTAAGAATATAAGTATAAGAAAAATAAATATAATATTCTATGTGATAATATTTATAGCTATTAAATTATTCAAATGGGAGGAATGCAGTTCAAAAATTATCAATATATTTTTAGACATAATTGAATGGTTTACTATGATAATTTCATTGAATAATATATACTATTGAAAAATGATTAGTTTGTTTAAAAATTATAATAAATACAAATATTTATAATTATTTATATGAATAATTCTTGATGAAATATCATTTTCCATTTTATAGTATTATATACATGATAAATTTAATTTCTTAATCATTTTGAATGGAGTATTTGAAAAAATTCCACAAAATCAGATCAATTAAATGAACCTTCTTTCACCCATAAAAAACCAAAACTAATATCTATTTTACTTTATTTAAGATTTCCAAATTCCCTCGTTTATAAAACAATATCACATTTGAAATCATCTAATTAAAAAAATATTTCTAAAATATATCAAAACAATGAAGGATTCCATGTCACAGTCAAATTACTCTTACATAAGAAGAAAATTCATTTATCATCATTTATTCAATAATATCATTATAAAACTTGTTATATCACATTAATATCATTATAATAATCTTATTAATATAATTATATTTCTTTATCAATTATTTACTATTGATAATATTATATACTCGTGATAATTAAATCATTTTTTCTAGTTATTGGTTTAGTCGGTTTAATCACCCATAAAAATCATGAAATATTTTTTCCATTATAGTCACCATTTTGGGATATGAAAAAATAATTTATGGTTATATATGAAATTATTATAAATTAATATTTTTTATGATTTGGTAATATAAATATGAAATTTAAAATTAATTATTTAAAAATACATTATAAAATTGACAAAATTACTTCAAAACAATGAATTGTTGAATGATATTTAAAATTCACCTAACAAATCAAGTCTTCATTGAATATTAAAAAATTATTCAAATAATGTTAATATTTTTGTGATGATGAGTTCATGATAAAGGAAAATTATTATGGACCACCAAACTGAAATAATCATCAAATAATTAGAATTACAGAAATTCGATGATTGATATAAACTATATCAAAATAATAATAAGTCATAAATTAATATAAATGACTAATAATAATTTAAAATATATGAATAAATTTAATTTATATATTGTTTATAGAAATATTTATATTTTATATGGGTTAATGCATACTCGAGTCAGTTAGAAGATAATGTAGACATATTATATTCTAAATATCATCACTTGAAGATATATATCCACTAAGTGATATATCCGCTTCACTGTCATGTTCATACGTTTCAATGGGTGTATATTGTATTAATTGTAGTTTAATTTTTTTGGATTTACAATTATTTTTCATACTTATTATTTTATTTATACTCAATACATTACACACCAAAATGTTTATAATAGACCCTCCAAAATTTCTCATTACATTGATATTATCTATGTCTAATCATTATTTGGATAGTATTTTTTCAATTTTCATTACAATACAATTATTACTCCAATTATTGATATTTTTATATCATTATCGTATTTTTACAATTATCAATCATATTATTTATCATTTACCATGTTTAACATTAATAAATTGATGTTTTCTTCATCCCTCCATTGACATGATCATTATCATCCATATCCATGTTTGTCCGCCTTTATTTATGTTCATGTGATAAGAATATTGTTATTTCAAGTAACATTGTAATGTTATATTTCAATTTCATGATTACATTTATTATATGACTTTTGTTACATTAATTTTTTACTACTATGAAAATAAAAAATAGATTTATTCAAAAACTTCTTTCACATTTACATTATATATATATATATATATTATTTTATGTTATTTTATTTCTATTTTATGTATTTTAAAAAAATATTATATATATATATAGTAATATCATTAATTCTTTTTATTTAAATGATATATGAACCCCTCCATTCCATTTTCATTAATATTATTACAGTTTATATAAAAGAAATGATATCGTAGATACTTTTTTGGTTTCTTCTCTTCCTACGATGGATTTTTAAAATGCATTTTAATCTTTCAAAATTTAAATATATTATTTATTTTGTTTCATCTCCTTCGACGAGTATATAATTTCATTGCATCATACACATTATTTAATTTGTTGATTTATTTTATTATTGGATATAATTGTCATCGAATATGAGTAATTTAACTAATATAGTAAGGTTATAATTCATGATGATTGTATTGTGGTTTTCATGTGGCACACATTGTATGAATTCTTTATTTAGTTAAAAAATATCAAAAAATATATACCCCCATAATCAAATGGGGATTGTTTTATTTTGCAGTTGGTGGGACTTGAATTATTGATCCCTATAATGCATTGAATATTAGATTAAAATGGGATGTATATGACCAAAATTATATACTCATCAAATTCAAATGTAAATATTTACACCATAAAATTACTCTGTTATTTAAAATTTGAGGTTAGATTATTCTAAAATATTACGATTATCATGGATATTTTATTTGGGACATTCTTATGAAAATTTTAATGTTTATATTTCTTCATTCAACTCGACATTATTTCCTCATGAATATTTCATATACCTAGATTATGTTTATTTTATCCTCACACCATTGTGGGGTTATTCATTGTCCCATGCCTCCCTTATTTATATATCAAGTTGTACAACACTTATGTTGCTCGATTATCCCTTTTATTTTTTAACATTTCCTTTTGAAAGGATGTGGAATTATAAGTTTGATATTTTCTCATGGGGGAATATATTTTTTAAATTCTATTTAATATATTAACCTTGTATTTTGTGTCACAATATAAATATGAAGTTATTATCTGATGGTACTAAATCATTTGGTCGTAAGAGTGTAACTTAATCTTGGCTAGGAACTTATATTCATATTAAATGACATAAAATACATGGATTTTGTTTATGGGTATACAGATAATGATAAGTAAAAAAACCATACATGAATATAGGGGACCCAAAGGGTCCTATTTTACATTGATTAGTCAATTATTAATATTAATATTTCAGATTATTCCAAAAATTTCATATTTCAGTTATTATTAATATTTTGTTTGTTAGTAAAATGTGTTTTATAGATTTATATAAATATTCTTATGTACTGATGTGACCACACAATATATGTCCAATAATTCACATACTATGTGAAGTGACCATATTTTCATAGTTCTAGTAAAAAATAAAAATGGAGAAACCAAAACATTTTTTCAATGGAGGGGATAATGATTTCAATCATCCACTTGATGATAGATAAGTTACAATGCCTAACTCAGTCGTGTGTTTTATGCGATGAATACACTATATGAAGAATCCAATCAACCACATGATCAAAGTCAATTGACCATGGGAAGCTAATCAACAACTTTATTGAATTGATTTTATATATTTAAATATGGGTGAAGTAACCATATAAAGAGTTTTAAATGATAGAAACTATTAGAAAAACCATGAATAAATTCAAATTAAAACAACTAAAATATAAAAATTGGTATATTCTGAATAAATTATTTCAAATTAGATATTTTAGGTTTTTATAGTGTGTATTATTTTTATGATGTGAAAAATTTTATTATATATACATGAATAATAGGAGAGGTATTATATATAAATAATGGAAGACTAAATCATGTAAAGGTATTTTGTAATATATCTAAGACATGTAAAATACATATTATATAGCTATTATCTATGATAAAATATATTTTACTCTGATATTTCTATATATGAAATCAATCTTTAAAAAATCTCTATATAAAATTAGAATTTTTGGAATGGATGCATTTAATAGAAAATAACTTTTCTAATTATTAAAACTGTATCAGTTATTGTGGATCAATGCACTTCACCACAATTTTTGTTCCTCTGTTTTCAATTTATTTTGACTTATTATTTAATTCATCTATACAATTAGTAATATCACTCATTTAATATTAAAAAGTGTTCTCAAAATCCCTCAATATTTCATTTTTTTCATTCACACTACCACAACTAAGTATCAAGAAGATTTTTTGTAGAAATAATTTCATTATGTGAATTTTTCTATTTATATAACTGATCCAAGTTATGTATATGATTTATTTTTTTAGTAAAAGTTATCAAAAATTTGGTTAAATTTTTATGAAGACGATTGGGTACCGACATCAAAATGGGAAATTTTTTAAAATATTCATCTATATTTTTTTTCTTTTTTTTACATTATCTAAAATTGATTTATTCAAAATGTTTTCTAATTTATATCTATAAAATTTAAAATTCTACCTTATTAGTTTGGATGGTAACTATGATAGTTAAAAACTATTAGTGACAAATATAATGTTTGGTGTGTGTCAAAAAATTACAGAAGTCAAAGTAACGTAGTTTTTCTATATTAAGTGTTTGACAAAGAATTAGTTTTCTAAGAATGAAATTATAAATATCAAATATTTATATATTTTATATTTTTTTAATTATGTTATTTATATGTTATAATTTAGTGAATTTGAAACAAAAAAATTTGATACTCAACTTTTCTATATTGATAACTCAGTTTTGGAAAACATCTTTTATTATAATACGATTTTTTTAATGATTTCATTTATTTCATTTTTTGCATTCCATATTTTCCATAGAACTTGGTCATTTCATATAGATAAATTCATATTATATGATATATTTTTATTATATGTATATACTCTTTGATATGTAAATGAAACACTATCAACATACCACCCTACTTTAATAGTAAAAGATATAATCAATTGATAATAAAGATGAACATACATATTTTGAATATAGAATTTTTCTTTTGGACCAATACAGATGATAATTATGAAAAAGAGATTATAGAATATACCAGATTCATGAAACTAGGTCTTCATATGATAGTTATTGTAAATATATTAATGCTATAAATTTTGCCTTATATAGAGAAGAATTTTATTGAATAGTTCGTTGTATTAATGTTTCTAAAATCTAGAAATCTCATTAAATTTCATATAATGGTACATATAATGTAAAATAGATTATCTTAAATACATATAATATTTTTATGATACATTCAAAATTAAAAATGATAAATTTATTTCTAAAATACATTATAGGTTTATGGAAATCCTAAACACTCTGTTTTAACTTGAAATACAAATGGATGATAAGAAATAAGTGTCGTTGATTTTTTTTCTACTTAACATAAGGATAATAACAAAGAAATCCATTTCAGAATCATGTTATATCCCAATGAAATTAGTTAAAGAACTAATTGAAAATATGTTTATGTGTGAGGAGGAATCGAAAGAAAATATTGATGTTGCAAATACTATAATGAAATCCACAGAAGTAAAATATTTTCAATCAAAATAAATTGATGTTGTACAAAAATTTTCATTTTAAATTAAATTTGACATAAATTTTTTGAGTATATGGTAAAAGTATCAAAAATATTCAACAAATTTTAAAAATAATATTTTTTTCCAATAAGATGAATTATAGTGGAAATTATGGAAAAAAAGACACTCGAACACATATAATTTTTGTGGAGATTTAACATTATATATGTGTAATATTAAGAGAAACATTGTGGATGATTTTTTATTTTTATTTAACAAATATGTATATTTATATAAATTGAAAAACCGTAAATATGATAAGGTTGGAATTGAAATCATTTGAGTATGGTTTTAGAGTTTTTTTCATTGATGACACATGTGAGAAAGCTAATATCTAATTTATGGAAACTTCATTAGAGGTAATTTATACTATTTCTACATATTATAAAAAACATTCCCTGAATGAATCTCAAATTACTAAAAATAATTATTTTAGAACTAATTAGTGCTAGACAATTCTATATATTTAATAAATAAACAATTCATATAAAAAAGTTACATGCTTTATATGATAATTGTAAATGAGGCCATGTAGTAAAAAAATTAAAAAATGATATATTCTTAAATAAAAATTATAATTTGAAATTGTAAAATGATAAAATCCAATAGTTTATTATTTGATTTTCATAGGAAACTAAAATTCTAAATAACATATTAGGTAGTCACATATTGCCTAATTTTTTATATATATTTGGATTTCAACCATGACCTAATAGGATGTTATCTAAATTTTTTCCCACATTTCATTATCTATTATAATAGAATTGTGAATAATAGTGTTGAAAATTATGGATAATTAAAAATCCATCTAGAACATAAAATGGTGTACTTTTTAGGTAATAAATAATATTTAAATATAATAATTAATAAAACTATAAAATATTTAATGATTCAAAAATATTTAATTTCTAACCATTGTTGACACAAAAATTAATGTTTACCAAAATAATTTCTTATAAAATTGATTTGGAACTATACTTGATGAGTTATAGTAATAATATACTATATTTGGAGAGTGGATCATCCAAACCTATTTCTAAATATTACTCAATCATTAGAGAACACAATGAAATTATATGGTAGACTTTTCGCATACAGTTACAATGTTAATTGAATAGTTTTTAGTTTAATAAAATAGTATCTTTTAAACTATTCTCATGTAAGGTTTTTTTTGTCTTTGGTTTAAAATTTTCCCATCGATGCATATTTCAATTGGGTGATAATGGATTGAATGAATAATTAGAGAATATTTTTTATATGATGTATAACTATAATCTTATTTTAGTTTTCACAATATCATAAATGGTAATGATTATTTTCACAAAATGAATTCAATATGTTTTCTAAATGATTATTGTTTGAGTCCAATTCATAAGGGGTCATTTTTTGTGGAAGAGGATACTGTTAAACTCCTATGTACAAAGACATGTAAATGTAGTTTCAATTCTCTTCGAAAAGGATATACCTAATCATGGATACCATAAAGAAAACATGTGTGATTATAATGAAAATTTAAAAATGTATAACAATTCATTCAAAAAATTTTCTTTTTGTACTCCTCTCTACCAGGAAATAAGTTCCCATGCATTTTTTTGATCCTCTATGGTTTGTAGTTTATGAAGAAACTACTATGATTATGATATTGAGGATTACTATTCAAGATTCACTTGTGTATTTTTGTTACGTAACCGATGTGAATGTCTTCTATGATTTTTTAAATATGGGAATATTTTTATATAAACATAGTTTATAGACAATAAATCCAATATATGATATTATGGATATGAATTTGATAACCAATATATTGATATCTTTTCACAACATGGATATCAAAATTTACTCTCTTCTCTGAGAACAAATATAAAAATGGTTTGTATAATGGAGAAAAAATATATTTTAGAAATTAACTATAAAAGGATTAATAAATACTATGTATATATTTATTTTTTACTATATAATTTAAATAAATCATGTTAAACAATTAATTGAGTTTTAATAATTATAATATTAGAAAAGAACATTTAGGACTTTTTTATTATTGAAAATATATGGGGATTAAAAATATTCTATTTGAATGTAAATTATTAACTCGAAGAACCATATGGAATCTAGAATAATTATCCCAGAAGGGTGATGGAGATGTTTTTAAAGATTATTCAATAACTAATAAATCGTTGTGAGTATTTAATAAAATAATGTATGTAGTTTAATAATTATTTCATGAAACAATTGATTATATCAAACCACAATAATCCAAAGTTAAATATAATGGATTCAAAGATGATAGTTAAAATATGAATAAGAATGTATGTTATTGAATAATGATTTCATGAAACAATTGATGATATCAAACCACACGAATCCAAATTTAAATTTAATGGATTCAAAGATGATATGTCAATTATGAATATTAATAATTCATAAAACAATTCAGATGTGTTTTTGATTTACAAGATAAATCACCCATCATTGAACAAGAAGTCCAACTTGAATTTGATGAAAACTTGGATGACCCATAAAAATAAATTCCAAGAACAATTTGAAACATAAATACCTTCCATTAGATATTATGGAAGGTGGAATTAAATGAGAAAAAATATAGAAAATCCAAACTTATAAATATGGATTCACTTAAAATGATATTGTCTTAGCTGGATCCTCAAAACATTATTGATGAAATCAATTATGAACACAGGGAAATGGCTACGCAATATAAAATCATTCAATTTGAAAGAAATAAAATCTAGGAACTAGTTTAAAAATATATGTACTCCGCATTGTTGAAACTATGTTACTGTATAGAAACAAAGATGATGAAACTATAAGAATAGTTTTAAATAATGAAGTATTTGTTTCACGTGTTTATAATTAAGAGGAATTTACAGTTTGTGAATAAACTATTGCACAAATAGATAGACATAATGAAATCATAATACTACTAGATTATGTATCTAATAATAATTAAAAACAATATCAAATGGATTTATGTCAAAAATTATATAATATCTATAATTTTAGGGTTTATTGTTTAGAGAACACCCCTAGTATTTAAAAATTTACAATTAAAATTTCATTTTTTAACAACTAAAAAATTATTTGAAACCGGATATTAATTCTTGGGATGATTGGATAATCTCATTCTTTCTTTAATTTATATTTTAATCATTTTTAAATGATTTGAAAATATTTATAATAATGTTTTGAAAAATTGTTTTTTTGTTCATATATATGTTTATGATATTATTTTGGATTTTTATAAAAACATTTTGTGTGTTAAATTTTATAAAAAAATGAAAAATCAATATTAAATATATTTTATGGGTATATAAAATTTCATACATGGATTTAATTTTTTTTAATCATGTATGAAATTTTATTAAAAAATTTAAATTGGCAGAATGACTTCTGAAATTTTTTGATATAGATAGAACTAAAAAATATGACAATACTATGTGTACGAACTATAAATTGGATATGGAAGATGATGAGAAACAAGTTGGCCAAAAGTTTTATAGAGGTATGATTGTGATGTTATTATATTTAGCTACCAGATGACTAGATATTGTGTTTAGTGTATATATTCATACTTGTTTCAAATAAAACCATATGGAATCTTATTTATTTATTGTCAAAAATATTTTCAAATAATTCAAGATTAATAATAACATCATATTAGTCCACTCTAGAGGACATAATTTTGAGTTATTTAGTTATTTTGATGCGACCTTTCTTTTAGTATATTATATTAAAAACATCATCATGTTGAAAATATGTGGCTAGTCTTAAGTTTCCTTTATAATACAATGGTGAATTATTTTTCAATATATATTGTATAATCATTATACATAACAATAGGTAGATTATTTGAAAAAAAATGAATCCATCAAACCATACAAGACAAGGACTATTGAGTGGGAAATGATGCTACCGTATTTGAAAATATAAGTCTATTTAATATTTCATAGTATCATGTATCACATTAAAATAATGAATATAGTTGTAATATATAAATTTTTTAGTGCCCTTTTTAATAAAATAATTTATACTCTTGAGATCATTTTTAATAAACATCATCTTATAGATATCATTAAAATGACTTTAATTTTAGAGATATTTAATTACAGCATATTTTAATTTTTAATGATTGATTAAAACTCATTATTTATTTCATTAATTATTCCAGTTTTTCAAAATTATTATTTTTAAGACTACGATTTAAGATTTTATGTTAGCTATTATTTTTAATATATTATTTATTATCTATTAATTATTTATAAATCATAATGATCTATGTTAAATACTATTTTAGATTAGTTTTAATGTTCCTAAGTTACATCATATTATATTGATACTATAAGGAATAATATACCATGAAATTTGTTAAAGGAGTAAGTTCAGAAACCACATTAAGATTATTTCTTGTTATAGTTTAACCTACCATGAATATTAGAAACATAATCAAATCATGAGGGTGATCAGGATACCATAATACATCTCTATGTATTCATATTATAGTTCATTCTACCATACTATTTTATACTACCAAAAAGTGTACGATTTTACAACCTCCAACTACTAATTTTTATAATTTTAGTTTTAATTATATTTAAATTTTAATTACCACTATTTACAATTTATAATGCCAAAAATTATTTCTAATAATCCAAAATAAGAATTTGAATTAGTCACTCTCTCTCTCTCCAAACCCCAAACCCATTTGATTATAATTCTTTAATTCATGGACACCCATCAACAAAAAACTACTAGAATCTAGATTAAAGAATATTAATAGAATATGTTACAGTGAATAATGATATTGAGTATATTTATTCAGAAGCCTAATGTGACATCTGTAATTTTGTTTTCCATTATTCATTTCCATATTTTTATGTTTATATTAATTCATTTAGTTACAAATTATTTTTTTTGAGAAAAATAGAATTTAGGGGCATGATGGATGGTGGTGATTGTGGGTGCCTGGTAATGGGAAACGACTCACTAGTTGAAAGAAAACAATTTTCCAAGGATATGCGCACTATATAGGTCATAAAGCTAGGTTCAAAGTCATGAAAAAACCCCCCAATAAATTGTGTGAATTCCTTCATATTAGGAAATGATTGATGAATAATTTCCTCATGGTTTGGAAAATGTTTCATACTAAACATGGGAGATGTCCATGTCATTAAAAAGTGGATAATTATTCGTCCACCCTCCGAAAATTTTATGTTATATCCCCTCAAATCCAAACTCGTGTGGTGTTCATCCTTAGGAGCTTTCTCCACACCGCCATTGACCTCTTGAGCCTCTATATTATGATTTTTTATCCTTGGATGTATTAGGAGTCATCTATTATGTTACTTTTCTCATGGATTCTATATTTTTTAGGCTTTATAATCCCTTCTAGGTTTTTCATTATCTAGCATGGTTTTGGTCCTAATGAGAGGTTAATCAATTTGTTTTGGGGGAAATCATTATGGTTTTTGTTCTATAATTCCATTATATGGTATTATTGATATTTGTTCTATTGTTTAACCAAATTCAAGAATATTACAGGCTAGTGGTTGGTGGACCATGGGTTTACGTGATTTATTTCTTTTTATCATGATTTTTTATGTTTCAAATGTGTTATATTGATTTTTTGTGTGGTGAGAAATATGTTTTCAAAATTCTATGAGATGCAAACATGATAAAAGTTTGTTTTTTAATTTAAATTCATTGTGTATTATGTGTTCTTTGATTTTGTGATTATTAAATAGGTTTTAGGTCTTGTTTGAAAGGTAAAAAAATATATTTTCAAAAGGTACTTGAGGTATGAGTGTGTTGATGGTTTATTTTCAAAATTAAATGTATTTTGTTGCATCTTTTCTTCTTTTTTGTGAACCTTAAATATGTTTTTTGAATTATTATAATTATGTGAAGCATTTATTAAAATGGATTTGGTTTTTATATGGATTTTAAAGGGGGTTTTACTATAGAAATGATTGGATTTATTTTGAAAACTTATTTTTTTGTTTTTAAATGGGTTTCATAAATTATTCAAGATTGGTGAATTTTTTCTCCAAATTGTTTTAGTGTGCATGGGAAATATAAATGGATTTTTTATGGGAAATGGTGGATTCCATGTGATATTTTATCATTGGATCAATTTGTATTGGGAATGCAGTGATTTTCCACTAGTTTTGTTGATTTATGTCTTGTGTTTTTGAAATTGAAAATTAAAGTGAAATATAAAATGGGTTTTTAGAGCAAAGGGAACCCAAGGTATTATGGTTCGTGAGATAGAAGTTGTACACTGATTAATTTTATGGGACTGAGGTCTGGTTTCTTCAAGTATGATGGATGCTACAACACTAACTAGACATGGGATATGGTCATAGAACACAAGAACATGGGATTGGATCCCCTTTAGTGGATCATTCATGGGAACACTTTTGGTATTATATTATTATTTGGAGAGAACTAGTCCTTGGGAAGTGTTCCCCTCTAGTTTCTCATGCAATTGAAAATGGTCTGTATTAGTTATAGGATATTATCATCAATGTATATGGTTTCTAAGGACACAATTGTGCCAGTTACCTATAGGGATATCCCATGGTGTTACATTTTGGGACAATATTCTTAAGTGATGTGGTTTTAACAGTTAGTACACAATAATCCTTGTGCACATTATAATTACATGCTTGTTTCTTTTGGGATATTTTTTCGTAATGTGTTTTTATGAATCCATTTTTTAGATAAATATTTGTAATGCTTATTTTGAATGTGTTCATGTGGATGTATATTATAATGTTAAATAATATAATATTTCATTATGGTTGTGTCCTATTAGGAATTTAATCACATCATACATAAAAATTTTGTATTATCTAAACATTATTATGTATAACCTTGGTAAAGTCCTTAAGGATCAATGTGGTGACTATGGATCCAGTTGCTAGTGTTCCACAACATGAAAGTATTAGTGGTGGTGGCATGAGGGGGATGAAAATCTTGATTTATGGTTGTTTTGGTGATGGTATTGTCTTTCCATTCTATTATAGTATTTTTTCATTTTGGTTAATGTTGTAAAACATTATATTTGAAAATCATTGTTCCACATTTTGTAAGGATTATAATTTATGTCATTTTTATTTTTAATGTTTTTTACAATATCATAATGGGGTGGAATCATTCCCAAAATCTATTTTTTTTACCCAGGAACTAGTACCCAACATGTGGGTATTGGGAAAACCCTTCAAGCCATGCCACAAGCAGGGTTGGGTGTTATGTGGGATGGCATCCTAACAATGTTCGTGACAACTCTTATCATATAAAGGTAACTAAATTGATCCCTACTAAATTATTAAAAGGTATTAAGATTCATTTACTAATTTTTTGGATATTGTAGGAAAATATGATGAAGTTAAATTGACGAAATTGATTAAATTATTAATGTGGAAATCTATTTAGTGGAAGGGATAGAATGACTAGTTTTCTTAGAAAACTTACAGTCTACCAAATTTTAGTGAAATATTTTTATGTAAAAAAAGAATTTGAAGTTGACTATTTGCGGTATTTAATCCAAAATACTTTTATTCTAAGTACAATTTTGTTTTCTATAAAAATAACTACGTTAATTTGAATATTCATTACTGAGAAGTGTGTGAATATTTTCAAAGATGAAATCCTATAAACCATCAAAATTTGTAATTTTAATGAGTTTTATAGGACATGAAGAGTGATAAAAAAAATTCTGTAGGGAAAAATGGGGTCTTCAAACCATTATTACAATTTATTAAATTTTTATTATGATTATGAATAGGGTAATTTATAATTTTAAGATACCAAGAAAAATTAATTTAAATTATCCTAAAGAATGGTGTGAATATAATTTTTCCAAGATATCATTGTATTAATATAGTGGACATAACAAAAATATTCCATGAAATAATAATTTCAATTTATACTTAAAATTTTAAATTTGTTAGATTTCATAGGATTTCTACCTATAGAGGAGAAAAAATCTATACACTGTAGTGTAATTTAAAAAAATATTTTTTAAAGTGAGGATGATTAATTAGATCCCTTAGATCAAGATGTTGGTTAAACATGAGGAATAAATTTATTAAAAAAATATAATCCAATTAATATTCCTATAATGACAATGTATACACATGATCATAGTTTGGTACTAGATAATTTCCTTGGACAATCTACTAGTGAAAATTAATATGTTTTTCCTATAATAACGGAATATAAAATAACTGATTTGGATGAAGTTTTTATATAATCTTAGGAGTATGGAAACCCATAAGACATAAACTTGTAGACCTATTGATACTCCTATGTCTCAATTTCAAGATGATCAATACATTTATGTTGTAGAGATTAATGAATCAATCACCAAATCATTTTAGATATTTTTTAAGGACACTAACTATATGTCTAAAATGAATCTATAAATTTGGGTTATCAAAAGGCCCATTAAAGGGGTTTTATCTAAAAAGGGGGAGGGTGATCTATTTTATGTAGTAGTGATAACCATTTATGGTGGTATATTACCTAAAAATTGTAGACCATCAATCTTAGTTTTATCCAATGATCTAGTAGGATAATGTTTTTTAAATAAATATTCATGAAATATTTTAATCAGATCTCTAATATGTTTTTATCAATGATTCAATTCAAATCTGAAAAATTATGATTTCTTGGATAATATGTTTTGTCAGACCCAGTAAATCCAAGACACAAAATGTGATACTAGTCATGGGTCTGAACATGTAGGATCTTAGGTGAATGAATTTATTATATCATGTGATGGATAATCATTTCAATTAGAAATTTAATTTGGAATTGAATAAATTAATCATGAGGTAACTTATTACCACATGGGCTTGTAAAACCCTCTCATGGTACTCAAAATATTTTACATTATCATTAAGGAAGAATTACTTAAATTAAATTAATATCTAATGATTGGGAATAAGAAATTTATTGTGGGATATGTACCTACAGTGTAACCTTCTAGGAAGGGAATAACCTTCCAATATTTTTTATCTTATTATTACACATATCCAACCAATGTTATTTCTAATGGATGTCTATGAAATTAAACATATTCATAGATTAAGAGGTCAAGTGGGATCCTTGTTTTATTATATTAATTATACAATGATAAATATTTATTAGAGATAAGTGAATTCCATGGAACATGTCTCCACATGTAGTGAACCTATTACTTAGGTTACTTCTTCATTTTATTAGAGCCTAATCAGAAAAAGTTTCCTAAAGTAATTGATTTATCTTATAATTTTTTAGAGTTGATTAATTTACATTAAATGGATATTAAATGTACTCAAGAATATAATTTTCATATTCTTACGGATTAAACATATAAGGTTACTTGGTATTAAAATATTATCAAAAAATTCATAATGTATTATTACTTTAGTTGATTCTCAGATAAATTATCTTTGAGTCCCGAATTTGATCCATAATAAGTGAGCACATAATGAATCTATTAACACATGATTTTAATGTTTGGGTGGATATGTTGAAAGTGTTAGAACCTGTTTCTAAAATAGTTGTTAAATATAATGTAATTTATTTTAATGATTTTGGAACATGGATCATAGGTATTAGTAAACATTGCATACAATATGCAAACATATTTATATTCAGTTTTAACTGATATTCTAGTACCATCATCATTTTAAAAAACTTTGGTGAAACCACCCTCTTTCATTTCTTTTCCTATATCAACTAATATCATTGTCCATCCTTCTGTAATTACCCTAGTCATGGATGTTCACTATTTTAGACATACTACTAAAGGAATTATCATTATCTATCAATCATCTTCTTTTACTAAGAATTAATCTCAACCAAATCATGGAAAAATAAAAAACATATGGATCCCAATACAATGAAAATGGGTGAATATTATTCAGATTATAATTAGGATACTGGATATAGACCATATGGAACAGTTCACTTATATTAAAATTAAATTTAGTGAATATATTGATTGATGTAAATTCCTTATTATATTATCAGTAATAACTATTCATTTTACTTATTTTTATATGTCATTGATAATATAAATATGTGGAGTAAAATTATATGGATGTCTATATGTTTTCTAACTATTAATTATACATTATTTTTATGAAATTCTTAATTTTCATTCTATTTCAATATCTATATTATCCTTCTATAAATTTTTAAAATAAAATTGGTAAGATTTTTTTATTAGACATGTAATTTTTTATTTTAATGATCTCAAATAATGTTTGATAGGATAGTATATATATTTTGGTTTTGTGGTAGTAATATATATTTCTGATGATTATATTAATTTTATCATATATAGAATTGTGTACATTTTACTTTTCCAACCATTCACATGTTATACGAAGTGAACACATATATAGAGTACTCCCTAGAATAATATAGAATTTGCCACATTTTATATTCCACTAACTAAATGATGACTTCAATTGACTACATAAAGACATTTATGAGACCATTCTAATCATAGTAGGGTTGTTTACATGTTGATGGTGCCCTAAAAAAATTTGAATCATTCCTAAAAAGGATGTCTGTAAACTATAAATTCTTGATTGACCAAAATAATATTTTTAATAGACAATACCTATTTATACTGGGGTGAATAAACCACATAATTATTTGACAAAGAGTGTAACTATTAGACCAACAATGTATAAATTCATCGAAAAATATAAAAAATACTCCATTGTCTATATTTTAGTGAAATTAATGAATGTGAAAGATTATAATTGTTTCTAGTTGGGATGTGTAATAATAGGAGTTAATTATGAATATACTCCTAAAAATAATGGGATATGTATTATATATAAATAAATTAGAGACTCATACTTGGAAATAAATTTTGTTACAAAGTCTATACCAGTGAAATTCATAGTAGAGAACATTTCTCTATACAAAATTTTTTTCACTATATTACTCTATATTTAAGAGGAATATATTCATACCATTGAAAATAAAATCAAAATGTTTTTAATTATCACATTCAAGAGAATATAACCTTGTGGATACATTGAATTTGACCAATGGTTGAGAAATATTAAATGTTACTACATATTTTGATACTCTTTTTCTATTAAATATTATTTTTTTCATGTAATAATATATATATTTATTAAGAAAACCATGTACTATAAAGTATAT
The DNA here is from genome assembly GCA_963277665.1 of Viscum album. Classification (NCBI taxonomy): domain Eukaryota; kingdom Viridiplantae; phylum Streptophyta; class Magnoliopsida; order Santalales; family Viscaceae; genus Viscum; species Viscum album. Next base: position 1,503,016,997 of record OY728122.1, on the reverse strand, counting down.
TACTAAGATATTATCTATCATTTCCTTCATCTCATCTATACTCCCATGAGTAATAATGGATGATTATTAGGTGTATCCCGATTTTACTTTTAAATATTTATATATATATTTTTCCAATCAAGCGTGTATGTGATTTTGTTATTTTATATAAACTATATTGATAGTGATTTTATTATTATTATTATTGGACTATGTTCTATCTTATTACTAAACTTCTTGTGTTTTAAAATACATTTTATTTTTCATATTATTTTCTTACTTTTTTTCAATTAGATATTTCAAAATCATTTATATATATTTTTTATTTCAATTAAATATTATTTTTCAAATTAGTTTGAGATAAAACTATTTTTGTTAGAACCTATTGGTAATATATATATATATATATATTGATTGTTGGGAGTAAAATAATCAATAATATTAAAGAAACCTAACTTTTTATAATTGTGGTTTTTGATTGATTCATTAATATATTGGTTTAATACATATAATTTTATATATCTACTACTATTTATAACAAGAATAGTCTGAAATGGCATATTTTATATTTTCATTTAGTTATTTTGAATTAAAAACATTAACATACTCCATTCATAACACTCTTGAGAACTCCATTGGGACTAACATAAGGATTTTGTAATATTTTTATATAGCCAAGTATCATAAAATATACTAGTAAATATATTTGAAATATAATTTAAAATGGTTTGTAACAAATTAATATAAAATAATTATTCGTCGTAGTTGATGCTCAAGAGGGGGAGTGAATTGAGTACTAATAAAAATTTCTGTTAAAAATATTTCTCTTAAAATCCACCTATTTAAAAACAAGTTAAACTGTAGTGAATTTATAAAGATTGTAAATGGTCAATTATTTTCTCAAAGATTGATTAGGTCTTAGTTAATATAATCAGATGATTAAATTAGATTTTGAAACTAACTTACTGGTTCACAATAAGTATAAACAATTGATAATTTAACTGTTAAAGTAACTTTAAAACAAATTGTATTTAAAAGTAATTATCATCAAAATATAAAATATATAGAATACTTTAGTCTTAAATTAAAATGAACATCGGAAGTAACCAAGAGGATCAGTCTAAAGACAAGACCTAGTCCTATCAAACAATTTATATAAATTTGATCCACACCCTGGATCAGGCTAAACACTAGTGAAAACACTTTCCAGGTACAAAGACCTCTACCACAGTTCTACGTGGGAAAACCAAACAACAGCTCACAGGATGTCCAGGTTTTACATGACCAATACCACTGTCCACAGTGGGAATCAAGGGAGTTATAGAGTTTAAATGAGGATTTAGAAATCCTCCAGATTAGCATAGGAGACAGTGTGCGTATGAAATATACAGAGCATACACACTACTCAAAAATTTAAATAAAATAATCACTAAAAGAATATATAATAGTTTAGAATAATCTAGTGATGTGAAGTGTAGCTCTAGATTATTTTGATTTATCAAGAAAGCTTCTGAGTCCTACTGTGGTTTTTTTCTGAAAAATAGAGTGTCGTTTTCTTCCTTGGTATTCAGGTTCAGCTTTAACTTCTTGAGTTCATGAAGAGTTAGTTGTAGTTCTTCACCCAATATGCAGCTTGTGTTCCCCTATAGAATGAGTGGATTCATGTGTCTAGTGACCCTCTAGTAGGAATGTAGCCTTTTCCTTTTGTGTGAATGCACCACGTTTCAATGCCGTTCATCCCTTTCCTTTTACACCCTTCACATGTCTTCTTAGTTCTTGATTATCTTCCTTCTGCACAGTCTATTTCATTCCTTTAATATCTTTCAGCTCCGGTAAAATGAATCATTACTTTTTCATGGGTACTTGGTACAGTTCCATGACAGGCCAACAACTATCATTAAATATCATTAATTTCATTAAAAACATCAAATATAACCATTGCATAATAATAAATTATATTGAGTGTATAGAGTTTGAATGGTCAGTCTTTCATTAGTAGCCTTATATAGGTAGAGGTTGACTCTATGTAATAGTGACCATCTATCGGTATCGCTTTGATCATGTACTGGTAGCTCCTTGTATCGGTAGCTATATGAGCTTGTATCGGTAGCTATATGATCTTTTATTGGTAGCTCAATGATCATGTATCGGTTGCTCTTGGTATCAGTAGATGTTACTCTATATATCAGTAGCTCTATATACCGGTGACTTTATCTATTGGTGGAATTTACTTCTATCAGTAGCTCATTTTGTATCGGTAGCTTCAAAGCGGTATACTTGTTCATATTGGTCGACTTTCTCAATCAGTAACTCTGGTGTAATAGTAGCTTGTATCACTAGACTTTTAGTCAGTGCATATCAGTAGACTTATGCATATCAGTAGACTTGTTCTATCTATAGCTCAGTTTCAGTTGGTAGCTATCTCTATCGATGGACTTGATCTATCATAGACGTGTGCTTACCAGTGGATTTATACATATCGGTAGCTCTACATATCGGTGACCATTGCCTATCGGTGACTATGTCTATCGGTAGACAATGTCTATCGGTAGACCGTTTTTATCAGTAGTTATAGGCATATTACTAACTTAACACTTATTTGTTTTCTCCAGAAAACATTCAATTGAGTTAGAATTATTTCAAAAGTCATATAATCATAGATAAACATTGATTAACAAATTTCAAAGACTATTTTAATACAATTATCAACATGTTCATAGATTAAAAGAATTAATATATAGATACACATTATTTGGGATTATCAATGTATGTGAAAGCATAATTGGGATTATCAAAACTGATGTGGTCAACAATCTCCCCCTTTTTGATAATCACAACTTATGATATTATAATTTCAAAATAATCATAAGTGAATTAGAGGATATATCATTAAATTCAATTGTATCAGAGAAAACAATATATGATGTGAAATATGCAATGTACTAGAGGCAGAATTAAATGAAATTGTATCAAAGCATACTAGCTCTCCCTTAGATAATATGTCACCCCCATTAACTTAAAATTTATTATTCCCCAACAAAATATTTCTCCCATTATAATATTTCTCCCCATTTGTGATGATCCAAATGTGGGAAACAACAATGGGAAAAGGAACCAAATGAGACAGAAAAGAAATCCATTTGTATTTCATGTTTCAAAAAGGTACATGATAATAAAACAATATACAAGGTATTATTATCAAATATATTACCCACATATTAAATCCACATCCTGAATGTGAGATTTTCCCTTTGGATGAGAAGAGGATTCAGACTGTGTTGATGCACTTGAAGGCTTAGGAATTTTAGAAATGATCACAGGAGGCTGAGCCACTGAAACCGTTCCTAGCCTATACTGAGTAGTTCATTGAGAGATCATAGGAGTAAGGATTCGAGTGGCTTGGCCTAGATTCATCTAAATAAAAGAAGGAGTAAAGGAAGTGGCCGGTAATACTGGAGGTATAATTACTGGTCTAGCATCAACATGCAAGAAGGTCCATAAAAGATTTCTGAAATCCATAATTATTCTTCCTCCTCTCTCCATTGTATATATGAAATCATCCTTGTTCTCCATGATTTTTTTCCAAAGATGGAGTCAATTCCGTTAGCTTACTGACTTTATCTCTGAAGGATTGATTAACAGGAGGTAACTTCAGGTTTTCTAATTGAAGATTGAAGTGATTTTTTAGTTTATGTTTGGTATAAATCCTTTGAAAATAGTAGTCTAATTTTTCTTTTACTTCTTTCTGAGAGAAAAAATATTCTCTCATATAGTCATGGACTATCTTCATTATTTCTCTAACTAAATCTTTAGTAAAATCACAACTTTGCTCTGGTCGAACGAGTCCACAGATCCACTGGTTGATTCTGAACCAGTCTCCTCCTTCATCATAGCTCTAATCTGATTCAGATATACTGAAGGTCTTGAGTCAAGAGAACCAAAAGAGAGAGTTACTATTTCCTTAATGTTTTTGGTCAACCCACTGATGAGATCATTGATGTGGGAATCCTGGGTGATGACCTATTTTTTCATGGAGGTTTTAAAACCATCAAAGACAGATACCATCTAGCTCACAACACCTTTGACATAAGATAAATCTTTATCTTCATGGGATTTTTAACTCATATAAGATTATAAAGTGATAACAAATTTCTTTTGAGCTTCAACATCCTCTTCCAGTCTAGACAACTGACTTTGGTAGGCAGAATCTTCATCCATTATTTCTGCCACAAAGGTAGAGACACTGCAGCCGAGAGAGAGTTCAAAAGACTTTTCCAAATTCCTCATATCTCCAATAAATCAATGCTTCAACTCAGCAACAGGAGCACCAGAAGACTCTTTAAACTCATTCTTTATAGATTCAAGATCACCCCTGGTGATCAAATCAATAGGTGAAACCACAAAAGGTGCTATTTCAGATTCCATACTAGCCACTGAGTCATTCATAATTGATTGAATTGATGACACCAGTGAAGCTTCCATTTTCTTTATTTCATCCACAAAACTGATTTTCAGATCAGACTTAAACTTCTCCAGATCATGAATTCTGACTACATCTTCAGGTAACAACTTATTGTGAATATCCTAATTTGTTTTGGTCTATTGTGGGATGCCTCATTATCAGAATCGGGATAATCCAATCCATAAACCACAAAACCTAGTTCTTCTACCCAATCCTCAATTCAAACAACCACTAAAACACTACCAAATCTGGTTTGATGCTCCCCCTCAACTAGTGGATTCTCTTGTACAACAAGATCATACCTAGTAGGTCTTTCTTCCCCAGAAGAATCATCTAATATCAACTCTATCTTTTCAATAGCTGCAACAACATAGGGATCCTCTAGATTAGGAATAGGTCCTTCCATCTCACCCACTACTTTTTTAATAGGCACAACTGAGCATCCAATCAATGGACTCAGACATAAGCAAGCAGAATTAGATGATTCAGATTCATTTTTCCTTTCTTTTTTATTGTCAGGGACTAGTTGGTATTCCTCAATAGAAGGAGTTTCTTCTTCTTCTAAAGCTTCCATTTTTGAAGACACAAATTCAGCAGCAGGACTTATAGGTAAGTCTGGATCCCTTCCATCAGCCATTGAAGTCTCTTATTCATCAGTCTCATCATTGTACTCTAGTTCTTCTTCATCAGGTCCAAGACCTGGATTGTTCACATCCATTGTTGTTGAAGGATGATTCACTGGATTGAATTTATCATACACCTTCTTGTCATCAGTAACCCATAATCCTCTCTTTGGGTTCCAATTTATCTTCATATATTTGAAAATTTTTATTGTGATACCAAAGTTATTCCTTACCACCACTGTCTCATCCTGAGACTCAGCTACCCCATTCACATTGATCTTCACTGAGATCTTCTTGGAAAAGAATAAGGCATTTGTCTTTGATTTTGGCATGGTCATGTCCTCCATTTGAAACATTAACAATCTTCACAGATTCACTTTCACAAAATGACTCAAGAGATGTAGGAGATAGATATCTTGATATATTAAATTTGAAAAGTCCCCTCTCCTTGGTATTAAGACATGCTGAAATTTTTTGATCAATAATCTTTTCTCTCCAATCATTTCTAAAGCCACCTCTTGTCTTTGATTTCCACTACCCATGAGCTCCTCTAGGGTAGTTTCATAATCGAATATATCACTTGTAGGTGGTATTTATTTCGTGAAATAGCCAGAAACACCTTTGTGTGGAACCTTCAGGCATTCAGCCCACTCAACAGATGAAAAATATATCTTGTTTCCATTCACAAAAGAAATCACCCGTTTCTCATTTTCTAACTTCTCAAAGATCGGAAACTCATAAAATTGTTTCACTAGATTTATATAGTATGTGCCATTGTTGTTCAAAATAAAATCTACCCACTTTTCATCTTCCAACACCTCGAGCACAAATGATTTGCTAGCAAAACAATCATTCCACAACAGCTCTTTTTTGATCACAATAACACTATTTTGAAAATGAGGATCCACTGGTCGCCTCCCCGACCTGGTTCTACTTATACTACCACTAGCTTCTGGCTCGGTCTTCTTATTCCTCGCATTCAGCTCATCATATTCATCTCTGATGGTAGGGATTTTGTTTTTTTCCATTCTAGTTCGAGGTACTTAGGGTTTTCAAGAAATCCAAGAGGTAAGTCTTGAGGGTAAAAGGTTTGAGGCTCAGTGGATTGAGAAGTAACTAGGACATAGTTTTATAATTTAGGAATCATAATTTAAATAATTAATATATAATTATAAGCGATTTATATTCTGGCGGCAGTCAGAAGTTTAAAACAGTGCTTACTCATCGGTAGAGTTCATCGGTGATAATTTCTATCAGTGAGGTCCATCGGTTAGGTTTTGACATCAGTGAGGTTTTCATATCTATGAGGTTTTCATATCGGTGAGGTTTTACATTGGTGAGGTTTTCAAATCAGTGAGGTTTTCAAATAGGTGAGTTTTTACATCAGTGGGGTTTTTACATCGGTGAGGTTTTACATCGGTGAGGTTCTACATCGGGGAGGTTTTACATCGGTGAGGTTTTACATCGGTGGGGTTTTCACATCGGTGAGGTACCTACCGATTAAGGTTAATCATTCCTAACTCATGTCTAATGTAACTTAACCTATTTGAATATAATGGTTTGGTGAGGATTTCATCTAATTGATGTTCAGTGCATATAAATTCATGAGTAATATCACCTTTTTGGTAATGATCCCTCAAAAAATGGTGTCGTACATCAACGTGTTTGTTCCTGGAGTGAGATACAAGGTTCTTCCAAATGTTTATTGCACTAGTGATATCACAGATAATAGAAACATGCTTAAAATCATATCCATAGTCCAAAAGAGTGTGTTTCATCCATAGAATTTGTCCATAGAAACTACCAGCAACTATATACTTTACTTCGACAATAGACAAAGCTATAGAATTATACTTCTTACTACACCAAGATACTAAGTATTTTCCCAATAAATGACACTTTTTAGATGTGATTTTTCTATCCAACATACATCAAGCAAAGTCAGTATCTGAATAACTAATTTGCTCATAATATTGTCCTTTTGGGTAAAATAAACCTAAATTTTTAGTGTCTTTAAGATACTTAAAAGTTATTTTAACAGCAAGTAAATGATATTATTTTGTATTAGTTTGAAATCATGTACACATACACATACTAGACATAATATCTTGTCGTCTAGAATTAAGGTAATGTAAGATTCTAATCATACCTTTGTAATTGGTTTGATCCACTAGTTTCCCAATTTCATCTGCATCCAATTTACAGACTGTACTCCTAGGAGTATCACTCTCCTTAATATTATCCAGACCAAAACTTTTTAAAAGATCCTTTGTATATTTACATTGATTTTGAATAATACCATTTTCATTTTGGAAAACTTGAAATCCATGAAAATATTTGAGTTCTAGAATTAAAAACATTTCAAATTCATTTTTAATACTCTTTGAAAAATCATTACTTAAAGAATGGTTAAAAGATTTGAAAATAATATCATCAACATAGAATTGTACTATCAAAACATCTTTAGAAATTACTTTAATAAAAATAGTTGGATCAACAATCCCTTTAGTAAAACATTTTGAAATAAGAAAACTACTAATTCTATCATACCAAGCTCTTGGAGCCTGTTTCAAACCATATAAAGCATTATATATCTTGAAAACTCAATTTAAAAAATGAGGATTAGTAAATCTAGGTGGTTGTTCAATAAATACATCTTCAATTATGAAACCATTTAGGAAGGCACTTTTGATATCCATTTGATATAACATGAAATTCAGATGAGAAGCGTAGGCAAGTAGGATCCTAATAGACTCTAATATTGCTACAGGTGCAAAGGTTTCCTCACAGTCTATTCATTCCTCTTGATTATATCCTTCTACAACTAACCAAGCTTTGTTTCTAACTATATTTCCAGATTCATCAGCTTTGTTTCTAAAAATCCATTTAGTGACTATTTCCAAAAAGTTCTTTGGTCTATCAACTAATTCGAAAAAAAAATTCTTTCAAAATGATTTAGGTCTTCTTGGATAGCCATTTCCCATTACACACCATTGATTTCATCATTGACATTTTTTGGTTCTAACTGTGAAAGAAATGCTTGATGCTCAACCTAGTTTCTTAGAGAAGCTCCAGCCTGTGTCCCTCTATCAATATTACCAACAACAACATCCAAATGATGATTCTTTTGGATCCTATTTGATCTTGTAAAGGTAGGACTAGAAATTTCAGGCTCATCTTTGAGTTCGGGTTTTATTGATGCAGATTCTGGTATATGTACAGAACTGGATGTTTTTACAGTAGGTTCTTTAAGTTTATCATCAAGGTCTAGATCAGTCAAATCATATTCAAGATTTTCAAGAGAAGACATAGGTTCATGTGGATCAGTATCATCAAACATTATGTGAACAAATTCTTCCACACATTGGGTTCTTTTGATAAAGACTCTAAAGGATTTTCTAGTTAATGATTATTCTATGAATATTCCTTCATCAATTTTTGACGCAAATTTGTCAAGATTATCCTTGCTATTATGAATAATGACTTTGAAACCAAAGACTATAATGTAAATAACTGTAGGTTTCCTATTGTTCAACAGTTTATAAGGGTTCTTCTTAAGAACATGTCTAATCAAGAAACTATTGATAATAAAACAAGTTGTATTCACAGCTCCAGCCCAAAAATATATAGGTAGGTCATACTAATTAATAATGGTTCTTGCAATTTCTTGTAGGGTTCGATTTCTTCTTTCTACTACACCATTATGCTGAGGTGTTCTAGGGGCAGAAAAGTTATGAATATATCTTTATGTGAGTAGTAAGATTCAAACATATTATTTTCAAACTCACGACCATCATCACTTCTAAGTGTTTTAATCTTAATACCACTATGGTTCTCAACAGACTTGGAGTATTTAACAAAATAAGAACAAGCCTCACTTTTGTGAGCTAGGAAGTATACCCAAGTATATCTAGAAAAGTCATCTACTATGACCCAGAAAAAGTGCTTCTCATTTATGCTAGAAACTCTAGAATGTCCAAACGAATCCATGTGAACCAACACGAGAGGTTGAGAAGTTGAATCTTTTTTCTTTGATTTAAAATAAACATTATGTTTCTTTCCATTTTGACAGAGATAACAATATTTGTCAGTGGGGAATTCAAGTTTATGTAGGTCTCTAACTAAGTTCTTACTAGTCAATTTTCTAAGTGAATAAATGTTGTAGTGTCCTAATCATCTGTGCCAAAGCTAGGATTCTTTATGAAAATAATTTAAACATGTATCATTTTTCTTGGCTAAAGAATTCAAATCAACATCATAAACATTTTTATCTCTCAAAGAAGAAAATACTAAAGCATTTTTAGAGTTAAAAACATTACAAGGATAATTTTCAAACTTAACATTGAAACCATCATCACATAACTGGGAAAGAATTCATAGATTATATTTATGTCCATCAACAAATAAAACTTTAGAAAGTAAAACTGACTTAGTGTAACTAATTTGGCATTGTCCAATGATTTTTCCTTTAGAATTATCACCAAAGTGACATATCCTCCATCAACATTTATTAAGATTTTAAATCATGAATAGTTTCTAGACATGTTCCTTGAACATCCACTGTCCAAGTACCATACCTTCTTGTGAGAACTATTCAAGCTGGTCTCCTACAAAATAGGTTTAGATGGAAAATGATTTTGGTACCCAAATATTCTTGGGTCTAGACAGGTTATCAAGAAAAGTTTTAGGTACCCAAATTTGTCTCATGGGTCTCATATAATTCACAGAATCAATTGATTTTGAAATAAAAACTATGTTTGATCTATAACAATGTGAATAACTAGTTGAGGCATATAAATTTCTACAACTGGAACGAGCGGAGTTTTGTCCAGATATAGGAATAAATCTTTTTTTGTAAACATTCTCTGTCCAGGTTGGTATCCCAAACCAGTAGTGTACTTTGGTGGCACTTGTTTACTTAGAATTTTTTTAAGTGTATCTTTTCCATTTGTGAATTTTTCTAAGCCCTTTCTATGTTTCTCATTAGAAATTTTCAATTCAGTATTTTCCATCAACAATTGAGAATTCTTTTCCTTTTCAATATCAAGTGCAGATTTGACTGTGCTAGATAAAGCATTCTGTTTCTTTTAAGCTTTGTACATGTCCTTATATTCATTACCGGTCTCTTCTAGCATATTAAAATATTCAAATAATTCTTCACTAGACATATTTTCAGATTCATAATCAGAATCAACTCCAAAATAGTATAAATTTAAAGCAGGAGTGTCCAATGTTACCTCAGATGTGTTTGTCAAAAAACACATGTTATCTTTATGAGAAAAATCATCCATAGCAGAATTAGAATCACCCTAAGTGTATTCTGAAGCACTCCAAGTTGCATTCATTGCTTTCATATACTTGATGTCCTTGTAGTAATTTTTCTTCATGAACTTCAATTTTGGACAGTCAGCTTTTACATGTAATTTAATTTTGCACACATAGCAGATAACTTCATCACCTTTATCAGGATTCTTCCACTCCTTCATCCAATGACCATTGTTGTCATATTTATCTTTTTTGATTGATTTTCTGAAAAATTTCTTCTTCCTATATAAATTAATAAATCTTCTAGCTATCTGAGCCATATCAGCATCACTATCAGAGTCTGAACATTCACTTGTTGAGAATTCAGTTTGTATGTGAACTTTCTACTTTTCCATGGTCCTTGTGGAAGTATACTTAAAATCCATTGACTTCCTTTTAGGTTCATCATCTTCTTCCTTATTCACCTTGAGTTATTTCCCATACATCATAATATTACCTATTAATTCATTTAACAGGCAGTTTTCTGATGTCGCACGATTCTCTAATGGAGATAGATGTTTCTCTCCATCTTTCTGGCAGACATCTTAATATCCTCATAATTTGATCCATTGCTGGAATAGCCTTTCCAAAGGATCCCAATGTATTGAAAATCTCATTGAACCTGAGATACATGTCAGAAATGGGTTCATCAGGCTTTATTTTAAAGTTATCATATTTAATAGTAAAGGTATTCAGCCTCATTTATTTAACATTGGTTGATCCTTAATGGGAAACAGCCAAAGTGTCCCATATTTCATAAGCAGTTTTTCAAGCAGATATTCTATTAAACTCGTCATCTCTTAGAGCACAATAAAGGTAATTCATAGATTTACAATTATTATTGTCATCTATTTTAGTATATTCATACCAAGTAGTTCTATCAGTTTCTAGAATTTCATATTGAGTCACTATTGCAATCCAAATATCAAATCCCATACTTTATAAAATGAATTTTCATTTTAAGTTTCCACTAGATATAGTTTGTACCATTAATGAAAGGTGCCATGTTGGTAGCAGCACCTTCTAGTCAATTGCCCATAACTAGATTTTAGAAAATATATTTAAACAAATAAAATTTAGAACTAACAGAAATTTAAGATCATTAAAGAATCAACTAAAATCACAGTTTTAAAAACAGAGTACTTTGAAAACATTGAAAATAAAATCAAAATACCTCCCTCTGATACCAAATGTTTTTCAGAGTAAATACTCAATAGGGGGGCTGAATTGAGTACAAATAAAAATTTATGTTAAAAATATTTCCCTTAAAATCCACCACTGTAGTGAATTTTTACAGACTGTAAAAGTTCAATTAGTTTTTTAAGGATTCACTAGGTCTCAGAAAATTTAATCAAAAGATTAAATTTTCTTTTGAAACTAACTTACCGGTTTACAATATTTATAAACACTTTCTAATTTAACAATCAATTTAAAATTAAAAAAATTCAATTTTAAAGTAATTTGCAACGGAATATAAAATATATAGAATACTTTAGACTTAAAAAAATGCACAGTAGAAGTAACCAATAGGTTTACTCTCAATCCGAGACCTATTCCTATCAAACAATTTATATAAATTTGATCCACACCCTAGATCGGGGTAAACACCAGTGAAAACACGATCTAGGTACAAAGACCTATACCAAAGTTCTACCTGGTAAAACCAAACAACAACTCACAGGTTCCAGGTCTTACATGACCTCTAATACTGTCCACAATCAGAAACAAGGGAGTTATTGAGATTGAATGATGATTTAGAAATCCTCCAGCTTAGCATAAGAGATGGTGTGTGTAAGAAATATACAGAGCATACACACAGCTCGAAAATGTAAATAATAGACTCACTAAAAGAATAGATAAGAGTATAGAATTCTCTAGTGATGTGAAGTGCAGCTATGGACTCTTTGGATTTATCAGAAATGCTTTTGAGTCCTTCTCTGGTTTTGTATGAAAAACAGAGTGTCGTTTTCTTCCATGGAATTTAGGTTCATCTTTAACAGCTTGAGTTCATGAAGAGTTTGTTGTAGTTCTTCACTCAAGATGCAGCTTGTGTTCCCCTCTAGAATGAGTGGCTTCTTGTGTCTAGTGCTCTTCCAATATGAATGTATCTTTTTACTTTTTTGTGAATGAACCACGTTTCAATGTTGTTCAGCCCATCCCTTTTACACCCTTCACATGTCTTCTTAGTTTTTGATTCTCTTCCTTCTGAATGGTCTTTTTCAATCCTTTTATAGCTTTCATCTCTGGTAAAAATAATTATTACCTTTTTCATGGGTACTAGGTACGATTCCCTGACATGCCAACAACTATAATTAAATAACATTAATTGCATTAAAAACATATAATATAATTGTTTCATAATAAATAAATAATATTGAGAGTATAGAGTTTGACTGGTCAGTCTTTCATTAGTAGCCTTTTGTAGGTAGCAGTTGACTCTATGTAACAGTGACCTTCTATCGGTAGCTCTTTGATCATGTACTGGTAGTTCCTTATATCAGTAGCTATTTGGGCTTGTATTGGTAGCTATTTGATCTTGTATCGGTAGCTCTTGGATCATGTATCAGTAGCTCTTGGTATCATTAGATGTTACTCTGTGTATCAGTAGCTCTATATACCGGTGAATTCATCTATCGGTAGACTTTGCTTCTATCGGTAGCTCGTTTTGTATCGGTGGATTCATAGCGATAGGCTTGTTCATATCGGCAGACTTTCTCTATCAGTAACTCTGGTGTAACAGTATCTTGTATCAGTAGACTTTTAGTCTGTGCATATTGGTAGACTTATGCATACCGGTAGACTTGTTCTATCAGTAGCTCATTTTCTGTCGGTAGCTATCTATATCGGTGGGCTTGATCTATCAGAAACTTGTGCTTACAGGTGGACTTATAAATATCGATAGCTCTACGTATCAGTGACCTTTTCCTATCGGTGACTATGTCTATCAGTAGACTAAGTCTATCAGTAGACTATTTTTATCAGTAGCTATAGGAATATTAGTAACTTAACACTTATCTGTTTTATGCAGAACACATCCGATTGAGTTAGAATTATTTCAAAAGTCATATAAACATAGATAAACATTGATTAACATATTTCAAAGACTATTTTAATATAGTTATCTACTTGATCATAAATTAAAAGAATTAATATATAGATACACATTATTTGGGATTATCTAAGTATGTGGAAGAATAATTGGGATTATCAAAACAGGTGAGGTCAACTATAATAAAAAACGTATATATCACAATCCACATAGAATCCTATATAATAGTGAGTTTAATGGAGGTCCCTAAATAATATATAATGATGTATCATTCCATGTTTCTTAAATATACATTTAAAAATATCATTTTTAAGTTAAACAAGTAAAAATTTTATTCATAATATAAATTTTTTAATTATTATAACCCAATATTTACTTATTAAATTATCACTTAAGTAGGTTGTAATATTAGTTTCTTTTAAAATTATTATTTCATGTATAACAGATTTCAGGAGTATATTTTTTCCTTATAATGGTTTCAAAAAATAGATTTTATCGTATTAATGATTAGTTTTCAATGTATAATTTTATTTGATAACTATATTACAATTATGATTAGTATTATTAAAAATAATTATTTTAAATTGTAATTGACTAATTGTAATAAATTTTTTAATAAATTATTATTAACACATTCATAATAACATAAGTTTAATATATATCCACTTAAAAAAATTACTTTATAATATATCATAATAATTTAATAAAATATATATTTAAAGAAATCATTTATCCAAAATTTATATTTTATCAAGAATTCTTTATTTACATAATAGTTCATATAAATCATAAATTATTATATCAATTTAAATTATAATTACTTAAAACAAGGACAAATTTCTTTTAAAATTTAAAATTTAATTTTTATTAAAAATTTCTTTACCAATTTTTTATATTTTTATTTTAAAATGTGATTTATCCTATATACATTGACTTTTTTTTAAAATGATTATTTTTTTCTACGTTGTACATGTTAGAAAATTAATATGGTCAATTTCATAACAATAAAATCCTTGTTTATAATCTTTTTTGAAGATAATTATATTCAAAAAATATTTATTTCGAAGATGAATTTCTCTTAATGTGATGAATTATTTTTTGAAATATTGTTTTGAAATAATTAAAATGTTAATTTTGTATCATATAATGATTATAAAATAACAAAAAAACTCTAATAACTCATTATAATAAAAAATACATCATTTATGAAAGAAAGTTTCTACCTTGTATTTATGGCATTATTTAACATTTAAATTTATAAAATGTTAATTTTTTATTTTTAAAAATTAACTAAATTCTCTAATCATAGCATTAAAATTATCAATTGACGTATTTTTAATATTTTTATAATATTGTTTCCTTTTTATAAATATTAAATATTATACAATTCTAATGAATATTATATGATTTAGGGAACCATCTTAAAAATGATATGACACCAAATTTTTGATTTATATTTAATTAAATTAAAATATATTTATGTTTTTAAAAAATTAATTTTACATATTTAATATATATCAAGACATAATGTTTTTTTAAAAATAATGTCAATTTGTTTTTCTAATAAATCACTATAATTTATTATTTAATCTATGTTAAATATTTTCAATATAAATTTCGATTTCAGATATGTAAATTGAAAATTTAACATTTTTTAATTTATAAACTAAAAATTTTCATTTTAATAACATATATAGAATGTATATGGGTTAAATACTAATATAATAAATATTATATTCAAATATTCATTTCCCCATTATTTATATAATCATTACTCTTTTACCCTTTTCTACTCAATCGAAAAACATTTTAATTAACCAATGGTATGTCCAAATACCTCTCTAAAATCCATTATACATGCATTATTGGGCTTGTTGTATCCAAAATATTCACCTCTGATGGCTTTGACTTGATCCATTGGTGGATTCCATAAGAGTAATGTTAGGGATTCCTTATCATATCCTTTTCTTTCATAACTATTCATGATTAATAACTGTTGTAGCTTTTTATTACTAAATTTCCATTTTTTAATAATTGCATGTTTTTCTTGTGTTTTTACTATTTTCAATTATATATAACTTATTCCCTTCTATCCAACCCATTTTATAATATTTTACTACCTAAATGTGAGGGTTATTGAGTTTCCATCTCCTTCCATTATTATTTTAAATTTTCCCACATTTATACTCTTCCAAATTCGAGCCTACATTTGATACATGATTCTATTAATCATGTATTAATATCATTTTCAATAATTTTAGACTACGTATAATCAATTTATTCACATTGAACACTTTTTTCATAACTATATTTAAATATGGGTTACAATAACATTTACATTTATTTTAATTATCTACATAAATATTTAAATACTATACTTAGTGAAAATAAGTTAACCTAACATTTTCGTATAATTATAATTTATTTTTAAATGAATCTCATATATTTAATGGTCATTACATTCTATAAAACTCTATAAAAAATTATTTCAGCCATGGTTTTCTTAAACTAAGTAAATGACGATGTTCTATTATTCAATTATAGAATCACTGGATAAATTATAAAAATAATTCTTAGATTAAATATAATAATAGTATTATATAATATGATTTTTATTATTTTTGAATGAAAATTTAATATAGATAATAGTTCTATTAATAATAACGAATCTAATTCTTTATTTTTTTAAAATAAAAATACAATGTAACCCTTGTTCATTCTGAACTCATTTGTTTTTTCTATTATATTATTATACGATTTTAATTTTATAATAAAATCAATAATATTCCTTGAAACATTCGAAACATATAGAACTATTTAAAGTGACCAGTGAGTTATCTTTTTACCTCAATTCAAAATTTTTATTATGAATCAAACTACCTAAAATTACTGTCCCAAGATTAATGAATATAATTAATGAATGATAAATGAAATTAAAATTAAAATTATTTTTAATAAATAAATGTAAATATAAAGTATATTAATAAAAATATTAATTAATAAAATGTGGTTATTAATGTAGTTATAGGATATATGAAGTAAGTCAGAATGAAAGGTATGATTTTCATTACAAATATTAATTCATTTACTATATTTTACCACTATTTATTGTCTTCTATTATATATTGATAAAATAACTTTGAATATAATTAAATCATGTTTATATGAATTATTATTAAATTTATGGTATCTTTTACTGTTATATGTTTTTATATATCATACCATATGAGGTTTATAGTGGGATATTCTCAGCCTTTCTCTTCCATTGGGTTATGTTCTATATCACTCTTTATCACTCTTAGTGTTTGACTCATCTTATTATGATTCAAGTACACAATTTATGTTTCTTTATACTTAATTTTAAAGGTAGGCTATTTCATTGTCATTTACTTTTCATTATACCCTTTTTTCCAACACTTTGATAGATATTAAGGAAGATGAACATTTTTATAAACATCCTACAAATTTAAAATCTGTTTATCATGAAGTATTCATTATAGTGACATTTAAATATTAAATTAATATTTAAAAAACATTTTATATCCATTTTAAAATTATATTTTAAAGAATATTAGTTCCCTATTTAAATTTAAATTCCACCAAAACACATACAAACATCTTCCATGATTCATCCTCTATTTTTCATCATTATTCTTATCAAGATTCTATTTCAGTGATATTTTTTATATTAAATTTTATAATAATTATTAATTTTTAAAATATAAATTTATTTTAGTAACCATATACTTTTTTATACCCTCTAATATGACATTTTTTTATTTATTTCATCATTTCAATAAAAGTAATGATTTATTTTCCAAAAATCAATTTAATTTATTTTCACCCTCTTAAATATTCATCATCTAAGAAAATATTCTACTTCATCCAACCAATTGGAAAATATCACAGGTTGTTTATACATGAACTATATATTTCTCATGGTTAAATACTATCAAATAATTGAGTTACTCATTAACTATATTATAATATATTTGGGGTATAGTTGAAATGAAATATTTACAAGATAATTAATCCATCAACACATTTTTATTTTCATATTATCAAATATACTTAAATAACACATTTCTTTTAATTCATTTCCTTTTTTAAATGACATATAGATACTAATGATAATTGAAATATATTCATGTATATTTACATAAAATAAAACTGACTACAAAAATTATTTACTAGACAATGTGCCATTTTTCTATTTAGTGTGAATACTAAAAGAATAATTATCTTGAATAGAGGATTATTACCGTGATATAATATTTATTTCATTAGATACCCAATTTATATATATGTTTCCTATGATTTCTCTAGGGCACAGCTGCATCACATTATTTGTTGCAATGGCATCTCTTTCGGTTACCCCAAATTACCAATTTTCAATGGTAAGAGACATTTAAAACATTAAATTTGGATTTATTCTCCTAGATGAAAATAGGTTGATGGGATGTTATTTTCTCCTTCTATGGATTGAACCTTGAAATCTATCACATAATATAGTTCTCCATCATTGTGTTTAGTCATGTTAATGGAACTCATCTTTGGTGCCATCTATTTGTGGATATTTGTTAATTATACTGCTTCCATCTAGCCATTCTAATGATGATCGATTCGTTAGTATCCTTTGGTTAGGAGAGTAGTCATGTGGGACATCACTAGAATTTCTAGACACTAGGAATATTGTAAATTGATATTATTCCACATATGTGGACTCTGTAGAAAAAATTTTGGATGCACAACTAAGGGCTTCCCATTATAGAAATGAGGTATATTATTCCAAAGTCAAACATTACAAGTCATTCACCACATGAATCCCATGTTTAGCATCAGGTAGAATTATGAAAATTGTTCGGAATTTAACATCTAAAAAAACTGAATGACACTATTTAAAATACCCATGGAGATGGATCATTGAACTATCCAAAGGAGGGAGAACCATAATGGTTTACCAGATTGATGTATAAAAATACATGTGGAGGTGGACCCTAGAGGTGTGTCCCATAAAAGGATCAAACATATATAGTTGATTCTATAGTTTAAGGCCATGTGTGAAGACCAATCCATATAGTTGACTATCTCGTGGTAAAGATGCACATGCTATAAAAAAAGTTTTGGCAAGGGATGTTTTGGGGCAAACACGTGGAATCTTCCCTTCATAAGAGGATTTTTATTTCCGGTGTTACTATTGGGCTTACACATGGATGTTTCCCAGGTGGGTGGATTGATCTCACTAGGATATGAAGGCTTGTGTAATGATGAGGATGAATATGGATGATGTGGATAAGGTTTATGTTGTGGTTAGTGTGCCCATATTGATCCTCAGGGATGCTTCCTATATATCTTGTTTAGATGGGAATCAACTCATATATAATTCAAAAGGGGGTGTTTGGGATTAGACATGAGAAGGAGTCTGATAGAAATAGGTCATATGGTTGGGTATTATGCATGGTGGCTCCCATGTTGGTTAGAGAATGTGTATCAAACCTTCCCATTAAGGAGACATAGTATATTTGGGGCCTACAAAAAGAATCTTCATGTAGAGGGTGTATGGTCAGGTATTACACAAGGAGGTATTCTTATGGATAATGTTGGATGGGTTTCACGATTGTTACTATCCTCTGGGACCATATGATTCATGAATAGTTTTAGAAACAAGATGAACATGTAGTCCTTACACTAATGATGTGAAATATGCTTCAACATGAGATGGTGTGGGGCTTATGCATAGAGGCTTCCCGGGAATGATGTAAATCCATAGGGGTATGATTTCATTCCATTTGGGTATAATCATATTCTATATGAGGAGGATCTCATTCCATGTGTGTCATACATGGTGCATTCAACTCTTGGGGAATTTGGTGTGTGGTGAGTAATAATTGATGTTCCATGTATGTGACGACTTCCTAAAGTGGTGGTAGGTGGGGGAATCTCATGATTTTCATACATTGATAATCTCATATACATTCCATGATGTAAGAGTTGAGTTTTACAACTTGTTCTAAAGATGTCTGTGATAATATGTTTTACATCATGCAGCATGGACTTGGGGGGGGCACACTCTATACCCCCTGGGATTACATATATCTGGCTCATTTTCACTTGTAAGGTGTATAGATGTATAAATTATAGTTCATAATGGTGTGACGGATTGTATTATCTTTATGTAAACATTATAATGCTTATTCTTAGAATTAAAAGAAATTAGAATACCAATACTGATAAGAAAAATGTGGGGAAACTCATGTTATATGGGAATTGGGGATTCCCTGTGAGGGATAAAGAAATTTTAGCACACATTCTTATAGTTATTTGTGCAATATGTGCTGAAAAGATATGGATTTTTTAGGATATATAGTCTCAAACATGGAGGTTTGAAAAATATGAAGTCCCTTGTGAATAAAATAGGTTACGCGCATAATGATAGATGATTGTGTTAAGTGGTTTGGTGTTGTGCACAAATTTTTAGCATTTAATGAAAGGTCTAGGTTTCATACAATTTTAACACCCCATGATTTCATAGTATGATATTTTCTTAAAATTCAATAGCTTGTGTTACATGCAACACCGAGTTCGAGCGCACCACGACTTACCACTCAAGCCGTTCTAAAGTGGTTATGAATAGTATTAATTGGATTTTGAAGTTTATATACTCCATATAATCTTAAATTATGTATAATGTGTTTCATTGAGATATTATAAGAACAAATTTAAATTTTCGGATAAAAAATATATATTTCAAAAAAAATCATTTTTACCACCTTTTAATGGAGAATCCTTTTTAAATCCAATATTTGACCCTTTTTCAAATTAATTTTGAAAAAAATAAAGTTATACTTTATAATAGGGACATATAAATTTACATTGGATGAAATTATGGTATTTATCTAATATAATTCATTTTTTAATGAATTGAGAGAAATAATGTATTTTAATTCCAAAATTCATTTTAATATAATTTATTTATATAGTTATATTATATTTTAAATTGGGTTTTAAGTGTAATTAGATTATATTTTTACCCTTTAATCCAATTTTTGTCATTGGAATTAATTTCACTTTGAAATTATA
Organism: Viscum album; assembly: GCA_963277665.1. Lineage (NCBI taxonomy): Eukaryota > Viridiplantae > Streptophyta > Magnoliopsida > Santalales > Viscaceae > Viscum > Viscum album. The sequence goes on along the minus strand of OY728122.1, from coordinate 1,502,996,500 downwards.
CATAAACATGTATCAATATTTTGATAGTTATTGTTTCATAAAAACACGCTATTTATTTTGACAAACAAGAATTAATTTTAAATAAATTAATCCAAATTATATGTTTTGAATTTGGTAAAATAGAAATTATATTTGAATTCAGAATATCAAATATATCTTAGGCTGAATTTTTTGTATTTTTATGAAAAACATCAATTTTTAATGAAAAATGAAACCATTAAGTAGTAGTTAAAAATCCAACTTTTTCCTTTAAATGAAATTTTATCACTTTAGTAATTTGAATTTAGAAAATACGAGATATATGGTAGTTATTAGTATGTAAAATGTGGGCCAATAAGATAAAAATAATTCCTTGTAAATGGTAACTTTTGACTGTTATTTACCATGATTAAAGGTAAATAGGTTAATTCAAGGTAAAAAGAATATTATGATAATAAAAAATTACCATTACACTTGTCCAAAACTTATTGTATGAGTAATGGAATTCCATGGGAATCCTTGGGTCGATGTTTGGACCCCATGGATCCACTTAATAATGATAATGACACTTTATTATTAAATTAAAGACAAAAATCACATTAACAAATATCATTTAGAATATCATTTTTAAATGTTGTTATATAAGTCATCCTTATGACTATAAATAATAATTGGAAGGATAAAAAGATTTCATAAATTATGTAAATTTTTTTATAATTTTTTGACATCAAATAAATTTAATTATTTATGACACCATAGTGATTTAGTATTTACATCATTAATAAAAGATTTAAATAAGGAATATTATTAATATTAAAAAAATATCCAAAACTTGTCCAATTATTATTTGATGTTTTTATTTTGACCATGAGTCATCTTATAATTAGGTTTAATATGTTTTGGACCTTTAGATACTGAATATAACAATATAATAAAATAATATTTTCACACATTCCTAAATAACCCCTCCTCTCCCTTATAAAAGGACACAACTTCTAACCCCATCCACAAACCCCTAAATCCCCTTGGCTCATCCAACCCCTAACCAAATAATCTCTCAATATCCCCCTCTTCCTCATAGAAGCCCAAAATTAGGTAGAAGGAACCTCATGAAGTCCTTTTTCTTCATGCCAAACGAAACTACCCAAATTAAAGGCAACATTTTCTCTTAAATATTATTGTTTTATTTTGTTTTATTTTAATTCTTGCAACCCCTTAAACTCTTTTTTCCCTTTATTTAATAACAACACCATTATCCTCATTTTACTAGGTTGTCTTTATGAGATGTATTAGAACTAAAATTACACACACCTCCATCTAATTGGTGAATAATATACTGTTTCTGTGGATCGAAAACTAACGGCTCATAAAATGATGGTTGTTTGAGTATCTCCAACCGCCTCTCATGGTGACCATTAATATGGGACTATATTTATATATGATATATATATTATGTTTATGTTTTCATTATTCTTTTGTTTTTTCCATTTATATCATTAATTTATGGTTTCTATTATGGGTAAAACGTGATAATTTCATTTGAGGAAGTTTATACTACAACCCCCTCAAAATGATATCACTCTTTTATGCCTTATGTGGGTTATATAAAGGATTGATTTAATGATATTACATATTATATAATTCTTCAATTATAATATATCTATTTATCATTTTGTTTTAATTCCATTAAAATACAAAATTGAAATGAAAGTAGTATTTAAGCGTACGCACAACTTATCGTCTCCATGAATGGTACTTCTCATTTCTTATCTCCAAATTTTATATACTGTTATAAATACATATATATACTGGATATATAATATATATATATATATGAAATATTTATCATGTATATCATTCTTTTGATAATGTAATTTTTACCGCATGGAAAAATTGTAATTATAACAAGATCATTTTTGACTCAAGTTCCGAACATCGATAAAATATCCAATACGAGCTCAAATAATTTACTAACTATTATAGAAGGGTATTAAGTGATATAAAAGAAATAATAAACATGAAAAATGTTCTTAATAAATTAGAAATTTACTTATGTTTTTTATTCATGAAGAACAAGGAGCATACAAGATAAGTCGAACTTGAGGTAAGTGGTTTCTTATCTCACATTCAATTCCATGAGATTTCCATTGTTCGCAATTTATTTATTGAATATGGTGTATTCTGTACTTCCATTTGATATATATTATCATTATTTTCATTATATTCATGGTATTATGTGATTAATTTTATAGTTATTAACTTTTGGTCATACGACACGATTAATTACAACATTGTAAGGACTTATCATATAACTTCTTCTTTCTGTGTGATTCATGATATATTGGCCACTATTTACTTTTGTGTGGTGTATTTACTACACATGATTGTATTCTTGGTCTAATATACTTTAATTTATGGGTAGTTACATCTACACTGTATGATACTTCTTTCATTGAGTGTATGTTTCATAAGTTACCAAATCGGTAAGGGAATATCGAATTTCAATTTCCATTCATTGGGCTTTACACATAGTTTATTGATTATTTCACCCCAACATTATGTGTGAAATTAATATTTTTTATTTACGTATTAATTTCCACTCAACTTTCTATGGATATACTTTTGAAACACATAATCATTCCATTGATAAATTCTCAAGTCATCAATATGAATATGATAAGAGTTATTTTAACTCAATCTCCATTCATTCAGTTAAACATCCAATTCATTGGTTTTGTTTTTACAAGAAAATGTGTGAATTTTCTCGGATTTATTTACCATTAATATCCCATCATATTGGGTGTATTTATATTTTTCACACATAATTATGTCATTGATTTATCATTAACCTAAGGATACAGTCTTTATAAAGGATTTTATCTCAACATACATTCCATTGAGTCTTATTTATGCAGCAATTCAATTTTATTTGATGTATATACTATACATTGACATAGTATACCATGAATACCTTTATTATCATGATATTATAATGTTTTTATTACCTCAAATATTTTTATTAAAGTTTCTCTCATTTGGTTAGGAACTCTAACTGAAAAATCATTTTAAATGTTTTTAATATATATTATTCTATATCATTCTCATTAATGTCCATGTTTTAAAAATGGTTTTAAGGATTTATTTTTATGGAAATTATATTTTTCAAATTAAAATTCCTTTTAAAATTTATAATGTGGTATAGAACAATTTGATTCCTAAATCTATTTTAAATGAATTCTTGATAAATAGTGAGACTATTAAAAGTTTTCATGAAAAATTGGGATATTTATATCAAATAGTTTTGATGATTTTTTTCATCTATGCCAATATCCATCATTACACTCTGTCGAGGATAATATATTATAATACAATATTCCATATAGTAATTAATGAGTTATGTTTGAAAATGGATGTTTTATTTTTATACCATTAATAGTTTGTGGTTAAAATATTCACATTTTGTATGCTAGGTTTAATACTAATGTTCTGATTATGTTTCATGATTTTATATGAGGAATGAATTGGATATAGTATGTGATGGGTGGAGCCTACTATAGCTCCTCGATGCATCAACAGGTCTCATTAGACAAACTAGTGTCTTGGCACAAGGCCTTTATAAAATCTTATTTGTAGTAATGACACGAGGCTTGGACTATGTGGAAATGATGTCCGGCATTATGCATTCCATCATTATGAGATTAGAAATTGATATTTCGTGTGGTTATTCAACTAGTGGAATACCCATGAATTTTTTTTATTATGGGATTATTTACTCAGATCATATTCCTAGCATAATGTGATCATGTTTGTTATTTTTAAAGGCATGTGTTTCAATTAATCATTGTGCCTAATGTTTTTGTTATATTACTCTATATTTCATACTCTTACTGAGCATTTGAGCTCACCCCTTTCCCATGTTTCATTTTCCCAGGATATGAAGAAGTTATTTATGAGCGACATGTAGGAATAATCTTATAATCTTGGAGTTTTTTAATAGAATAAATTATTTTTGATTTTCTTTTCATGTTGTGATATTGAACTTAGGTTTGTATCTTGTTTCCAAGACTTCTAATCTAATCAGTCATTCGGGACATGATTCCATGTAATCATGCCAATGTATTAAAATAATGCACCGGATCCTGGATTCTGGGGTTGAGGCACTAAACAGTGGTATCCCATGTGTTCACCAGACATAGACTGATAGTGTTTAGGTGAGGATTACACATTTGTGCCCCCAGTACAGGGAGGAACCAATGGGATATTATTGCATGAGATATATTCCTATAGGATTACAAGCTTTTATCAATGTTGAGGAAGATCATTTTTATGCATAGTAGAGTATGAGTTCAAATTATAGAGGATTTAAATGAATGTAGAGGTGTTATTCTTCTTATATCGAAATTCAATGGAGAAAGAATGAATGATTTCCAAGCATGATGTAAATGACAGTAGTGTAAGGAATCTTCCAGAAATACTTATCTTTAACTATGGTGGTAGAGTACCAAATAATTGATGAGCATGCTGGATCTGATAGGCATGCAATCCGTGGTAGGAATATAGGAACTGATAAGAAAATATGATCTGATGAACTCATTGGATCTGACAAGCATCATTATCCATAACACTAGTGGTATATAGAGAAATGATTAACTAGTGTGTAGATTGTGATCCGCACACATGATATTACATGCATGGAGGATTAGAGGAGCATGAAGGATATGACGAGAATGTAGGATTAGACAAGTGCATAGGATTATATTGATGTAAAGGATCAAACCATTATGCTTGATATGGAAAACATTCATGAACTTAGTTTTTCATAGGATACGATGTGTACATTGGATGTATTCTTTTCAACCTCATCCTTATCCGCAAAGGGCAAGTTCGACCCTGTTTTTTCTCACACAAAAGCCATGCACAAGAATTTCCTGTATTTGGAAAAACATTGATATCATAAGCACACTATCATTGGCCATTTGTAGGGATTTTTATGGTCGATATGGGTTAATACATTTTTTGGAATGCTATAGTAGTGCGTGTGGACTTTGGTATTGTGTGAATAACTCAAACCATTCACATGTATTCCTTTTCATTCGTGATATGTTTCATCGATTGAGCTGATGTATTTGATTTTTCCAGAGCTAAACTTTTGTGTTCTTATATATAATTTAGTTCCAATAGATTCCTCCATCCTAATATGAGCTTATAGGGGACTAGAAACATGGGATATTAAGGAAACACCAAAGACAAGGGTCAATTCCCATATATTTGCACAAAATTATCCAATTTGAGCATAATATTTTTAAATGGGCATGAAGAACTATCCCATGAATATAAATAGAAAGAGGGGGTCCCATATATAGTACATTTAACATTCTATGTGATAATCCCTTCACTCTATTGTGTTTAAGTCCAATCCGTCTGCCTGAAAATTTCACCTTCGAATACTTCCATCACAAGGATCCTGGTTATTTCACGATTTATAAATTGGGTTTAATTGTTCTTTTGTGATATTTCTACTATATCATACGATCACATAAAAATATTTTTCTCTAGAAATATTATATTACATACTTAATGCATAGAGTTTTAGGATCTATTCCTAATGGCCTGTTAAAAAAACTCCTCTCAGGTTAATGTTGATGTTATTGCTCAAATACCATAGATTACTAGAAATCCCTAAATACATCAGCCCATGATGATTATATTGTGTAGTAAAATACTTATGATTATGCTGAGGAAATTATAGAATGATTATATATAAGTGAATATCTCCCCCCTATGGAACATTGTGTTATCAGATTAAGTAATCATTTGGTATTTATGGATAATTCACCGTGATAATCGTTCACATCCAAGGTTGATCTACAGTGCTGGAATGTCACTGTAGGTGGCCTTGATTCTAGATATGATGGATAAATTTTTGTAAATGAGATGATTGGTAGGACAATGATTGTCATATTATATGATAAAGAGGTAGATGAATTTAATACCCAATACGCCATTACAATCCAGAGAAGCATCTGAGAAAAATCCCTAGGCTATTGGAAAACATGAGACTTGATATGTGTTAGAAACATCATCAGTTAGTGGTTGTGGGTGTCTTGGATGTGATTCATGATCCAAAAGTATTGAGATTTGTGTCAAAACCATGAGATATATGAATCCTTTGGGACATCACAGTTCATTTTTTTACAATAATAAGAGGTACTACCAAAGTCCTTTAGCTACTTGTACCTGGATAGTAAACAATTCCACCTCCATCATAGGGAATTTGATATCAGCTTATGGGACATCCACTACATCTATTTTGTGAAACTAATGGGGTTATAATATGATTATTTATTCCGGGTCGTGATTACTAGGTGGAATTATTAGTTTACTCTCATTCAGTCGTAAAATCTCATGACTAGATTGAAGGTGAAGCAAAGAAAAATTCCCACATTCCAGAAGGATATATTTTTGAAGTCATGGTTCGACTTGTTCACCAAGAAGGAACCGATATTGTGGATTTCATGTTGATAGAAACAATTCCTAGTTTCCTCGTAAACGGGAAAGGAAATATCATATTGGATGGTCCAAAAATAAGAAAACATTCATACGTGGGGGGTACAACATGGTTGTAGGTTGGGACCTTCTAGTTTGTTTAGCTAAACTTATGGCTACCTGTCTAAGAAGATAGTTGTTGGAAGTAAGGGAGACAAATATGGTAATATTTCATGGGACATTGGTGATTTTTATGATCCTGGAAGATGGAACGAAGGTCATCATGGGAGTTACCATGCTGAAAATACTCTATATCATATTGGTCCACGTTGTATGGGGAAACACACCAATTATAATATATTTTCCATTCCAATTTCTGTTTGAATAGATCATTGTGAAAATTTGGGGATAAGAATTTGAGAATGCTATAAAACCTCTGAAAACTAGCCTACAATTATCATTGTTGAATTTTTTTGGGGTTCATCCATTGAAACTTGTTGGGGATGAGATTTTACATCAAATAGAAAACCACAAAAACATCCACATCCACTCATTTTCAACTCTTGTTGGTCTGATGGTGGAAACACTACAAAGCTCATGGAAGGAGAGAGATTACATGTAGAGAATTAGAGGTGGGTTGTTGGTTTCCCAAATCATTGCAAAAGAATTCATTTATCCATACATTCCATATAATTTCTCTAGAAATTTTGGATTCCTTAAATTAGAGGAAACAATATTTTATATGAGTAATTTGAAGAGATACTCCCATATATCCTTCACCAAATGTGGTGTATGCATGTCAATGTGGGTTCTAGGGAGACCAATGTTCTTCCACTAAACACAGTTGATTCTATTATATCAATGAAGTATGAAAACAAATTAGTAGAAGAATAATTAGAAGAAACACTATGGAATCATTTTTGTGTTATAGGACCCAAATTTGAAGATCAGAATGAGAAGTGAAAGAAACGAGATGTACCGTGAGATGCATGTAAAGAATCAAGGGTAGCTCAATCTAGGACTATGGTAGAGGGTATATTGCAAGGCATAGTCCCAAACTGTCACCTATAGGTGTCATGTCTGAGAGGATGTTCGGTGGTCCATAAAATGAGCATCCTTGTATGAAATTGAGGTATCATATATAGAGAGCTTCCAATTCAATCCACCCCTCACATTTGTCTTCCTAGAGGATGTTGTGGAGGTCACTACAATTGGTGGACATGTGGTGGACATTAATTTGATATGGGGTTGAGGTACATGATGTGTGTATTATGCAGTTCATGTCCAGGGTATAAATTCATGACAATCAAACATATCTGAAAGCCACAAATTACTTTTCATTCCCATGAGGTGCAGTCATTCTACCTTCCACCCATGTGAGGGAGATTTTTAATAGTGAACCCATGCCTTTGAAGGCGCCACTATAATATGATTCATGTGAGGAGGTTTGACATAATTATTATATGAAGGGGTATGATGATGATGAATCATGCGAAATAGCTTCTAATCTAGGGAGTCCCCCAAAGAGAGGAAAATTCACAGTCACTACCGAATAAAGGAATAAATTCCTTAACGTAATCCCCAAATCACATACTCTACCTAGATATTTCCTATTATCATAATCTGAATTCTAGAACTAAAAACTATTCTATATATAATGAACTCAATAATTTTCAAGGGAAAACTATTAGTTTAGATGAAGGTGCACCCACAGGTGCATAGGAGCACGATCCCAGGCCAGTACGTGTGACTGAAGTGGTTGTTAGACCGACCAATGTTGAGGAGTTTAGAGTGACATATCTAGAGTCTCAGGTTCACACTGTCATCTATAGTGTAGTAATGCCCAAGAATCAAAATTATGAAACCACTAATGGAGATGCAACATGCTGGTGATGCTCATCATTGAAATTCCCCCCATGTTAATGAAAAATATCTAGCAACTCCAACATAACCAGACATCATGTGGTCATTGAGTCAATTTTTTTTTATTTCATGAATCTCATTCAAGATCAATACATGAGGTTCTAGTAAAACACGTCCACATACCTAGTGTGTACAGATCTCTTATAGTGGAAGTCCATTACGTGGCCTCGGTGCTCAATCTGTGGATTCTTATATCTTCTATGATTTTTCTTTCACAGAGTAAAATACATTACATTTTGCTCAGATTGAGTGATGTGTTACTTTTCTTGGAATCATTTTAGGTATAATGAAGATGACAAGAAGATCAATTCAGATCCTCCATTGGATCATTCCTGATAGTATCACAAGTTCACAAGGATCGAGTCAGCCAAGCTAATTCAAATGTGGTCTTAGTTGGATGGTTTTCTATTGTTGTGAGTGACCCTACTAGTGGGGATGAACTCATGGATAGAAATTATGACATTTTAAAGGTGGTGTGAAGTGTACAATAGAAAATTAATGACAAGGAGATCATCCCATTTAGGGGATTCTAGATCGGGATCCTGGTGTTTAATTGATCATGGCATTTCCTAAATACATGAACACATCATCATAGTGGCTGTATGATTTTGTTCCTGACATGACTAATAAAAATAGAATCATCTAGTGTAGATTATGGAAATTAATTCAAATAATCATTAAGAAGACTTAAAAACCACAAATGGTGGGCCAAATGAGATATATTATCCATTGGTTGTTCAACATGGGCATAATAGGATATGACATGTTTAGTATTAATCCATTTTTTCATGACTATATATCGGAAAATATTCCTGAAGGGAGACAACAACTAGACACTTCCTAGTTCATCAAGAATTATGATAGCATGTAGAAGCCTGATGATGTCAATAAAGAGATCAAGTTCATGGATGAAAAAAATGAATGAGTGTTACACCTTCATCAATACTCTATTGAAACTCATCATCCATCCATGTGATCTAATAGAGGAGGATGAGGGGTAGATAATACAGACAACACATCAGGTGGATAATCTCTAGGAAAAGCCGAACCGAGCATAAGTCAGGGATGATGAGATTTTTCTGATGGATAACAAAGATGTAAGGGGTACGAGTAGTTGAAATTTTAGATTCTATTTCACACACCAATGGTTGGAGGAGATACTTTATTTAATCATTGGAGTAGAGCTATATGGGAAAATTTCCAAAGACTCATTGAAGGATCCAACATATTGATTTCACCCACCACTACCACATCATATATAATTCAGTTGATACATTCATGTGTATATGTACACATTTATTTTCTTTAATTAATTACCATAGATTTGTTATAAATGCAATATAAACAATGATTGTTCTCTGATCTCACTTGGGTCATTGGATATGTGAGAAAAAAAGGAACACCAAATGATTTATCACATTTATGAGAGTTTCATATAATCATTAAAACCATAAGGTCAACTATTATGGAAGAAAGATCAAGAGTGTTTGGGCCGAGAGAGGATGTGTCTTTAGAATATGCTATTAGAATAGTAACATTCTTCTCCAACGTGAACTAATGAACGAATGTGATAATGTAAGATGATCTTGAATACACATGAAAAAATCGGAATGGAATGTATAAATTAAGATTCCCAAAATTAGGGACATAAGGAGATTTTCATTGTAATATAAGATAATTTTGAACCATGATTGAAACACATCATCCATACCGTTAGCATGGAATGGGGAAAAACAATCATGTTTTGTCTAAAGTCCTTGTTTGAAAAATTGAACCTATATCAAAATATCATCCAAATTATTCCAAAATATTGGCCCTAGAAGAGAGGTGAGTGAAAGTTCCATCTTCCCAACCCATTAGGGGTCCTTTTAGACAACGAAGTGGATGTAAATCCAAATAATGGCCAGACAATGCATGGAAATGGAGTGATGGAATGTTTTAATTGATTCCATCACACTTGGAATTAAGAAATCATGGAGTAGACTATGTTGGTTGATGTGTATGTTTGGATAAAGATAAACCATGTCATTTGGGGATGCATTGTATTAAATTCCAAATGGCGTTTGAAAATGTGAAAAATGTATTAGATGGCCAACACTGAGGTAGAGGACCTCCAAAGAAATTGTCTTGGATGCTTTAAAGTGTAATATCCTGAAATAAAGGATGGTAAAAATATTTTAACGTCATATTTTGGGGAAGATTCTCGGTATAGTTTAACATAGTTTGATCTGGATGAACCCCACATTTTAATTTCATTTTATAGGGACAGTATATATAGTTCAATGATCATTGGACTATACCGTGAAAAAACCATATATAGTATTGAATGGACCAGAAAAATTTCTATGAAAAGAGTATTTATATAAAACAAAGGGAAATGACCCCAACATGAATAAGAAAAAATTTATTATATACCACATAAGTATGTACAAAAAGAAGGATGTGGATGGGAATGAATACTTAGGTACCTACACCACATTATAGAGGATGAAATTATCATTTAATGTCATGAATGTGAATAAGGAAGTATAGTTCCCCAAAAAAATAATATGTGTTATGTAGGAATGAGAAACCCAACATGAATAAGGGCCAATGTGGCATAAGTCCACACCACATTTCGCAATGAAATATCCAACCCTTCATGAATTTATTATGCAGGAACTCATCTATATACAATTTGATCCAATTGGAAAACATCCTAACAGAACTCGTATTCTCATATGATACATGCTCAGTGTGTGAAATAAGGAACAATATATTGGGTATTATTGACATTAAGAAATTCACATTATGGGAGACATGAATGGTTGGGAGTTCTACAGTGATAAAGGGGAGTGAAAATTAGGTAACTCATGACTTTCAAGTATTGGATAATTGTATCACTAGTGTGTATTGATCAACATTTGACCATGGTAAAAAATAAAATCCAAAGCATACCAGTCCTGAATGGGGATATAAAACAAAGGAAAGACTATTGAATTTTTTTGAAACACAAGATCCATTTTAAAAAAAATATTCATTATATAGTTGGCCCATCATGGGAGGTGGTCAAAAACTGACATAATAACATCACGATTAGGGGGAGTTTTGATTTTAATGATTATGCAAAATCAAATGGATACCGAATTGTATTGTTTAAGTGGTCTTTCAGAACATTGGGTTCAAATAAAGGTGTTAATTGTTGTTTAACGTCACATTGGATGGACCATGGAATATTGTTTATAGTCAAATTTGTTGGTCAAGAAGCACTAAGTATAGGGTCATTGTGTTCAGACCATGGAAATGGTCTTGTCATATGGATAACTATAGTGTGATGGGGTGATAACCCAATGTGAATGATGGCCATATAAGTGACCAACAACACATGATACATCCACAAGAAAGGATTCCTAATGATTAATGTTGTGATTCATGGACTTCGTCTCCTAGTTAAGGATATAATGTTTGTAACATGGGGTGACCAATAAAAATAGGATATGTATAATTTGGTGGAATAAAAATATTGATGTGAATTTGGACCAAAGTGGCCCATAGACCACATACACATTCCTATGGATACTTTTATAAATTCTATATTAAGGTTACATGGACTAGGTCGATTCCAAGGGGAAGATGGTTTGATAAACCTATGGCTAGTCCCAGAGACAAATATTCTGAGAATTGATATATTTCTCATAAAGATGATAATAAATGCACACATTGTTTTGGGAAGAAAATATATCTACTCTGGCCATACCCATATGCCGAGGGGTCTGTTTTAGTGTTTTTTATTTTTAGGTGTGATTGGGCCCCGACGTATAATCTTTGAATCTCTATGCACCATGTATATATTGGAATAAAACTATACTTAGGTCTTGAAAATGGAATAGTGGATGAAAAACATTGGGAATTTTTTCTCTAAAGAGAGGAAGTTATGGTCATATGCAGTTTATCGTAATGTCGTTGGGATGACAAGAAGAAGGTGTTTTGAATGGGATGTTCACAATGATGGAGACCAAGATCCCTCGTCACAAAACCATATTAAGGGATAATTACACACATTTTAATTTCATGGTGACTGAACTTGAACTTTTTGTTAATGGTTGTAGAGCTGATACCAAATGTCCAGCTTAACTTCTTGTGCCTGGGATGTTGGTTATTATGTATCAAATGGCAGGCCACTAGTGCAGTAGTTCCATAATATTTAAATTTGTATAGATAGGAATATTGGGGTTGAAAAATAGTTTATTTCAAAATGATTGGACCTAAAACAAACTGTTTATGTTTTTTTATCATGGGAATTGAGTATTTAGATTAAGGTAATATTTTTGGATCCATAGGTAGAGGGATAAAATAATATGTGTTTAGTGCAGTGTTATATAAAAAATATTTTCAATGAAGGTCATTGAGGCCCAATAACCAATATCATAGTCTAGGGAGGATAAGATAGTATCCTCATGTGAATTACTATTTTATAAACATTACCTTGGTAGAAGGATTAATTCACTCTGTTTCCATGGAGATAAAAGAGTATGCACAATTGGGATCAGTCTTATGATAATTGTAACGTCCTTCCCACATAGAAACCAAATTTGGGATTTCTACTTGGTATCATCATCATTCTGAGAAGAATTACTATGTCTTCATGGATAAATGAGATGAGATGTGTATTCTTGTTGAATCATCTCTCTATCATGTTCTGGTGCCAACCAATATTGTGCAAGGCATGATGCCAATTCCCATTGATGGACTCCAGCTTAGCTTGTCAGTCTTATTCCATTCATTCCATCATATGCAAGCCAAAGATAGCTGATAGAGGGATTGAAACTGATTATCGATGGGAAGGACTACCTTTATTGTGGACAAAATAGAATATAGAGTTAACTTGGTGGAATTTCATGTTTTCTCCTAATAGGTCTGAAAAAAAGGGATTTCATACAAAAATAATATTGTTTGAGCCCACCATCATTTTAAGAATATTGGAAAGGGTTTTTCTAAAACATCAGTCATTCCATTTTCCCACACATGTTAGTGGTATGTGTTGTTGTCTCAAATGCTATAATAATTATACTAATTCTTAATATTATTATCCCATAATTGGAAATGTTTTTTCTAAGAATATAATGATATTATGAAATTAAATTTGATATTGGTGCACACAAATTCAACCACTGATCGGGCCTTGAATTCTATAATATTATTCGGTTCTCCCAACTTAAAAAAGGAATGATGCATGGATAGAATGATCCTACATTTGCGAGCTATTTTTTGTGGATATTATCCCAAGACATTGAGTCCCAATACAACATTGGTCCATGAATAAATTGAATTATGAAGTGGCTTTTGTAGTCGATGAAATTTTTTGGCATGAATTATACATGTGTGGAACCTTCAAGTTTAATAGATATAGTCATATACCATGTTGGGCTAGACATAACACAACCATCAAATTTAGTGGGAGTGCTTCAACGATGTCCAATAAGAACCACATGACATAGCATTAACATCCTACATAACATAGGGAATATCAAATATTTTAATGAAATATAAATGAATTCTAAAAAACCCATGCCTTTGGATAGTTTGGTCATTGTTCTCCCCACTCTAGATGGTGATCTGAATTGTCTACTATTTAATTCTATCACATCTAGATCTGTCTTGATGGTGTGTATGATAATTGACATACATGATGAATAACATTGTCTAATTAGGGGTCTCTTCTTCTACAAGGGGGGTCTGTGGGTCCTGATATTGAAGAATCAATGGTCATATATTTTATCTATTTAATAGAATCATTATTTCTTGGTGTTATGGGAGAGATGACCCTTTAGTGTGGCACATGAATGAATAGATCATTTTTTCTAGGCTATTTATGGGATGTGGCTAAACTAGCTATGGAATCTGGTTGAACATTCTACAATTGGGGAACATGAGTGTCATATAGATGAGAATGGAATTGGTCCATATTCTAAAAATGGTACTATTATATGGCCATGAGCATTGGATTTCTAACCATATAATCACCATAGATTTTATTGATGATTAATTGAGATACGTCCTTCATGTACATGAGGGGAACACAAATCTTAAGGCTAGCGTGAGACTATTAATGATATCATGATACTTTTCCTCATTGTTGGTACAACATACTGATAATAGTTATGAGTTGGGAAAGGAAACATGGCATAGAGTGATGAATATAATCCCCATTCAAACTCTATTGATATTGGGATCATTGAGCCTTCAACTATATGGTCTCTCAGAGGAGTCATTAAAATGAATCTACCATCTGAGCATATCCTATTCCACTAAAAGGATGGCCTCATCCAGGAAAACAACATCCAGGGGAAATTCTTCCAGATCCATACAGGCATCCAAAATGTTGGTCAGTGCGTTTTCCTAGAAATCCATATAAGGGATAAACCTATTGTTTAACAGTTTAAAGATAACCTCACATAATTATAGCATTTTTTCAACATTGGGTTATTGAGGATATACTTTAGCCGGTATACTTGAGATACTAGCTATATATCAACATTCTGTAGATAATAACACAAAATCTTCTTATCACAAGCCGTTCGCCGGTGCCCATGCCTTGACTACCCCAATCCCGCCTACCAAAGGGCTGGGGATAGAGACTAGAATCAAAGGTATTATTCAATGAGTGGGTGGAATTTTCCAGAATAACTGTACTCATGCACTCACCCAACCACATCCCACAAAACATCAAAGGAAAAACATTCATGACACTAAAACAACCACTGAGTAATGGTACAAGTTGTAAGTCAAATGGGCCTGAATTAAAACCCAACAAAATACCAACTGAAAAAAAGAAAGTAAAAAAATATATGACAAATTCCATCCACAAGAGAACCCCACCTTAATGAGAGGTAATGGATGGTTGCTGAAATCTATAGAAACAAGTCTTTTTATCCCATCTCATTGAGCAGCTCCTTATCCTGGTCCACCAAGGCCTCTGTCGAAGAGTTGATAACCTTCATTGGACATAAAACATGTAGGAAAAGCCTGTGTAGGTGTGAGTAACAGAATAGATAGTAAGGAAACCAAAAAACAAAAGAAAGACCGAAACTCTAGGACCATACAACAAAACCACAAAGAAAATACACCTCAAAACCTATATAAATATAAATATTGAAAGAATGATTTATCAGTTGTAGAGATAAATCATCTTGTATTATAGAGTGACTCATCTCTAATGAGAAACTAAGGAATTATCATCTACAGAATCAATAAGGTTTTCTCGTTTATTTAACCACTGAGGTATGATCATATGCTAAACTACAATGGAAGGAATGCACTAGGTACTATCAACTCACATAGCTATAATATACCTATTTAAGGAAAAACAGATAATCGTACACTGAACACCTTGTAAGGCTGAGGTTCTCATTCCTAATGAGTATTATGGGTCATCTGTTCATACAGAGACACTCCCCAAAATGGGTTAGATGGGTGATACAGTGTTGCTTCCCACAAAGGCCATCAGGCTGAGGTACTCATCTCTAATGAGTAATGTGGGTCTTTTGGGTCAAATAGAGTCACTACCTACCCTGTGCATGTTAGGTCACATAAAGTCTTTTCCCATATAGGCCATCATCCAGACGTACCAACCCCTTGTCAGTACCGTGGGTTTGGCTGTTCACACAGAATATCTCCCCACTGTGGGCATGCCGGGTCACACAGTGCAACTTCCCACTTAGTCCATCATGATGAGGTACTCATACCCAATGAGTACCATGAGTTGACCTGATCACATAGATTCACTCTACACCATGGGTCTTTTAGGTGACCCATAGGTTCTGTCCATATATTCCTTCATAGCAGGTCCATGAATGGCTTCTTATAGAGTGTCCACATAGGGCTGCTTATTAGTAGTCTTTGAGTCTCAACCAGTCAAAGGATTCATGCATGTAATGTTCTTGATTCTTGGAGAATCCACTTCTCAATATATTATTAGTATTTAAACATCCTTGAAAGTTTCCTTAGTGCACACCAAAAGAACCCCCTCGTCACGAGGGCACCATCGCCATAAATGACTCTCCAATCTGAATTTCGCTCTAAATGATATCAAAATTTTTTTAAATAGAGGACGGTTGTGTCTGGGCCCGGCCCAAGCTGGTTGGACCAACCAGACCAGCCTGACCTAAGGGTCCCACATAACCTAGTCTAGTTCGACTAACCCAACCTGACACACTTCAGGTTTGAGATGGCACGGTCCGGCCTGGCCACGAGGCCAAGCCCATTGGAACTTGCTGGACTGGACCCAGTTTGGTTGTGGGTCCATCTCGTCAGGTCACCCAGCGACCCAATTCAATCTGGTAGGCCTACAAAAGGTGGTCCAGTTCTCTTCCACTAAGTGATATATACTCTTCACTATCATGTTCATACATTTCAATGGGTGTATACTGTATTAATTGTAGTTTAATTTTTTAGATTTTCAATTCTTTTTCATAGTTATTATTTTATTTATACTTAATACATTACACACAAAAATGTTCTTAATAGACCCTCCAAAATTTCTCATTACATTAACAAAATATATTTCTAATCATTATTTAGATAGTGTTTTTTCAATTTTAATTAAAATACAATTAGTACTCCAATTACTGATATTTTAATAATTTTATCTTATTTTTACAATTATCAATAATATTATTTATAATTTACTGATTTTAACATTAATAAATTGATTTTTTCTTTATCCCTCTATTGACATAATCATTATCATCCATATCCATGTTTTTCTACTTTTATTTATGTTCATGTGACAAGAATATTGTTATTAAAAGTTACATTGTTACGTAATATTTCCTTTTCATGATTACTTATATTCTATTACTTTTGTTACATTAATATTTTAATAAAATGAAAATAAAAACCAGATTTATTAAAAACAATATTTCACATTTCAATTTTATTAATATATATTATTTTATGTTATTTTGTTACTATTTTATTATCTCTTTGATGTATTTTTTAAAATATATATATATATATATATATATATTAATATCCTTAATTATTTTTATTCAAATGATATGTGAACCCCTCCAATCCATTTTCATTAATATTATTACATTTTATATAAAGTAAGTGATATCGTAGATACTTTTTTGGCTTATTCTCTCCCAATGATGGATTATTAAAATACATTTTAATCTTTGAAAATCATAATATATTATTTGTTTTGAGTCATCTCTTTCATTGGGTTTATAATTTCGATCTATCATATATATTATTTAATTTGTTGATTTCATTATTAGAGGATATATTTTTTATCGAATATGAGTTTTTTTAATAATATAGTAATCTTATAATTCATGATGATGGTATTGTTGTTTTCATGTGGCACACTTTGTATCAATGTTTTATTTGGTTACCAAATAACCAAAAATTATATACCCCCAAAATCAAATGGGGATTGTCTTATTATTCTTTTTGTGGAATTAGAATTATTGATCCCTATAATGCATTGAATAATATATTAAAATGGGGTGCATAGGAACAAAAATATATAATGATAAAATTCAAATGTAAATATTTACACCATAAAATTACTCTATTATTTAAAATTTGAGGCTAGATTATTCTAAAATATTATGATTATCAGGGATATTTTATTTGGGACATTCTTATGAAATTATTGATGTTTATATTTCTTTATTCTACTTGACATTATTTCCTCATAAATATTTCATATACCCAGATTATGTTTATTTTATACTCACACCATTGTGGGGTCATTCATAATCTCATGTCTCTATTATTTATATATCATGTTTTAAAACATTTATAGTTTTCGATTATCCCTTTTATATTTTCCCATTTCCTTAGTAAATGATGAAGAATTATAAGTTTGATATTTTCCCATGGGGGAATCTAGTTTTTTAATTATATATAATTTATGAACCTTGTTTTCAATGTCACAAGAGAAATATGAAGTTATTATCTGATGGTACTAAATCATTTGGTTCTACGAGTGTAAGTTAATCATGAATGGGAACTTATATTCACATTAAATGACATAAAATCCATAGATGTTGTTTATGGGTAAATATAGAATGATAAGTGAAAATAACAATACATGAATATAGGGGACCCAAAGGGTTATCTTTTACATTGATTAGTTAATTAAACATATTAATGTTTTAGATTATTCAAAAAATCCCATATATTAGTTAACTGAAATCATGTTTAATTTTTATTTATTTGTTATCTTTTTTTTGTTAATAAAATTTGCATTATAGATTTATATAAATTTTCCTATATATGGATATGACCACACAATATATGTCCAATAATTCACATACTATGTGAAGTGACCATATTTTCATAGTTCTAGTAAAAATATAGAGAAACCAAAACATTTTTTAAACAGAGGGGATAATGATTTCAATCATCCACTTGAATATAGATAAGTTAACATGCCAAACTCAGTCATGTGTTTTATGCTATGATGCTACTATATGAAGAATCCAACCATCCACCTGATTGAAGTCAATCGACCCTTGGAAGCTCATCAACCACATTTATTGAATTGATTATTCATATTTACATATGGGTGAAGTAATCATATAAAGAGTTTTAATGGATATTAAATATTTGACAAACCATGTATAAATTCAAATTAAAACAATTAAATATGAAAATTGGTATATTATGAATAAATTATTGAAAATTAGATATTTTTGTTCTTTATACTGTGTATTATTTTTATGTTGATAAAATTTTTATTATACATACATGAATAATAGGAGAGGTATTATATATAATAAATGGAAGACTAAATCATGTAAAGGTATTTTTTATAAATATAAGACATGTAAAATAAAAATTATATAAATTTTAACTATTATACAATATATCTTACTCAAATATTTCCAAATATAAAATGACTCTTTACAAATATCTCTATATAAAATTAGAATTGTTAGAATGGATACATTCAAGAGAAAATAACTTTTATAATTATTAAAATTCTATCAGTGATAGTGGATCAATGAACTTCACCATAATTTTTTTTCCTCTATTTATAATTAATTGTTAATTATTCCTTAATTCATATATATAATTATTAATATCATTTATTTTATATAAAAAAGAGTTCTCAAATTCCCTCTATCTTTTTTTCTTGTACACCACCTTAACTATGTATCAAGAAGATTTTCGGTAGAATGAATTACATTATGTGAATTTTAATATTTATATACCTGATACAAGTGATAGATATGTTTCATTTTTTTATTTAACATTATCAAAAAGAAGGTTAAATTCATATGAAGAGGTCTGAGCCCCAACATCAAACTAGGAATTTTTTCTAAAATATTCATCTATATTTTTAACATCATTTTTGTACATTATCTAAATTGGATTTAGTCTAAAATTTTTTCTAATTTATATCTATTAAATTAATATTTTTTCATTATTATATTGTGTGGTATATCTGATAGTTAAAAAATATCGGTGATACATATAATATTTGGTGCGTGTCAAATAATTAGAGAAGTCAATGTATCCTAGTTTTTCATTATTAAGTATCTGATCAAGAATAAGTTTTTTATGAATGAAATTATAAATATCAAATATTTAATTTATTTAGTTATTTTTAATTATATTTTTTTATGTTATAATATAGTGAAGTAGAAATAAAAAAAATTGGATTCTCAATTTTTCCCTATTTATCACTCCTTTCAGAAAAAATCTTTTATTACAATAAGAATTTTTTTCATTATTAAAATTATTTCCTTTATTAAATTCTCTATTTTCAATAGAACATGGTCTTCGCATATAGATAAATTCATAGTTAATGTTATATTTTTCATATATATATATATAATCTTTGATATGTAAATGAGATACTATCAACATACCACCCAACTTTAATAGTAAAAAATATAGTAAATTGAAAATAAAGATGAAAATACATATTTAGAATATATAATTTTTCATTTGGACCAATAGAGATGATAATTATGAAAAAAAAGATTCTAGAGTATACCAGAGTTATGAAACTAGGTCTTTATATGATATTTATTGCAAATCCAATATTTCTACATATTTTCCCTTACAAAGAGAATAATTTAATATAATAATCCGATGTATTAATACTTTTAAAATATGGGACACTAATTATATTTCACATAATGGTACATATAATGTATAATATATTATATAAAATACATATAATATTATTTATGATACATATAAAATTAAAAATCATAAATTTATATCTAAAGTACTTCCTAGGTTTAAGGAAATGACAAACACTATTATTTAACTTCAAATACTAATGTATGGTAAGAAATAAGTGTCGTTTATTTTTTTGTCTACTTAACTGAAGGATAAGAAAAAAGGAATCCATTTAAAAATCATGTTATATCCAAAAGAAATTAAATAAATAAATAATTAAAAATATGTTGAAGTGTGAGGAGGAATCGGAAGAAAATATAGAAGTTTAAAATACTATAATGAAATCCATTGAAATAAAAAAAATCAATAAAAATAAATAGATGTTTTACATAATTTATAATTTTAAATTAAATTTTACATACAATGTGATGAGGAGATGGTAAATATATCAAGAATATTCAACAAATTTTACAAATAATATTTTTACCAAAAGGATGAATTATAGTGGAAATTATGAAAAAATAGAAACTCCAAGACATATAATTTTTATGGAGATTTAACATTATATTAGTATAATATTATGGGAAACATCAGGGATGATTTTCTATTTCTATTAAACAAATATGTATATTGATAGAAAATGATAAACTGTAAATGTGATAACAGTGACATGAAAATCATTTGAGGATGGGTTTAGAGATATTTTTTCATAGATGACACATGTGAGAAAGCTAATATCTACATAAAGGAATCTTCATTAGAGTTAATTTATACTATTTCAAAATATTATTAAAAAACTTCCCTAAAAGAATCTAAAATTTATAAATATAATTATTTTAGAACTAATTAGTGCTTGAGGATGCTATAAATTTAATAAATAAAAAATTAATATAAAAAATTTGCATGCTTTATATGATAACTGTAAAATAGGTCATGTAGTAAAAAATGAAAAAATGATATATTTTTAAATAAAAATAATAATTTGAATTTGGAAAATTATAAAATACAATAGTTTATTATTTTATTTTCATAGGAAACTAAATTTCTCAATATCATATTAAGTAGTCACATAGTGCCTAATTTACATATATCTTTCTATTTCAACCAATACATAAAAGGAATTCATCTAAATTTTTTCCCGCATTTAATTATCTATGATAATAGAGATGTGGATAATAGTGTTGAAAATTATGGATATTTGAAATCCCATCTTGAACATAAAATGGTCTACTTTTATGTAACAAATAATATTTAAAAAATAATAATTAATAAAACTATAAAATAGATAACGATTCCAAAATATTTAATTTGTAACCATTTTTGACACATAATGGAATTTTTACCGAAATAATTTCATATAAAATTGATTAGGTAGTATACATGATGAGTTAAAGTAATAATATATTATATTTTGAGAGTGGATGATCCAAACATAATGTTGAATAAAACTCAATAATTGGAGAACATGATGAAAATATATTGAAGACTATTTAAATACGGTGACAATGTTAATGGAAAATTTTTTAGTTTAATAAAATTGTATCCTTTAAACTATTCTCATTTAAGGGTTTTCCGTCTTTGGTTTAAAATTTTCCTTCCAATGTATATTTCAATTCGGTTATAATGGATTGAATTAATAATTAGAGAATATTTTGTCTATGATATATAACTATAATAATATTTTAGTTCTCACAAAATCATAAAGGGTAATGAATATTTTGAAAAAATGAATTCAATATATTTTCTAAATGATTATTGTTTGAGTCCCATTAATAAGAAGTCATTATTTTGGAAGAGGATACTACGAAACTCATACGAAAAAATAAATGTAAATTTAGTTTCAATTCTCATCAAAAAGGATCTACCAAATCATGGATTCCATAAAAAAACATATGTGATTCTAATGAAAATTTTATAAAGTATAAAAATTCAATTAATCAAAATAATTTTTTATATTCCCCTCTACCATGAAATATGTTCCCATGGATTTTTTTGATCCTCTATAGTTTTAGTCTATTAATATAATACTATGATTATGTGATTGATGATTACTATTCAATATTCACATATGTATTTTTCTTAGAAAACCAAATTAAATGTTTTCCATTCTATATTTAAATATGGAATATTTTTAGATAAAAATAGTGTATTGACAATAAATAAAATAGACGAGATTATGGATATAAATTATATAACCAATACATTGTTATTTTTTCACAACATAGCTATCAAAATTTACTCTCTTCTATGAGTACGCATCAAAAATTGGTTTGTATAAAGGGGAGAAAATATATTTTAGAAATTTACAATTCTAGGATTAATAAATATTTTATATATATATATTTATTTATTTATTTTTTAATGGATTCTTTGAATAAAAAATGTTATACGATTGATTGAGTTTTAATAATTCTAATTTTAGAGAAGAACATTTTAGAACTATTTTATTATTGAAAATCTATGGGGATTAAAAATATTGTATTTGAATATAAATTCTTTATTCCCAGCACATGATGGAATTTATAATAAATATCCCAAAAGGGTGATGGAGAAATGTTTCATGAATATTCAACATCTTGTAAATCATGGTGAGTATTTAATAAAAGAATGTATATTGTTGAATACTAATTTCATGAATCATTTGATGAAATAAAACCACTCGAATCCAAATTTATATTGAATGGATTCAAAGATGATATGTCAAATATCAATATTAAAAATAAATATAACATTTCAGATGTGTTTCTGATTTACAAGATAAATCATTCATCGTTGAACAAGAAGACCAACTTGAATTATATGGTGACTTGGATGAACCATACCAATAAATTTCTAGAACTATTTAAACCATAATTCCCTTCCATTAGATGTTGTGGAAGGTGGATATTAATTAGAAAAATAGAGAAAATCACACTTATAAATATTTATTCACATAAAATGATACTATATCTGCTAGATCCTCAAAACATTAATGATGAAATAAATTATGAACACGGGGAAATGGCTACGCAATATAAACTCATTCAGTTTGAAAGAAAAAATATCTTTGAACTAGTTGAAAAATATAAGAACTCTGCATTGTTGAAGCCATGTTGGTGTATAGAAACAAAGATGATGAAACTAGAGGTATAGTTATAAATAATGAAGGATTTGTTTCACATATTTATAATTAAGAGGAATTTACAAATTATGAATCTACTATTAAATAAATAGATAGACAAAATGACATCATAATACAACAAGATTATGCATATAATATTAATTTGAAACAATATCAAATGGATGAATGGAATAAATCATAAATATCTATAATTTTGGGGATAATTTTTTAGAGAAAACCCCTAGTATTAAAAAATTTCCAATTAAAACTTCATGTTTTTAACATCTGAAAATGATTTGAAACCAGATCATATTTCTTGGGATGATTGGCCAATCCCATTATTTCTTTAATTTATATTTTTATCCATTCTAATTGATTAGAAAATATTTATAATAAGGATATGAATTTTTTTTATATATATGTTTATGATATTATTTTGGGATTTTATAAAAACAATTGTGTATTATTTTTTATAAAAAAATGAAAAATTAATTTTAAATATATTTTATGGGTATATAAAATTACATACATGGATTTAGTTTTTTTAAAAATGTATGGAATTTTATTGAATAAAAAATAAATTGGAAAAATGATATGTGAAATTATTTGAAATAGTTTGAACTAAAAAATTTGACATTACTATGACTACGAACTGTAAATTGGATAAGGAAGATGATGTGAAACTGGTTGGCCAAAATGTTTATAGAGGTATGATTGTGATGTTATAATATATAGATACTAGCTAACTAGATATTATGTTTTGTGTATATTTCATCCTTTTATTTAATAAAACCATTGGGAATATGATTTAGTTATTGTCAAAAATATTTTAAAATAAATCAAGAATAATAATAACAACGGATTAGTCCACTCTAGAGGACGTCATTTTGAGTTATTTAGTTATTCTCATGCTGCTTTTTCTGTTAGAATATTCTATCAAAAAACATCATCATGTTGAAAATTTTGGGCTAGTCTCGAGTTTCCTTTTTAATACAATGGTGAATTATTTTTCATTATATATTGTATAATCTTTATACATAACAACAGGTAGATTATTTGAAAAAAAAACATATCCAATAAACCTTACAAGATAATGACTATCTTGTGGGAAATGATGTTAACTATTTTGATAATATAAGTGTATTTAATATTTCATACTATCAGGTATCACATTAAAGGAATTAATATAGTTATAATACATAAATTTTTGAGTTCCCTTTTTAATAAAATCATTTTCAATCTTGAGATCATTTTTACTAAACACCAGCTTATCGATATCTTTAAAATGCCATTAATTTTAGCGAGATTGAATTATAACATATTTTAATTTTTAATGGTTTATTAAAAATAATTATTATTTTCATTAATTATTCCATTTTTTCAATATTATTATTTTAAAAATTACGTTTTAGGTGTTTTAGTTAGAAATTATTTTTAATATATTATTTAATATCTATTAATTATTTATAAATCATTATGATTAATGTTAAAAACTATTTTAGATTATTTTTAATGTTCATAAGTTACAACATAATTTATTGATACTCTAAGGAATAATATACAATGAAATTTGTTAATGGGGTAAGTTGAGAAACCACATTATGATTATTTATTGTTATAGTTTAACCTTCCATGAATATCAGAAACATAGTCTAATCAAGGGGGTGATCAATATAAAATGATACATCATTATTTATTCATACTATATTTCAAGATACCATTATATTTTATACTACCAAAAGGTGTATGATTTTTCAACCTTCAACTATAAATTTTTATATTTTTTATTTTAATTATATATAAATTTTATTTCCCACTATTCAAATTCAATAATGCCAAAAATTATTTCTAATAATCCAAAATCAAAATTATAATTTTTCACTCTCTCTCTCTCTCTCTCCAAACCACAAACCCATTTGATTATCAATCTGTAATTCATGATCACCCATCCACACAAAAATACTAGAATCTATAGTAATTAATATTAATGGAATAATGTTAGAGTGAATCATGACATTGAGTATTTATATTTAGAAGCCTCATGTGACATTTGTAATTTTGTATTCTAGTATTCCTTTCCGTATTTTTAAGTTTATATTAATTCCTTTGGTTCACTATTAGGTTTTTGATAAATATAGAATTTTGTGTCTTGATGGAAGGTCGTGATTGTGGGTGCATGGTAAAGAGAAAACACTATCTGGCTAAAAGAAAACTATGTTCCAAGGATAGGGGCACTATATAGGTCACAGATCTAGGTGACAAGGCATGAAAAACCCCCAATAAATTGTTGGAATTCATTTATATTAGGCAATGAGTGATTAATAGTTGCCTCATTGTTTCAAAAATCATGCATAATAAATGTGGGACATGACCAAGTAATTAAAAAGTGTAAAATTATTCTTCCACCCTCCATGAATTTTATGTTATATCCCCTCTAATACAAACCCGTGTGGTGTTCATTCTTAGGAGCTTCCTCTATACCGCCATAGACCTCTTGAGCCTCTATATTTGGGTTGTTTTATCCTCAAATGTAAAGGAGTCTTCTATTATGTCCCTTTTCTCAAGGATTCTCAATTTTTTAGGGTTTATAATCCCTCCTAGGCTTTTTCTTTATCTATTGTGGTTTTTGACCTATTGAAATGTTCATCTTGTTGTTTTGGGGGAAATAATGATGGTTTTTATTTGATAATTCCATTATAGGTTATTATTGAGTTGTTGTTCAGGTTTTTATCTAAATTGAAGAATTTTACAGGCTAGAGGTTGGTGGTACCATGGTTTTACATGATTTATTTCTTTTTATCTTGAATTAATTTTGTTATAAATTTGAAATATGGATTTTTTTTGTGCTGAGAAATATGTTTTGAAAATGATATGAGATACAAACATGATAAAAGTTTGTTTTATAATGTAAATTCGTTGTGTATTATGTGTTATTTGATTTGGTGATTATTACATGGGTTTTAGGTCCTATTTGAATGGAAAAAAATTATATTTTCAAAAGGAACTTCATGTATGAGTGTGTTGATGGTTTATTTTCAAATGTAATTGTCTTTTATTACATATTTCATTGTTTTTTGGAACCATAAATATGTTTTTTGAATTATTATAGTTATGTGAAGCATATATTAAAATGGATTTGGTGTGTGTATGGATTTTAAAGGGGATTTTCATATAGAAATGGTTGGATTTATTGTGAAAAAAATCTATTGTGTTTTTAAATGGGTTTCATAAATTATACAAGATTGGTGAAGTGTGTATACAAATTTTGTAAGTGTTCATGGGAAATATAAATGGGATTTATTATGGAAAATGGTGGTTTCCATGTGATATTTTATCATTGGATCAATTTGTATCGAGAATATAGTGATTTTGCACTAATTTTAATGATTTATGCCTTGTGTTTATGAAATTGAAGATTTATGTGAAATATAAAATGGATTTATAGGTCAAAGGGAACCCAAGGTATTATGGATGGTGAGCTATATGTAGTACACAGGTTAATTCGGAGGGTCTGAGCTCCGATTTCTTCAAGTATGATTGATGCTACTATACTAACTAGGAATGGGATATGATCAATGAACACAAGAACATGGGATTGTATCCCCACTAGTGGATCATGCATGGGAACACTTTTGGTATTATCTTATTATTTGGAGACAACTTGGTCTTGGGAAGTGTTCCCATCTAGTTTCTCATGCAATAGAATACTGTTTGTATTAGTTGGAGGATATTATCATTGATATACACAGTTTCTAAGGCCCAAATTTTTCTAGTTACCTATAGGGATTTCCCATGGTGTTAAATATTGTGACATGATTATTTTGTGATATGATTCTAACATTTAGTACCCAATAAACCTTTTGTACATTATAAATACATGAATGTTTCTTTTGAGAAATGTTTCCATAATGTGTGTTTATGAAACCTTTTTTCAGAAAAATATTTGAAATGCTCTTTTTGAAAGTGTGCATGTGGATGTTTATTATAATGTTATATAATCTAATATTTCATTAGGGTTGCATAGTATTTGGAATTTAATCACACCGTACATAAAAATTTTGATATATGTATACCTTGTTATGTTTGCATAGGTAACGTCCTTGAGGATCAATGTGGTGACTATGGATATCGTTGCTAGTGTTCCACTACTTCAAAGTGTTGGTGGTGGTAGCTTGAGAGGGATAACAATATTGATTTATGGTGGTTTTGAGGATGGAATTATATATCCATTCCATTGATGTATTTTTAATTTTGGTTAATGTTGTAAAACATTGAATTTGAAAATCGTGGATCCTCATTTGGTTATGATTATAATTTCTGTCATATTTTTATGTTAATGGTTTTTTAGATTTTAATAAAGGGGTGAAATCATTCCCAAAATTTATTTTTGATCCCGATAAACAAGTTCCCAAATCGTTGGTATTAGAAAAACCCATCAGGCCATACCACAAGCAGTGTTGGGTGTTATGTAAGATTTATTCTGACCATGTTCATGACAACTCTTATCATATGAAGGTAACTAAAATGATCCCTATTGAATTATTCAACGTAATTAAGTTTCATTTACTAATTTTTTAGGATATTGTAAGAAAATATGTTGATGTTAAATGGTTAAAATTGATTAATTGATTGGTGTGGAAATCTATCTAGTGGAAGGGATTGAATGTCTAGTTTAGTGTGAAAATATATATTCTATAAAATGTTAGTGAAATATTTTTTTGTAAACATAGAATTTGAAGTTGAATATTTGAGGTATTTAATCCAAAATACTTTTAGTCTGAGTGCAATTTTGTTTTCTTAAAAAATGTCTACATGAATTTAAATATTCATTACTGATAAATGTATGAATATTTTCAAAGTTTAAATCCTCTAAACCACCAATATTTCTAATTTTAAAGATTTCTATAAGACATGAAGGGTGATAAAAATCATAACAGGGAAAATTTTATTGAGAAAAATGGTGTTTTCAAAACATTAAAAATATTTATTAAATATTTATTATGATTGTTAATAGGGTAATTTTTTATTTTAAGATACGAAGACATATTAATTTTAATTATCTCAAGGAATGGTGTGAATATAATTTTTCATAGATATCTTTGTATTAATATAGTGGACATATAAAAAAAATTAATGAATTACCCATTTCATTATACAAGTAATGTTTTGAATTTGTTATATTTCACAGTATTTTTACCTATGGAGGAGAAAAATCTATAGTCTCTAGTATAATTTTATAAAATTAAATATTTCTTAAACTGGTGAAGATAAATTGGATCCCTTAGATCAATATGTTGGTTAAACATGAGGAATAAATTTATAAAAAATATAATCCAATTAATATTACTGTGATGAAAATGTATACACATGATCATAGTTTGGAACCTGATTATTTTCATGGACAATATACTGGTGAAAATGAATATATTTTTCCTATTATAAGGGAAGATAAAATAGAAGATTTGGATGAATTGTTATATAATCTTAGGAGTATAGAAACCCCTCAGACATAATCTTGTAGACCTATTGATACTACTTAATCTCAATGTCATGTTGATCAAGACATTTATGATCTAGAGACTAATGAATCATTCACCAAATCAATTTAGATATTTTTTGGGGACACTAATTATTTATCTAATATGAATCTATAAATTTGGGTTATCCAAATGCCCATTAAAGGGGGTTTAATCTAAAAAGGGGGAGGGTGATCATTTTTGTATCGTAGTTATAACCATTTATGGTGGCATTTCACCTAAAAATGGTAGACCATCTATCTTAGTTTTATCCAATGATCTAGAAGGATAATTTTTTTAAAAAAAATATTGATGAAATATTTTAATCAGATCTCCAATATTTTTTATCAATGATGCAATTAAAATCTGTAAAATCATGGTTTATTAGATAATATGTTTAATCGGACAAACTAAATACAAGACACAAAATCTAATACTAGTCATGGGTTTGATCCTATAGGATCTTAGGTGAATGAATTTATTATATCATTTGATGGATAAAATTTTCAATTGGAAATTTAATTTGACCTTGAATAAGTTAAACATTAGGTATTATTATTACCACCTAGGCTAGTAAAACCCTATCAAGTTACTCAAAATATTTTACTTTCTCATTAAGGAAGAATTACTTTAATTAAATTATGATCTAATGATCAGGATTATGAAATTTACTATGGGATATGGACCTACAGTGTAACCTTTTAAGAAGGAATAGTGGTCCAATATTTCTTCTCTTATTATTACACATATCCAACCAATGTTATTTCTAATGGATGACTATGTAAATGATCATATTCATATATTAAGAGGTCAAGTGGGATCCTTTTTTCATATATTAATGACACGATGATAATTTTTTATTAGAGATAAGTGAATTCCATTGAACATGTCTCCACATGTAGTGAACCTCTTACTCATATTACATCTTCATTTGATGAGAGTATAATCAGAAAAAGTTTCCTGAAGTAATTGAATTCCCTTATAATTTTTTACAGTCCATTAATTTACATTAAATGGATATTCAATCTCCTCGGTAATATAATTTTCGTATTCTTTTTTATTAATCATATAAAGTTACATGGTATTTAAATATTATCAAAAAGGCCATAATGTATTACCTTAGATGATTCTCAGATAAATTATCCTAGAGTCCCGAATTTGATCCATAGTAAGTGAACACATAATGAATCTGTTAACACAAGCTTCTAATGTTCAGGGGGATATTTTGAAAGTGTTAGAACCTCTTTTGAGAATATTTGTTAAATATAATAAAATTTGTTTTCAAGATTTTGGAACATGGATCATAGGCATTAGTAAACTTCACATACATTGAGTAAACATATTTATATTCAGTTTTAACTGATATTCTAGTAACATCAACATTTTCGCAAAATTTGGTGAATACACCCTCTTTCACTTCTTTTCTTACATCAACTGATATCATTGTCCATACTTCTGTAATTACCCTAGTTATGTGTGATCAATAATTTAGACAAATTGCTAAAGGAATTATCATTATCTATAATTCTTCTTATTTTACTAAGAATTCATCTGAACCAAATCATGGAAAAATAAAACAATACATGGTTCCTAATACCATGATAAAGGGTGAATCTAATTAAGATTATAATTAAGATTCCAGATATGCACAATATTGAATAGTTGACTGATATTAAAATTCAATTTTGTGATTATATTGATTGAATTAAATTCCTTATTATATTACTAGTAATAACTAATCATTTTAGTTATTTTTATATTTCATTGATAATTTTAATATGAAGAGTAAAATTATATGGATGATTAGATGTTTTATAAATTTTAATTACAAATTATTTTTTTGTAATTCGTAATTGTCTTTCTATTTTAATATCTAAATTATCCTTTTATAAATTTTTAATATAAAAATGGTTAGATTTTTGAGTTAGTCATGTAATTATTTATTTTTATGATCTCAAATAATTTTTCATATGATAGTATATGTATTTTGGTTTTGTTATAGTAATCTATATTTCTGATGATTATATTAAATTTATCATATATAGAAGTGAATACATGCTATTTTTCCAACCATTCACATGTCATACGATGAAAACATATATATAGAGTACTCCCTATAAGAATAAAGAATTGGCCACATTTTATGTGTCATTGACTAAATT
This sequence comes from Viscum album, assembly GCA_963277665.1. Classification (NCBI taxonomy): domain Eukaryota; kingdom Viridiplantae; phylum Streptophyta; class Magnoliopsida; order Santalales; family Viscaceae; genus Viscum; species Viscum album. The sequence goes on along the minus strand of OY728122.1, from coordinate 1,502,965,205 downwards.
ATGACTTCAATCGACTACATAATGACATTTGTGCGACCATATCAATTTTAGTAGGGTGATTTACATGTTGATGGTGCGCTAAAAAATTACAATTATCCCTAAAAAGGATGTCAGTCAACTATAAATTCTTTTTGACCAAATTACTATTTTTAATAAACTATACCTATTTTTATTGTGGTGAATAAACCATGAAATGATTTTACAGAGAGTAACTATCAAACCAACTATGTATAAATTCATAGAAAACTACTCAAAATACTCCATTGTCTATATTTTTTTTTGAAATTAATGAATGTTTAAGAATATAATTTCTTCTAGTTGGGACGTGTAATAATAGGATTTAATTATGAATATACTCCACATAATAATGAGATATGAATTATATATAAGTACATAAGTGACTCATACATGGAAATAAATGTTGTTACATAGTCTATACCCATGAAATTCATAGTGGAGAATATTTCCTTATAAAACTAAATATTGTACTATATAATTCCATATTTAAGAGGTATATTTTCATTACATTACAAATAAAATAAAAATGTTATTAATTATCACATTCATGAGAAGATAACCTTGTGGATTAATTGATTTTTAACAATGATATAGCTATATTTCATGTTACTAAATATTTTGATACTCATTTTCTATTAAATATTATTTTTTTCATGTATTTATATATAAATTTATTAAGAAAACCCTTTACTATAAAGAAGATTATTCAGATACTATTATTAATTTCATTCATCTCATCTGTACTCCCATGACTAATAATAGAAAATTATTAGTCGTATCCCTATTTTACTTTTACATATTATTATATATTTTTTCCCAATCATGGGTTTAGGTCGTTTTGTTATTTTATATAAACTATTTTGATAGTGAGATTATTATTATGTATATTGTACTATGTTCTATCTTATTACTAAAATTCATTTGTATTAAACTACATTTTAATTTTTATATTATTTTCTTAACTTTTTTTAATTAGATATTTTAAAAACATTTATATATAATTTATATTTCAATTAATTTTTTTTCAAATTAGTTTGAGACAAAACTGTTTTTGTTAGAACCAATTGGTAATATATATATATTGATTTTCGTGACTAAAATAATCAAAAATATTAAACCAACCTATCAATTTCTAGTTATGGTTTTGATTGATTCATTAATATATTGGTTTAATACATATAATTTTATATATCTTCTACTATTGATGACAAGAATAGTTTGAAATGGTAGATTTTATATTTTTATTTGGTTATTTTGAAATTATATCTTTAACGTACTCCATTCATAACACTCTTGATAACTCCATTGGGACTTACAGAAGTATTTTTTAGATTTTTATATACCCAAGTATCATTAAATATACTAGTATATAGATTTAAAATATAATCTATGATGGGTTTTAACAAATTAATATAAAATAAGAAAAAATGTATATATCACAATCTGTATAGAATCCAATATAATAGCGAGTTTAATGGAGATCCCTAAATAATATCTAATGATGTATCATTCCTGGCTTCTTTTGTATATATTTAAAAATATAATTTTTAAATTAGATATGTAAAAGATTAATTCATTTTATAAATTTCTTAATTATCATAAACAAATATTTACTTATTAAATTATCACCTAAGTAGGTTGCAATATTAGTTTCTCTTAAAAATATTATTTCATGTAGAATGGATTTTAAGAGTATGTTTTTTCCTTATAATGGTTTTAAAAAATCGATTTTATCGTATTAATGATTAGTTTTCAATGAATAGTTTTATTTGATTATTATATTACAATTATGATTAATACTATTTACAACTATTCATTTAAATTGTAATTAATTAATTATTATCAAATTTTTAGTAAATTATTATTAACACATTCATAATCAGAGAAGTTTAATATATATCCAATTAAACAAATTTTATTTTATATTATATTTCAAAAATGTGACATAATATATATTTAATGTAATCATTTATCCTAAATTTATATTTTGTTGGGAATTTTTTATCTACATAATAGTTCATATAATTTTTAAATTATTATATCAAATTCAATGATATTTGTTTTAAAATAAGATAAATTTATTTTAAAATTTTAAATAAAATTTTAATTACAAAAGTTCATACAATTTTTTATATTTTTATTTTAAAATGTGATTAATATTATATATAATTACTTTTTTTAAAAAAGATTATCTTTTTTCTACATTATATATGTTAAAAAATTAATATGTTCAATGAAATAACAAAAAAAATCCTTGTTTATAGTCTTTTTTAAAGATAATTATATTCAATAAATATTTATTTCAAACATGAATTTCTCCAAATATGATGAATTTTGTTTTTTGAATTTTTTTGAAATGAATAAAAAGTTAACTTTTTATCATATAATGATTATAAAATAACATAAAAACTCAATAACTCACAATAATAAAAAATCCATCATTTATGAAATAATGTTTCTACCTTGTATTTATGGCATTATTTAGCATTCAAATTTACAAAATATTAATTTTTTATTTTTAAAACTTTACTGAATTTTCTAAATCATCACATTAAAATTATCAATGGGTGAATTTTTTATATTTTTATAATATTGTATCCTTTTTATAAATATTATTTTTTATAAAATTCTTATGAATAAGATATGATTTAGGGAAACATCGTAAAAATGATATAACAGCAAATTTACGATTTATTTTTAATTAAATTAAAATATCATTAAGGGATTAAATATTATTTTTTCATATTATATATATTTACTTACATAATTTTTCTAAAACAATGTTAATTTTTTGTCAAATCAATCAATATAATTTATTATTTACACTATAATAAATATTTTCAATATAAATTTCGATTTTAAATATGTAAAATGACAATTTAACATTTTTTAATTTATAAACTAAAAAAATCATTGTAATAACATATATTGAATGTATTTGGGATAAATAATATTATAATAAATATGATATTCAAATTTACATTTCCCCATTTTTTATATAATCAACACTCTTTTACCCCTTTCTGGTCACTCGAAAAACTTATTAATTAACCAATGGTATGTCCAAATACCTCTCTAAAATCCCTTATAAATGCATTATAGGCCTTATTGTAGCCAAAATATTCACCTTCTATGGATTATACTTGATCCATTGGTGGATTCCATAAGAGAAATGTTAGTGATTCCTTATTATAACCTTTTCTTTCATAACAATTCATTATAAATAACTTTTTTAGTTTATTATTTCTAAATTTCCATTTTTAATAATTACATGTCTTGTCATGTGTTTCTACTATTTTCAATGATATATATCTTATTCCCTTATATACAACCCATTTAAAAATATTTTATTACCTTAATGTGAGGGTTATCGAGTCTCCATATCCTTCAATTATTATTTTCAATTTTCCCACATTTAAACTCTTATAAATATGATCAAACATTTGATACATGATTCTATTAACCATGTAATAATATTATTTTCATTCATTTTTGACTATGTGTAATCAATTTATGCTCATTAAACACGTTTTTCATAACTACATTAATAATTGGGTTACAATAACATATTCATTTATTTTAATTAACTTCATAATTATTTAAATACCATATATAATGAAAATTAGTTAGCCTAAAAGTTTAGTTTTATTATAATTTAATTATTTTCAGGAAACTAAAATATATAATGGTCTTTCCATTCTATAAAACTCTATAAAAAAATTCATTCACCCACAGTTTTCATAATCTAAGTAAATGATGATGTTCTATTTTTCAATTATTGAATTAGTGGATAAATATGAAAAATAATGCTTAGATTAAATATAATAATATAATTACATAATTTGATTTTTATTATTTTGGAATGAAAATTTAATATAGACAATAAAGGTATCAATCATAAAGAATATACATTTTTATTTTTTTTAAAATAAGAATACAATGGAACCCGTTTTCATTGTGAACTCATTTGTTTTTTCTTTTATATATTTATCAGATTTTAGTAATATAATAAAATCAATAATATTCTTTGAAACATACGAAACAAATAGAACCCTTTATCGTGACCAATGAGTTATTTTGTTACCTCAAATCATATTTTTAATTATGAATCAAACAACCTAAAAATACTGTCCTAGGATTAATGAATATAATTATTGAATGATAAATGATAAAAAAAAAATTCATTTATAATAAATAAATGCACATAAAAATTATATAAATAAAATTATTAATTAATAAAATGTGGTTATTAATGTATTTATAAGATATATGAAGAAAGTGAGAATGTGAGTTATGGTTTTCATTACAAATACTAGTTATTTTACTATATTTTACCACTATTTATTGTCTTCAATTCTATATTGATAAAATAACATAGAATATAATTTAAACTTTATTATATGAATTTTTTGTAAATTTATGGTATCCTTTACTCTTATATATATATATATATAATACCATATGTGGTTTATATTGGGACTTTCTCAACCATTCTCTTTCATTTGGTTATGTTCTATATCACTCTTTATCACTCTTAGTGTTTAACGCATCTTAATATTATTCAATTACACAATTTATGTTTCTTTATACCTAATTTTATATGTACACCATATCCTTGTCATTTAAATTTCATTATAACCTTTAGTCCAACCCCTTGACAGAAATTAAGGAATATGTACATTTTTCGAAACATCCTACAAATTTTAAATCTATTTATCTTCAAGTATTCTATATAGTGACCTTTAAATATTAAATTAATATTTAAAATACATTTTATTTCCATATTAAAATTATATTTGAATGAAAAGTAGTTCTCTATTTTAATGTAAATGCCAACAAAACACATACAATATTCTTCTTTGATTCATCCTATATTTTTTATCATTATTCATATCAAGAATCTATTTAAAAGATATTTTTTATATTATATTTTATAATAATTATTTAATTTTAAAATATAAATTTATTTTAGTAATCATATACTTATTTCAATCTACTAATATGAAATTTTTCTTATTTATTTCATTTTTCAATAAAAATAATGATTTAATTTCCAAAAATCGATATAATTTCTTTTCACCCTCATAAATATTCATCATCTATGAAAATATTCTGCTTTATTCAACACATTGGAAAATATCACAGGTTGTATATATATGAACTATATATTTCTCATGTTTAACCACTATAAAATAATTGACTTACTCATTAAACATATTTTAATATACATGGGGTATAGATGAAATGAAATATTTATGAGATAACTAATCCATCAATACTATTTTTTCATATCTCTAAATATTCCTAAATAAAACATTTCGTTTAATTCAATTACTTTTTTAAATGACATATAAGTATGAATTATAATTGAAATATATTCAGGTATATTTACATAAAATAAAACTAACTCCAGAAATTATTAACTTGACCATGTGCCAATTATTCTATTTAGTGTGAATAAAAAACCTTCATTATATTGAAAAGAGGGTAATTACCAAGATATAATACTTATTTCATTATGTACCCAATTTATATATATGTTTTCTATGTTTTCTCTAGGGCACAACTGCATCACACTCTTTGCGCACTGGCAACTATTTCCTGTTACCCCAAATTACCAATTTCCAAAGGCAAGAGACATTCAAAAAATGGAATTCTGATTTATTCCCCAAGATCAAAATATTTTGATGTGTTGTTAATTTCTCCTTTTATGGATTGAACATTAATATTTTTCACATAATATAGTTCTCCATCATAGATTTCAGTCATGTTAATGGAACTCAAATTTGATACTATATCTTTGTGGATGCTGGTTAATTATACTACTTCCATATATCCATTCCAATGATGATTGATTCGATAGTATCCTTCGGTCAGGAGTGTTGTCATGTGGGGCATCACTGGAATTTTTGGACACTAGTAATATTGGAAATCTATTTTCTTCCACGTATAAGGAATATCTAGAAAACATCTTGGGTGCAGAACTGAGGGCTTCCCATGATTAAAATGAGGTATATGATTCCAAAGTCAAATATTCCAAGGCATTAACCACATGAATCCCATGTTTTGCATGGGGTAGAAATATGAGACATGATTAGAATTTAACATCTTATAAAAACTAAATGAGGATAATTAAAATACCCATAGAGATAGATCATTGAAGATTCCAAAGGAGGGAGCACCTGAATGGTTTACCAGATTGATGCGTCAATATACATGTGGAGGTGGACCTTAAGGGTTTGTCCCATAAAGGGAAGATATCAAACAGTGAAATTTGATTCTAACACCTCTAGTGGAGGATCAAGGAATTTCACAAATATGGTTTGGAAACATACATTTACCATTAGTTAGTAATAAACATCAATGAGTATTCTGATATACCATTTTTAGAAGAGAGGGATCAAACATATATATTTTGATGTCGTAGTTTAAGGCCATGTATAAAGACCAATCCATGTAGTTTACAATCATGTGGTTAGGATTCCCATGCTGTAAGAACAAGTCTTACCATGGGATGTTTTGGGGAATACATGTGGAATCTTCCCTTCATAAGAGGATTGTTATTGTCCAGTGTTACTAAGGGGCTTACACATGGATGTTTCCCAGGTGTGTGGATTGATCTCACTAGGATATGATGTATTGTGTAATGATGAAGATGAATATGGATGATTTGGATAAGGTTTATGTAGTGGTTAGTGTTACCATTTTGATCCTCAGAGCCGCTTCCTACACATCTCATTCGGATGAGAATCAATGCCCATATAGTTCAAAAGGGGGGGGGGGGTTTGGGCTTACACATGAATATTCTGATTGAAATAGGGCATATGGTTGGGTATTACGCATGGAAGCTCCCCTATTGGTTAGAGAATGTGTATCAAACCTTCACATTAGGTAGACGTATTATATTTGGGGCCCACAAAATGAAGCATCATATAGATGGTGTATGGTCATGTATTACATAAGGACGTATTCTCATGGATGAGGTGAGATGAGTTTCATAATTGCTACTATCCTCTAGGACCATATTATTCAAGAATAGTTTGAGAAACAAGAAGAATTTGTAGTCCTGACACCAATGATGCGAAAGGTTAACCGACATGAGATGGTGTGGGGCTTATTCATAGAGGCTTCTCAGGAAGGATGTATATGCATATGGGGAGGATTTCATTCCATTTGGGTAGGATCATATTCCATATGACTAGGATCTCATTCCATGTGAGTCATAATTGGTGCATCCTACGCTTAGAGAATTTGTTGTGTGGTGATTAATCATGGATGTTCCTTGTTTTTGAATGCTTCCTAAAGTTGTGGTTGGAGGCGGAATCCCATGATGATCATACATGGAGAATCCCTTATACATTCCATGATGTAAGAGTAGAGTTTTACATCTTGTTCTAAAGATGTTAGCGCTAATAAGTTTTACATCATGCAACATGGACATGGGCGGGGGGCACACTCTATACCCCTTGGGGTTATATAACACTGGCTCATTTTTACATTTAAGGTGTATAGATGTATAAATTATAGGTCATAACTATGTGAAGTATTGTATGATCATGATGTAAACATTACCCTACTTATGCTTAGAATGAAAAGATATTAGAATACCAATAATGATAATAAAAATGTAGGGAAACTCAAGCTATATGGGCGTTGTGGATTCCCAGTGAGGGATAAAGAAATTGCAGTACACATTCATATAGGGATGTGTGTAATATGTGACAGAAGGATATGGATTTTTTAGTAAATATAGTCCCAAACATGATGGTTGGACAAAAAGGAAATCCCTCGTGCATCAAATAGGGAAGACTCATAATCTTTGATGATTTTTTTCAGTGGTTTGGTGTAATGCACAGCTTTTGAGCATTGTATAATGGTCTAGGTTACATACAGTTGTAACACGCCAATATTTCATAGTAAGTAATTTTCATTAAATTCAATAGCTTGTGCTACACGCAACACCGAGTTTGAACACACCACGACATACCGCACTAGCCGTTCCAAAGAAGATTTGAATAGTATTAACTGGATTTTTAATTTTATATACTCTGTATAATTTTTACTTATGTATGATGTTTTTCGTATACATATTATAAGAACAAATTCAATTTTTCGGATAAAAAATGTAATTTCAAAAAAAATAAATCTTACCACCTTTTAATGGAGAACCCTTTTTAAATCCTATATTTTAACCTTTTTCATATTCATTTTGAAAAAATAAAATTCTTCTTTAGAATAGGGACATCAAAATTTACTTTGGATGAAATTCTGGTAATAATATTCATTTTTTTATGAATTGTAATAAATACTGTATTTTAATTCAAAACGACATTTTAATCTAATTTATTTATATGGTTAGATTATATTTTAAATGGGTTTTGAAGTGTAATTAGATTATATTTCTACCCTTTAATCTAATGACAGTCATTGGAATTAATTTCACTTTGAAATTACACTTAAACAAGTGTCAATCATTTGATAGTAATTTTTTCTTAAAAACACGCTATTTATTTTCACAAAAATAAATTAATTTTAAATTAATTAATCGAACTTCTATTTTTTGAATTTTTTAAAATAGACATCATTTTGGAATTCAGAATATCTAATATATCATAGGCAGAATTTTTTGTATTCTTAGGAAAAACATCATTTTTTGATGAATAATGAAACCACTAAGTAGTAGTTAAAAATCCGACATTTTCATTTAAATGAAATTTTACTGCATCTTTAAATTGAATTTAGAAAATACGAGATACATGGTTTTTATTAATATCTAAAATGTGGTTCAATAAGATGAAAATAATTTCTCATGAATGGTAACTTTTGACTTTTATTTACCGCGGTTAAAGATAAATTGGGTAATTCAAGGAAGAAAGAATATTATAATGATACAAAATTACCGTAACACTTGTTCTAACCTTATTGGATGAGTAATGGTAGACCATGGGCATCCTTGAGTCGATTTTGGGACCCCATAGAGGCACTTAAGAATGATAATGACACTTTATTATTAATGTAAAGACAAAAATGACATTAAAAAATATATTTTAGTATATTAATTTTTACATGGGGTTATATAAGTCATCCTTTGGAATATAAATAATAATTGGAATGATAAAATGATTTCCTAAATTATGGTAATTGTTTTATAATGATTAGACATGAAATAAAATATTTATTTATGACACCTTAGTGATTTAGTATTTACCTCATAAATAAGTTATATAGATAATGAAGATTATTAATATTAAAAAAATATCCAAAACCTTTCCAATTTTTTTGGATTATTTTATTTCAACCACGAGTCATCTTATCATAGAATTTAGTTAGTTTCAGACCTTTAAAAACTGAATATCACTATATAATAAAATATTATTTTCACACTTTCCTAAAGAACCCCTCCTCCCCCTTATAAAAGGACACCACTTCTAACCCATTACACACACCCCTCAATCCCCTTGCCTCATCCAACCCCTACCAAAATAATCTATCAAGATACTACTATTCCTCCTTTATGCATTTCCTTATGTATAAATAACTTCAAGATGTCTGTTCGGTTCATGCTAAAGGAAATTACCCAAATTAAAGGGAACACATTCTCTGAAATTCTTTTGTTTTATTTTTTTTTATTTTGTTTTATTTTACTTCCACAACCCCTTAAACTCTTTTTATTCCTTTATTTTATAACAAAACCAGTATACTCAATATAATATGTTGTTTTTTTGCGATTTATTAGAACTACCCTTACACAAACCTCCATCTAATGGGGGAAAACATATTGTTTCTGTGGGTGGAAAACTAAGTCATCCCGAAACAATGATTGTTCAATTATCTCCTATCGCCTCTCATGGTGACCATTATTATGGAACTATATTTATGTATGATATGTATATTATTTTTTTGTTTTCTTAATTCTTCTGTATGTTCCATTTATATCATTATTTTATGGTTTCCATTATGGTTAAAGCATGATAATTTCATTTGAAGAAGTACGGACTACCACCCCCTCAAAATGATATGACTCGTTAATGCATTATGTGGGTCATATAAAGGATGGATTTAATGATATTATATATTATATAATACTATAATTATAACATAACTATTTATCATTATGATTTAATTCCATTAAAATACAAAATAGAAATGAAAGTAGCATTCAGGCGTACACACGGCTTACCGTCTCCACGAACGGTACATCTCATTTATTATCTCCAAATGTTATGTACTATCATAAAAATATATATATACTATATATATAATATATATATATATGAAATATAAATCATGTATATCATTCTGGAGGTAATTTAATTTTTACCACACGGAAAATTTTAATTATAACAATTTCATTTTTCACTCATGTTCCGAACATCGATAAAATATCCAATATGGACTCAAATAATTAACTAATTGTTAAAGAAGGGTAATAAGTGATATAAATGGAATAATAAAAATTAAAAATGATCATAATAAACTATAAATTAACTTAATTATGTTATACAGGATGAACAAGGAACATACATGACAAGTCAGACTTGAGGTAAGGGATTTTTTATCTCAATTTCAATTCTGTGAGATTTCCATTGTTTGCCACTTATTTATTGCATGTGGTGTATTGTGTACTACCATATGATATATATTATCATTATTCTTTTTATATTAATGGAATTGTATTATTCATTTTATGGTTAATAACATTTGTTCATATGACTCGATTAATTACAACGTGGTAAGGAGTTTTCAACTCACTTCTTATTTCGGTGAGATTCATGCTATATTGGCCACTATTTACTTTTGTGTGGTTTATGTACTACCCTTGATTATATTATTGGTCTAATAAATGTTAATTTAAGGGTATTTACAACTTAAGTGTCTGATCCATTCTTCATAGTATGTATGTTTCATATGTTACCAAATCGGTAAGGGAATATCGAATTTCAATTTCCACTCATTGGGCTTTATGCATACATCATTGATTATTTTACTCCAAGATTATGTGTGGAATCAGTATTTATTATTTATGTAGTAATTTAAACTCACCATTCTGTAGATATAAATTTGATACACATAATCACTCCATTGATAAATTCTCAAGTCATTAATATGAACCAGATAAGAGTAATTTTATCTGAATCTCCATTAATTGAGCTAAACATCCAATTCATTGGTTTTGTTTTTACAAGTAAATGTGTGAATGTTATATGATTTATTTAAACTTAATATCCCATCATATTCGGTGTATTTTTATTTGTCACACATAATTATGTCATTTATTTATCCATAACCTAATGATACAGTCATTATAAGGGATTTCATCTTAACATACAATCCATTGAGTCTTATTTATACGCCAATTCACATTTATTTGGTGTATATACTATACATTGACATAGTATATCATGAATCCCTTTATTCTCATGATATTATAAATTTTTTATTACTTCAATTATTTGTATTCAAGTGTCTCTCATTTGGTTAGGAACTCTAACTAAAATATCATTTTAAATGTTTTAAATATTTATTATTCTAAATCATTCTGATTAATGTCCATGTTTTAAAAATGGTTTTAAGGAAATATTTATGTTGAAATTAATGTTTTCAAATTAAAATTCCTTTCAATGTTTCAATGTGTTATAGGACACGCTGATTCAAAAATCTATTTTAAACGACTTCTTGATAAATAGTGATACTTTTAAATGTTTTCAAGAAAAGGGGGGATATTTCCCTCAAATAGTTTTGATGATTTTTTCATCTATGTTGATATCATTCATTATTATCAGTCGAGGTTAATATTTTATAGTACAATATTCTATTTTGTATTGAATGATTAATGCTTGACTGTGAATGTCCTATTTTTATACTATTCCTGGTATGCGGTTAAAATATTAACATTTCATATGATACTTTAAATACTAGTGTTCAGATTATGTTTCAATAATTTTATAAGAGGAATGCATTGGGCATATTAAGTGATAGTTGGAGCCTACTATAGCTCCTTCATGCATCGGTAGGTCTCAGTAGACAAACTAGTGGCATGGCACACTGCCTTGATAAAATCTTATTTTAGTCTTGGCACGAGGCCTGGACTATTTGGTTATGATGTATGTAATTATTCATTCCTTCATTATGACATTAGAAATTGATTTTTAGTGTGGTTATAAGACTAGTAGAATACCCATTACAATGTTTTATTAAATAATTATTTACTCAGCTCATATTCATGGCAGAATGTGTTCATGATTATTATTTTAAAAGAAGGTGTTTTCAATTATTATGTGTGATGATTTTGATGTTATCTTCTGCTATATTGCATACTCTTACTGAGCATGTGATATCACCCCTTTCTCATATTTTATTTTCCCAGGATATGAAGAAGTTTGTTGTGACTGACATGTAAGAATAATCTAGGAATATTTGATGTTTTTAATTGAATAAAATAGTTTTGTTTTTCTTTTCATGTTGTGATGTTGAACATATGTACGTATCTTTTTTCCAAGATTACTAAACTAATCATTACATCAGTACATTATTCCTTGTAATCATACCATTGTATTAAAATAATGCATTGCCTCTTGGATTCAGGGGTCAGAGTGTTACACAGTGGTATCCCATGTGTTCACCAGACATAGACTGATAGTGTTTGGGTGAGAATTACACACCTATTCCACTAGTACCAGTAGGAACCAATGAGATCGTATTGCATGAGATCTATTCCTACAGTATTCATTGCTTTTATCAATGTTTTAGAAGATCATTTTTATGCATATTAGAGTAGAAGTTCAAATTATTGAGGATCAAAATAAGTATATGGGTGTATTTCCTCTTATATCTGAATTAAATGGTGATAGAATGAATGATTTTCAGGCATTATGTACCTGACAGATGTGAAATGAATCTTCCAAAAATCTTCGTCTTTAACTATGGTGGTAGAGTGACCAAGGATATATGAGCATGCTAGATCTGACAGGCATGCAAGCTATGGAAAAAATATAAGAACTAACAAGAAAACATGATGTGATGAACTCATTGGATCTGACATGCATCATCATCAATAAAACTAGGGTTAGATAGACCAATGATTAACTAGTGTGTAGGATGTGATCCACATGAATGATATTACATGCATGAAGGAAGAGAGGAGCAAGTAGGATCTGACGAGCAGGTAGGATTAGACAAGTGTATAGGATTAAAGGGATGTAAAGGATCATACCAGTATTACTGACATGGAAAACATTCATGAACTGAGTTGACATAGGATACAATGTGCACATTGGATGTAATCTTTCCAACCTCATCCTTATCTGCAAAAGGGCTAGATTGACCCTATTTTTTTGGCACACAAAAGACCATGACGATGAATTTCGACTATTTGGAATAACACTAATATCTTAAGTACACTATTCATGGCTATTTTTAGGGATTTTTATGGTCGATATGGGTTAATACTTTTTTTGGAATGTTATAGTAGTGTGTGTGGACTTTGGTGTTCTGTGCATAACTAAAACCATTCACATGTATTCCATTTCATTCGTGATTTGTTTCATCGAGTGAGATAATGTATTTGATTTTTCCAAATCCAACCGTTGGAGGGTTTATATTTAATTTATTTCCAATAGATTCCTCCATACTAATATGTGATTATAGGGGACTATAAACGTGGGATATTAAGGAAACACCAAAGAGAATGGTCGATTCCCATCTATGTGCACAAAATTATCCAATGTGAGCATAATATTTTTAGTTGGACATGATGTCCTAGCCCATAAGAATAAATAAAAAGAGAGGGTCCCTTATATAGTACCTTTAACTTTCTATCTGATAATCCCTTCACTCTATTGTGTGTAAGTCCAATCCTTATGCCAGAAAAATTGAACTTCGAATACTTCCATCAAAAGGATCCTGCTCATTTCATGATTTATACATTGGGATTAATTTTTCTTTTGTGATTTCACTACTATATCATATGAGAACAAACACATATTGTTCTCTAGAACTCCAATATTACATGCTTCATGCATAGAATTTTAAGATCTATTCCTAATGGCATGTCAACAAAACTCATATTGGGTTAATGTAGATGATATTGCTCAGATACCCACAGATTACTAGAAATCCCAAAATACATCAGTCCATGATGATTATATTGGATAGTTAAATACTTATGAATATGATGATGAAATCATAGATGGATTATATATAAGTGAATATCTCTCCCTATGGAACATTTTGTTTTTAGATGAAGTAATCATTTTTGTATTTAAGGATGATTCATTGTGATAATCGTTCACACCTAAGGATGATCTACAGTGCTGGAATGTCACTGTACATGACCATGATTCTTGATATGATGGAAAAATTGTTCTCAATGAGATGATTTGGAGGACCAAGATTTCCATATGATATTATCAAGAGGTAGAAGAATTCACTACCCAATATGCCATTACAATCCATAGATGCTTCTGAGAAAACTCCCTAGGATATTTGAAGTAATGGGACTTGAGGTGTGTTCGAAACATCATTAGTTAGTGGTTATGGGTGTCTTGGATGTGATACATGTTCCAGAAGTATGGTGATGTGTTTCAAAACCTAAGGATATATGAATCCTTTGGGGCAACATAGTTCTTTTTTTTTCAATAATTAGAGGTACTACCAGCGACCTTCATCTACTTGGCCCTAGATAATAAACAATTCCACCTTCATTATGGGGAATTTGATATCAGATTATGGGACATCCACTACATCTGTTTTGTGAAAGTCATGGGGTTATAATATGAAGATTTCTTCTAGTTAGGTATTACAAGGATTAATAATAAGTTGACTCTCATTCAGTCATAAAATCTCATGAACGGATTGAAGTTGAAGCAAGGAAAAATTCCCACATTCCCAAAGGATATATTGTTCACGTCATGGTTCGACCAATTCCCCATGAAGGAATCGATGTAGTGGATTTCAGGTTGAGAGAGACAATTCCTAGTCACATCGTAAAGGGGAAAGGAATGATCATAATGGATTGTTCAAATGAAGAAAACATTCATATGTGGGGGGTACAACATTGCTGTAGGTTGGGACCATCTAGTTTGTTAAACTAAATTTATGGCCACTTGTCTAAGAAGCTAGTTACTAGAAATAAGGGAGATAATGAAGGTAATATGTCATTGGTCTTTGGTGATTTTTATGATCCAGGAAGATTTAAACAAGGTCATATTGGGTGTTCGCACGCTGACAATACTCTATATCATTTTGGGCCATGTTGTATGGGGAACCACACCACGAATAATAAATTATCCATTCCAATTTCTAAATGGATAGATCATAGTGCACCACTTGGGATAAGAATTTGAGAATTCTTTAAAACCTCAGAAAAACAACCCACAACTATCTATGTTGAAAACTTTTGGGGTTCTGCCATAGACACATAATGGGGATGATATTTTACTTCAAATTGAAAACCACAAAAACTTCAACATCCACTTATTTTTAACTCTTATTGGTCTAATGGTGGACACCCTACATCGATCATGGAATGAAAGAGATTACACATAGACAATTAGAGGTGGGTTGTTGGTTTCATAAATCAATGTAAAATTATTCATTGTTCCATACATGCCATATCATTTCTCTAGAAATTTTGTATTCCATAAATTAGAGGAAACAATATTTTATATGAGGAATTTGAAGAGATACTCCCCTATATCCTTCACCAAATTTGGTGCATGATTGTCAAATTGGGTTCTACGGAGACCAATTTGCTTCCACTGAATACAGTTGATTCTATTAAATCGATGAAGTGTGTTAAAAATTTTGTGGGAGAATAATTAGAGGAAAAACTATGGAATCATGTTTGTGTTATAGGACCAAAAATTGAAGAGAAGAATGATAAAGGAAATATATGATATGTACCCAGAGTGGCATGTAAACCATCAAGGGTAGCTCAATCCGGGACTACGGTAGAGGGGATATTGCAAGGAATAGGCCCAAACCTTCACCTATAGGTGTCATGTCTGAGATGTTGTTCGGTGGGCCATAAAATGACCACCCATGGATGAAATTGAGGTATCATATATTGAGAGATTCCATTTCAATCCACCAATCACATTGCTCTACCTAGAGGATGATGTGGAGGTCACTTCCATCGGTGGACATGTGGTGGACATTAATATGAGATGGGGTTGAGGTACCTGATGTGAGTCTCATGCGGTCCATCTCCAGGGTAGAAAATCATGACATTCATACATACCTGAAATCCATAGATTACCTTTCATTCTAATAAGGTGTAGTCATTCTTCCTTCCACCCATGTAAGGGAGATGTTCAATGGTGACCCGATTCTATTGAACACAACACCATAATATGATTCATGGGAGGAGGATTTACCTAATTACGATATGAATGGGTATTATGATGATGAATCTTACAAAATAGCTTCTAATCAAGGGATTCCCCCAAAGAGGGTAAAAATAACTGTCATTACTGAATAACGAAATAAATTCCTTGATGTAAGCCCCAACTCATGTACTCTACCTAGATATTTCCAATTATCATAATCTGAATTATATAACTAAAAACTATTCTATATATAATAACCTCAAAATTTATCAAGGGAAAAAATTAGTGTAGATGATGGTCCACCAACATGTGCATAGGAGCATTATCACTGGACAGTACATGTGACTGAAGTGGTTGTTAGACCGACCAATTTTGAGGAGGTCAGAGTGATATCTCTAGAGCCTCGGGTTCAAACTGTTATCTATGGGGTGGGAATTCCCAGGAATATAAATGATGAAACCACTGATGGAGAAGCGGAATTCTCATGATGTTCATCATTGAAATACCCCCCATGTTATCGAAAAATATCAAACAACTCCAACGTAACCAGAAATCATGTTGTCATTGTGTAAACATGTTTTTTTTGTTTCATGAATCGTATTCTAGATCAATACACGAGGTTCTATTAAAACTCATCAACATACCTAGTGTGGATGGGTCTCCTATAGTGGATGTCCATTACGTGGCTTTGGTGCTCAATCTATGGATTCTTATATGTTTTAAGAATTTTATTTCTCAGAGTAAAATCCATTATATTATGTTCATATTGACTGATGTGTTACTTTTCTGGGCATCGACTTAGGTATAATGCAGCCGACAAGAACATCAATTCAGAGCCTCCATTGGTTCTTTCCTAATAGTCTCACTAGTTCACAAGGACTGAGTTGGCCAAGATAATTCAAATTTTGTCTTAAGTGGAAGGTTTTATATAGTTGTGAGTTACCCTACTAGTGGGGATGATCTCCTGGATAGAAATTTAGAAATTTTAAAGGTGGGTTTTAGTGTAAATGAGAGAATTCATGACATGGAGATCATCCCATTGGAGGGGATTTTGGATGGGGATCCTAGTGTTGAACTGATCACGGCCTTTCCTGAATACATGAACACATCATATTAGTGGATTTATGATTCTATTCCTGACAAGATTAATGAAATGATCATAATCTAGTGTAGGGTATGGAAATTAATTCAAATAATCATTATGAAGACTCAAAAACCACAAATAGTGGGCCAAATGAGATATATTCTCCATTGGTTGTTCATCATGGGCACAATAGTATATGAAATATGTAGTATTCATCCATTGGTATGTGACTATCTTTCGCAACATATGCCTGAAGGGAGCCGACATCTAGATGCATCCTTTTTCTTGGAAAATTATGATAGCATCTGGAATCCTGATGATGTCAATAAAGAGATCTAGTGCATGGATGAAAAAATGAATGAGTGTTACACATTCATCAATACTCTATTAAAAATCATCATCTATCTGAGTGATCTACTAGAGGAGGATGAGGGGTAGATAATATAGACACCGCATCTGGTGGATAATCTATAGGAAGAGCAGGATCGAGCACATTTCAGGGATGATGAGCATTGTCTGATGGATAATGAGGATGCAAGGAAGAACAGAAGCTGAATGTTTACATTCGATTCCACACACCAATGGTTGGAGGAGCTAAAATATTCAATCATTGGAGTGGAGATATATGAGAAAATTTACAAATACTCATTAAATACTTCAACATGTTGATATCCCCCACCACTACCATATCATATATAATGCATTTAAAATATTCACGTGTTCATGTACACATTTTATTTCTTTATTAAATTACCACTTATTTTTATAAATTTAATATAAACAATGACTGTTCCCTAATCTCACCTGGGTTATTCCATATGTTAGAAAAAATGAAATACCACATGATTTCTCACTTCTATGAGAGTTTCATACAATTATTGAAAACATGGGGTCAACTATTTTGGATGAAAGATCAATAGTGTTTGGGCCGAGAGAGGATGTGTCTTGAGAATATGTTATTATAATAGATAACTTTCTTCTCCAAAGTGAACTAATGAACGAATGTGATAATGTAAGGTGACTATGAATACAAATGAAAAAATGGTAATGGAATACCTATATTAAGATTCCCAGAATTAGGGTCTCAAGGAGAGTGGCATTGTAATATAAGATAATTCTAAACCATGATTGAAACACATCATCCATACCATTAACAAGGAATGGAGACAATCAATCAAGGTTTTCCTGATGGACATTTTAGAAAAATTGAACCTATATTAGAATATCATCCAAATCATTCCAAAATTTTAGACCAAGATGGGACGTGAGTGAATGTTCCATGTGCCAAACCCACTATGGGTCCGTTTAGATAACAAAATGGATGTAAATACAAACAAGGGCCACACGATGCATGGAAATGGAGTGATGAAATGTTCTAATGGATTCCATCACACTTTGAATTAGGAAAACATGTAGTAGACTTTGTTGGTTTATGTGAATGATTGGATAAAGATAAAACCTATCATTTGGGGATGCACTAAATTAGATTCTTAATGTCATTTGATAATGTGAACAATGTATTAGATGGCCAGCACTAAGGTAGGGACCTCTAATGAAATGGTTGTGGATGGTTTAATGTTTCCCATCCTCTAACAAAGGATGGTAAAAATATTTTGACGTCATATTTTGAGGAATATACTCAGTATAGTTTAACATCATGTGATCTAGGTGAACCCCACATTTTAATTTCATTTTATTGGGACACTATAGATAGTTTAATGTTCATAGGACTGTACCATGAGAAAAGCTTATATCATATTTCATGGACCAGACTAATTTCAATGAAAAGTGTATTAATATGGAACAAAGGGAAATGAACCCAACTGGAATAAGAAAAAATTTCTTGCATACCACAGAAGTATGTTGAAAAAGATGGATGTTGATGGGAATGTAGACCTAGGTACCTACACCACATTATAGAGGATGAAATTGTTATTTAATGTCATACATTGGAATAAGGAAGTATAGTTTCCCAAAAAAAGAACATGTGGCATGGAGGGATGAGAAACTCAACATGAATGAGGGCTAAGGATGAATAGATCCACACCACATTCCACCATGAAATATCCCACCCTGCTTGAATTTATTATGCATGAACTCTGCACTCTAAAATTTGATCAGATTGGAAAACATCCTACTAGAACTCTTATTCTCATATGATACATGCTCATTGTGGAAAATACGGTATAATATATGGGGTATTATTGATATTATGAAATTAACATTATGGGAGACATTGATGGTTAGAAGTTCCACTGTGATAGAGGGGAGTGAAAATTAGCTAACTCACGATATTCATGTTCTGGATAATTGTATCACTAGTGAGTATGGATCAACTTTTGACCATGGTAAAAAAAATAAGATCCCAAACATACAAGTCATGAATGGGGAGATAAATCAAAGGAAATACTATTGAAATTTTTTGAAGCACATGATCCATTTTTTATAAAAAAGATTCATTATATTGTTGTCCCAAAATGGGAGGTGATTGAAAAATGGAATAATAACATCATGATAAGGGGGAATTTAGATTTTAATGAAGATGTAAAACCAAATGGATAATTAATTGAATTGTTTAAGGGGTGTTTCATAATATGGGGTTCACATAGAGGTTTTTTATGTTGGTTAACATCACATAGGGTGGACCATGGAAGATAGTTTAGAGTCATATTTCATCATCTAGAAGCACTTAGTTTAGGGTTATTGTGTTCAGACCATGGAAATGGTCTTGTCAAATGGATTACTGTAGTGTGATGAGATGATAACCCAATGTGAATGATGTCCATGTAAGGGACAAAAAACATATGATACATCCACATGAAATGATTCCTAAATATTAATGTTGTGATTCATGGACTTCAGCTACTAGTTATGGATAATGTGTTTGTAACATGGGGTGACCAATCAAAAACGGATCAGTATAATGTGGTGGAATAAAAATATTGATGTGAATGAGGAACAAAGCGTCCCATAGACCACATACACATTCCTATGGATACTTTCATAAATTCTAGATTCAGGACACATGGAGTAATCCAAGGCCAAGGGGCAGATGGTTTGATGTACTTTTGGTTAGTCCAAGAAAAAAATATTCTGGAAATTGTTATATTTCCCATAAGGAAGTGAATCAAGGGAAAAAAAATTTTAGGATGAAAATATCTCTACTCCAGTCGGACCTATACATAGAGGGGTATTTTTTTAGTTTTTGTTATTTTTAGGTGTGGTTGGACCCCGATGTATAATCTAGGAATCACTATACACCATGTATATATTGTAATAAAGAAATACTTAGTTCCTAAAAATGGAATGGTGGATGAAAAATATTGGGCATTTTTTCTCTCAATAGGGGAAGTTATGGTGATATGTAGTTTATCATCATGTCGTCAGGATGAAAAGGGGAAAGTGTTTTGAATGAGATGTTCTGGATGATGTAGACCAAAAACCCTCGTCACAAAACATTGTTAAGCGATAATTACACACAATTTAATGTCATGGTGACTGAACATGAATTTTTTATTTATGGTTGTATAGCTGATACCAAATGACCATTTTATCTTTCTATGCCTGGGATGATGGTTGTTATGTATCATATGGCAGGCCACTAGTGGTGTAGTTCAATACAATTTAATGTTCTATATATAGGAATATTGGGGTAGGAAAATTGAATATTTTCAATATGAATGGACCTCAATAAAGAAGTTTAAGGTTTCTTATCATGGGAAATGAGCTTTTAGATTACGGTAATAGTTTTGGAACCATTTCTAAGGGGTAAATAATGATGGGTTTAGTGCGGTGTTATAGAAAAAATATTTTGAATGTGGGTCATGGAGGCCCAACAAACAACATAATAGTCTAGGGAGGAAATGATAGTATCCTCATGTGATGTACTATTTTATTAACATTGTGTTGGAAGAAGGATTAATTCAATCTGTTTCGATGGAAATAAATGAGTATGCACCATTGGGATTATCCTTATGATAATTCTAACGTCCTTTTCACATAGAATCCAAATATGTGGATTTCTACTTGGTATCATCTTCATTCTAAGATGAATTACTATGCCTCTGTGGATAAATTAGAGGAGATGAATCTTATTGTTGATTCCTATCACTACCATGTTCTGGTTCCAACCAATATTGTGCAAGGCATGAAGCCTATTCACATTGATAGACTCCAGCATAGCTAGTCAGACTTCTTCCATCCCTTCAGTCATATGCTAGTCAAAGATAGCTGATGGAGGGCTTAAAACTGATTGTCGAGGGGAAGGACTAACTTTATTGTGTACACAATGGAATATGGAGTCAACTTGGTGGAATTTCATGTTGTCCCCTAATAGGCATGAAAAAATAGATATTTTATAGGAAAATAATATTGTTCCAGTCCATCATCAATTTCAGAATATTGGAGAGGTTTTTTATAAAACATCAATCATTCCATTTTCCAACACATGTTAGTGGTATGTTTTGTTGTTCCAGATGCTATACTAATCATACTACTTCTTCTAATTATAATACCATAATTGGAAATGTTTTCTGAAATAATTTAATGACCGTCTGAAATGAAATTTGATATTGGTGCACAAAAATTCAACCACTGATCGGGCCTTGAATTCCTAATTATTAAATGATTCTTCCCAATTGAAAAAGAAAATATGCATGGTTAGAATGAACCTGAATTTGCAAGCTATTATTGGTGGATATTATCGCATGACATTGAGTCCCTATACAATAATGGTATAAGAATACATGTTTTTATGGAGTGTATTTTGTAGTCGATGAAATATTTTGGCATGAATCAGACATCTGTGGAACCTTCTAGTTATCTAGATATAGTCATAGACCTTGTCGGACTAGACGTACCATAACCATAAAATTTGTTGGGAGTGCCTCAACGATGTCCAATGAGAACCACATGAAATAGTATGAACAACCTATATAATATGGGGAATATCATCTCCATTAATGAAATATAAATGAATTCAAAAAAAACCATTCCATTGGATTATTTGGTCAATGTTGGGCCCACTCTAGAAGGTGAACTGAATTTTTTACTATTTAATTCTCTCCCATCTAGATCTATCTTGAAGGTGTCTACCATGATTGATATACATGATGAATAAAACTATCTAATTAGGGGTCTCTTCTGCTACAAGGGGGTCTGGGGGTCCCGATATTGAAGAATAAATGGTCAAATATTTTATCTATTGAATAGAATCATCATTTCCCAGTTTGATGGGAGAGATGACCGTTTAGTGTGGCACATTAATGAATAGATCATTTCGTCCAGGATATTTAAAGGAAGAGGCTAAACTAGCTATGGAATTTGGTTGAACATTATAAAATATGGGAACATGAGTGTCCTATAACTAAGAATGGAATTGGTCCATATTATAAAAAATGTTCTATAATATTTCCATGAGCATTGGATTTCTAACCATATATTAACAATTGATTTTATTGTCGACTAATTGAGATACATCCTTCATGTACAAGAGGGGAACATGAATTTTAAGGCTATCTTGAGACTATTAATGAATTCCTGATACTTTTCCTCATTATTGGTACAACCTACTAAAAATAGTTAGGAGTAGGGAAAGGAAAAATTAGATAGAGTGATGAATATGATTCACATGCCAACTCAGTTGATATTGGGATCATTGAGCCTTCTACTTGTTGGGCTCTGAGAGGGGCCATTAGAATGAATCTACCACCTGGGCATAGCCTAGTCAACTAAAATGATGGCCTCATCTAGAAAATCAACATCTATAGGAAATTCTTCCAGATCCATACGAGCATCCAAAATATCCATCAGTGTTTTTTCCTGAAATCCCTCTAAGGGATAAACCTATAGTTTAACTGTTTAAAGATAACCTCCATTCATTATATCCTTTTCTCAATATTGGGTGAATGAGGATATACATCATCCAATCTACTTGAGACACTGGCTTTATATAATGATTCGGTAGATAATACCACAAAATCTTCATATCACGACTCATTCCCTAGGGCTGGTGCCATGACTACCCCAATCCCGCCACCCAAAGGGCAGGGGGATGGAGACTAGATATGAACGCATTATTCCATGAGTTGGTGGAACTCTCCTGAATAACTGTACGCATGCACACACACAACCACATCCCAAAAAACATGAAAATAAAAAAATTCTGGGCACTAAAACAACCACTGAATAACTATACCCATGAACACACCCAACCACATCCCATTGGACCTTGCAGGACTCGACCTAGTTTGGCTACGGGTCCATCTCGTCGAGTCACCCAACGACCCAATTCAATCTCGCAGGCCTACAATAGGTGCTCTGTTTCTCTTCCACACTAGGCCACACATCATCCTTGTTATATCCTGCAGACCTGGCCCACAAATGAGGGTCATCATACTCTAACACGGGAAACTCTACGGCCCGATTTGAGTCCTGCTTGCCCAACCCGAAAATGGTGGTCTGACCTCCTCCAACTCGAATGCCTACTGGCATACGATTTAGCACCCCACAACTGGCTATTCCCACTGCACCTTTGTCCCACATTTGGTCCCTAATAGACCGTGTGCCAGTGGGTCACTATGGCCTGCATAATGCTGGCATCCCACCAACGTGGTCAGGTGGCCATGCCACTCTCTCCCAACTGCTGACCCACTAATTGAGGATCTTGTCGCACCATTGCATCCTGATCCTATCGTGATATGCATTCGTGGATCACCATTGTGGTGTGCCACCATGGGGCACTGTCACCATCGGTACCTTCGGTGGACCACCAGGTCTGTTCTATAAACATTCTGCACACCTATGTTCTTTTGGGCATCGTCATTCCTGTTACTTCCTCGGTTCCATCTTGCCTCCAAATAGGAGGTTCATTCAAGAACAATACCGATGATCGCCCTCGAAGGAGGGTCATGATCCCCATTCATGTCATCCCACACTTTCCACATTAGTGGTTTTGAAATATAGGAAGGAATAAAATCAATGTTCTATACAAAATTAATTAAACCAAATGCAATCCACAAGATAAAACACCCTCCTGCATGACCAAGAGACCTTCTGATCATCCTATTCATGGGTTGATCAAAATTCGTTGATTTAGAAATAAGAACATGGAAATTTTATAAAAAGATACCCCTTTCTAGAGATGGTTTTATTGGAGGGAAGCTCATTAATGACACGGATCCATCCTTAGGGGATAATGTTAATCTCTCCATACTCTCAAACCCATTATTTGAGTGTGTCATTGTCACTACTAATTCGACAACATTCATCGTTGGAACAAATTCCTCACCATAAAATTTACAAAGGAAAAAAAATTTACATTTATTTATTCATCCTGTTATTCCACCAAGAAAGAAATATGTTATAATATTTCTATTATGTTTCATTTCATCATGGTTAAGAAATTTCATTTATAAAATATAATTTCTCTTAGGATTCATATTAATGAGTTGCTAGGCTAATCCTTTAAGAGGCCAATTAATGAGATTCATTTTTTCCTTATCCCTATAGAACATTGTTGATGGACCATCAGTCAATGGTGAATGAAGAAAGTGAATTAAAATTTTATGGTCTTAATTTTTTTTCCAAAAAGTCCAAAACCTATCATTCCTGGTTGACCTTGCTGGAAAATTTTAATTCCATTCTAGGAGTATCCCGATCTTCTCATTTCAATGGTTCCCTCATATTTTTGTTTATGATCACCAGTTTAAATTTTTACAAAACCTGACATGCATGCCATTTTAATTCGCTTAAAAATATACAAAATTATTTTTCACCCTCCACCCTTGCTAGTCATGGTTATGCTCTGCCTAAGGGAAAAACACCCTCAAGAGCACAATAGTTCTCTCAGATTTCAAATTCGAGTTACTGTTTAGGAGTTATAAGGATTTTCAAATAAAATAATGATTACATATTTTTTTAATTTATGACTAAAAAGAAAATTCCCCATTTAAGAGTTGATCCAAGGGTAAATATTCCATATTGAACAAAACGGTACCATCATATTTATGATTCAAGCACCCATTTAAGAGTTATTCCTCTTTTTCACGAAATCCCATCACATGCAATTTAATGATTAAAAGATTTTGACAGATCATTATGGGAACTCTGGGCATCAGAATCACTCAATGATTTAGAACATGGTCTCAATATAATCCCATATAATTTTAAAAAAATTAGATGGAATTCATGGACATTACATTACGCCCACCTTTAGGGATTTACAACCTCGTAAGCCAAAACAAGGGATAAAAAAATGAATGAGTGTTCTAAGAACGAATCTAAGCGTCCCTCTCTCATGTCCTCTCTTAGAGATTCTCATGTGGCTAGTGAACACATACTAGAGTGATCGACCACTCCTGAAGGACCCTCTCATGTCACGCCACTATCTCTACTAGGAACTCTGCAAATATGGCCCTATATTCAATGTCCATATAACCCTAGTCGATGAAGTGCGAAGAAACATGCACGTACCTCCTCAACTACTACATGGGAATAACACCATGCACCTCGTGCATCATTGGTGGAAGAGCTAGGTGGTATGATACCTTTAAAACTATTCCCAAAATCTAAAATGGTCCAATGAATCATGGGGATAACTTGATGCCTCTACCAAATTATTGTATCCCTCTTCAAAGAGAGACCTGTAAGAAAACATGGTCCCCATCATCAAACTCAAAGGGTCTCCATTTCCTATTAGTATATTACATATTTTGTCTCTTTACATTCATCATCCACACTTAAATGACTTGCACATTCTCAGTGGAAACATGTACCATCTCTAGACCCATGAGCGCAAACTCCCATGTGTCTGTCCAAAATAACAGTTACCCACATGTCAATCTGTATAATGCCCTGAACAGTGCCATACTAATGGTTGAGGGGTATCTATTATTTTATGCAAACTCCATCAGTGTATGGTGGCCCTACCAACTATTAACAAAATCAAGAATGCATTCTGAAAGCATGTCTCCCAACATCTGTTGGGTCCACTCCATCTGACCATCCTTCTGTTGGTCAGTGTTTGTGATCAAGCTTAGCTGACTCCCAAACCCCTCCAATAATCCCTTCCACAACCGAGATGTAAAGTATGCATCACCATATGAGTCTATCTTAAATGGGAGTCTATGGAGTTGTATTATCTAATACACATAGATTCATCACAATCTCTCTACTGAACTCTGTTCTCAAATGGGTAAAAAGTGGTCTGACATGGTGAGTCGTTATACGACCCCACATATGAAATCTTGTACCCTAGACATATATCATATTCCCATCATGAATTCCATCGATATCCTATCCCATGTCCAGTCTAGTCCCTTGAGGGGTTGTGTAAAACCAGCTGGAACGTAGTGTTTAGCCTTCACTTGGTAAGAATTGGAGAATTTACAGACAAGCAATACCACTACCTTCTTCATCCCCGACCACCGTTAGTGATGTCATAGGTCATACTACATCTTTTCCAGACATGGATGTACAAATAAAATGGGACATATAGAACCCCCACAACACCTCCATCTACAATTCCACTGGTACTACAGTTCATCCCTTGAAAATGATGAAGTTCTCCCCACCATTTTGAATATTCATCAAGGGATGACCAATAGAAATTTGTGCTCTTTTAGAATTAAACCGTGAATCTCTATGTTCCACCTCCCCAAATCGCTATAATAGTTGATGCGAAATTAACATTGATTGGTGAAAAGATGCCTCATCTCTATCCACAACGGATTTCTAAAATGAGGCCAACTGCTCTGGGGACTCGTTCAGTAGTTGTGAAGTTTATCTCGTACTGAGAGAATCTACCACCATGTTTCCCTTCCTAGGAAAATATACTTTCACAAAGTATTGGACCTAGAGGAACTCTAGCCAAATTTAATTGTCATATTTTAATATCATTATGTGAAAATATAAAATTTATAATCATGTGGTCTGAGTAGATGATGAATTATTCTCCCATATGGAAATCTATCCACATCTTCTATGTGAAGAATAATACTGACAACTCAAGGCCATGAGTCACATTGATCTTCTAGTGTGGTCTTTATTATCATGATCCATAAGAAATCACTGATTTCCACAACATTAGGACACAACCAAGCCTAGCTCCTTATGCGTCACAGAACACCATGTATTTGGTGCCCTCCTCTGGAATCCTCGAGATAGAGAAGTCATCATGTTCTTCCTTAGCTTCTAAATACCTTATTGGAATATTTATGTCCAAACAAAAGGTTTGATCTTCTTCTATAATGCTACCATTGGTACTAATACTCTGTAGAAGTTATGTAAAAACATCTAATAGTACCCAACCAACCCCAAGAAACACCGCACCTCATAAATGCTCTTTGTTGGTTTCCAAAAAATCCCCACCTCAATAGTCACTAGATCAACTAAATCACTAACCTCTATGATGGCATGTCCAATAAATTGATCCTTTTGCATCCATAGCTCCCACATTGACAGTTTTTCGTAAAGCTGGTTCTCTCAGAGTGTGTCCAAAACCATCCTCATGTGTAATGTGTGATCCTCCATGGAAGCTAAACACACTAATATTTCATCAATGACGTACACTACAAACCGGTCTATGTATGGCTGGAAGATCCCATTCTTGAGCCTCATGAACACTAATGGGGATTTCCTCATGCCAAACGACATCACTATGTACTTTTAGTGGCCATAATGACAACAGAAAGGCACATTTTATATGTACTCATCTTGTACTCGAAGCTAGTGATATATGAAGTCTACCTTCAAGGACCATCTTCATCCCTTTACCTAACCAAAGATGACATCATTCATTAGTATAAGATACTCGTTCTACATGGTCAAATAGTTCAAGAACCAAAATTCCATGCATAACCAAAATCATCATTCTGCCTTCTTAGAAAACAATACTGGGGTTGTCCGTGGTGAAATGTTGGGCCTTACGAAACCCTTACACTAATAGTCCTCCAACTATACCTTAATCTCTCAAGACACATTGGGAGCCATCTGATGTGTAGGTGTATATATCAGGGTCATCCCTGGGTACATAACAATGCATATGTATACGCCTTTGCAGGGAGGCATTCATAGAAAATATTCTGGAAATACATATTCATACTAGTCCACCACGATAGGGAACTGAAAATTGATATCATCTAATGAAATGTGGGTAAGGATACCATCATGATTCTACCCCCTTCCCCTATCCTCCATCTCCCTGTGTCTGGGGTGGACCAAATTTGGGTGGTAGTTGTAACATGTTGAAATGTATAATACCTCTTTTTTTCTCTCGACTCCTCGACTACCTCTTCCACCCTACATTTGGCTCGTGGTTTGAACCACCATATGGCCATGTGGAGTCCTCACTTAGAGGAAGACTCAAGTCACCGCCTCCATCCAATCCTCAGCGACCTGAGGATTTGTCTCTCCCCTAAACCTTGGATTTCTCTATTTATGGAACTCGTGTAAGGATGAGTGCCTATATGATTCCTCTAATGGAAGTACTGATATTGAATTATTATAAACCGACATTGGTAAAGCTGGGACACTGCCCAAGGGTTCTATTTTAGGCAATGGTCCATGAATTGAAAACTCATCACTATGTGGATGATCCTTGTGGTCATGCACATAAATCCTGGCTGGCTATCTACATGGAGACATCTTGTAAGATATAAATATTAATCATTATTAATAAATTATACCATGTAAGATGATTATTACTCAAAAATATCATATGAAAACATTCCATGATGCATGCAACATGTTTTTTCGTGTTCCAATATAGAAAATATAATTTATTGTCCTAGTGTATTGATATGTTGGATGCTACACCAACACTGGACTCCATGGACTAAAAGACCAACTTGAAACACATAACACTATTTCCCCATAAAATTTTACACACACATAGTTATTTTGGTAGAATATAACTCCTATTATACAACTTTTTCACAACCTGTCCCGCAAGGCCTACATCATGACTACCCCAATCCTGCCTCCCAAAGGTTATGGGCTGAAGACTAGCCCTGAAGTCAATATCCCATGAGTGGGAGGAATTTTATTTAATATCTATACCCATTCAAACACAAAACAACATCCCATAATTCTAGAAAGGAAATCACGCACGCCACAAAAACAACCACTGGTTAAAGGGACAAGTTGTATGTTAAAGGGCCGGAATACAAACACAAAAAAAGTTAAACTAAAAACAAGAAAGTTAAAAAAAAATTGATAATAGACTTCCATAGGAGAACCCCACCTAAAGGGATGGCATGGATTGGATATTGGAATCCATAGAAGTATGCTTGCCCATTCAATCGCACTGAGCACCACCTAGTCCCACACCACCAAGGCATCTGTCGTAATTTTGGTCACTTCTATAGGACACGACACATGTTGGTGAAGAACATGTAGGGATGAGTAACACGCCACTCATTAGGGACCCCAATCCACAATGGAAAGACCAAAATTAAAGGACCACACAAAAAAACACAAAGCAATGACAACTCACACTAGTTATAACTCAAAATATAGATAGTAAGATTAATTTGTCATATAACTGAATCATCTAGTGCTGCTGAGGGACTCATCACTAATGAACACTGAGGTCTGCTCATCTGTTGGACTACTGAGGATCACTCGTTTGTTAAACCAATATGGTATTCTCATATGATGAACCAAAAAAAGAAATTTGCATTGTACTATCAACTCACGCAGGTATAATATAAGTATGAATGGAAAAACATTCAATTGTACACAGAACACCTTGAACTGTAGAGGTAATTATCCCTGATGAGTATTGTGGGTCTGCTAGGTCCCACAGAGCTGCTCCCCACCATGGGAATATCATGTAACACAGAGCTGCATCCCTATAAAGACATCAGGTTTAGTTAATTATCCCTAATTTGTTACCTAGGTCTACTTGTTCAAACATATCTTCTCCCCACCGTGATCCTAATGGGCCACATCGAGATGCCTCCCACTTAGGCCATATTGCTCTGGTACTCATCCCTGATGAGTACCATAGGTCTTCTGGGTTACAATGATCTTCTCCCCACCAGGGTCATGTTGGATCACACAGATTCTCCTCCCACATTGGCCTTCATAGCTATTCTACACAATGCCTCTTATTGTTGGTCCACATAGGGTTGCTTACCCATAGTCGTTAGGTCTCAGTCTGCCACAAGATTCCATCATGTGGTGTGCTTGATTTCGGGAGAATCCACTCCTCATGTAATTAATAATATTCCATTTTCAATTAATGTATCTTTAAAGATCTATAAAAAACCATCTCGTTATGAAGGTTCCAACACCGCTAATGGATGTCCAATCGGCCACCCGGTGTGAAAGATATGGGTGTTTAATAAATAGGGGTCGGTTGTCTCTGGGTTCGGTCCGACCTGGTCAGACCGATCAGAACAACCCAGCCTCGGGGTCCCACATGACGCTGTCTTGTTCGATTGATGCATCCCAACAATGTTTTTATCTATTCGGCATGGTCCAGCCCAGCTACTGGATGAATCCATTAATTTGGATGAATCAATAAAATTTATATAATGAGTGGTAGTGATTAATTATATATTAATAAAATTAGAAGCGGAAAATTCACGAAAACATTATCTTCCTATGAAGGCATATCATCAATGTTCCCATATATGGTATGTTCCACCATTGAGTTGAATTGTAAAAAATGGGGGCATGTAGAAATATCCTACAACCACTATTGAATTTTTTTTTCACTTTAGTGTTGTTTTATTTCACAGTATTAGGGATTTATTCTTTTTATTACTTAACCCAATCATAATGGATATCGATAATATACTGTGATAAATCAATTAGCTCCATGGAAAAGTGATTAATATATAATTTTTCATGGTCCTTCTATAGTGCTGGAGTGATCTCATAGAATACCCTCTCCCTCCATAATGGGATTTCATGACTCCTCTAATGTAATGATCTAGAAAAATGATAAATTAATTGATTTTAATATTTATTTTTATTCCTAAATCATTTATTTATATTAATTATAATTTTATTATGTAATTCATAAAATATAGAAGGAACATGTTCAATTAAATCCATTTTATATATATCTTTATTTAAATGATTAGTTTTAAAAAAATTTAATATAAATTTGCAAAAGTGAATTTTATTTCTTATTTCATCATGTCAATGTAGTTTTTGGATTTTTTTCAGAATATTCAGAAAGTATTTATTTCACATGGATTAGTGAAAATATTTTTTTTTCGTAAAAATTAATTTTATATTAAATTATGTATAAATTCAAATTATATATTTAATTAATTTAGAATTTTTAGTAGTTAATTTGGATGTAAAATTACAAAATTATGATTTTATAAACGTATTTTATAATATAACTTTGTATAATAACATTTTAATCTTAAAATTGGAATTTTTCTGAAAATCTTTTTTTATGTTTTTTAAGATTAATTTTTAATTAAATTATTAAACTTATATATTTTGATTTGTAAATAGTGGATTCCGTATTTCTAATAAATAAGTTAAAAATTTATTAAATATATCTCTTTTCTTGACTATATAAATAGAAACCATAGTAATTATTATTATAAGGATAATATTTAAATTAGGTAATTTAGGATACAAATAAACTGATGAGAACTATTAAATTAACTAAAAACAGAAGTAAATATTACAGAATGACTATATATTGACCATAATATTCGACAGAAATAATTTAATACATTTATATCCCACCTGGAGGGGTTTATTAACATTATAATATTTTATTTAATGAAATATAAAACATTTCACACTTTGATTTTTAATAATTGTAATATTTTTAATATATTGTTATCAGATGATATATTTTACAATTAATAGATTTATAAAATATTAGTTATTTTTAAACATTGTGGTAATGTATTTTTAATTATGTAATGAAATAGTTACATTAAGTTCATGAACAAAGATATTCCAATAATTAAATAATTAATGAAAAAAATAAAAGAAATGTTATTAAAAATAATAATATAAATTAAATTTTTGATATATAATCTTATCATGATACTTTATATATGACCATGATATGTTAAGGAATTAATAATTTTTTCTAATTTTAAAATTTTTCATGAAATTATTAATGTTAATGTAATAATTAGTTCTAAATTTTAATTTTATAGGCATTTTATTATGAGTAATATATTATTGGAAGTTATAAAATTTAACAAAATCATAACATATCATAATTAATTTTTATTTGGTTTAAAATGTAATTCATTTTTCATTAATCAATATTTTTTCCTTTTATTTGACTATATTAACCATCCATGATTTAACATTAATTTTTTCATGGTAAGACTGAATGTGTTTAAATCAGGGAAAAAATAAACTTTTTTGGGATACATAATCATATAATAGTCCAAAAAATAACATTTTATGAATTCATAATTTATATTTAATGTATGTTAATTTAATATTTTAAAAAATTAGAGGTGTTTCCCTCCCCTTTCATATAAATGGAAACCAATTATTATCAAATATTTGCACTTAAAACTCATTTTTTCATCCAATAACTACCAAAATACCATCCTAAACCCACTTTACACGTTATATAATTTTTAGTAGTAATTCCAATCTTATAAGTCATATGGTGTTATTTAATGGTGGATTCTAAAAGAAGAGTTATAGTTTTTATCTATACAATTTAGTTTTTTGTCTCTTTGTAGACATTAGAATATTCATCATAAATTCAAAAATAAAAACTGTTATATGATCCATATAGTCATATGATATTATTATAGTGCCGTTACATCACATATTAAACAAAATATTAAAGGAAACTCGCATTCATGTGTACGTTGGACTACAGCATCATGAACTGATGTAATTCGTCATCCAAAATCATTTTCATTAATCAATATTTTTTTTACCCATGTTTGAAATTTTTCCCAATGGTTTGAAATGAATTATTGTAAAATTTTCATGAAAGGTAGAATGTTAATTTTGAGATAAAAATAGTGAAGGTTTGTTTTTTCCTTATATGAAATGAGAGTATTCTCTCACCTTATTCACTAATATATTCTATGAATATAAAAGACATGAATAAATTAATTTTTTCAAACAATATTTTTCTATTATATGTGTTTATTTTAACAAAAAGATTTATTTCTCGGGAAATTTTATTATGATTTACATATTCATGTTTTATGATATGTTATAGTTCAAGGAAATTATTAATGATGTATGGTGGTTAAAATATAAAACTAGGTGGGTGAGTGTATTTTTGACCTCTAAATATTTCGGTATGTTTATGTAGGATGTTTACTATGTTGGTTTTTTGCAATTATATGTGTGATGGCTCCTCTATGTATTACTATGGAAGTTATTACTAGTATAACCATGAAGGTTGTTTCATGTGTATCCATGTTGGTCACTCAATATGTATGAATGATTTGAAAATTATTCCCCATGTTACCTATATAATTTATTAATTATGTATTTTTTTATATAAATATTTTGTTTTCAAAATTTTTGTTAATGGGTTTATATTCAATGTATTGTATATGTTTCCTTTTAATTGTGAAAGTTAAAACTTTTTGAAATGGTTTTAATTAGATTATACTTTTTTCATTCTATTTTATGTTTTATTAACATCCATTAATATTTCGTTTGAAATATTTTATTGAAATATTTGGAATGAAATGGTGATTTATGGTTTATGAAAATTATTATTTTGGGCTAATTATTATTGTTATATGTATTAATGGACTAATTGATTCCTTTATTTATTTTAAATCCCGGAATAAGGTTTTTTTGCTCATTCAACATTTTAAAAAAACATCACCTCATTTATGTATGGCTAATAGAAATTAAGATATTATTTTGAATTTTTTTTAAGAAACTCTATCATGTTTTGTTTTTAAAAGTTTTACATAGTTGAAAAAATTTATACTGAATAGCGAGTCCACAATGTATAATATGGTTTTGGTATGCTTGTGTTACGAAATAATTCTCTAAAACAATAAAACTAAAAATATACCAAAATTTAAAGTAATTAATTCATTACTTAAAACAAATGATTATGTATAGTGGTTGGTTGGGACATAATAGTAGGAATTAAAGTATAGTATCAATAAGTTTAGAGATTGTGGGGATTTCATGTGTCGTTATTTTTTGTGACCCGCCTCTAATAATATGAATGATGGGATAAAAAAACTACTAGAATCATCCTTCATCAAGTTGATGGAGAGAAAATGATCCATGAGTCACGCCTCCAACAGGCCATGAAGTTTCTAATAACACCAAGGGTATAGAATCTCAAGTAATATGGAAGTCACTACCCTTTTTATAGAAAAATATTGTGTTATAAGATGGTAAATCCCATACAAAATCCAAAAACTAAAATAAGAGTAAGGAAAAAACATTTTTTCCACATTCATTATCAAAATAAAGTGATACAATGTGATAGAAAAACTCTGATGAAATGTACCAAAAGAAAGGAAAGATGCAATGACAAATCTCGATTCTTATGCTAGTATGGTTTGGTAACGTCCTCAAAGCACTCTTGGAAACCTGAAAGTAGTTATATATATATAGGGTGAGTATATATGTATAATCAGTAGGGAAAACAAAATTATATCACACACAAGTGGGGAGTCATTCTATTTCCCCATGATAAATAGAGATAACAAAAAAATCATGGAAAATTTCCTCCTAGACTTACCAAGGCACAATCCACAAATAATTAATGTTTGATAAAGTAATACTAATAACAAATCGTTATTTGGGTAACTGTCACCACTTTTCCACTGGAAATTTTGGACATCCTACACATCGTACCTCCACCAAATGTTACACTGCAGTCCAAATACATCCCCAATCACAACCATTTGGGCCACAAGAACCATGAATCCCTCCTAGAGACACTTGGGCCACCAAAACCCCACATAACCACACTCGCAGACAGCTGGGGGAAAACAACCACCGCCATTCCCTAATACAGTAGGTCCAAAACAACCACTTCCATGTCCAAAGACACCTTCACCAGAACAACCATTTCCATTCCCAAAGACACCATGGACATAACAACCACAACCATCCCCGAGACACCTAGGCCTCATCCTGAAGACACTTGGAAAACAAGCCCGCACTCACACACCTAGGCCGACCAGCACTACACTCCCTGCCTAAAGAGACTTCAGCCACATTGAACCATAGGCTGCCACTTCCTTCTCGAAGATTCTTGGTCCCAATTTGGAGGGGGAGAAAAAAGTAACTAACAAGAATCTAATCATAGAAATGATGGTAAAACACCCCCGATTGAAATGTGGTTGTTTGGTATGATGTTCTCAGCATGGGTGGGGTGCGTATAAGAAACAAAAGAACTAAATATTATATTTATAGGTAATAAATCAATCATCCAAACATAAGGGTTTCGAAATTGACAATGAACCAATACACTACATCCTATACAACTATCCCTACAAGCATAAATACACAAAAACCACAACCAGAGCACAACGCATTTCGGGAAAATAATTCCCCCATTGTACTTAATCTCATTATCAGGTTCAATTAATTCAATTTAGACATTCTTACACTACCATTAAAATAATAGACACAACCACAACCAAAACAACAACAAAAGGAAAAATAGCCAGGTAGACTTTTAAACATTTATGACCAAATCTCTTATAAAGTAAGAACATTAAATGGGATATGTGAGATCTATAGAAGTAATGGAACCAAAACTGGACCCATCATACGGGCACTACACAGCTGTAGATTCACAAGCTAACAACCTCACAACCAGAGATTACATACCCATCCATGTCACCCCACAAACATTAAACAGAACAGTCATACACATCACCAGAACCGAGGAAGGGATTTTTTAGATTTTCCCAAACAACATTAATTGAGTTCCATCATCTTTTTGTAAACCTGGGTGATCACACAAGTGTTATTATCCATCGGGAATCCATTTAATCAACTATGTTTGTGAGATTAAAAGGTTTCTATCTTATATCCATTCAATCACCATATTTTCAAAAAAATAGGGCTTCATTAGTGTGAAAATAATACCACAAAAATAAATTATTTTCAATGGACATAAGTCCATGAAATTCACAACATAAAAACAATGGTTTAACACAACAACATCATCAATATTTCTATCCCTTCATTATTTAAAAGTATGATTATTATATTTGTTAAATTTTGTTTCATCTAAATCGCGAAGTATCACCCTCATACCCACCCAGCATGATGCACAGTAGTGAGAGATGAAGGAAGAACCCCAATCTACATGATCAAGGAACAAAGTTCACTCTTGGCACAAAGAACTAGGGATGGAGTGGATTTCAGCAAAAAGAAAACTCTAAGTCTATGAGGGAAGGGTTGCAGCATGGGCACACGATTCATCTCCGGAGGAAGTATCGAGGAACACTAAGCGAAACAGAAAGTAATAAGGTAGAAATGATATCATATTACGAAGAGGAAAGATCCTAAAATCAGGGAGAAAATTAGAAGTACTTCAAAGTCATATCATGGCATGAACACATGGCATGGTAATTTGATAGGCTAAGATTAATTGAGATTTAATAATTATTGTTGGATATAGTGAAGATAACAGATGTGAGTTAATAGATTTCCATTAAATGAACAATACAACTAACATGGGAGAAACTGGAAAACACGAGAAGCTCGAAAACAAGAAAAACGTAGTGACATGCCACAAATTTTTGTTAAACAATTGTCCCTAGACTATTGGTGGTATAAAACATCTTTGACAGATATTAAATCACTTTGAAATGGGTATTAATATACTCTTTCATCAAAAGATATTTTACTGGGCAGAAAAATGAAAGTCCTAGAGAAACTAGAAATATCTCACTAATGGGCGAGTCACCGTATCCCTTGAACCTATTCCAATTAGTTCCACCGACGGACGATTGGTTCCACCGATGCATATCAGTTCCACTGAAGCCAATCGGGGCCACCGATGCAGATCGATGCCACTAAGGTCGATCGGTGCCACCATTGCCCAATGGTGCATCAGATGCCCATCGGTGCTGTTGATGCCCATGATTGCTGTCGATTCCCATCTGTGCACATGATTCCCATCAGTGCCACTGATTCCCATCACTATCCCTGATTCCCATCACTACCACTAATGCCCATCGCTGCCCCTGATGGCCATTTCTACTATCAATGCCCATCGGTGCCACTGATTTTTCATTATTAAAATTTGGAAATCTTTTTAATGAGTCACCAATGGTCTCCAGGATGCCCCAAACACTAGAATGTGACAATGTAATGGACAGTAATCTTGTGGTACATTACATCAGATACATATCAAACTATTATAGCCCTTGATAATTCAAGAGTAATCCCAATGAAAATATAGGGGTACGAAAAAACACCCTAAATGATACCACTTAGGGACAAATCATCATATAGTTGGATCAAATATGGAATAAAAAATTGACATCCAAGGAAATATATCACACATCTATCACCTAAACAACTACATAATCATTGTATCTCTTCTCCCCAGGAATACATATAAATGCATAAAGGTCACACCGTCCAAATTAATGGATTAGGTAGTCCCTTTTCCCATGTCATGATACTATCCTCTTTGGCAGCACTGACTCGCCCACATGGATTTAATCGCATAGAACATAATGCATCTTGATTATGGATCTGGTCATCCCCTCCACATAGTTATGGATTTTATCACAAATTCAGAGATCAATGGAAACACCCCATCTTATAGAAAACGTGTTCATGAATTACATCATAGAAAAGCACAAGGAATACACAATATCAAAACTCGAGATAGTTCGGGTTACTGGGAACACATCTATTCCTACCATTCTCAGGTAATCTCCTCGAGGCAACCATACCTCCACAAAACATGAACCAATAGAATGGTCCTCCCTCAAAGAACAATATCCACATGATCATCAGTTTTCCATGGTCGCTCAATGAACATCACATCGTCCTCAATATCCAACTCTCCATAGTCTAGGACCTGGGAGTCATCTTGTATGTAATGAATAAGATGAGATATATGAGAGATGTTGTGGATCCTATGTAGCAGCGATGGTAACTCCATCTGATATTCCCCCTTTCCGACTAGTCCCAACCCCTTAATGGGTCTGATGATCATTCGAGAAATATTACTCCCCCTGCCAAACCTCTGATGTCCACGCTGAGGGGATACCTTCAAGAACATGTGATCATCAACCTCAAATTCCCATGGTGAGCTCTTATTATCGGCATATGACTTCTGTTGGTCCTGATCTTGATTCATCCCCTCATGTATATTTTGAACCTTTTTCGTCATTCTATGCACTACCTCTAGGCCAAGAACACCTACCCCCAACCTCTATCGAGCACATAGGTGAACGACATGGTCTTTTATTAAAGGATTCAAACGGTTCCATTACAATGGTAGAGTGACAACTATTGTCATTGGAAAACTCTATTAGAGGTAGGTGTTGTAACCATGATCCTTTGTAGTCTAGAACATATGCATTCAATATATCCTTCAATGTCTAGATGGTCCTCTCTATATTCCCATCAATATTAAGGTGGAATGTGGTGAAAATGCATAGGTGGGTGCCAAAACCAAGCTGTAATTCCTCCAAGGAATAATATTTAATGCATGTATCCGCATCCAAAACGATGAATTTATGAACTCCTTGCAGCCGCACAACATCACCCACTCGCTTTTTTGCTAATGAATCAACTCCACTAGACTCTTTAATCACTAAAAAGTGAGACGATTTGTTCAATAGATCAACCACTACACAGATAGAATCACAACCTCCTTCCATACATGGTAGTCCGATCACAAAATTCATTGATACTTCATTCCACATCCTCTTGGGAATGTCTAAGGGCTGCAACAGGCCACCCAGAACATGGTGTTTATCCTTCACCTGCTGACACATGAGGCACTTTTCCACAAACATCACAACTTCCCACTTTACTCAGGGCCACCAAAACATGCCTGTAAATCCCCATAAAATTTTGGAAACTTTTGGGTTTACCACAAGGGGTTAGTTATGGAAGACACTATGAACTCCCTCGTGAACCGTCCTTGGGAAGAACAACTTCCCTTAGAAGATCATTTGATTTTGACCATCCTCTGACCATCCTTCCAAATCATCACCCAATAATACATGATCACACTTCACTTCAGTCTCTGAGTCTCCCCACTAAGACTCCTACGCCATTCTTACCCAGGAAGACTACACTATCATATGAATATGATGGCCCCAACCATCATCCACTCTCATGAGAAGATGAAAAGATTACAACTCCTCCACATTCTTCAAAACATCTACTTAATTCCAAACTATATCCTTCAGTGACATCCTTCTCAAGTAATTATCCACCAATTTACCCTTTCCTAAGGAGTATGATATCTTTAATTCCATGTACTAAATAAACTATATCCACCTCTGTGGCCATAAGATTAGGTCTTGCTGGGAGAATACATACATTATGCTCTTGTGATTTGTGATAAACCCAAAGCATTACACATTGTGTTAATTCAACCAAAACATTAGTGAGCTCAAAAATACTTCATGGTCCAGGTCATGCATGAAATATTAATTTTGTGAGTATGTTACTACCTAGACCCATAAGATATCACTCGTTGTTGATGCATCATAAAAACACCCTAAGCCTAGACCAGAAGCATCATAGAACACTTTAAATGTTACCCCTTACTCTGCCATCCTCAGCAGTAGGGAAATTTCTAGATTCACTTTCAGATAACTGAAATCTACCCAGAAATGCTCACTCAATACGAAAGCCTATTCTTTTCTGATCAAATCCATCAATGGTGTTGAAACTTGTGGGATGATGGGAACGAACCTTTAGTAGTAACCTGCTAGTCACAATAAACTACCAAACGTTAGCCACATTATTGAGTGCTTCCCAAAAAACTATTGCTTCAATCATCTATGTGAATACAGTTATTCCCTACTATGACACCACATATATATGGAAGTTCACCTGTAGTGTCCATATTTTTCACATGGACATATTCCCTTACATTTGGTGGTGTTGGAGGAAATCTAATAATATCCTCATATTTTAAACATTATTATCATATGACTTTGAGTAGATCAGGATTTAGTCAATGAACATGACCACAAACCGGTCCAGATACTCACAGAAACTATTTTCATGGGCCCTGTGAACACAACAGGTGCATTCATAATAATTATTTAAATGACCACGAACTCAACATTCCAATATCTACACCTAAAAGTAGTCTTTGAGATGTCACCCTCCTTCAAATGGTTTTATTCATATCCCATGTCATTATTAAGGAACCAACCTTCCCCCTTAAATTGTTCCCAAATATCTTTGCTCATAAGGAGGGGTTAAAGGTTCTTGACCATCTCTTGATTCAGTATTTGGTAGTATTTTCCTTTCCCGATACCACCATATTCTTTCTTTGTGCACAAGATAGGAGAACCCCCTGGATATTCTCTTGGTCAGATAAAACCCTTCTCTAGTCCCTAAAAGAAGATTTCAAACTATTCAACACATATTTAATGAACTATAAATATGAAACATGAAAATGCAAGCAAAAAATTGACATGATATGGAAAACATCCTTGGACTTTTTTTCCTATTACGGTTAAAAATGAGGCAAAATCTTATGAAATATTCAGATTTCATTGCATGAAGGTATGGAAATCAAAATTCATAAAATACAAATATCAATAACCTAGTAAAAAAAGTTCTTCAGAATGTAATTAAATCATAGAAACTATTATTTGCATAATCAATAACTGGAATTACAAAACCCACGTAATGTGGGCTTCCTCTTTACATGAGTTAGCTTCACCCATGCATAGGGTAAAATTCTGTATTCCACAACTCTTAGTCTATTCTCTAGTGCCCAAATAGTAATAAAATTAAAAATATATTCTATGATACCACTTTTTATCCTATTTATATAGGTTCCAATTGAAACATACCCAACATCATAGGGTAATAAGTCCTCATGCACACCTCCCCATATGCCAAAGGCTACCGACTAGTAGTGAGGGTGTAACGTTCATGTGGTGGGGAGACTATACCATCATATTAGAGTGGAAATAAAATATAAACATGTTAATAACTATATTCCAACTCTTTTATGAGTAATAAATTTAAATATGAAAATATGTTTTATATCATAAAATAAATTGATTTTGGTAATATACAGCTCCATGAAATTGTCTTATGAAATATATTCCACTTGGTAAATTTTAACTCAAATACCCATAAAATATATATTTATATTTAAAACTAAAAATAACAGTAAGAGATAAATTTTTATGATATTATATATAAAAATTGGTAGTCAATTCACCATATAAAATAAATTAGTTGTAAAAAAATTAGTGAAACTCATTGGAAGAAAATTGGACAAGAATCTCTTACCTCATGTTTCCATTCATGTGAACATCCTCTAACATATTGTGTTGTTGGTTTAAATATGTTACTATATTTTTATATATCCATATTTAAAATTAATATAACATATATGATTCTCTTATAATATCTTATTACCCATTAGTTAATAGTGATTCATTATTTTAAATATTTTGTGTGCTAATTGCGTAGTTTGTCGAGTATGTTTTAATTTTTAATTAGTTTTTCTTATTAAATATACTATGGTTACATAATATCTTGATTGTAAAACAAGGTTCAAATTTAATATATATCTAATATATATGTATCTATGAAAATCCATAATATTTTGAGATAAAAAATGGAATGCACTATTTATGGAGATGGTATGTCGTACATATACATGAATGTTACATACTTTTCATTATCTTATTTGAGTTGAATTAAATTTAAATTATATATTTAAATTTATACATTTATTATAGTAACATTGTTTTTAATATATTTCATATATTATTATTAAAATTATCATTAATATGTTCCATGTTAATTGGGAATGAATCACATCACATTGAGGGGGTGGTGGTCCACAATTCATCAAACAATGTTATCATTTTGAAAAATGGGATGTTTTAAATTTATGTAATATAAAAGGATAAAATGAGTGTAAAGACATAATAAATATCAAATATATCATATTTAAATAATTATTCAATCCTGATTTTCAACCATTCGATGTGGGAAATTAATAATGAACAATCAACCTTTCTCGAGGTGGTAGTCCAGTGTAAAAAAATGGTATATTGGTTATACATTATATTAAATTGATTGTTTATCTAGGTAGGAACATTTATATAAAATATTAAAAACATATTTAGGATAATTTTTCCATTATATATACAAGTAATAATAACATTTTGGGTGGTGGTGATGTAATTGAACTGAAACTGATCATTGGAAAGAATTACCCTAAAAATTAATAAATCCATTGGGATTATACCAACGGGATCCAATGGATGGATATAATCTGAAAGGTATGAATAAACATATAGATGAGGGATTTGAGATGATATTAGAAAAGATATTTTCCTAACCAATGATGTTTGAGATGTGTGAGGATGTGCGATACATAGGGGCTTTTATGGTGGAGGAGGAATGTAACTCCTGTAATATTTTGACAAAAGAATTCATCCAAACTTTATCGTGTTACAAGTGGGTCCATTAACAGACCAAATTGATTCATAATTATTATTGGGTATAAATATGTCCATAAAATATCTCTTGAACAAATTTATATCTCTTTATGGGCATTAGTGTTAAGGTTTAATCCCTTATTAAGCATAATTTTACATTAATCATTGTTATTAATTGGAATCCCTTTCACTAATACTCAGGGTCAAAAAATTTGTTATTAATAAAAATAATAATTATTCTTATTCTAAATATGGAATCCATTTTTAAAAATTCAAATAATATATGTGTAAAAAAATGATTTAAATTTAATCCTTTAAGCAGCATGACAATGTAGGTTTCTAATAAAAAAAACATCCAAAAGTTTACAATGTTTTTTCCAATTAAATTTCAAAGAAAAGTAAATTAAAATTACATAATTTTTATTAAATTATAAAAACATGATATAATTAATCTTTCAAATAAATTTAAGGTATAATTTTACGATATTAATAATTTAGATTAAGAATTAGTTTTGAATTTAAAATCCTTAATTTTAATTATTCGTAAAAAATTACATGTTTGATAAATATATAAGAAATGAACCCACATATAATTTTTATGCTTTCATTCCAGAAATGATATTTATTATTATATATTAAATTAATAAAATTGTCAAAAATCATATTTAAAATGGGATCTCCATTAAACGTTGTCAAAATTTCCTTTATAAAAATTTAGGTTTTTTGTGTGAAATATTGTTTGTTATTATCTTATGTATATCAAATCCAATGTATCATTATCAAAATTATTTGAAAAATATATAACATATATATTTAATTAAAATAATTAA
The DNA here is from genome assembly GCA_963277665.1 of Viscum album. Lineage (NCBI taxonomy): Eukaryota > Viridiplantae > Streptophyta > Magnoliopsida > Santalales > Viscaceae > Viscum > Viscum album. The sequence continues at coordinate 1,502,921,359 of OY728122.1, read as the reverse complement.
TCTATTTTAATAAATTATATTTATTATCAAAAAACACATTTGGATGTATACAAGTAATAATATTTCTTTTTATACCCAATTGGTTCTTATTTTTATTTCAAATTAATTGGTAACCATTGAATTCCTTTTATATTGAAGTGAATCATAAATTTTTATATGTTAGTTAATTTATTCCTAAACTATAATAAAACTTCTAGGTTTTTTCTTTTTATATTAAATAATACTTTTTTAATAATACATTGTTATTTGGTGAAACCCAGTCATGTGTGTAACACATACTATCATAAAAGTTATCTTTTGCATGTATCTAAAGCTATTGTGGAAGGAATATCATTCATATAATGAAATACAACTTGTTTTTGCATGAATCTAATTCTATATAATAAATATTATTTATTTTAGATAGAAAATTCATTATAATATATCAGGTTATTATATTATATTTTTATTGCCGGCATCACGTGTCAGAAAATCAATTGAATTAAATGTTATAATTCAGAATTTCTTGGGGTTAAATTATCACCAGCCTAAATAAATTTATTCCTCACAATTTAATCTTGATCATGGAAATATATTGATTGATATTTCCAACTTTGAAATCCCATATACTGAGAAGGGCATGTCAAACATCCACTATAAAAGAGAGAATGTGAGGTATAATATTCAAATGGACTACCATGAATGTTTTTCTAAAAGAATGTGAACATTATTTGAAAGTGAATATACTCACTTGGAGGAAAATAATAAATATATATAGGGAGTTAATGAGGTCATCAATAAAAATCAAGTAAATGGTCATTGGGATGTTTAGGGCCTCAAAACCATAAATATTTGATTCTTTACTAGACCATAAGTCAAAAATAATTAAGGTATTAGGAATTTTTTTATAATTTATTTTTTAAAATTTGAGTTAATATTTTACTGAACAAGATTATAGGAAAATAATCTCACATGATAGGTTTCAATTTTATATGATAAATTTATCTTTTGGTAGTTATTATATCAAATTATAATTCATCCCTTTACTCCTAGAAATTTATTACCGACAATGAATATGTTTTTTCCTGAAGCACTAAAAGATTATTTTAAAATATCATTAGTCTTATAAATGTGTGAAATGTTTAACAATTTTTATTTAAATATCTTCCAAAATAAATATTAATAATTGATAAATATCTAGTCCTAAAATGTGATAATTATGGTTCATCATTTAAATTTATTCTCCTAGTCGTCTATCTAAATACAATGATATATTTACTAGGAAATTATGTATGTTAGTGGTTAGAATAAAACCCTTACCATCCTTTAGTCATGCGTTCATGTTCCACGGCCTTTCTAAATTTGATTGGTTATCACCCGAAATAAAAATTTTCCTTTTCTAAATCAATATTAATATTATTAATTAAAATAAATATGATGGAACCCATTTAAATAATTAATGTCACTAAATAGTCTTTTTACTATGGTTTCAAATAAAACCTCATAAATAAATACCTCATCAGTTTTATTTCAATATAGGTATTTTATTGGACTAATTTTCAACATAGTTCATTCATTTTCAGTATATATTTAAATCCATCATAATGGTTTGTAATGAAATATGAATTTTCCTATGCATATCCCCTAGTAGTTTCAAACCACGTGCACATTAAGGCCCGTTTTCGTGCACCGAGCTACACCAAGTTAGGACCAACACTCCTTGTTAGAGTTGTTACATCTAGATACATATGTTCTATAACCAAATATACTTGTAATATTTATATAGTAAATTATTTATAGAAAAAAAAACTAATATTTAATTTAAAAAAATTATTTCATCTTCTTCTACACTTCTATACTTCTTCTGCCTTATGGTTATACTATCTAGTCCATTTTTTCATAAATCTACTTCCCAAAGTTGATAGAAAACATTATTTGATACCAAAAATAGTTACATGACACTAGAATGTTTACATCTTGTGCCTACTACCAATTAAATTTGCATGTTTACATTGAATCATTCCCCAAATTATAGAAGTGTTTAGTAGTCTTGGTAAACTAGATAAATACATGACTCTATAATTTCAAAAGAATACATTAATTAGAACATAAATTTTTTCTTCCACATTTCATTTATATGTTAAATACTTTATTCTATCTATAGTATCCTTGAATAGCTTTATTAGTTGGATTATTTTATCCTTAGTAAATTGAAACAAAATTAGGGGGATATCAAATTCTATGTAAGGTTATGAAAATAATGACATAAGAAATAATAAATCAATGAGAATAATCTATATGGAATTGTAAATACCTGAAAACACATGACATGAAATCAAAAATTGAAATTATATGTTATATGGAATGATAATAAATGAAACCACAATCCAGTAAAATATCTATATAATGAAAAATAAATATGGAATGGTAAGAAAAAAACATGAAATTTATTCAATGAACTGAAAAGAAATGTATCCATAAATATGTCGACCCGAAATCTCAAGGATGAATAATAATAGATATTAAATAAAGGTAATGATTTCTTAATGGAACTCATGTATGAGGCACATGGAATATTATAACATCAACACCTCTCACAAGATGTTTTAAAACTATAGATAGAGACCCATTTAATTTTATCCTATTATTTATCTCCTTTAAACCCATCAATGCCTCAAGGGGATATATAAATTTCATGCCCCACCCATAATTTCTAGTTCATAATATTCTTCATATTGGATAATTAAAATAAATGATTTTACTTATCAAATAATATTTATGACACATGCTTTACATATATTGATTTTACATAAGTTTAGATGAATATTCAGTACATTAATAAAATAAATGCCTGAGGATTGTATTAGTTTAGTGTGTATGGAAAAATTAAAATGAAATATTCTATCAAACATAACGATCTTAAATATCTCCCATAAATATCTATACCTAGGGTAATTCCACCTAAATCCAATCTTTATACCATGGGGAAAGGAAAAATAAAAAATTGGTGAGATATGATGCTCAGTAAGGGTAAATACATTAAATCCATAACATAAAAAATGGGTAATGAAATTAGGAATAACATTAGAAGGTCATGCCATGAATATTAGAGAACAAAATAAACAATGAAATTTCATAAGAAAGTAATCATAAGAAATAAATATCATAGGTAAAGGAAGAATATCATGAGAAAATACATAGAATTTTTGACATCCATGTTGGTTCATAATATTGTGAACAATTTTATATAGAAATGGGAATACTGATTAAGTTAAGAACATGAAACGAGGCCCCAAAATAAACATGAGGACAAGAAACCAAGCCTATCCATAATATTTTGATCTTGTAATCATGCTCATGCATAAACCTATAGACATGAAACTAGGTCCATGCATAACATTGTGATAATGTAATAAGGTTCACTCATAATATTGTTAACACATAATCAGGATCACACATAAACATATGTATGTGTAACCAGGTCCATGTATTAAATTTTGAACATGTAATCTGGTTCACACATCACATTTATACTCATGGTCCAACAATCATGACCCAATGTATTGTATGGAGATGTAGGTCCCTCCAATATAATATTAAAATCATTTATACTTGTTCGATAAAATAATAAAACATTCAGTATATCATGACCCATAAAAAATAGGGTTTTTAAAAAATGAATCATAGACCATGAAATTTAATGGGTATAATTAAAATTTCATCACATAAAATTATATAAAAAATAGACAGTTTTCAAAAAAAAATCTGCAAAGCATTACCCATTAAAAGACTCGGGTTTCAGAAATATGTTACCCACAAAAGTGAAATGGGATTTCGGATAACCATGAAATTAATCGAAACCCATTCATGAAATGATATGAATAGAACCTTTAGATCAATTCCTAGTAAAAAATAAGTAACATAAAAAGACGTCATCTTAAATAGAAATTAATTTTGAAATATTATAAAAAAAATTCTAGAGGAAACTATAATTTCTTCTTTAAAAACAATTTTTTATAAAGTAAAACATTTTCAAAAACATTTTATTTGAAATAACATTTGAGAACATATAATATAAGATTTTAAAACACTTCTTATTAAGAACATATAAAATATGTTTAACAAAATTTAGAAAAAAATTGTGAAAAATAGTTTTAAATTGTTTTTAAAATATGAAACATTTAAAAATGAGAAGTAATTTTCATTGGAATGATGGTGGGTAAATCAATACATGTGGTACAATGTCAAAAGAACAGTCCTTTTTCATGGTAAAAATGTTAGAAAAGAACTTTGTTTGGAAAGAGACAATAATATTCCCATAAATAGATTGGTAAAAGAAAAAAAGGAAAAATTACATTAAATTATTATAGTATAATGCAATAATATTCTTGGAAACACTTTTTAGAAAATATAGATTTTCAATTGAAGAAAGGGTAACATTTGGTTTTCCAAAAAAACATTTCCTTAACTATCTTCTATACCAAAGAGAATAATATGGTAAGAATACATGATTATATCCTGAAATATTTGTGGATAAGTAATATAATTAATAATATTGAGAGTTATATCCTAATATTTTATCAATTGAAGAAATAACCAAAACAATCTTGGAAATCCCTAAGATTGTCTTAATAAAATCTTATAACATGGTATCTGGGGTTCATACTCTCCATGTAAGGAATTTAAATTAAATTAAGCATACAATATGATTAAGTAATATATAATAAATATATTTCATGTAAAATGGAAATATATTAACCTCAAAAAAGAATTTTTGTTCATAACAACCATGATTGTCAAATAATGAAAAATGAGGAAAAACCTTTTACCTATTTGGTAACTATTGAATGTTTAACCCCATGAAAGAAGGATCCTAAAATAGAAATGTGAATAAAAATGAATTGAATTATGAGATACATAAAATAAAATCATGGGATGTACATACACCATACAAAAGGAATGACTAGAAGCAAAACATTTATCACACTGAAATTAGAAGTGTGATGAAATCCCCTTACATTGTGTCATGAATCTCTCTGTAATCATACAAGCTTCCTATAAAATAAATATAAGTTTATTATACATATTTTAAAGAAAAATATTTTTTATATATAACAATATACAGTTTTATTATGACCATATATTATCCACCTGTTATTGATCATACATTATGTTTTCATTTCCAACAATATTCTCCTTGTTCTTCCCATGTGTCTAAATTTTATATACCATTATTTCTTAAAATAATATCACAATTATAAAATTTAAATCATGATATTAATATCGTGTATATAGAGTATATTTATATTATAATAATCTATAGATTAAGTATATATGAAATGGAATACACCCATTATAGAGATAGCTATCCATATATACGCATTAACGTTGTTTCTGTTTTCTATTATAATATTGAAATAAATTATGTAAATGAAATATGTATATATATTTTTTTCAGAAATATACATATATATCATAATTAAAGTATCACTAATATATCATATATATATATATATCATATATGTTCACTATACTCATCCTTAATGCATTTCTGGTGGTGTGTGGGTGAACTACATCGCTTTGAGGGGGCGGTATCCCACACTTCATCAAAACAGATTATTGTATTAACGCCAAATGGAAAGTGAAGTCCTATATGATTAAAAAGGAATTAAAAAGATGAAATTCCAACTAAATATAATATTTAAAATATATAAATATATTTTCTATCATAATGGATGCTATGATATGTGGTAAAGTATATATGAATGATCATCATTTTCTGAGGCACTAGTTCACCTTACAGATAAATAGTATGTTTTATATCCATTAGATGGAGGTTTGTATAAGTGTTGGTCAAAAAATCATAAAAAATATTATTATATTTAAGATAATGGTTTATTTCAAAATAATGGAATATTAACTATTTAGTTGGTGAAGAGGGAAAATAATAGAAAAGATCTTGAGATATGATGTTGCCTCTTAACTGGGTCACTCCATTTAGTTTGTTCCTGAAGGCTTCCTGGAGAAGAAATTTGACCAAGTAAAGGATTCATGGAAGAAGGGAGAATTTTTGGGAATTTTATTGGTAATTAATTGGACTAAATTAATAAGTTTTACATGTGTGAGAAATGGTAAGAGTTGTTGGGATTTATAAAGAAGGAAAAGGACTCGCTTAGAATTGTTAGAAACAGGTTTGGTGTTCCCAAGTTCCTACCTAAGAAAATTCATACCAAACTTAAAAATACTAAATAATAGAAGGTTTTTGGATAAACTATGGAAATACAATGTGTGTTGTACCTGTGTATCGATCGTTTGGGACCTTATTTATTAGGTTTAGTACCTATTTAATCTTCATTGGCCTTAAATATTATGATTAATTTTAATCAATTTTACTAATCAATTTTTTCAAAAATTAAGGTAGCCTTATTATAAAATAAATTTTAGATTGAATATAGTTTTTTTATGATGGAATTCTGAAATTCACTTCATATAATTGGAAAAATTATGATTATTTCTAATCATGCTGATGAGATGTAATAACGCGGTTTTAATGTAGTGAAAATTTCACAAGATTCATATGATTTTATATCCAGTTTCAAAGTGAAATTGGTTATAAATATATAAATTGTATTAATATATGTAATATTTATCTAATTTCACTATTAAATAATTTATAATATCATTTTGTATTAATAATAAAATAGAAAAGAAAGTAGTTATTAACTAAAAGGAGAAATTTTCACTATTGATCAAACAAATGAAGCTTCTTAGAAAAATCAAAACATTCACCATTGGATAATTTCAGCATTATAAATTTAAAAATGTATTTTATTTTATCAAATTAAATTTATAATTGTGTCCAAAATTATTTTTATTATTCAAATCAGTTCATTTAGTAAAACCAATGTTTTAACCTAATATGACATTACTAAAAATATTATATTTCATTATCAATATGTTTTATTTATATAAATAGATTATAAAAAATATTTGAAAGTTATTTCTTAATATTCTTATAAATATTATTAATTTTCAGTTTATAATTATCTAATTCATATAAATAAATATATAATATAATTTGTTTCACAGAAACTCAGTGTTGCATTCATTGCATGCCAAGTCGGTGTTGCATGAAACATACGTCAATTCGTACACCAATCTGGTGTTCCGTTTAACATAAATAATGTTGGTATTGCATGCTGAACAATACTATTTGGTATTTTATGAGAAATTAATGTTTTAAATAGTGTTTTAATAGATATATATATATATAAAGTATGAGTTTCTTGTGAAATGAAAAATATAGAATATGTAAATATAATTGAAATAAATATTTCACAAAATCTATGTTTGTTATGTAAATATAATGAATAAATGAAAAAATATAAATATTTATTGAAATAATAAAATAACAATCAAATTATTCACTATATGTAATATAGTATATAGTTTATGAAATTTTTATATTTCTGATAAATGATATGGATAAATAAGTGAATTTCACAAATCCTTTGAAATGGAACATTTCAAGGGGAATGAAAAATTAATAAAGTGAATAAAAATATATTCCTTAAACAAATAAATTTAAAACCATAAAGTTGAATTATAAGGATGGTATTAATAAATAATATCCCATGTGGATTAAAAATAAAGCTTTTTTTTCATTTATGAAATAAAAGTATAACATTTTAAAATATTCTTAAGGAAAATATACATTCCTCTTAGAAACCATTGGAATATTTTTTTTCAAAACCTTTAGAAACAATGTTATTAATAAAATATTTAATATTTCAAAAAAATATTTAATAAAATGATTTCATATAAATCTTTACATGTTGAATGAGGTAAAAAGAAAAATTCCTTTTGAAACATAAAAATGAGTGGGAGAATTCCTTGTTCATAATGTGATAAGAATATTCCATTGAAAACATTCCTAAATGTAAAAAGGGATCATGATTACGATAAAACATATTTTTTATAATTTAAATTTTTTTAAAAAAACTATTTCGAAGGCATTATTTTTGGAAGAAAATAGGTTTTCTGTGTAAATAGATATATGAAGATAGGTTTTAATAAAATATTTCCTATAACATCTTAGTTAAAAATAGTGGAATAATTATAATAATACAAAATTAAGGACTTAAATAAAGATAAGATAATTATATTAATGGTTTCATTGAACAATTATTCATAAATTTACTTTAATGGGAACTAATGTACAAAAAATATTGACTAAAATTAGATTGTGAAATAAACCCTTTAAAATGATATAACATCATTGTGAGAATCAGTAAATGATTTTATTAGGTGTATTAACTATATGTACACCTAATGGATTTATAAATACTACAATTTATAGTAAAAAAAATTAGTACACATATATTCCTAGAATATTAAGGACAAAATGTAAGTAATCTAACTTAATGAAAGGAAATTAAGTTATGAAATTCTATTCCACTACATAAATTTTAACTCAAATACACTTAAAAGAAATATTATAAGTTGAAACTCAAAATACAATGAAGATATAATTTTTAAATGTATTAAATACTGAAATGGGTAGTATATACACTATATAAAAGAAATTTGGTGTACAAAAATTAATTTTTCTTCATTGATAGAAAATGATACAAGAATGGCTTACCTTGTATTTCCTTTTGAGTGAAAATCCATTAATGTCCTTTATATTATTTATAAAAATGATTCAACATTATTATAAAACCATATTAATACTTATGTTATCATATATAATCCTCTTATATTATATTATTACTGTTTGTTAATAACCTTTCATTACCTTAACTAATTAGTGTCCTCATTTACAAGTTTGTCAAGGATGTTTTAATATATTGTTTGTTTTTCATATAAAATATAACATGGTTACATAATTTACCGAATAAAAAACATGATATAATATCATATTTATCCTCTATATATATTCCTATAATAAAATATAAAATATGGAGATAATATATTGAATACACAGTTCATGGAGACAGTAAGCGGTACATACGCATTAACACTATCTCAATTTTATTATCATCATTTAAAATATTGAAAAGTAAATGAAATGTATATAAAGGTATATTATAATTCCATTACCCAATTTATGTAATATATATCATATATATTTATTAAAATTACCCTTAATATCTTTCACCTTTGGTGTGAACGAATCACATCGCTTTGAGGGCATGATAGTCCACACCTCCTAAAATGATGTTATCGTATTAATGGAAAATAGAATGTAGTAATGTATGTCTTATAAAATTTTCCAATAAATATAAATACATAATAATGTTAATATATTTCATATATAAAGTGGGTTTTTATTTTAATTTCCATCCATCAAAGGTGGAAAAGGAAAAATGAAAAATCATCATTTAGCGAGGTGGTAGTCTAGTGTACATGAATGAAAACATCATTACCAATTAGATGTATGTGTTTATAATAATAGGTAGAAACCTTAATATATAAAATCATAGTATATTTATGATACTTTCATTATTATATGGACATAGATGAGTAATACATTAGGATTTGGATAAACAACTAAATGAAAAGTAATCGTTGGAATGAATTAAATTAAAAATCAGGTACTCCTTTTGGTTTATACCAAAGGGATTACATGGAAGGTGTTATACATAGTTGCAGGATTCATGGTACAGGTGGGGGACTATTGAAAGAAATTTCGGTCGATATCGGCGATTAAAATTTGGTTTGTGAGGTGTGATGAAGTTGTGGCCTTTTATAATTGAGAAGGGGGGGCACTCTTGTAATATTTTAACAATTGAATTCTTCACATGTTTTAAATAATAAAATTGGATCAAATAATTTAAAAAAATAGATAAAAGAGGGTATAGGGTCTAAATATGTCAGTAAAATATCTCTTGGGAATTTTTATATGTCATTTTGGTCCATACGGTTAAGGATTAATCCATTAAAAAGCTTAATTTATCCTTAGTCATTATAATTAATTTCAATCTGTATCACCAATATTTTGGTCAAACAAAATATGGATTTATTATAAATTATTAGTTATTTTTATTCCAAATAATTTTCAATTATCATAAATTCCAATCATCGATGTGCATAAAATTGATTTAAATCTAATCCCATAGGGTGGAAAACATTGCAGGTTTTTTAAATAAGAATGCCCAAAAGAGTCATATGTTTTTTACATTCAATATAAATATTATATTGATTAAAATATCATTAATTTTATTAATTTATAAAAATATGGTGTAATTAATCCTTAAAAACAATTAAAATTATTATTTAGCTTATAAATAAATTAAATGAAAAAGAAATTTTGTAGTAAAAAATCAGTATTTTTAACAATTCGTTGAAAAATATAATGTTTCATAAAAATATCTAAAATAAACCCTAAACTAATTATAATTATTAAATATTAACAAGGATTTTTATTTTTATATATTAAATCCATATTATTGTAAAAATTATGATTTAATATGGGTTCTCAAATACAAGTTGGTAAATTTGATTTTATAAAAATATTGGTTTTTTTGTTTGAAAAATATTCTGCTCTTATTTTATGAATTTCAAATCCAATGAGAGAATATAATTTATATTTTTATGACTATATAAAATATATTTTTCATTATAATAATTACATAATTTTAATGAATTATACAAACTAACACAAATCTCTTTCTGGAACACATAAATAATAATACATATTTTTTATATAAAATTGGTTATTTTATTCATATCTTATTAATTGGTAACCAACTAATTCATTTTACTTTAATATAATCCATAAATTTTTATAAGTTAGTTAATACTATTCATAACCAAAAACATAATGACTTGGTAATATCATATAATACTAAATTGTAATATGTTAATAGTACATTGTTATTTAGTTAAAGTCAATATTGCCTGTAAAATAATCTATTCTAGAAGGTCTCTCTTGAATTTTACGAAAGCTATCAAGGATGAACACACTTTCATGTACAGAAATCTATCTTAGTGTTTATTTTATTTCAAGTGATATAATATATTATATTTAATTAATATTGTAAATATTTTTTATTGTATCAGGCTATTATATTCCCTTTTCACACTTGCTGTTTCATGTCATCAACACTATTGAATACAATGTGGTATGTTAAAATTTAGTTTTGTCACACATTTTAATTTTTAACATGTTTAATTTAAATGAACATTATATTTTCTATAAACCCATAATATGTCAACAGTTTACTCTAATGTAATACCAATGAAGAAATATATATACATTGATGTGTAAATGAAGTTACTGTGAAATAAATGATATATAATAACTTTTTCATGAATTAATTTCAACTATAAATAAATATAACACCCAATTCAATGCCTTTTCATTATGAATACCATATACTTCCCTATTATTATTGTATTCGCATAGATAAACATGTATTCAATATATGATGTGAGTTATTAATATCATTCTATACCCATTGTACTATATAGAGTGAATAACAAATCCTTACTTATATTTATTGGATAATATTATCTAAAAAAGACATTAATTTAATTGCATATCAATTTTATTTCAATGGTTTAGAAAAGAAATTATATTTTTTTAATTTAGGATTATTCACATGGAACATATAAGTACTTATATATCATTATGATTTTTGGTAGAATAATATTAATATATCCCTATAATTAATTTTGTAATGTTATATATCCCAAGATATACATTTAATATTTTTATTTATTTATAATATATTAAGTGGATTAAAATATATAAATTAACGCACACACCTATGCACCATAGTGGATCATGCCTCGTCCGTCTCCACATGTAATTGGAAAAAAATACCAGATCTTTTTTATTACTTATGATGACCCAATGAATGACCAACCCAATGGCCACTATATGTCCCAAATGTTAAGTGGAAATATGGAAAAAATAGTTCATTAGCCTAATTTTTTAGCGAATATCATTACATATAATTTCCATGACTTGTGATTTGGATTTTTTAGCAATGTACTATGATAAAAATTTAATATTTCATATACATATGTATTTACCATAATACTATTTCATAAGGAATGGTCTTCCTTGTGTAATGGTTGTAACAATCATTTCTAGGAGGTGTTTCCAATAAAAATGAAACCAATAGTTATTTAACATGTTTTTAGGATGAATTTTTTATGGTTCTTACGAATTGATTTCTGATTATGATATCATACATCATTTTCAAATCCTATAATTTCAAAATTTTATTCTATTGGAATGGATCTGTATTACCCTTTACATAACCCCAACAAGGGTTGTTCAAACTATTTGAAGTTATTTAGGTAGGTAGGTCATTTCCATCTCATGTCTTGTAGCTCATTGATCTATTTAGTGGACTCCACAATCCTGAAATCGTGAATTTTCACGTCATCAACTATTGCATCCAATATTACACCAATTCTAGAATGGTCTACTCCTATTGATTTAATATTAATATTTCCACCCGAAACCATTCATAAGGATTTACTATACAATAGTAAGTGTCCAAACAACAGTCGGTCAAACAAATAGTTTTATTGAGTTTTTCCCTTAATCAAGTAACATAAGGCTTGGTCTAACATAATATTTGTTTAATTTATTTTTATCTGCTATGCATGAATTTATTATTATCATTATCACATACTTGTTAATATTAAGTGGAACATACTTAAGTAATTAACCATGTGTTGATAATATTTAAGCATAAGTGTGGTTTATTTTAGTTCCATATTTCATGCTTGTTTAACTCATTAATTATGTGATAGAGACAACACATCCATATTGATAAACCATGAAATTGACAAAAATAAAATAAATGGTTTGATCATGATATTGTTCAATAGGTTACATTATCTAGAAATTGAAAAACTAACCGAATACCTAGGGGAAAACACCATGAACATTTTAGGATTCTGTTTATAGCCTTTCACCTATCCTACTTTATATCTCCTTGGATTGGTTTCACCTTGGATGTTGAATTGAGCCACCTACACTAGATTTTGAGCTCCATTCATTACATATGCATTTACCTCGCATGCAGGTGAGGGTTAAAAAGTGGTTTTTAGAAAAAATAATCCTTGGGCACGTAGGCTGAACAAATTAATGAGGAGAATACTCTCAGGCCAACAAATTTAATTTAAGTAAATAAATAAAAAGAAACTATTCATATACAATGGTCTTGGTCTATCTCATGATCATCCATACATGCATTGATATTTATGTATAAATAAAACTAATATTTAATTATTTAATCATTATTGTTTATGATAAACCATACTCGAAATAATTAATTATCTTTAATTAATCACTCCTTTTATCTTAAACCATTTTTTTGAATTTCCTTATGATTATCATCAATCATAATTTTAAACAAATTTATTTATATAAAATTATATTTTTAAGTAACTTGTATCTTTGATGAAACCCTGTGAATTCCCATTCATAACTACCTAATGAGTTGAAATAACATTAAACATATGTTAAATTAAACAAACACACACACATATATAACAATTACACTTGTTGTGCCTCATCTTTACACTATCCCTATGGTACACGTCTAAAAAGTTTTGTATAATACTATACTAAATTTTGATAAATTTTCTTGATTTGGATGAGTACACGACATGCAGTTCTGACTACATGACATGTACTTTTGTTCACCATACATCTGAAATACACACTCGGGGACTTCGTGTGTAAATGTAGTTCAGAAATCATTGGAGTTCATTTGGTGTTCAGTGGGACACATGCCATGTAGTATCTGCGTTACATGGTTTCCATCAAGGAAATCCTTACACAGGGTACACGGTCTAACCCTAACCCAAAGGGACTACGGGTCATGTTCCATGGGCCACAAGGTGTGTAATCCAGAAACTGTGTGACACCTATTCTTGGTCAACACATGGAGTATTGAAGACTTGGATAGGATCCATTTACATGCCCTGATTTGGTGAACCATTCTAATGCCTTGAACCAAGAATACATGGCATGTACTACCAGATACATGCCATTTATTCTTGTGTTGTATTTCGAGGAATGTTTGGAACATTGGTACGAGATCCTCTATTTCATTTTAATGAAAAATTAAAATAAAAAGTCATTTATATAAGGTGAATAAGAAAAGAGAGAGGAGAAATAGATATCAAGATTCATACTTTCCGAATTATTATTCTTGAATTGAAACAACAAAATTATTAATTCCCTAAATCAACAATGAAAAAACCAAATAAATATAATCAACGATATGACCCCTCTGATACCACTTGTTGTTTCCAAGTGCAGTGGAATCACATTAGTGGGTCAACCCAACATTAATTTTAGCATTAAAAATGATCAATTCGAGATCCTTCACAATAATAAAATGCTCGATATTCTGAATAGAACAATGAATGAAAAATAAAGAGGGGATTCCTGGAAAAATAAATAGGATCATCATTTGTTGATTATAATTAAATTAATTTATTGACAATAATTCAAATTAGAGAATTCTCTATCGATTGATGTTTTCAGTCATGATCTGATGTGATCCTTCTACATGTCATAGAATAAAAGTGTAGGATTCCTCTACTGGTGATCCACATGTGATCCACATATCTCTGGACGTCGCCAAAGGGTTCTCTTGGTGGAAGCGCGAACGATATTTCCCTTGTGATGTCCCCGTTCAATTTCCTTGATCTACTGGAGGTGTTTCTCTATTATAGATTGAGATCGTTCTTGTTGGAAAAATAATTATTATTTGGCTTGAGAGCATTTCCAAACCCGTTGTGCACCACCACACAAAAATGGATTGGATAACGAGAAATATATAATTGGTATTTTTAATTACATTGAATAATAAAATGATTGAATTACCTGAAAGCATTTATTCATTTCATTTAATTCTTAGTAATACAACATGTCTAATAATAATAGTTTACTATTATTATTACTTTACTTTCTCCCAGTGAATTACACCTATTATTAATAATTAAATAATATTGTTTCTCATAAATTCCTAGAAAAACTATACGGCGTGTAAATATTAATATACACGGGGTGTACTTTTATTTTCCATTTTTCATTATTTCCTCCACAATATTTATTTCACCTTGAATAATGACTATTTATTTATAAAATAAATATCACTACATTACTCACTAACTAATATATTATTTCACCCACAATATATTATCTCAAATCAGTAGTGCCGAACTAAATGCAATTAGGAATACTTGAAATTTTTTTAACCACAGTCAGATATAATAATTATTCGACTTATTAAATTAATATTTAACTGAGATACTTGGACACACTTAGTGTGTAACCGTCTAGTCCTATTTCACAATGGCATTAGGCAGAGTGTGCCTAATTTACAAGGATTACCTATAGAAATCTGCCAAGGCATCCATAGAGAAAGAATTTAACGCCACAATGATGTGTAACCTCCTACAAACAATGACTGTGTAATGTATTCCCTTTGTATTGATATCTCCAATCAATTAGGTTTCATGGTAGTGCCATTAAACCATGTGATCTATTCTTATTTCTTTGACTTTCCCGAATTGAAATTTCACATTCCTCAACATGGATATGGAGTTATTTAGGCTATTTCAATTCTATCAAATGGCATGCGATGTCTACTACTATTATGGAACTAAAGGGACACATCCTTTCTCGCGTTATCTATTATTGAAGTATCACATGTGACACGCCCTACATATCCATCCTCACTACGAACAGTGTGTCATTACAGTTTTAGTCAATACATCTAGGTGATAATGTTGTAAATAAAATTAATAAAAATAATAAAGTGTAAGGACCAATACACACGTCCACAGATAGGACCATCAGATTACACTATGAAATGTGGATTTCCTACTGGCGGGTCTCATTCACATAATATCCTTCTAGATATTACAAAGGGTTCACACTATGAGAAGGTGCCTCAATGTTTTATGAGCCCTCATCCCTAACTGTCTCTCTTATTTGTGTCTCTCAAATAACATCATCTGGCCATTATAAATTATATTCAGGAACAGTGTTATGGAACATTCTGGTTCTCATCATAGTATTGATCCCCTATGACCCTTTAATACAACTGATATCCTTAGGACATAATCACATGAATTTTCATGCATAAGAACCGTCAAGATGTGATAATGTATTTATTAAAGTATAAAGTACAAAGTAGTTGGTTCTAGGACAATAACTCAAACAGACACCCACTTGGACTAGAGAAAACTACTAACAACCATAAACCTACTACCTCTCACATGATATCCATGCTTCTGCTGAGATATGCCTTTAGTCATGGGGTCTACGATGTTCTCTTTTGTTGACACTCTTCTCATAGAAACTTCACCACTTTGAAAGAAGTCCCTCAAGAGGTGATACTACTGTAGTATGTTCTTTGTCGGTTGATTTGACCATGGTTCTTTTTCATGATCCACCACTACAATATTATCACAATAATACATGATAGGATATTTTCTTCTAGGAACCATATAATGTTCCCAGACAAAGTTCTAAATCCATATGGATTCCTTAGCTGCATCAGAAGGTGGTATATATTAGAACTCCAGTGTATAATCGGTGAAAACTAGGTGCTTTGAACTCTTCCAACTCATAGCTCATCCATTGAGAGATAACACATATCAAGATTTCTACTTCAGATCATTATGATCTATCTGAAAACAAGCATCAGTGTACCCTCTAATTAGAAGCTCCTCGTCTCCTCCATACACTTGTATCATATCCTTAGTTCTTCTTAGAAACTTAAGGATAGCCTCAACAGCATTCCAATGATGTTCTCCAAATCTTCTTGATATCTCCATACCATGCTCAGTGCATTGGAAACATCAATCCAGGTACATAACATGGCATCAATGATGTATCTTATCGCCGACGTGTATGGGATCTTACTCATTCAATCATGCCCTTTTTTTGTCTGAGGACACATTTTCTTATAAAGATGTAAGCCATGTGACTGTGGAACCAATCCCATATTGGATTTTTCCATACTAAATCACTTTGTAATATAGTAAATCTATGTACCATGACATAGTCCAACCAGCCTCTTGGATCTATCACAAAGGATCTTAATCCCTGTAATATATGTTGCTTCACCCAAGTCCTTCATGGTGAAACACTTGTTCAACCAGTCCTTAACTGACAGAAAAACTGGTATATCATTTCCAATAAGAAATATGTTGTTAACATATACTACTATGATAACAATCGCATTCCCGTTAAACCTCTTATAAACACATGGATCACATTAATTTTTAATGAAACCAAATTCTTTTACAGCCTCATAAAATCAAATGTTCCATGACCTGGATGCTTTCATTAATGAATAAATGGATTTATGCAACTTGAAAACCCTATTTGGCTTCACCTAGTGCCATAATCCATTCTTGTTGTGTTATATAGACATATTCCTAAAGGATCTAATTACCGAATTCTATTTTGACATCCATCTACCAAATCTCATATTCAAGGTAAGCTGCAATAGAAATTATGATAATTATGGATTCAAACAAGGGAACTGGAGTGATGGTTTCATCATAGTTAATTCCTTGATGTAGTCTGAATCCTTTTTCCGCTAACCTTGCATTATAGGTGTTAACATGACCTTCCGTGTCCAAATTTCACTTGAATACACATTTTCATCCAATAGGATTTAAATCAATTATCTCATCGACCAAAACCAAAACTTGGTTCTAATACATGGAATCTATCTCAGAATTTATAGTTTCATGCCATTTTGTAGCTTTTGAGCTTTCTACTACATCCTTTTAGGAGAGAGGTTCATCATTGTCCAACAATAATGATTAACCATCCTTAGTGTCTAGGAATCCAAATATCATTGTTTTCCATACCTCTCTTGAGCTCCTACGCTATACATGTGTTTCTGGAACCTCTTCATCGGGGACCTGTGGAACTTATACCTATACCGAATCATGTGTATCTTGAGCATCATCTTTGTCAAAGTCAATCTTTCTCCCAATATCCATTTTTAGGACGTTATCCCTCACAAGAAATATGGATTGTATATCAATATTCACATTCTTATCTAAAGGGTTATATAGGTAATATCCTTTCATTTCCTTGGGAAATCTTATAAATATACACATCAAGCCCTGAGGTGATAGCTTATTGCCTAAGAAGGCCTTAACAAATGCCTCACAACAACATACACATGTGTGTGAAAAAATGGGTTTCTTTACATTCCATAACTCAGCGGGAATTCAATTTTCCGCCATGGTTGGTACTTTGTTTAATGTGTATGTTGCAGTTTCTAATGAATATCCCCAAAAGGATAATGGATGATATATATGACTCATCATCAACCACACCATGTCCTATAAGGTTTGGTTCTTCCATTACCCAACACCATTCCACTATGGTGTAAAATGTGGATTGAGTTGAGAAAAAATCTCAGACTCCCTTAGATGATTGATGAACTCTAGGTTCAGATATTCTCCACCTAGATCATATAAAATATTCTTATCTTCTTACCATGATGACTCACTTCTTAATTCATGAATTCCATAAATTTCTATAAGGACTTTGACTTATACATAATTATGTATAAATATCCATATATACTCAAATCATCAGTTAAAGTAATGATGTATTAATATCCTCCACAGTCTTCTTCTAGAAATGGTCCACACATATCCATGTGCATTAATCATAGAAGCTCTTTGGCCCTTTCACCCTGTCCACCAAATGGATTCTTGGTCATTTTACCTAGTAAACAATCATGCCAACTATCAAGTGGTTTTATCTCCTCAGAGTCTAAATAGCCATCATGGTAGTGATTTTTCAAGCGCTTCATGTATACATGACCGAGACGGTGATGCCACAACTGGGTTATATATGAGTCATTTGAGTTTGTACTGTTATCGATTTCCAACACTTGGTTTTCATAATTTAATACGTACAACCAATTATTTAAATTCACCATACCCTATCATACATTGTTCTTAATAAAGAAGAAACCATTATTTCCAAACATGAAAATAAATCCATCCATATCTATACATGATTTATAAATTATGTTTTTTCTAACACTAGGAACATAATAATAGTTATGTAAAATCAAAATCACCTGAGTTGGCAAAGAGAGGTGGTAATCGCTAATGGAGAATGTAGCATGCCTCGTAGCATTGGTAGCTCAAAGATCCACCTCTCCTATACCAATATTTCTAAATCTAATTGGATCCTACATTTGAATAAAAATGTAAGCCCTAAAATCTGTATGTAATACCCAATGGGTTGAAATGGAATGATTACACTCGATAGGGAAAACACCTTAAGAGTCCTCACACTACTGTATACAGTTCCTATTATAGTGGCCTTGCTTTCCACATGCAAAACATACCTACTCTCATTCCATGCCCTAATTTGGGATCTACCCATTCTTGGGGGGATAGTTCTCGAGGGCTTTACACCATTTATATGTCTTTGGCCCTTTTTCCTTTTCCTTCCATTTCTTATTCACCATAAGGTCTGCAAGATTGTTACATCCCATGTCCTTATCTACCTAGAGAATTATGGTCAGAAATTTTGATAGACTATTCTCATTGTTCCTCATGTTGTAATTGATAATGGAGATAGAGAAGTTATTGGGTAGCAATGATAGGATGAGATCTGTATGCAAATAATATGGGAACTTATTCCTTAAGATGTCCAAGCATTCAATGTATCTAGTAAGCTTGAGTACATGAGGCCCAGCTGGTGTAGACTCTCCAAGCATAGCATTAAAAAAAGCATTGGAGATCTCATGTCTCTCATATCTCTCCTTTTCTTGACAGAGATCCTTATGTTGAGACATAATACTATACATGACCTTGTTTTCATGTTTCTTTAAGAGATCATTTGAAAAAGTATATAGCATGAATCATTGGACATCTGTGGAATCATCCTTGTGTTTCCTATTGAGGGATAATTCCTCATAAAAGGCCGCTTTTCCACGTGCAACTATAATAGGCTCTTCCAGCAATTATAATTTCCACACATGGAGAAGTATGACGAATAAATGCCTCTGCCATTGCTATAAATTTCTGCTGGTGTGATGGTTTTACTTCTTGAGTATGGTTCGTAATGATATGTTTGAAGTCATTTTTCTTACAGTTTCTACAAATTATGATAAGATAAGTTTTAATACTTTATCATGATAAAACCATGGCAAATAAATAATTTAATACTTATTTGTCTCCCACTATTTTATCGAAATACAATAGCCCTCACTATGGACTTTGGAATATTCTGTTCCCTAAATATTATAGTGGAAAAGATCCATATTTCCCTTCACATTACCCCAACTAGGTATAGTCATGCAACATGAACGGATTTTAGTAGGAATTCCAAATTCCAACTGCATTATTTCACGGCTCCTTGATCTCTTGAGTGGAATCCCCAATCATGAATATTTTTTTATTTTGGATTTCGTCCCCCTTTCCATCTTGGTAACACCATGTCCTGAGGTGGCAGTCAAACCTTGATGCGTACCATGTCATGTCAACACAAAACCTTGAATTATAATTCCTCAATAATTGAAAGTCCCCACACTAGGATTGGTCAAGAACATTGAACTATGCTTCGATTATAACTAAGATTATGGAAGGCTATACCATTATAATATTTCATTGACGTATTTTATCCTTATACATCAATTTCTAATTTATTATCATTGATTACATGTTCATTAATATTATGTGGGATATAATTAAGTGATCAACAATATATATGAATATATTCTTCATAATATGGTCTTATTTCTGTTCCAAAAATTTCATTCTTGTTTAATTCATTAATTATGTGATCGTGACAACACACCCACAATAAATAAACCATGACACTGACCAAAATAAAATAAATGGTATGATCATGAGTATGTTATATTGGTTAGTTTATCGAGTGGTTGATAAACTAACCCAAGACCTAGGGGAGAATCCCATTGAACCTTTCGGGTTCGTGTTTAAAACTTTCTACTTGTCCACCATGGTATCTCCTTGGATTGGCTTCAACATGGATCTGGGATTGAGCCACCTCCACTAGCTTGGGAGCTCCATCCATTACATATTCATATTTTTCACATGCATATGAGGGGTAGAAAAGGGTTTTTACATAAATTAATCATTGGGAATGCATGAAGTACATATTAATGAGGAGATGGCTCGTAGGGAAAAAAATTATATTATGTAAATAAATTAAATGAAACCATTCACATACAATGGTCTCGGTCTAGCTCATGATCATCCATACATGCAATGATATTTACGTATAAATAAAACAAGAATTAAATTCTCTAATCGTTATTGATTAAGATAAATCATTCTTAAATCAATTTATTATCATTAATTAATTAATCCTTTTATCATAAACCCTTTTTATGAATTTAATTCAGATTACCATCCATCATTATTTTAAACAAATAAATTCATTTACAATTATATTTGTACGTAACATTTACCTTGGGAGAAACCTGGTGAATTCATGTTCATAATTACCCAAAAAGAAGAAAGGAACATTACGCAGATGTTAAATTAAACACACACATATATAAAACAAATATCATGTGTTGTGCCTAATCATTACGCTAGCACTATGGTGATCATCTCAAGAGTTTCTATAATACAATATTAAATTATATTAAATCTGCATAATTTAGATGAGTAAACAGTATGTAGTTCTGACTACACAATGTGTATTTTTGTTCACCATCCTTCTGAAGTACATTTTCAGGGACATGGCATGAAAATGTACATCAGAAATCATTGGAGTACATGATGTGTTCAGTTAGACACACACTGTGTAGTATCTTCATTATACAGTTTCAAGCTGAGCAAGTCATGAATGGGGTACACGGTCCAACCCTAACATGACGGGACTACACGTCATGTTCCAAGGGCCCCACGACCTGTAATTTAGAAACTTCATGCCAACAGTTCTTGGTCAACACACAGAGTCATAAAGTCTTAGATAGGATCCATTTACATGGCCTGATTTGGCGGGCCAGTCCAATGCATTGAACCTAGACAACAAGGTGTGTACAGTAGAATACATTCTGTGTATTCTGGTGTTGTATGGCCAAAAATGATTGGCACCTCTAGATGAGATCCTATATTTTATTTTAATAAAAAATAAAAATAAATTGTTTTTTATCTAAGGTTAATGAGAAGAAAGAGAGTAGGAACTGATCTCAAGATTCAGATTTGCAGAATGAGTAATATTGAATTGAAACAACTAAATTATTAAATGTTCAAATAATCAAAAAAACAAAATAATTATAATTCATGTCATGACCCATCAAATACCACTTGTAGGTTCCTGGCATAGCGGAAGTGCGTTGTTGGGATTAGCCAAAATTAATTTTACCATTAACAATGATCAATCCGAGATATATCATGATAATAAAATGGCGGATCTTATAAATAGAACAAATAATAAAATATAAATATGGTATTCCTAGAACAATAAATAATATCATCATTTTTTTATAATTAATTTAATTAATTGACAAGAATTACAATGAAGGAATTCTCTCTCCATTGATGTTTCTAGTCACGATCTGATATGATCTATCGTCGTGTCCTAGAATCCAAGTGTATGATTCCTCTTGTAGTGTTACACATGTACTCCACATATCTCTTACTTTTTCTAAAGGTATCTATGGGTTATAGAGTTGAAGATCCTTTGCTCACGATGTCCACCTTTGATCGCCATGACCCGGTGAGGTGGATCTCTCCCTCATAGCATGAGAGCATTCTTGGTGGAAAAATAATTCTTTCTTGGCTTCAGAGATTTTCCAAATATGTTTTTCACAACCACACAAAAATGAAAAGGCCAATGAGAAATGTATAATTTGTATTTTTAATTACATATAATAATAAAATGAATTAATTACCCGAAATCAATTATTCATTTTATTTAATTCTTATTAATACCTTGTGTCTAATAATAACAGGTTACTCTTATTATTATATGACATGCACCCAGCGAATTACACCTAATAATATTTAATTAAATAATATTATTCCTTATAAATTCATAGAGATATTACATAGAGTGTATATATCAATATACATGAGGGGTTCTTTTATTTTCCATTTTTCTTAATTTCCACCACCGCATTTTTTAGACCTTGAATAATGACTCTTTATTTTTCAAATAATTATCACTACATTACTCACTAACAAATATATTATTTTTCCCACAATACATTCTCTCGAATAACTAGGGTTGAAATAAATACAATCATGCATCCTTTAATAATTATTAAATCACATTTATGAATAATCTTTATTTAACCTTTTAAATTAATATTTTACCATGATACGTGGACACACATTGTGTGTTACCCTATAGGCCTCTTTCTCAGTGGATTTAGGTGGAGTCATCCTAATGTCCAAGGATAGTGTCTACCAACATGCCAAGGCTTCCATAGATAAATACTATAACATCACAACAGTGTGTAACCTCCTATGAACAATTACTGTGTAATGTAATCCATTTTTCTCGATATCTCGAATAAAGCTGGTTTCATGCTAATTCCATCAACCAATGTGCTAAATTATTCATTCTTTGACATTCCAGAATTAAAAATTCCCATTCATCACCATGGCCATGGATTTATTTAAGATATATCAACTCCATCAAAGGGCTTGAGATATCTAATTTCATTATTGAACAAAATCGTCAAATCCTTTCTCGTATTTTCTATTAAAGTGGTATCAATCTTGACGCACCTAAGGTATCCTACCTCTCTATGAATAGTGTGTAATCCCATTTTTCATCAATACATCTATGTGCTTTAGTTGTAATAGCCATTAATAATAATATTAAAGTTTAAGGACCAATATACATGTCAGCATATAGGAACATCCAATGACACTAAGAAATGTGGATTTCCTACTCACAGGTCTCATTATCATAGTATCCTCCTTGATATTACCAAAGGTGTACACCATGAGAAGGTGCCTCATTGTTTTAAGTGTCCTCACTTCTAATGGCATGTGTTATTTGTGTCCCTCAAATATCATTATCCTTCAATAGAATATATATTAATGAAAAGTGTTCTGGAACTTCTAGGTTCTCTTTATAATATTGATCCACTATGACCCCTTAATGAAACAACTATCCTTAGCACATTGTCACATGAATTTTCACCCAGAAAAACAATCATGATGTGATATGTTATTTATTAATGAATAAATTACAATGTAGTTGGATCTAGGACACCAACTCCAACAGACTCACACTAGGGAAAGATCCAACATTAAAAAAACTTTAACACACTAGTTATCACCTGATATTCATGCTCTGGATGAGATAGGCCTTCAGTCATGGGATCTGCCACATTCTCTTTCGTGGAAACTTTGTTCAAAGCAACCTCACACCTTTGAAAGAAATCCCTCAATATGTGATACTTCTGGAGTATGTTATTTTTTTGTTGATGTGATCTTGGTTCTTCTGAAAGGGTCACCGTAGAAGTATTATCACAATACAATGTGATTGGATCTTTACTGCTAGGCACAACATCAAGCTCATGGACAATGTTTTGAATACAGATGGCTTCCTTGGCTGCATCTGAAGCCGATATATATTCAGACTCTACTGTAGAATCAGCGACAACTAGCTACTTTGAAATCTTCCAGCTCACAGCTCCTCCATTGAGACAGAAAAAAAATTCAGATTGCAACTTCAGATCATTCTGATCTATCTAAAAATCAGCATCAACATACATTCTAATGACAAGTTCCTCGTCTCCTCCATAATTCAGGACCATATCATTAGTTCTTCTTAGTTACATAAGGATAGTCTCAACAGAATTCCAATGATGTTCTCTTGGATCATCTTGATATCTACCTACCAAGCATAGTGCATTGGCAACATCAATCATGGTACATAACATGGCATACATGATGGATCCTATAGCTGAAGCGTATGGGATATTACTCATTACATCTTTCTTAGGTTATGCGTGAAGAAACATTTTCATTGTAAGATGTAGGCAATGAGACATTGGAACCAATCATGTCTTGGATTGTTTCATAATAAATCTCTTTAGTATCTGGTCGATGTATGTACCCTGACATAGTTCATGCAGCCTATTGGATCTATCATGAATGATCGTGATCCCTAGAATGTAGGATACTTCAACCAAGTCCTTCATTGAGAATCACTTTTTCAACAAGTTCATAACTGACTGTAAGTCTGGTACATCGTTTCCAATAAGTAATTTGAGATCAACAAATAATACTAGGATAATGATCTCATTCCTATTAAACAGCTTAAAAAAACTTCTCTCACATTCATTATTAATGAAACCAAGTTCATTTATGGCTTCATCAAATTGAATGTTCCATGACCTGGATGCTTTCATTAATACAAAAATGGATTTCTACAACTTGAAAATTTGTTTGGATTCACCTGTTGTCTCAAACCCTTATGGTTGTGTCATATAGACATCTCCCTAAAGGGTCCCGTTATGGAATTCTATTTTGACATCCATCTTCCAAATCTCATAGTCTTGGTAAGATTTTATGGAATATATGATTTTTATGGATTTAACCATGGAAACTAGCAATAAGGTTTCATCATAGTCAATTCTTTAACGTTGTCTAAATCCATTAGCCTCTATCCTTGATTTATAGGTGCTAACTTTACCTTCCATGTCCAACATTATCTTGAATACTGATTTGCATCCAACATTCTATACATCAATTGGCTCATCGAACAGAACCCATACATGGTTCTAATACATGAAATCTATCTCAGAATTCAAAGATTCTAGCTATTTTGTAGCTTCTGAGATTTCTACTGCTTTTTTATAGGAGTGATGTTCATAATTGTCCAATAATAACGATTCACCATCCTCGGTTACTAGGAAACCAAATCTCTCTAGTTCGCTTACCTCTCTTGAGCTCCTACGTAGTACTTCTATTTCTAGAACCTTTTCCACAAGGATTTGTGGAACTTGTTCCTATAAAAACTCATGTGTATCTTGATCATAAACTTCATCAAATTTAATCTTGCTCCCAATATCATTTTTGAGGATTTTCTCCCTCTCAAAAAAGATGGGTTGTATAGTGAAAGTATGATTCTTTATTGAAGGGTTATAGAGGTAATATCCATTCATTTCCTTGGGATATCCTATAATTATTCTCCTCATGCCATGAGGAGCTAGTTTTTTTCTTGAGAAGTCCTTATCAAATGTTCCACATCCCTATACACATGTGTGTTTAAAAATGAATTTTTTTCCATTCCATAACTCGAAGGGAATTCCATTTTCCACATTATTTGGTACTCAGTTTAATGTGTATGTTGTAGTTTGTAATGCATATCCAGAAAAGGATAATGGATGATCTGTAGGACTCATCATCGACCTCCCCATGTCAAACAAGGTGCGGTTCCTCCTTTCACTAATAGCATTCCATTATGGTGTATAAGGATGGTTGAGTTGAGATAGAATCCCAAACACCCGTATAAGATCGATGAACTATTGGTTAAGATATTCTCCAACTTGATCCAATCGAAGATTATTTATCATATTTCTATGATGATTCTCTACATGATTATTTAATTTTGTAAATTTATCTAAAGACTATGGCTTAATCCTCATTATGTAAACATAAAAACATCTACTAAAATCATTAGTAAAAGTAATAATGAAAAAATATCCACCACTAGCTTCTACTAGAAATGGTCCACACACATTTCTGTGCACCAATCGTAGATGCTCTGTGGCCCTTTCACCCTGTCCACCAAAATGTGGCTTAGTCATTTTACAGTGTAAATTATTGTGACTTCTATCATGTGGTTTTAGCTTAGTAAAGTCTAAATAGCCATCTTGGCAGAGCATTGTCATGCGCTTCTCATTTACATTTCCAAAATGGTGAGGCCACTACGTGATGATGAATGAGCCTTGTGAGTTAGTTTCATTGTAGATTGTCGACACATTTTTTCGTAATTAATACATACACACCATTATTTAAATGTGCCACATCATAACATATGTAGTTCTTATAAAATAAGAAACCCTTATTTCCAAACATGAAAATAAATTCATCCTTATATAAACATGATATAGAAATAATGTTTTTGGTAACACTAGGCACATAATAACCATTATGTAAAACCAAAATCATCTCACT
This sequence comes from Viscum album, assembly GCA_963277665.1. NCBI lineage: Eukaryota > Viridiplantae > Streptophyta > Magnoliopsida > Santalales > Viscaceae > Viscum > Viscum album. Next base: position 1,502,894,224 of record OY728122.1, on the reverse strand, counting down.
TGGTAATGATAGGTGGTAATCGCCAATGGAAAACGTAGCCAGTCTTGCACAGTTGGAAGCTTTATGATCCACCTGTCCTCTCGTAATATTTCTAAATATAATTAGTTCCTGATTTCGAATAAAGATATTATCCCCACAAGCTGTATCTAATACCCAATGTGTATAAATGAAAATATTACATTTTTTAATGAACACACCTTTAGAATCTCCATGCTTCTGGGTGAAGTTCCTCTTCCAGTAGCCTTTCTTGCCACATGAAAAACAAACTGCCACCCATTCCTTTCTCTGCCTCTGGATCTTCCCCTTCTAGGAGGGATTGCTCTCAGGGGATTCATAAATCTTATAAGTCTTTGGCCCTTTTTTCTTGTCCTTCCTTTTCTTATTCATCATAAAGACTACAGGTTTGTCAAACCGCGTGTCCATATCTACCGGGAGAATTATGTTCAGAAGTTCTGATAGACTCTTCTCATTATTTCTCATGTTATTATTGAAAATGAACCTAGTTAAGGACTTGGGGTAATAAAGATAAGATGATATCTATATGCAAATCATCTGAGAACATAATCCATAAGATGTACAAGCGTTCAATGTAGTCAATGAGCTTGACAACTTGTGGACTAGCTATCATAGACTGTCCAAGAATAGTTACCGAACATGTGTTGGGTATTTCATATCACTCAGGTCTTTCCCTCTCTTGATAGAAATCCTTAAGGTGAGACATCAGGCTATACACATTCAGGTTTTCATGTTGCTTCAAGAGATCATTATACATGGTGACAGCATGAAACCCTGCACATCTATGGAATCATCAATGTGTTTCATATAGAGAGATAGTTCCTCATCACTGGCCTCTTTTCATGGAAAATGAGAATAGGCTCTTCCAGCACATATAATATCCTCCTTTGGAAAAGTATGGCATGTAAACACCTTTGCCATTCCTGGATATTGGGTTGAGTGAGAAGGGAATCCTTCTGGAGTATGTTTCGCAATGATATGTTTGATGTCATTTTTCTTTCCATTTCTATAAATTATGATAAGAAATGTTTAGTACATTATTATGATAAATCTGAGATAGATAAATAATTTAATACTTATTAGTCTCCAATAATTTTATTGAAATATAATATCCCACACCACTGACATCATAATATTTTGGTGCCTTTATATTATAGTTGAAATGAACCTTATTGCCCTTCACATTACCCCAACTTGGGATGGCCAAGAAACATGAAGGTTTTTAGGTAGGAATTCCAAATTCCAACTGCATTAACTAATATATCATTGATCTGTTGAATGGACTCCCCAATCCAGAAATCCTTTTATTTTTTCTTTCGTCAACCATTTCCTCTTGGTCACATCAAGTCCTACTGTGGCAGTAATTCCTTGATGCGATCCAAGATATGTCAACCCAAAACCTAGAATTTTTATTCCCTGATAATTGAGTGAACCACAACTACTGTTGGTCAAGCACTTTGATCTATGGTTTTGTTCTAACAAATTATTTGGAAGGAAATATCGACTTAATATTTCTTTGAGTGATTTTATCCTTAAACATAAATTTACAATTTATTTTCTTTTATTACATGACTGTTAATATTATGTGGTATATACTTAAGTAATAAACCGTTTATAAGATAACATTTACTCATAATCTGGTATTATTTTAGTTTCATCTTGCATTATTGCTTAATTCATTAATTGTCTGTTCGTCAAAACACACCCACAACAAATAAACCATACAACTAACATAAATAAAATAAATGGTATGATCATGAGATTTTTATTGGTTATTTTATCTAGTGGTTGATAAAATAACCCAACACCAAGGGTAGAAACACCCTAAACCTTTAGAGTTTGTGTTTACATCTTTCCAACTATCCACCTTCATATATCCTTGGATTGGATTCACCTTTGATCATTACATGAGCTGCCTCCACTTGCTTTGGAGCTCAATCCATTACATGTGCATTTATCTCACACATAGGTGAGGGGTAAAAAGGGGTGTTTACATAAAATAAACCTTTGTCGGGCAGGCCCTACATAATAAAAAGGAGAAGGCTCCCAAGACAACCAATTTTATTTAAATAAATAAATTAAATGAAACCATTCACATAAAAAGGTCATGATCTAGCTCATTATCATCCATACATGTAACAATATGTATGCATAAATAAAACAATATTTTAATTCTTTAATCATTATTTTTTATGATAATTCATGCTTGAATCAATTAATTATCTTTAATTAATCAATCCTTTTATCTTAAACCATTTTTCTGATTTTCTTTGAGATACTCCTCCATTATTATTTTAAACAAAATAAATTCATTTATAATTACCTTTGTACGTAACATGTAACTTGTTGGAAACCCATTGAATTCCCATTCATAACTTCCCAATTAGTAGAAATGAACATTACACATATGTAAAATTAAACACACACATATATAAAACACCTATCAGAGGGGTCATATCATTGAATAGATACAACCAAATTGTTGAATGCATAAATCTTCAACAAAAAAACTAAATAATTAATATCAACTAAATGAACCATATTATAACACTTTTAGGTTCCTGGCACAGCAGAAGTACGTTGGTTGGTGAACCCAACTATAATTCTAGCAATAAAAATGATCAATATGAGATTATTAATGATAAAAATATCCTGATTCATCATAATAGAATGAAGAACAAAAAATAAAGTGGAGAGTACCACTACTGTAAATAGAAACATAATATGTTTATTACAATTAATTTAATTAATTGAAAATAATTACATTGAAGGAATTCTCTCTCCATTGATGTTTTTGGTCATGATTTTATGTGATTTTTCATCGCATCATAGAAACCTAGTGTAGGATTCCTCTAGCGGTGATCCACACATGCTCTACATATCTCTGGACATCAGTGAAGGGATCTCTAGGTGATAGTGTCGATGATCCTTTTCTTGCGATGTCCGCCTTCGATCGCCTTGATCCGGTGGAGGTGGATCTCTCTCTCATAGCATGAGAGCGTTCTTGGTTGAAAAATAATTATCTCTTTTCTTATAAGCTTTTATAAATCCATTGTGCACAACCACACAATAATAACTAGGCTAATAAGAAATATATAATTTGTGTTTTATTTACACAGATTAATAAAATGAATTAATTACCCAAAAGCATTTATTTATTTCATATAATTCTTAGTAATTCCCCATGTCTAATAATTACATTTGACAATTATTATTAAATGACATGCGCCTAGTGAATTACACCTAATATTATTTAATTAAATTATTTTATTTCTCATAAACTCTAAGAAAATCTACGTGATGTGTATATATTAAAATACATAGGGTAGACTTTTATTTTCCATTATTGTTTATTTACTCCACCACATTTTTTAGACCTTGTATAACAAATATTACTTTATAATGTAAATATCACTTCTTTACTCACTAAAAAATATATTATTTTACCCACAAAATATTTACTTAAATAACTAGGGTCGAAATAAATACAATTAGACATTGTTTAATAATTATTATACCATCATCAGGAATAATAGTTTTTCAACAAGTTAAATTAATATTTAACTGAGATAATTGGATACACTTAGTGTGTGACCCTCTCAGCCTCTTTCTCAGTGGAATTAGGCAAAGAGTTCCTAATGTCCAAGGTTAGAATCTAGCTACATGCCAAAGAATCTTTATAGAATGAAGTTAATGCTGAAATGATGTGTCACCTCCTACGAACGATTACGGTGTAATGTAATCTGTTTGTCTCAATATCTCGAATCAAGCAGGTTGCATGCTAGTGCCATCAACCCATGTGCTCAATTACACTTTCTTTATCTTTATGGAATTGAAAATTCCCATTACTCACCATTTCCATAGATTTATTTTGGCAATAACAATTCCATAAAAGTGCATGAGATATCAACTTCTATTATGGAACATAAGGGGTAAATAATTTCTCAGAATATCTATTAATGTAGTAGCACTCCTAACACACCCACCGTATCCTACCTCATTTTGAACAGTGTGTCATCACATTGTTCATCAATACATCTATATGTGCGAGTTGTAATACCCATTAATAAAAATCTTAAGGACTAAGGACCAACATACACGTCTGCGGATAGGAACATCCAATGACACTATGAAATGGGGATTTATTACTTGCAGGTATCGTTGTCATAATATCATCGAAGATATTACTAAGGCTACACTCCATGATAAGGTGCCTCAAAGTTTTATGTGTTCTCACCCCTAATGGCCTTTGTTATTTGTGTCTATCAAATAAAATCATCCATCCATGGAACATATATTCAAGAAAAGTGTTATGGAACTTCCAGGTTCTCATCATAACAAGGATCTGCAAAGACTCGATAATGCAACAGAAATCCTTAAGACATAAACCCATGAATTATCATGAAGATGTTCAATCACTATGTGATAAGGTATTTATTAATGAATTATGTATAATGTAGTCGGTTCTAGGCCACCAACTCCAACAATAATGACACTTCCTTCATATAAATATAAATATATATGGTTATTTTGATTAAAATATATTTTCAATCAATAACATTATTACCCATCATCACAGGTTATTTTATATTTCATATTACACAACATAATCATTGTTGGAGACATGATCAAATACTATCTGAAATCAAACATTTATTACACTAAGACATTTTTGTAAAAACCATGATATGACACTGACCAATATATGGTCAATCTCACCACATCATGAATTAAGAATTAATTTATATTTTTCAGGAATATACTATAAGGAAAATATTATCTAGAAATTTTTAAAAACCATTCTCAAGTCTTTAGGAATCCATCCCATCACCATTGGATATAATTATCATATAAACTATCACTATTACTGTTAAACACACTTCAGAAAAATTAATACATATGTCATGAACTATTATATAACCCTATGATAATTTATGTATTTGATAGTAATTAGTATTCCACTATTCCATAATTTTTTAAAAGTATATAGAATTAGAAAAAAATCATTTTTTAGTAAGAAAAAAAGTGATGTCACATGATTTTAATCAAACTGAGCCATATAATTTGATGATTTTTTCTTAAAATAGATCTATCTTGGTAATTAATATATTAAAATATAATAAATTAATATGTGCCATCATGTGATCGTGGGATATTAAGAATATTAATCTTGTAATGTTAATCCCTTACATTCATTATTATCATAAATAAAAAAGTCAATAAATTAATATATCACATTTCATTCATTATAATAATTGATCACATCATGTGTCACTCAATTAAGCCATATCATGTGATTACTACATTTAATAAAATAAAATTACATTTTTGAATACTCATTATACATGAATAAAACCCAAAATTTGGTTAAACAAAATTGAGGACATGACTCGATTCATACACAACTACTCATCGATTGGATTATACTGAAATTTGACAAAAGATATGTATCAAAGAATTAAGGTTCATATTTGAAGGGTCTTTTAAAACATAGTTAATTTGGATTCAAATAATTAATGCACCCCCTTGTATATGAATTTGAGTATGAAATTACATAAGTTATACATTAGTAAGAAAGTCCAAATAATTACACAATAATTATTAATTATTAGTATACTTCCTATAAATTACAATATTCTACTCAAGATAATGTTATGAAATCATCAGAAATCGCAATACATTATGATGATCAATAATTAACATTTACTAAAATTAATAGTATGAATAGTTATTATCATTCCACCACTCACATTATATATAATAAAAAAATTAATGATAGATACTATTTTGTTTTTGTAGATCCATCACACATTAGCATTGTTATTAATATTTTAAAAAATAATCTTAGGTTCTGAAAAAAAATGTCTTTTGAGGACCATAAATTTAATGATTCATTAATGTCTATGTAAATTTAACTACTTCATTATCAAATATAGAAACCATATATATCGTTAACATTAAATAATTGTTGAATTATATCATACATAAATGGTTTTCTTGTATTTTGGTGAGACCAAGGTTCATTTTCGGGATAAACATATTCGATATTTTCAGAAAAATTGATAATACCTCACAAAAATATAGGATGCACCATAAGTTAGGTGATATAATTCAAAAAAAATGCTTCATTATAATATAAAATCATGTTATATAGTAATCCTTTGTTTTCATGTTCACCACAAATAGTTGTTTTGAACTCAAGAAAAAGATAGATCCATCATTTTATGGGAAAATAGAATTATATATACAGTGTCATTTAATGAGTTTGGAAGCTCCCAAAATTGTATCCCCACAAAATAAAATCCATTCCTCATATACAAAGACCCAAAAAATTATTTAGTTATTTTCAATTACATAATGATATTCATTATAAAAATCTGGTGAGTCTCACTAAGATATTTTTATTATAAAAACAATTATAATTAAATAATAAGAGGATCTAAGTCATGTATGAAATATAACATACAGAATAAATCTTACAGTGGGTTAATAAGTAATATTATCCATGTTTCCCCTTTTATACTCTTTATAATAAAATTGACTCTTCATAAGACTCACGCCATGAAATAGTATTAAATCCCCATTTATTTATTTATTTTACTATAAACCTCATTATAAATTTACTAATATATGTTTTCTAACTCTATCTAATCATCCTCTTAGTTTTTAACTATTTCCTTACATACTAGAATTATAATATTCATTAAAAATATATTTTATAATGTGGTATTATCCTAACCATACCATTCTATAATGTAAAGTTAATATAATTTTCTCAATTAGTAGTATGTTATCTATGTAGAATTCTCTAAATAAAACTATATTCCCATTAATCCATACCAAAATGTATTACTCATCTACATTCATGATGAATCCAAAATCATTTATTATATCATAAAACCTAATATTCTATGACTTATACTACTTACCCAATCCATAAATAGGTCAACATTACTAACACACCTTCATAATATTATTTATAACATTAGAACTGTATCATATTTATGTACTTTAATAAATTAACCTTATGGAAATTATATTTGATGTCTATATGGAATATCTCATAATAATGATGGGATGATATTAAAAGAAATATAAAAATGTAATTTATCCTTGTTATTCATTAAAAGACCTATTGATCTTCAATGCCATGAATTTTTTTATAACCCTTCTCCACCAAAATACTATTGTAGGTTATAACATTAACATCTATGTATGTTTTCTTATGAAAATACTTATTCTCTCGTGATATTATGACCACTTTAGTCGATTCTCCCAATTTATAAAACAGAGTTTTGTATATGAAGTCCAACACAAATTTAATAGCCTCTATCTATTTCAAATAATGAAAAATATAAATAGACACTCAAAATGTTATCCCATAAAATTATTTGTATATTTAATCCCATTTTTTTCAATAATAAATACATATCACTGATGATCCTACAAGTTGTTTTAGTTTTTTGAGATGCATGAGTTTGTTATTTAACCATACCGCCTATGGTACCCACCAATACCTTTCTCAGAAACCACTCTCATATGTTTCTTCAGAAAATATTAGATTTTATCTAACCACTTATTGAGTCATTGTTTAATGTGACAAACTATATGGAATGCCATATAGAATGATGAAATAACATTTTTTATATAGTATTATAGAAATAATATCATATTATTTCATTGGGAAAATAAAAAAAATCTATTTTAGGACTAGGTTTTTTTAATTCAATCATTGATCGTATGATTAAAAATCCTAGATCCATATAGATGATAAATCATTCTCTATAACTAAAACAAATAGTGTCTTAATAACTACCTCAATGGAATATAGATAAACAGGAATGAATAAATTTACATATAAAATCATTGGAATGATATATGGTCACCCTAACTCATTAGTTATATTATAATTAAAATAGTTATGATTATATGAAAAACCATTCCATTCCGAGCTGTCAAGTCACCTATGAAGGCCCAACACATGCTATGGTAAAAAAAATTATAAGGAATTTGTCTCATTATAAGACCTATTACTAAAATCCACCGTTGTGCAATATAGAAGTTGGATAACACATCCATGATACATACAATGTATAGTAAAATAGGATAATATAGAATTATAAAACACAAGGATTTAATATAGTCCTAGAGTAACCATCCATAACAACCAAAACATCCCATTATGAAGATGATGACCAATAAGAGAAAACAGCATACTACAAATTGTCATTCCAATTACATGATTCCTAAAAAAATTATAATTTCCCTATGGAAAGTGATAGGAATGAGAATAAATTTTATTACAATAACACTATATAATCTATACATTCTACAATATTGATATTGAATTGGTTTTTTATTTAATCCAAATATAGTTTACAATTATTTATCTTTAAGTTAATAAATTTTATTAAAAAATTTATTTGATTTCATAAAATTACTCCATACTAAAAAAAATATTTTAATATTTAATGTGTGAATGCTATGAACATAATAAACTCTGGGTACACAATAATATAAACATATGATAAAATTCCATGAAATATTACATCATGTGATAAAAAATCCCATAAATGAAAAATCACAATATATTGGCACAATCCTGCGTGTATATATGCTAGATATGAATATTAATTCCTAATCATGGACAAATTAGGATCTAAAAATATAAAATCTAGTGTTAGAACACAATGTAATGTGATATATAACCTATTGTGGTATTATACCAACAAATAGTTGGAATTCTATTCCTGGTGGAACCATGGTTACCCAATGTGATCAGTTGGCCACAAACCATTTATAAATAATTATCACATTTAATAAAATATGTTCACATTAAATAATTTCTTCCGATAGGAATGAATACCCATTTAATAACAAAACACAACATTTAAATCATTTAATCAAACACACAGTGTAAACAATGATGTTTTTAAATAAAGCCCCTTATAAAAATGCATAACTTTTATGAAAAATCCATTATAATGATTAATAAATAAATAAATATGTTATAAAAAGGAATTGATAATAACACGAGGAACATAATAAATTATAACAACGGATATAGATATATGCACCCCAGTAAATGAGGAAAACTAAGCACCTTCGTCAATGAAGAATGGTATCAAGATGTCCGAACTCCAAAAGGAAAAACAAGAGGGAAAATTATAAACTATCATTATAAAAGAATAAATGGTAACAAATCATTCCAAAAACACAACCAACATATTTTTTTGTTACCCATGGAATGGAATGAATATGTAAAATACTAACAAGGGGAATCGAAACAATTACCAAATGGATCAAATGTTGAATGGATTGATCTGAAAGGAGGGAGATCACCAAAAGTCCCACAAAACACCCATACATTTTAAGAAGTAAGCAGAGATTTTGATTGGCAATGGGGTATATTTTAAAATATATTTAAACATTTGGGTCCCAAATTATTGATGTCAGGATTCCAATTCAAATCATGAATTCTGTGATTTTTCAAAATAACCTACAAATGTGCCACAATGGGTGGAATTAACGCAAATTAACCCATTCCCAATGTGAAAATATTAAATAGATTATAAATTTCCATTCTGTAATTTTATTATTATTATCTTCCATGTAATGGATTAAGGTTGTCAAACAAGTTCATTACATTAATATTTTCATAAGGTAGTCAAGAGTAAAAATTCTATAGAAAACTCACATACAAGCTATAATGTTTTTCATACCCCAGGGGAACCTGGTTAAACCTTCTTCACATTTATACCAACAATTCATTAACATAAACAAACAAACATCCCTAAAATTTTGGAAAAATATGTTTATTTAAATACATGAAAAAAATTCATGTTACTCTTCTCACCACCATACAAAAATTCTAATGCATAAAATTCCTCAATATCATGGAATCATAAAAATTAACTTCCACTGAAACCTCATTAAAAATTCATACACACACTTCTCTGGGATTTACTATCTACAAAACCATTATTCATGGTACTTGGGGATTGTTTCACCACATAATAACATCTATCAGTGATCCATAATCTAATATGGAATCTCATGTGTAGTTCTTTCTATCTCTTGATCAATATCCTCACACTTAATGACATTTGAAGGATCTAATTCCTACATATAAATATTGGAAACATGAAGCATTTAATTCATATGACTCAAAAATGTTGTTATGTCCAACAGATACACCACCTTCCCAATAGTCTCTATGAGCTCAAAGGGTACAACAAGCCTCATTGACTTATTATCATGTCTACCCAAATAATAGTGAACCAAATACCATAACACCGTGGAAAAAACCCATCAATTACCAAAAACATTTTCATCAATTTATGATAGTGCACATATGATTTCTGGTGACTCAATACTGATATTAATTCATTCAGATCAACAACACCATTTCAATTGTTTCAAAAAACAATGATAATCCAAACAGAGGACCACTATCCCAAATCATTCTAAAATATAAATTATCTATTTGGATTCTGAAAAAATTCATCAATGGGTGCCATATTAATATAGTCAGGATATCTATTTTTATATATAAATATACCATGAGGAAAATGAAATTTCAATGAACCAATAAAACCCACAATTCATGCATGAAAAATATACTCAATAATGTTGATAAACCTCCACATCTATCCACTCGTTTAATAGAGAACATACTTTTCACAATTTCATTTTTAATCCTACCAAAAAATGAAAATCGTTCAAAAACCCATAAGGAACCTGGGGTCCCTTTAAAAAAAAATTCATAGATGACGACCAATGAATCCTCACAACCTCTTAGATATACTACAGTTATTATTGATCAACAATTTTCATCTATTTAATAAGGTCAATATAAAGGGATTGTGAGATTTAATCAATGGCCACACAAATCAAATCCAATTATCTAAGAGTCCATGGTAAAATAGGGATGCGTTCAATTTAAATCACATCCCTCTTCCATATGGGTGTGGATAACGAATAGAACATATTTCTTGGCCTCTGATTCTCCCTAGTAATTCATTTAAATTTAGTTCATCATGATAAAAAATCTAAAATAAATGACCTAATCCTCATACACCAATAATGAAATCTCATGTAATTATAAATATTTATATTGAAAGGGTGAATGGATAAAAATGGTTTCTAATTTCCAACAACACCAATCTTATAGAATATTAAACAATCAAACAACTTTGGAAATGAAAACCTTCTTTTGGAGATCGAGGCCAGTCACCAGTGGTCTCCACATTTTGAGAAATTCATTGATGTTTTGGAAAATGGGGAATAATTAATTCCATATATGAACCCACACATCAAACAATAATTCAACAATTATTTAAGATAAGAACACCCACCAATATGCTTCTTCTACTCTAAATCTCAACTAGAAAATCAATCACATCATTTACCACTCTTTTAATAATTTAACTAAATGTTTTTATTATTAATTTATTGCCCAATTCATCCATGAACACATTTACTTTTCTCATATAATAAGATATATAAAAATAAAAAATATAAAGATACTCAACCTAATGTCTCTATTGTATGTTCAAATATATCAGAGTGAAAACATATTTTAGGATAATATGATCATAATATATAATAATGTTCTCCATAAAGAGGTAGTGAAACAAAATTTTAGTGCCTTTATAATATTTTCCAAACAAACATAATGAGTAGGGTAGTTCATCTCGTTATATCATAAAAAGAATGAACTATTGGACCCCACCAATTTTACCTACATCAATAGACACCCCAGACACATAACAGAAGCATAACAGAAAACATCATCATGTGAACCTGGTTTAAAAGGAGTCAAATATAGCAATAATTAAAACCTCACAATCTATTCCTAAAAATATATAACTTTTTTCAATTCACTCAATATTTAGACCATTTCATGTTGAAGATACGATTGGAAATACATGATTATAGAAAATCTGAAGGATCAAATTTTAATAACTAGTGAACCCTAGGAAACATATGATTTCAAATCTATTTATTAGAATCTCCTAGAGAATAATTTTATGTACCATTTCATGATCCTCTAATATTCACTTATCTAGTATATCATTCCCCAAAAATATTAATTCATGAATCCAAAATTCACATTTTCAATTATTACCTTCCAAGAAAGGATCCCCCATGTTTCAAATAATGATATCCAAATAGTCCATGTGACCAGCCTATGAATTGAATTAAATGAAAATATCATCCATAAACTCATTAAAAAGAGATTACATGATCCAATGAACCATCTATTATATTAATTCCATAAATACCACCACATAATTTGTGAGGATAAATGGAACAAATAGATACTCCATATTCATATGCTCTATATAATAGGATATCATAGTATTATACTCTTCTTAGACTCTCAAATGGTAGTAACCTAACTAATGGTCAATCATTGAAAACCAACATAAACCTATATGATGATCTATTAGATCATAAATACTGTGAAATGGATATTTGATCCTAATGTTCACTTGATTTATCACTTGATAATCACCATAATGTATGAGGCTCCAATGTTCCATCATAGAGTATACGATTGGAGAAGACTGTAGAGTCATTCTAGGATGAATAAATCCTTTTAAATCAAGGTCCACAAGACATAACATATCTTCCACAAAATCAAAATGCTCCATATCATAGGATGGAATATAAATGGGAAACATATCAAGTTGAAGGTCTATAGTAAAGACTTATTATATCTATGGATATAAACCCAAACAAAGCTCTAGAAAAAAATCAGGGTACAAATAGACCACTATATGAATATAAATTTTCAATCAATGTTAAATTTCATCTCAGAATACATTGGTCAACATACTTGAGGTCACTAAAGTATAAGGAACAACATGAACCTATCTACCCGACCTATAATCCCACTCACACTGAAAGAGATGAGTTCTTCCACTCAGTAATAAAAAATTTACTAAATAGTTTTAATGAATTATCTGGGACATAATTCTAATCATCTAATTAATTCCTATGATTTGGTAAAGGATATATTGATCAAATACTATGAAATACCACTCCACATCATGTTTTTCTATTTTCACTCGACTTGTGAAACATTTGAATACATATATAGACTTATTTCCCAATGTCATGAAAGGATCCATCAAGAATAAAACAAGTTTCAAATGAAATCCCAAAATGTCAAATAACATTTATGTTATAAAATAATGAGTAGAAACATTATAAAAAATTCCAAACCACATATAAACAAATAAAAACAATTCCTATAAATATAATAGCCCCTATATTAGATTCCTATATTTCATACATCCTAATATAAATGATTATAATCTTATCTCCAACTAGAGTTTTCATAGACATGTAAACATATACATTATACTAAGGATAAGACCCATCACCCCAAGAGGAATCTATATAAACCATACAAACACATTGTGAGAGTGGATCCGGAGTTAATGCCTTGGGAAATCCTTTCACAAAAATTCAATTAATGTAAATATTGTCTACATTGACTACTTGTGTTGAGATCCTATAAAAAATTAGTCTACTTATGACCATGAATTCTTCCCTATTGAAAAACATCCTACAATTCTTCTGATGAAGATATTGAAGTTGTCCATGATGAATGATAACTACCTTTGTACATCCTTCTATAGCTAAACGATTTACACTCTTAAATGATAACACCAATTGAAGCACCTTAGAAACCTATTTTTAATGAAATAACTACCTCTTACAATTATTCCTTATTTACAACATCCACATTGGTCAAAATGAACATAAGTATCAATATCAATTGAACATAATCCATAAATAAAAATTCAACCCTATGAACATTTATGTTTCTTGTCTTGACAAGATTTAGTTACCAATGAACCAACTCAAAAGAAAACTATTGAACACTCCTGAATGGTTTGATCCCATTGAAATAGGGATATAAAATCATTGTTAATTTTCCCTCAAAATATCTCAGGATTAGCTGATGGATGAATATATTATTGAAAGAATCCCATGTATGATCCTATTTTAATGTATCCTGAAAAATAGAGTCATAAAACCTTCTTCCATGTCCCATGGGAAAGAACATTAAAAACCACCAAAGATACCTCAGTAGATTTCATTTATTTAAAGATAATCTCACCTGTTTCAATAATTTTATTATATTCCACATGTCCTTTGTCAAACTAGAAGACAAGTGGGTGATTCTTAGTAAATTTGGTTTTTGTGATTTAATATGTGTCCAAGGCTCCCAACAAATTCTTGACCCTAGGTCTGAAAAGTGTCCTTTAAAAGTTCCTTAAATGAAGATTCCACTGGAGGATTTTCCTTTAAAATCCGTCTCACAGCTTCCTCTGTAAAATTTCTAAGATATATTATTAGAGTAATTATAAAAAAAAATATATTAAAAAATTACATTATTAATGATAATAATGAAAAATAATTGGATAAAAATTAATTATCCATATCTATGTTTTTAAAACAACACCAATTATATGTAAATATGGATTTTGAAAATAATATACTATAAAAAAAGAAATTGGACCATTTAAATAAAACTAAAAAATGGATTACTAAAATTAAATCATCCAAAAATCCTAAACCATGATAAAATCCATAACACCCCATGGTAACTCAGTTTCAATCAGAGATGTGAGTTGACAAGAACCCTTTAAATATATACTATTAGAATTATGATGGTCTAAACTTAGATGTACAATGATGCTAAACAAAACTGAGTATTTGTCACAAAAAATCAGGATAGTTCATTGATTTGATATAAATTTTATTGGAGCATTCTAATTCTACGAAACAAGTCACCAGAGATATAAAAAATCATGATAAATTAAAAAAAAGTTTAAAAGAAACATGTCTCATTATAAACCTGAATGAGGAAGAACATCACGGCACAAAAAAATACACGGAACATTTCAATGAGATATAAAAAGTCATGATAAAAATGGAGAAACTATATATACAAAACATGATGATTTAAAAAAGTCTTTGTGTTACTATCTATCAATACCAATCTATCCCACTATTAAGACACAAATTATCAAGAGAAAAAAAACATACTACACAATTCCCTTCTCGTTACTCAAGTCCTTCAAAACAACATATACAACAACACAATGAAAATGGTAGGGTTTGTGAACATATAATATTATGATACCACAAATGAATCAATAGATGTTCTAATATCAATAATACATTAGTTATATCTTTTAAAAAAATCATGTTTACAAATCATTTTCAAAATGTATAACTATTTTATATAAAAATGTTTCTTTGGATTACTTAAAAGAATTCAATAATCACCAAAAATAAGAATATTTCTTATTATAATGAAAATAATTATGAAAATATGGACACATCATATGATAATTATGTGAGGAAATATCCCATAAATATACCATCATATGATGGGAAAATAATAAATAAAAATAACACCATTTAGGTGATAAACTACAAGAATAACTGATATACCTGAATAAAATCCACAATCCAGACATAATGTGAACCCAGAAATATAACCTCATGTGGTATAATAACACTAAAACCACATAAACCAACAAGTGGAATTGATAACACAATTAGTGACATTTATATTAAAGATATACCCAATGTTACCAAATATGATTAGTTTTCAAAAAACTATTTAAAAATTATGATAACTCATAACAGTACATTTTCACATTAATTCCATTCCTCTTACAGTATTAAAGAACTATTTCAAAATAAAATCCAAAATTTGAAACAATTAATAAAACACTTGTTGGGAACATTTTTTTAAAATGTATCCCCTTTAAAAACATGAATCAATTTAATAAAAATTTATTCTAAATTGAAATCAATAAATTTTAAAATATAAACCAAAGTAATTGATAAATAAAATAGTAAATTCATGATGTATAACGGTTTTTAATGATTCATCTACCAAAATAATGGGGGAATCAAAATCAACTTTTACAAAGGTGATAAAAAACATGTAGATTATCCTCTAAAGGACATGGTGTGGGGAAAACTTCAACAGATCAATAAAGAATCCAAACCAATCATATCCCAAAAATAGATAGATCCAATTTAATTTATATGAATACTATTATTGAATAAATAAGAAAAAAACATACAGCGGATAAGGAAAAATGAACAGAGGGTGAATATTTCAAATGGAGTGATCTTGTAGGAGGTAGTTTACCCAAATCACCCAAAATCTATCAAGGGATCAAGATAAATGAATTTAAAATGAATAGATATTTGGTTATATGTGACATTTTATGAAACCCATTGGACCTAATGAATTCATTTCATGAATCCCTTTCATATCATGAAATCCATGATTGTACAAACACATGGAAAAAGGTGTTTCCTATGGTTAAATTAATCTTTATTAAACCATCTCTAAAAAAATCTCACAGAGATTGTAAATTTTCATTAGATGAATAATACTCATGATATAATCCTAGTAATGGATACATATAAAATATTTGGATCCTGATATGAATATGTCAAGAAGGTCCAATCTATGGATTCAAAAAAAATCCCAAACGACCAATGAATCTTTATGAAAGAAATGAGAACATAATTAAACAATTGTAACATTTTTTATAAAAATCCATTCATTCAAAAAGAATATACCAACCCAATCATAGTATCAATCAATCGTCAAGAAAAAATTGAATGAAATAGATTTTAATATTCATCCTCTTAAACCCACAATTCCATTATGGGTTTTATATCAGAGTATGTTAGAAAATAATTCCATGAAATCTAAAATGGTTAGTATATTATTACTTTATGTGTTCACCACCTTGGTCTATTTGGGTAATTGTAATATAATTCCATAGTTTAATTTTTTAACTCAATTTTAGATGACATAAATTTTTAGAAAGCTTCACATTTTAATCATATACGAAACATAAACCATATTGACATCTGTCTTCTATTAAATTTATAGTGTTCCTATATCTACCACATTCTTCATAACCCATTAGTCTATGTACATCACTATGTATTATCTCCAGTAATACACTATACCCCTCTCTATTTCAAAAAAATATCTATGTGGTTATTTTCCTCAAAAAAATTATAAATATGTTTTTAGACAATTTATTAATGAATGGCGTCAAAAATCTATCTTAATAGTGCCTTTTAATATATTTCACTTTTATTTTAAAAAAATTTCATTGTCAATGTTATGTTTTATTAGTTTGAACAACACTGAAAATTTTATATTTAATGTTATAGACTGAATTATCTATATCAATAATATTATAAACCATTTCACACATCAATATTTATTTAGAAATTACATTCTAATTTATAAAACAAATAAGGTTCTTTATTAGGAGTTAATTCATTCTTTCCAAAAACAAATTTATATAAAATATTCCTTCAATGAAAGGATATATTAATTATTTTCAAATTAAAAATATTATCCACTGTCTATACAATGATTGTATGTGGTTAAATCCAATGCAAAAACGCATTTCACATTTCTTATATAAGATCTAATTCTCCTCTCATCAATTCAATCCTTTTGTAATTTGTTTATTTTTCCAAAAAAATGTGTGATATATACAAAATATTCAATACCTACGTGTTATAATAAAATAGGTTAAGTTATATAGTATTCAAAAACATATTATATAAATAATTCAACATAAGAGGAAATTTAAATCATAGATACAAATACATTAAGTAATTTGTATATTCTAAAATATTTCTTAAAATGATATTCTAGATATATGTCATAATCTATAAAAATACATATCATAAGGTGATTATCTTGTTTTATCATAATTCAACAAATTATTTATTGAACAAACTCCCATTATTGAATTAAATCAATTAACTTAAAAAAATGATCACCCAAATTCATCAAATAATATATAAAAATTAGAGGCTAAAACAAGAAACATATATCCATGGATATTGATATTTTTATTGATAGATGAGAAAATGTATACATCATATTGTAATAAGATTCCATGAAAAATACTTTTTAATTGACAAAATAAAATTCAATGTTTGGAATCAATTTTAATAAATTAATTTTTTAAGAATATAAAAAAAATACTTCATGAGACACTAAATTAAAAATAGATCCCATTAATAAAAACCAAAATAATGATTTTTATTCAACCAACAAGGCCTGGAATATATAATAAATCATTTAGAAAATAAAATATTTCTAGACAATTTTAAATACCATTCTTGAAAACAACATTATTAAAAAATATAAAAAAAATTATACTAGAAAATATGTTACGGTAAATATGTGTATTATAATGGATAAAACTAATTTATCTTCAAAAAATTGAATGATAGCAACGGTGGAAGGTATAATCCTGGATATAGAAGAAAAAGAGGGATTATAAGTATGTGATTTATTCATAAAAAATTTAAAATTTTATAAAACAATGAATTTATCAGTGCAAATAATTTCACATGAAACCTGAATTCCCCATATGAAAATTTATAAATAATAAAATACATTATCATAGGGTATAATATATATATCATGAAATATCATGGTCAAATATGAATGATTTAAACCCAATGAAAATATTTAGGTAATGAAAACCATTATCCAATACTCCCACATAGTCAAACTCACTCTACCCAATTTTATCAAAAAAATAACTCAATCATCCCATTAAAATAAATTAATTTTTATAGATTAAATAGATAAAAATTTATTAAAAATATATTATCCCTTTATATTTATTTGTTTTGATAGTCAGTTTCATACTATCTTGTTAAAAGTGATGTTGATTATTATTTGTAGATTAACAAATAATCATTTATCTATAATTATTTTAATTGGGATATATGTTTTATAAGTATTTTTAATATCATAATTTCAATCAAAAATTAATGCAATTATGATTCATGATTATGATATGGATGACAAGAATGTTTCTATAATTTAAAAGAATAAGTGGTTGTATCCAAATAATAAGACAAATATTACTATTATCATACTGGAATAAAGAAAAAATGATTTTTTAATTATAAATGTCCAGTATCACTAGTAATTATCTACCCACAGTTATCCATGAATGAATTTTAATGGAATCTTCTTTTATGTGGTCAAATTAATAAAAACAAGAACGTATTTTAATCAATGGGTGAGTATGTTTATAAAATGGATTATTTTGGAATAGAATCAGTAAATATGAATTAAAATGATATTATTTAGATGTTATTAATATTTTAAAACAAATTTTAATATATTTGTATACATATGAAATGACTATATTTAAAGAAATAAATGTATCACATTCGTTGAGGATGTAGTCTTCCCGTACACATGAGGGAAAGTCCATTTTATATACATCAAAAGGATTATAGGTAATTCCCTATTATTATATAATTTTAAATTTTTTTTAAATTTTATATTAAAACTCAAAATATACTTTTAATACCATCCATGTAATGTGGGGATGAAAAAAATCACTCATTTCATGGATTTGGAAGTTCGTATGTATGGAGGTCGTCATTGTCATTTTTAAATTTTTTTAGGTGAATGTGGAATAAGGATATTACATTTTAATTATATTTAATCATATTAGTTGTAAATGTGGATGACAATTTTAGTTTATTAATTTTTTTAATTCAAATTTTGGTTGTTTAAATTCTATTATTTTTCCAAGTAATCTCAATAATTTGGTTAATAATGTCAATAAGGTAATTTTTAATAGTTTAAATAAATTAATTATATTTTTATTAATAATGGTTATTTAATTGATTAAAATTTAATAATCATAATTTCAATCAATTAATTTTATATTTTTTATTACTATTTTTAGTAATAGTTATTTGGTTCATTAATTTTTATTACTTGTTATGTTCTGTGTATTAAATATATATCACCTTTTTGGTATTAATATACTTATTATTTAATCTATCTTTAACTTTTAATATCGATTCGTTAAATAATTTATTACATTGTAACATTTATTTACAATTCAATTATTTTATAATCATAATCATTTATTTATTTTGGTAATAAATTAACAAGTTAATTATTTTTCGCAAGTTCATTTTATTTTTTTTATTATTTTAACCCATTAATTAAATAATAAATATCAAAATATATTTGTTATTTTTTTTATGATTTGAATTGTTTTACATATGAAATTTCATTTCATGTTACTTTTTATTGATTATTTATTTATTTATTTTATAATATTTATGAATGCATCAACATTTTTTACATAATTTCTAAATAACAAAAGTATCAAATTGTGTCTCCACCCACACAAGGGAAATTAAAAGAATGAATATAAGGTTAATTTTTACATGGTTTAAGAAGGAAAATATCTACAGTTTTCCCCAAACCCATTTCTCAGGGTGAAAAATCATCTTTCCAAATTTGTGGCAGAACCATGAAACCCAATTTTTATTTATACAAAATTCATGTACCTAAAATCTTTATATTTTATTCTCCCTTCATAAATTATGATAAATCTAAGACTTCAAGCATGCTGTTTTTATTACTGAACCCAAATCCAGCCTGTAGTCGAGGAACATATCGCACCGCTAGATTTCACAGATGTTTATTCCAAAAACCGATATTCCCTTTGTCATCGGTCATTGAGACAAGAAGTGTGAACCCTTTCAGGATGATATTTAGGGATAAGAATCCACACTGTTTGTTATGGAGGAAAATAACTGTGATCTAGGATTAGATGTTTGACATTGTAACATGATGTTTATGTATTTCTGATTAATCTTAATAGTAACACCAACAGTGAAACCTGAGCCACACAGAGGCTGAGATGCATTATGATTCATTATGGAAGAAAATACAACATTAAATATGTTAACATTCCAAAAATCAATATTATGGATGATTAAAACTTAGGATATTGATTTATGATGCTGAATAATCAATTGTGGTTTACAGACTGTGGGGTAGATATTGACATGTGATCATCAAAATCAAATTTATTAAGGTTCATGATGATGATGGATGTTTGTAGTTGATTCCATGATACTGGGATGAATTGATAAGATTATTAAACTTGTTATCATAGCATATAATATAATTTGAATATGGATTGAAATTTGAGTTACATAAAATATTTGAATTCATTATGTTTGAATGTTCTTGGGGGTTTTCATCAATTGTTGATATTGTTAATGTTGAAGAATTTAAATATTCATGATTTTATTTTTTGATTTAAGGATCATGAATTAAGAAAATAGGGACTCTGATATCTCTTAATACCATGGTTTTGATGTATAAAAATGATACACACCTGATTCTTGTCCAGATTATGGTGATAAACTTATCCTTGAGTGTGAATTTTTGATATTTTTGAGCTCATTTTATGTGATATTGTGTTATGTGTTGAGATGATCGAGTTATGGGTATTATTATTAAATGAAGGTGGATATTTATTTCATTCAAATAAGGTTTCAATCTTGAGAATTTAATTTTATATGCAAATTGATGGTGGTTTTTGAAAGATTATTTCTAATGTGACACTAACTATGAATCATGTAAAGGTATTTAGAAATACATTTTTTTTGGGATTGAATTATGTCAATGCATGATGGTTTTAAAATTTACTAAAATGATAAATATTTACTTATAAGGAGTGTATGCAACATGGGATATAAGAGAAAAGAATATAATAAAAAAATAACTAATGTAACCAGATATAAGATTACTCTTGATGGATGAGGTACAAGGAATGAAGCATGTGGAAGAGATCAACTATCATATAAACCCTTATTTTTATTCTCTCATATTCATGTGTTCATATTTTGATTTATATGTATATAATGAATATTTATATATCTGATTCTATGATCATATAATCTTAATTTTATAAGGGGATTCAAATTAAAATGAATTTATTTTTATTTCAACATATTTTTTTATAAAAATCTTAGTGAAATTATTCGTCCAGTGATTTTATTTTTTTTTTATGAGAAATATTTTTACATTATTCTATGTACCTAGATAAGATGATATAAAATCATTTTAATCTTGAAAATCATTATAATTGGAAAAAATTGAGAGAGAATTATGTCTTTCTTCTCTATAATTAAAATATTATTTTCCTAAAATTTGGATTACCAATCATTTTTATGAGAGTTCAACATTCCATAGATATCTCTAAAAAATAGTTATGAGCATCAAAAAACCTTCCTCAGAAACATTGTAAAGGTTATTTTTATGAATATTTTCTTATGAATATCATTTTAAATTAATGATAACTATTTTGATTCATTGTATTCCAATATCCCTCTATTTCTCTTGTTAATATTATTTTAAAACTACCATAAAAACACTACATTTCTTTATCATTTATTAATTGGTATTTATTTTATATGTAGCTCAGTTATTTATGTCTTATATGTCCATTGATACAGATTCTCCTTACAATATAATTATTACATTCATTCTTATAAATAATTAAATTTTATTCATGTTTCAACGAAAATTAACTCATCCAATTCAAGAACAGTATCCACGGAGTGTATTTGTGAGAACAAAAAACAAAATATAATAAAATATTTATATGTTTTCATAAAAAAATAAAATAACAAATAAAAATAACTTGAATATTTTAGCGTTGTGTCGTTTTTAGAGAACACTACAACCATTAAATTTTATCAATATCATGTAATTTGATATTATACACACAAACCAAAATTACCATAAATAGAAAATATTTTCCTGATGAAACAAAACTAAAATGGGAAATATTTGTTTTTAAAATTCAAAGTGTTATAGTAAAAAATGTATTTCTAGTAGCACCTAAACTAGGAAATGAGAATTGTGAGAGGAATATTCATAGATATTTCCATCATCACACTTTTTAAAAAAATCCAAATTACATATGATTTTACATTAGGTAAATAAATAATGAGATGATTCAATCTTACTTCCCGATTCCACCATCGATTAGTGGTCATCTCAAGAAGGATTCAATTGAATTCAGTATATATTTTTATAGTTTAGAACATGAGTTACCTTTTCATTGGTTAAATAATGTGGATCTTATGTTGAGTTTCATCCCATTTATTGAAAGGAATATTGAAATAATTTGGTTCTATATCATATATTGGGAAACATTTGACACATGATACTAGTTATTAAATTCATTTATTTGGATATTTTATCCAATTTCTACCACCAATGAAGTGAAACATACAATTACTTTTTTCCATGAAGATGAGGATGGTGTTTTCCCAGATAATTTTAGATATATTTGAGAACATCATAGACATTTTCCCAATCCCAATAAATCTCATTATCTCTATATAGATAAATTCTATAATCCCCTAAATCCTTATAATAAAAATCATCAAGATAAATCATGTGGTAAATATTTCATGGATACAAAGTCTTTTGAGGTTAAAAAATTTGTTTTCCAAAATTCATAATTATGTCCCATAACCAAACCATATGAAAATTAGTTGTTCATAGAGATAATAAAACATCGATGATGTTGTTTATGATGATATAATTCATATATAAATGTTTATTCCCTATGTGATGTAAGTCAATATCAAAAACCATTATCCGTATATAGGTATTCCCAATAAATCTAATTAGAGTGGTCATTTTCGTGACGATAGAGCAAGGAATCAAGGAAAAAATGATCACTTTTTTCTACCAATACAATTTTGTATAAAAACTATTCCAAAAATATATGGAGTGATCAAGGAGTGATCATATAACATTCTAGACCTTCATTTCTATATATTCAAAATAATTATTTCCTGAAAATTATTATCACTAATTCTTATTATTACTAGGGGTGTCCAAGGAGATATTATTACCAGTTTAAGGTGAAATTAAATAACTAAATAAATGAATATACTACATAATTAATATCATAGAAATCAAAATGGTTAAATGTTTAAGATTACATTGTGGGAGAGATGCATGAATTTTTCCCATAACAACTGAACCAAATTCAAGAGATAATATTATGGTTGTAACCAATATACAATGTTTGAAAACTCATGAATATGTTCAAAAACATCGTAGGGACATAGAAAGTAATTTTTTGATGAACATGGAAAAGAGAACATGGGTAACATGAAATAAATAAATCTTGATAGCCGTGTCTAAAATCAAGAATGTGTTGAATCATTACATGATAAATCCCTATAAAAAATTAAAATGATGTAGAAAAACTAAAAGGATATTATTATGGTATTGATTTTTGAGGATTAAGATAATAATCAACTAATTTTGAAATATTATTCCCACAAAAAAAATAGCATGTCCTTATTCAAAACATGAATATAAAAAGTTTTTTATTTTCATTATCAATCCAATAATATTATAATGACATTTTAGTTTCAGATTCCATATCATTTTAATAAAGTAATAAATACCTCACATTCTATCTAAGAAGAAGAAAAATCTAAATATATCACCATTACATAAGAAAATTCACTCTACTTTTAGAAATAAAAACCCATTTTAGGAGATGAATATAATAAAAAAATATATCAATGTATCATTAAACATAAGTTCAATATAAGATGATACTATTCCATCTCACCATCATTGTACATTAGTAAAAAAACACCCATATTTGGGAATCTCAATTTAATTTTTACATCTTATTACCTATTATTTTGGATGATAAATATAATTCTTAGATAATTATAACTAAGTATTACAATTCACTCATACAAATTATATATGGTTGATTATTTTCCAAACTCAACGATATAAAAAAACAAAATAAACCATTGTGACTTCACCATTAACCATTATATTATTTAATATTATAACCACAATATTGGTTTTTTCATAGTAGTGAAAATTTTAAATGATTTTCCCCACTCTGGCGCATTGATATTGAACTCCTAGAAAACTGTTACTTTATTTAATGATTGTATATTTTATAAAAAAAATTAGTTGAGTGGAGTATTTATTTATTTCTCAATATGGGATCTTGAATAATCATACCCATAATTAAGTAAATATATTGTATGTGTAATTGTTTCCTATAATATAGAAGATGGTGGGCATTGAGAACAATGCATACTTTGATTATTTATTGTGATTTTTGGATATTCATACACCCAAAATATATGGTTTAAGACACACTATTTTGGGTACTTCTTATGAGTAGTTTTTAAATAAATTAATATATTCTTGGACCATGTGTGTATCTATAATTTTATATTGTTGTAGGACACTTGTAATGATTCAATAAAAAGATAGGAAATAGATTTGGTTATGAAAACCATTTATATTAGTATAGATAACGGTTTAAGATATCATATGATGGATCATGAAGAGACCGATAAAGGATTAAATATCATGGAGTGTAAACACTCCATGAAATATACGAAACCATGGGTGAGAGAATATTTATTGTCTTTCCATATCTATATTTTTTGGTAATTACATTTTTACAATGATTAACTTGAGGCTTCAACATTGAGTCAATGTTAAACCAAGAGATATTGGTGAATACAAATAGTCTAGGAGGATTTGATTCACTAAAGCCCTATTAATATTTATAATATATTGATATAATAACCATTATCTTGGTTTTAATCATTATTGAATAGTGATATTGTTTATTTTATTTTATATGGTTTCACACTTGATTGGTGGACATTAATGTATAGTAATTTTAGACCCTTGATCTGCCAAAAAATCATAGTGGGATAATCCTCCCATCATTCTCTATTTAATATGAGAATAAATTATTCCTATTTACTAAACATGATATTTATTGGTTGAGATAATTTATTTCTATCATTTTTAAATATTTTTTACTTCTGTAACACATCAAAAAAATTAACATAATTCAGTTATAGGAAGAACATTTCAATTTTTTGTGAGAATATAAATTTTGTGTTTATTGTTTTATTATTAAAATTTTCATTTCTATTTTCAATATGTTTCTTAAATATTAAAATTATTAGTTCTATAATAGGTTATATAATATTCACAAATATTTCAATAAACAATGATATTAATTTGATTACTCAAAAACTAAAGTCCCACTAAAATTATTTTTAAACTGTTTAATACAATTTTGTTTATTTTCGCATTTTATTTGTCACATATTTTTCTTTATTATAGAATTTCATTCCACTGTATATATTATTTATCTATATTTATTTTTGTAATTTTCATTATTATTTTCATCTGAAATGTTCAAAAAATCATGTAGGTGTTACCAATTACATCATGAATACATTAATATCAATGATACCCAATTTTTCATAGGTTGTAAAATAAAGAAACATCCTCAATAAAGTATACCCTCCTTATAGGACCAAATATTCACTCTCTTATAAGGTATGATAATTATAATTTATATTATTAATCAATAAAATGTCTCACGATAATATTTCACTATTTAAAAGGAATAAAAAGATATAAATTATATATTTTAATTCATTTTATACATTCTAATAAGCAAAAATGGTAATGAAAAAAAAACAATAAAAATGGTAAAACAATATTATATGTTTTAATTTTATTCATTGAAATGTTATGAACATGGTTTCTATTATAAAAAAGAAAATACATTCATGGGATAAATTCATTAAAAATGTATTAGATTTTCTAAATCTTCTTTACAGTTTGTGATGATTTTTAGTTTTTTAAAGTATTAAATTTAAAAAATTTAAAAAAACTAAATATGAAATTTAAATGAAGCTACAAAAATATATATAATTAAATTATTTTTAATGTTAAAAAATATATGTTTTTATAATATTAATCACCATTAAAAACAAGTCCAAGAGAATTAAAATATTAATTTATGTATGATATTACCTAGACACACATTTCTATCTTTATGTTAAAGATGAAATAAGAATATAACCTATATTAAAAGTAATTGTCTCCATCAATAATTTAGATTATATAGGAACTAAGGACTTAATATATCAACAATTCATATATATATATATAATACAATTAAATTTTTCCTCAAATACCTTTATAGAAAAATCACATTAACACCTAGTTGCACATGATGAAATGGGAAAATATATGAAATGAGTGAGAATTTATTTTTTAAAATTGGAATTACATTATCATTCAGATATATAGAAGTTATCAAATTATTAGAAGCTAATGATATAAATAAAGATGGTAGAAATGTCATTATTATTATTTGAAGTTCACGAAATCATTAATTGTGACCCTGATGCATGATAAAATAATAACATATAAATCCCTGAAATCAATAAGTTTTTATAAAGAAGGTACACCATAAACCATTATTAAATGATGTGAAATTATATGATAATCATCTTGAATATTGGTGAAATTAGATATGAATGTTTAAAATGCGAAAACATAGTAAATCAAAATATATGTTAATGATTGTTTCGAAGACCATTGTAATAGAGTGGACATTGTTTACTTTTTATCCCCATAAGTATAGTGGTCTTATTTGTTTTATGGATTTACATAATTCATTAGATGGAAATGTTATTCTAATCCCACATATTTTATAATGATATATATATGTATATGTATTTAACATATGATTATAAAAACAATCATAACTCCACTAAAATCATATCATTAATAACACATAGATATAAAATTGAAATCCAAACCAATAATGTAAAAATTTTGGATAATATCATTCTATTAGAATAATGATGAATTTGGTATTCAAACCCAATAGGATAAATAGTATATTATTATGTCAATAGATTTCCCCAGTCAGTCTAATGGAATCAATATCTTTACGAAAACACTTCACTTATTAGAATTATGTTTGGTGCATCCACTATAGAAAGAAATTCCTAACATGTTAAGTATTATGAACAATTAATTATAAAAAATCTAGATGTAGTTTTGAATAAATCAACATATAATTATTTCCATTAAACAATACCATGTACATATAATATTTTATATAATGAAAAAACATTTTTTAAAAAAATAAAAAATTATGAATATTTTTAATAAAAGGGAAAAAATTAATAGCTTTCTAATATAGGAATTCCAAAAAATGAAGTGATATTATCAAAAAAATTTATATAAGAAGTAAATAAATTATAAAATATTTCTGAAAAAAATTCACTGAATTGAAATAAAATTTAAAATAAACATAATCGAGGAAAATTTATTTAAAAAAATTATATATATGTAAGACTATCTTTGAAAGAACATATATTTCAAAAATGATGATTGATATTATAATATAAATGATAATGATAAATAATAGTATTTTTATAAGTATGGTAAAAAAATCTCAATGAAGCTTAATAGTTATATATTAAACATTTTTATAAAATATCATTGAAACAACCATGGTGGAATATAAAAAAAAAGAAAACGTTTAAGGATGTTATTTTAAAAAGACAATAAAATATTTAAAAAATGGTTTATAAACCAATTTTTATAAAAACAATGGTGTTTGAAATAAATATATGTTTTAGGGAGACATAAATAATTATATATAACATAATCAAAACAAATAGTATGCAAGATTCCTTATAGACCATGTATGGTATAACCTATAAAAAGAGATGGGTGGAAATGAGAAAAATTAAAAATTAAAAATATTGATAAAATATTATGGGATAAATTATCACCCTTTATGTGTAACATGTAAGATAATATTACCAAAAAAATAGATGAAAATAATGTTGATTTTAATGATTACATCTTACAAAATATCGAACATATGTGATTTGAATATATAATAGATATATGGGGAAAAAGGAAACATTTAAATAAAATAAAATTATTAATATATTCAACAAATAATATAGATAACAAACATCAATATGAATTTAGACCATAGCAAAAAAAAGATTTAATCAATTAACCGTTTCAAAAATCTATATATATTTTGTCTCATATCACATTGTATGTCCTCTGACAACATAATGAATACAATTAAAAAATTTATTTACATTCTCTAAGATATTATTAATGTCTCATTCTTTATATTATTGCATTAAATTCATTTTCTCTTCACATACAAGTTTCATGATGTTTATTCCAGTTTTTTAGACATTTCTAATCTGTATTTCAATAAAGGATTTACTGTATAAATGATTACTAAACATATTTGTATAAAGAATCCATTAGATAAAAAATTATTAAGATATATTGTTGATTCTGTTACATAACTAGAAGATTTTAATTGTTCACCATATTTTCCGCATAATTTGAAATCAACTAATATGTCATTGTAAAAAAATTATTACTAAAATAAATTACTTTGTTATTTAAATATCATTATTATCATATAAATTCGAAATTAAAAAAAATAAAATATATTAATTTAATTTTTAATACACTTTGTTTACCTGAAATAAATATATTAGAAAACCATTCTAATGAATAATTATAATAGAAATATCGTCATTAACATATGTTGAGTAATCAAACAATCTGTTAATAAAATTTTTATGAGGTTAATAAAGAGAAATGAAGATCAATATTTTATTTTCATAAATAATATAGAGTTAAATTTTATTACTATATTAATATCCCACAGACAATTTGATAGGTTATGTAATGTGTAATATGAAAATAAAAAAAAGAAATGGGTTTTCAAATACTAACCTCACACATTATGTCACAACCTAAGTATTGATTATAATGGCCTCAGAAGAGTTTGTTTTGTTTAGATAAAGGAATTAAGAATTTCACTTTGTGGGATATGAGATTTAATTTTGTAGATATTTTTTAATGGAATTTTTATATATATATATATATATAATAGTGAGGGTGAAAGATATTTATAAATCAAATGTGTGTACAAGAATAAAATATTTATTAATCATTTTTTAGGACGAAGTATAAAATTATTTTGATTCTTATGAATTTTAATATTTTTTAATTAAAGAATAAATATTTATTTTAAATTTAAAAACACATAATAAGGAATATATTATTCTAAATTTTTTTTTTCAATTGAAAAAATAATAAAAAATTTATTATAATAAAATAAATATTAGGAATTGAAATTTTATATATGTTTATTAAATGATTATATTTTTTTAAAATAAATAATTTTACTCATTATAACTAATTTATGTTATGTAGTAATTTTAAAAAAATTTATGCGTATTTTAATAACAATGGTTTTATAAAACATACCTAAAAGGAAACAAATATATTTTAATAATTCAATTAGTGGAAAACATCACTATTAAAATATTAAAACTTTATCATATGATATTTTTGATACATTGATTCTAAAAATGAGATCTATTTTGTTGATGAAAACAAATTATAAATAATTTTTTCAAGTATGTAAATATATTTATATATATATTAACTTATATTTTACTAAATAAGCGAATTCAACCTTATAAAAAGTTATTCTTTTATAAAAATTATCTTACATTATAGACAATCTAATTTTAGATTATTAAAATATTTATATTTACTTTTATAATTGATTTAAGAAAATGTATATATATTTATTTGATTTTTTATTCTTATGGTTATTTTACTGTTTTAACGACTGTGGTATTTTTAAAATGTAAACATTTTCAATAGTTACTTAATAGCTTCACAATAATCTTCTGGGAACAATATTATTATATATAACAATTAATTAATCCATTATTCATTCAACTAATTTACCCTCAAGGTTGTTGTAATATCATTTAAAAATTTAATATATTCATTATAGAATTTTAAATTATATGAAATATCTTTTTTGGTTGTGTTATTTCTATGAGTCCCACACACATCATAATTTCAAATTCAATTTTTTTTTTATTTTAATTATTTTATTATTTTATAATTATTAATTATAAATGTGTTTTTCATTCATACATAATATTTCATTATGGGGAAACAAAATTATAATAATCAATTTATGAGTTACCTTAAATTTAATTAATATATTTCTTTATAAATGAATTAATACTTTGAATGCGAAAATGAATTGAATAAAATAAAATGATTCTGGGATATATATATATATATATATATATATAGTAATTTGAAATAGATAATAATAAATAAAAACATGGATCATTTCTAAATATAACTTATGGAATATTTTTTTATATGAATATTCCTTAAAATTAATGATGTCAAAAACTAGATAGATTTCATTGGAAATATATATGTTTTTTAGAAACATATCATATATTTAATTATATAAAATAAATATAAAATATATGAATAAATAACATCATTTTATATTTATTTCATCATATAATGGAATTCCTAATAAATATATTTGGAATTCATTAGGGAATTATATTGTAATGAGAAATAAATATTTCTATAATCGACAACTATAGAATATAATGGAATTAGTGGAATTGAATTTTGGTGAATAAATAATTCTACGAAATATTTCCACTAGCTACATAAATTAATTATTGGTACTATGTCATAGATTGAAAATGAATATATCTATAAATACTAACCATGATGATTCACTACTGAGTGAATTAAAAAAACAATAAACATGTGTATGGTCAGGAGGTACCATTTTATGAGTCGTGGGATATATTTAGGCATAAAACACATCCATTAATATCTATCATAAAACATATCAATGTACACTTTATATTAGGTCCCCATTAGTTTTTGTGTAAAATATTCTTCAAAAATTGGTGTATAAAAATTCATGAAATGTCTCACTTCAGAATCATCGGTTTTTTTAAGGGGAAATGATTAAAATATGAGATTGATGAAGAAATTTTATATTCTATTGAGAAAATGGAATGTTAAAAATCACATCAATTTGAATAAATTTATAGTGTTAATGGTAGAGAATATATTAACATTAATTCATTTTTATCTTAGTAATAACCATAACTATTAAAAGAATACATAGTTATATAGACAACCTCATTATAGTTTTCCACAAAACAACATTTTTCCAAAATTTGAAACTAAGCTAGAAATTTAAAATATTATATGAACATTAATGTGTTGTATAAAAAAATAATTAAAAATGGAATATTAATAAATTTTTATATAAAACCAATAATTGAAATTTGAATACATGGTCCAAAATACAAGTGATAGATAAAAATAAATCATCCATGAATAACTGAAGTTAATCTTTTGGATAAAGTCTTGCATATCAAAAATTGACATTTTCCAAAAACCTCATGGAATCACTAATAGTGATCCTAGAAAAGAAAAAAAATTATTTTAATCTAAATAAAAAAAGATGGAAAATCATGGGATGTAGAAAATAAAAAAGATTCATTAAAAAATATTTCTACCATTCCACCTAAATTAAATAAAGAAATATAAATTAAATTGATGATTATCAAGGAGTTGATTATAACTATATTGGAATGAGAAATAAATTAAAATGAGTTATGGAACATTTCCCAACACATTATTTTATAATAAATAATTAAATTAATGATCCATTATTTGGTCATGATCACATTCCATGAGATATTGAAATATATTCATGTGCGTATTTCATTATTATTGGATTTTTCAAAAATTCGTTATTATAATTTTTTAAATTATAATAATGAATACATTGACTGTAGAGGAATTACCAACAATATATGTTACGAAAAAAAGTTGTGTTATAAAAATGATACCACAAATCTTATAAGTTGAATTATATTTTATCAACCCATAAAAACTAAATAGATTATATAATAGAACTATCAATGTAACATAAGGGATAACATGAGTCATATTCAATTGATTTCTTAATTTTTTACAATTTATGAGACATGGAGAAACCCGTCATCATAGAGTGGTCATTATTTACTATAATATGGTATCATGTTTATGTATCTAAGGGGCGGAAATATATTTAATATTGGGAACAGAATATAGAAGGTATGAGTCATTAAAACTATAATGACATCCATACATTGGTATGTTGGGTTGGAAATTGATTTTTGCTCATCGGATGAGTCCATAAAAGATATTAAGAGATATTTGTGGGATTTCATAAAAAAATTTTATAAGAATTACATATTAAAAACTAATTTTATAACTAAATATTAATGGAATTATGCTAAGGAAAAATGTAATTTTTTAGATTGCAGTGCTACTATAATCCTCTCATTGAGGACTGTGGTCCTTATTATCCAAAAATAAATCATTCCAAAAATAAAAAACCTATTTTTTGATATAAAACTATGGCCTGGTAACATTAATTACTCATTTCATGGACAATATGTCACATTACATTTGAAAAAAATCAATAAATTGGAAAAAAATTAACAGGAACTATTTTTTGATATTATGATAGAGTTTATAATTTTTATCATGTAGAATATATATTATATTAAGGTGGATAATCCTTAAATTTTGTTTTATATAATTCACATTAAACTGAAACATGTACCATGAGTAGAGATCCATGGAAGGATAAATCCCAATAAGAAATTTGGGGTTATGGAATATATAATAAACATATTAATATAGGTCTAATTTATCATATTTCTACCAGTACTTCGGTATGAATAATTCAATTTTTTAAATAAAATAGAATTGTTATAGCTATTTCAATTATATTAATAAATTTATTTAGACTAGGAAGGTGGCATATTGAATGATTTTTTTATATTATTAGTTGTTGAAATCAACTACAAGAATTTATACATTCCCTTTAAAGTTTCTCATGAATTATAAGAGTGGTTATTTAAAAATTAAATTTGTTCTACCCTTATGGATATTATAGTAATAATAATATTCCAATGTCACATGAGGATCATGATAAAACAACATTCCCACATTTTTTTCATTTTCCTAATATTTGAATACCTTTGAACATTGTGGAGATCCTTGTATCATTTAATATGTATAAAGAATTATATTTCAAAAAAGGTTTAGAGGAAAATATAAATCTTACGGATAACTTTTTGGTTTCATTGGAGTATTTATTAATACTTCTATAAAATATTAATATGGTCTTACATAATGCAAATTAGAAAATACATTAAATTAAGATATGTTGTAATCAGTGGAAAATATGTTAAATTACATAGAATGAAATTTTAATAGATGGTGGTTTTAGTGTACAATAGAATGATATAAGTGATTTATAAATATTATACACCATGTTCCATTAGGAAAATTAGTAGATTACTTGTAGATAAATAATTTTATAAGAATAAAAATAACATATTTACTCAAATCATAGAACCATTTGGGATCATAACATGTAATTTATTCAATATATAAATTATCTACATCCCATTTCTTAACAACCACCGATGGGGAAATTCGATTTGAGTTGACGTGTAATTTTAGTGAATATATATTTTTTGGGATTTTGATTCAAAAAAATGGATAAAA
This sequence comes from Viscum album, assembly GCA_963277665.1. Classification (NCBI taxonomy): domain Eukaryota; kingdom Viridiplantae; phylum Streptophyta; class Magnoliopsida; order Santalales; family Viscaceae; genus Viscum; species Viscum album. The sequence goes on along the minus strand of OY728122.1, from coordinate 1,502,859,975 downwards.
ATATCATTTCGAGTACTATTATCAGCTTTTACTAAAATATTATCAAGAGAAATATATGAAAATTGAAAATGATTTATCAGGCATTATAATTGAATTTTACAGGATTGGGAAGAACATGATATGTATTAAACATAGTTTTTCATTTTCATCTTCATGTTCAGGTTTGTTTGTGGATCCCAGTTTTTCTATCGTGTTTTGGATTAGAACGGGGCTAAACAATGAGTTGTATCATTTATTATTGCGGACCCCATGGTTAATCCTAATTTTTTCATGGATTTGATTAAGAATATTTTATTTATTAGGCTTGGAAGAGGCATGTTCAAGGTTGGCTCACGGTTAGGGAAACCATGCAGGTGAGCGTTGGAAACTATAGAGCATGGTGATATTCTTGGATAGAGATGAATAGTATAGTTGGAATATGTATTCTAAACTGTGTAGCCAGTCTATGTAGGTTCCCATGTGTGTTTATTAGGGGGTTCATGGTTGGTGAACTATTTGGTGAACCGTGCGACCAAAAAGTGCGAGCAACGCAGTTTTGATATTTTTTGAAATGCCAAACACTCCCCCTTGGGAATTTGAACTCAAATCACTCCAATCCTCTTAGTAATAGGGTTAATGAACCAAATGATACTCTCCCCATATTCTTCAAACCCACACCCATATCGCATGGGTTGAATCAAGGTTTTTCTTCTATGTTTTGGTCAGAAATATCATGATTATCCCCTCCTATCAACATCCTGTTCATTTTTCATTCATGTTTTCAAGATATATCTTCCTAAAAATTCCACATGGGTATAGGGTTTTATTTTCATTTGTTTAATGTTGCGATTCATTTTTAGGGTTTCTATTTTATTATAACTAATTATGGAACCTTATTATTGTGATTTTGGGTGTGCGTTTTTACAACGCCATGGAATTAAGGAACATTCCCTTATATTTTCATTTGTAATTTTTGAATAGTTTTTTAATTCCCTTTGGACCATCCATAAATATTAAATATTGATATATGATCCTTGTATTGATTTTGTATTGTAAAAAATTGTTATTATATCCATGTTTTGTGATAAATAGTGTTTTTGGTCATATTGCACACACCATGTGTTTGATAAAATTATTGATTTGATTTTATGAGTGGTTTTTTTATATATAAACCTGTGCTCAATTTTTTATATATATTAGTGACCTTTAAAATTATGTTTTACTATTCTTTTATGTGTTCCCTAATTGGTTTAGGTTGTAAAAAGGAATGTCTATTTGATTTCAAATGAGTTTGGTATGTGACTAATATTGATATCCATTTTTCATTTTTATAAAAATGGATTTGGCATAAATATGTAATTTTATAGTTTTAATAGTTTTTTTAAATTTCATTAAAGTGAAAAATGATGTGTTTAAACCCACATTGAAAGGTGGATTTGTTTCCCTTAAACCAATGGTATTGTGAAAATTCTTAAAGGATTTTTCAATAATTATTTGATATTAGTGTAAGTGTTGGAAATTAAAACCCTCAATGGAAATTGAACTTCAATTATTTATATATTAATATTGAATGGGTGGGATGAATTCACTATGTAATCCTTATTACACATTTACTTTGTATAAATTCATAGATCCTCAGTACGAAATCATTCGTGACTTATGAGTTATTTGAAAAGAGAATGATCCTTGGAGTGGCTCAGGTGATGCCTATTATTTGAGTTAATATATATGTGTTTGTTATTTGAAACTCAGTTGGAAAATATTGGCTCACCCAATACATTATATGTGAGACATCAGAACCTAGAACAGTGAGATTATTTTTGATAAAAACTTTTTTACTGTATATATCATGAACTAGCTCGTGGATCATAGTAGGTGGATATATTGGGTTTATTACTATGGGATTTTCCCTGTAATATCTCTCGGTTTTGGTGGTTATGGGTATTTAAGGAATAATAATTTCATCATTTTTGCATGATACAGGGGATGGGTTTCATGTATTAGTATTTTCAGAATTATTCCTGATCTTTTATGTTCACACATGTCTATATGAACATAGTTTCTTGTAATGAATGAGTGTGATTAAGAATTTTTTTATTATTCTTGTATGATTATTTTCATTTCACTTTTTTTATTATTATTGTGATTAATCCTCAAGTAGTATATATTTCTATCAAAATTGAAAATTATTTTTATTTGATTATTGAAAATGGTATAGTAAATAACGTTCACTCATTTTTCCCTTATAAACTAAATTCCATCATCCTCATTTAAAAATGATTTTAATTCCTTAATGATAATAATTTTTGGTTTAAAATGGAAGCTATGGAAATTGATCATGTTTTCATTTCCTTTTAAAAATTTATTAAATGATTATATTCATATATTGTACCTCAAAATTTATGTTTATGTTTATTTTATTTCATAGTAAGTGCATTAGGAAAATATTGTTCGTGAAGGCATACTGAGTTTTAATACTCACACCTATAGTTTCTATTGTTTATTGTTTGGGGTACATTTCTCATCATGATCATCATATAATTGGTTTTTGGTTGCACTTTTTGATGTATAGTTTCCCTCAGTCTCACATGGAGATGTCTTTATAGTCAGTTTCATTTGGCCGTTTGTTCCGTTGTTGTATATCCAATTTATGTACAAAATGTGATCAATTTGTGTATTATTTATTTTTGGGATGTTGTCGTTGTTTCTGTTTTGTAATTTATCTACATTGAGATAACTCAATCTCTAATTTACCATTTTTATTCTCAATACTAGTTTCCAGCTTCCGTGTATTGAGAGTTCCATTCAGGCTATGCCATGGATCTACTCAGGTGACCTGTTTGGGATCAAATGTGGATAGTTTGTGAAAATATAGTATTATATTCTGTAATATTTGGAGAGTTATTTACTAGATCACCATGTCCTATTTTGAAAATTCAAGGTATATGGAGTTGGATATTCGTGACATGGTAGTCAGGAAGGGGAATAATGTCATGAACCCTTTCTCTATATGATCTTATTGTTTCTATGTATTGTCTGATTTTGATGGTTTCATTGGTTCAAGTGGTTTAATTATTAGTAGGGTATCAAAGAACGTGTCCTCCTAAATGTCTTAGTGATATCACTTGGCCTGTAAATCCATGTGGACTCTGGTACATTGTCATAGAAAACACTCCATGGTGGTGTTGTGATTAGCATGTGGATACCAACCACATTCCCAAGTCACACGATGATAGTAATTTCCTTGATGAGTTACATTGAGTTCCTCATGATTATGAAATTTTTCATATAATATTTTTTTGGAAGTTTGGAATATGAATTTTTATTCAAAATTATTTGTAATGATTTGAAATCAGTTATCATTTTCATTTTGGGGATTTTTTTTAAAAAAACTAAGATGTTTCTTTGGGAACATTATTTAAATATAGTGAAGAAGGTTTACAATCGAATGATTTTCATCAAATGGGACTTATGAAAAGCTGAAATTGTTTTGACTTAGAGAAAATTTAGTTTTTAGAAATAAATTCATTGGATATTGTTATAAATAATAATTAAAGGGTTTAAAACATGGAATATGAAAATGGGTTTTAACATGGTTTTAATATGTCATTGAATAGTTGTATAAATATTGAAATGTGATGTTGGTTGCGATTTTGAACTAGGGGTAAAATGTTTTGTTTTGGAAAAATGGAAATGATTATTTTTTATCTTTGTTACCTATGGTTTCCTCCCAAGCATTGATGTTTTTGAAAAATGGTGGGACACATATTTGTGTAGATTAGTGTCCAGTATAACATGAGTTACTGGTTCCCGATGAGGCATAAGAATGTGCATTTGAGAGAGACTAAAAGGAATTATATTGGTGATTGTGAAAATCCTCAACATTTAGTTTTATTTTAAAATGTGTTTTCATGTGGAATGTAATTATAGGTTGATATCCAATTGGTAAGTGTGTTGTTTTCTTATGTTATGGAAGCATTACATGTATAATATTTTGATTTAATGAACCCTTCATGATGATATGGTTTTTATTATTCTTTTAGTTTTCATGTTTCCTTGTGTCCCCTACCATTGAGATTCCTGGGATTTTTTTGTGGTTTTGGGTGATTCCCCATAACAAAGATTTTTATTTAATCAACCAATGGATTTTATTCTTGGTTTTCAGAAGATTATTCCACATCCCATTTATGTAATAGAGGATCCTATTTAAGGATAAGAGTCGGTGTGAAAAATGGAATGGATCTTTGAATCCCATGTGTTACATGAGACATTAAAGGTAAATCTTTCTACATTTATACATGATGTATCTCCCATGATGATGTGCATGTCAGTGTCTCAGAAAAATCCTCAGGATGATAATACATGAGTGTTATTCAAGTCATTGATCATCCAATAGTATTTTTTATATGAATGTGGTCAGAATGGTAATGGTTGTGTTCTATCTAATATAATGAAATGGAATAGTTTTGGTGTTTTATTGTCACATTGTGGATATAGTACCATATGAACCACTTTATGTTTTGAAATACTCATCGGTGTCTTGGGATTACGGGTATGGGATTCATCTGTAATTGTAGTCGAAGGTGTTAGAGTATAATATAACTACCTTTAAATTATTGTGGAGAAATATCTCCCTAATAATGCAATTATTGTAGGATTTATTGAAACAACTAACCCAAATTTGGTCCCTATGAGTGGTGATGGGTGTTTCAGTAAAGATATTGGGAAGCGACCAGAAGATGTTGGTTCTGGTGGTGGAATTAGAAGGACTTGGGACCTTTCGTCATCATTTTCTATTAATGGGATCTAGGCGTGTTATTAGTATGGAAATAGGGGTTACTACAATCAATAATGTCCAATTTCTTTAATCTAATTCCATTATTTTGGATTCATAGGTCACATAATGAATTTTTTTAATGGGGTTTCTACAAAGCATCCTGGAGACAATTCATAGAAGGGATCTTATATTTTCAGAATCATTTATGGATTCATTTTTATAGGTTTACATATATTTGTAAGGGTTATTTTTTTCATTGAGGTTGTAGAATTGGAATTTTCTTTTCACTGTTTGAATTGTAATGCAATGTTGCAATACTTATAAATCATTCATTTTCAACAGAAGTGTGTTTGATCTTATTAGAAGTTCTAGATTCCTATTTTATCAATTTGGTTGATGTATGTTCATATTATGAATCATGGTTTTGGTGGATATTCCTAATTTTTTTGTGGTTTTCATCTCATGACATAAGCACAATATATTATTCAAATATCACAGATACTATAATTGGTCACATATTGAATCATTTCATACATTTAGGATATCACCAGGGGTGTGGGGAGCCTTGGCTCAAATCTTGTCCCCACCATTTGGGTGTGGTTAGTCTATATTATATTTTTTGTATTATTATAAATAATGGATGTATGGCTGGTGTGGCGTATTTATAGTTGGCATGTCTGGGGAAGGACTTATGTTGGATCATGTTGAATTAATGATTGATGAATGCGAGCTGTATTCTTAAGGATGGGAGACCATTTAGGGATCCCATGTTAATAGTTGTTTGTGGTTCCCAGTGATGACTAAGAGGCATGTGGTTTCATTTTAGGATATATAAATTTTGATATTTTTTTTAATTGGTAAAATTTGTGTTTTTTTATGTGAGCCCAAAAGTTCTATATAATGATTGGGTTGGAATTCTATAGCATGATTTTCCCCTCTCTTTTTGGGAAGTGGTTTAATTTGGATGTTCTTTTTGGTCATGTTGAATATATATAATTTTGGATGTTTTGAGTTTTTTTTCAAAGAAGATAGATTATGTGGACATGAATTCCATTTTCATTGATTGATCAACTAGAAAAAAAATTTCTTTCTGGGGGATGAAAGAATTAATTGTGGGGTTTATTATAACACCCATTTTTATCATTTTCCTATTTTGTTACAATTCATTTGGGTATATAGGTTTTATATAGAGTTACGGGTGTGATGGGATTTATATTTTCAAGTGTCTCTTTGATTATTTTTTATGTAGTTGTTATTACTCTATTTTTCAAGAGTTCATGGACAAATGTTGAGTTTTTGGGCTCGATAGTAGTATATTCACTATTAGAGAACAGTTAGAGAAATCATGTATCATAGCCAATGAAATAGTATGAACAGTATTCATTCGTGGATTAACTATAATTGCAATGTTTTTAAATGGTTTCTAAACCATTTTTCCAAATCAAAATGCTTCCCAGGTTTTTCAAGTAACTGGCGAATGGTTGGCACACGATTTAGTGAACTGTGTGGATAAAATATGTGAGCTACCCAAATCTATTTTTTAGATATTTCCAGATTAATTCATTGGTATTTTTATACCAGATATCTCCAATCCACCCCCACCCCTACTATGAAAACCCTATGGGGTCTCTCTACTAATTCTCCAAGTTTCCAACATTCTCCCATAGTTTGGACCTAGGGTTTCATTTATGGTTTTAGCCAGATCTCTCATGGTAGTCTTATCATATATTCACCCACTTCCACTATCATTAATTTCATCAAATATATCTTTCTACCATTGGAATTTTTTTATCCAGTTTTTATTTCCCATTATATTATTATGTTAATTTTTATTTATTCTGATTTTTTTATATATCTTTGATTTTTTAAGCTTCATAATGGGATTTAGGGTGTGCATTATAATGATAATATGAATTTGAGGATGGTATCATATGATCCTGACTTTTGAATTTATGAATATTTTATTTCATTCCATTATCACCTCCCAAAAATATTAAATGTTGATATATGATCCTTGGAATAATGGGTGGGTGTGGAGAGAAGTTATCATTTCATTATATATTGATAAATTCTATTATTTTGGTTATATTATGCATTACAAGTTTATGATAAAATTAATGGATGGCTTTTATGATTTTTTGTGATAAAAAGAACATGGTTATCAATTTTAAATATGTTGGTGTCATGTGAAATGATATTTGATATCCCTTTTTTGATTCCCAGGTGGATTAGTTTTAATAATAAATTTATATTAGCATTCAAATGTGGTTTTTCATGTGATAACGGTTAATAGACATTAACCTTTTTTATATAAATTGATATAGCTTGAAAGTGTGGCTTGAGTGTTTTATAAGTGTTTTGTAAATTATTTTGAAGTGGAACATGGAGTGTTTAAAAACTTTTTGAAATGTGGATTTGGTTTATTTAATGTTAAGTTCTTGTAAAAAAGGACTAATAGTCCATTTGAAATTTTTTTGAAAATGGTGGATGATTTTATCATGAAAACCCACTTATAAAAATAATTATTAATTCATTATATATGAATATTAAATGGGTGGGATTTCCTTATTATGGAATCATTGTGACCAATGTACCATGAATGGAATTGTAGATCCTTGATATGTACTCCTTCTTGACTTATGAGTGATATTGATTCTGATTTATCAGTTTAAGTGACTTGGGTGATGCCTATTGTTTGAGTTATCATATGCATGAATGTGATTTGTTGCATGGTGGAAATTAGTTGGCCCACCATATTCTTTATATGTGAGACACTGTATCTTGCCATCGTAAGTGAAGTTTCAACATACAATTACTGCATTATTAATATTATACACTAGATGGTGGCCACTGTATGTGGACATATTGGGTTTATTTCATGAGGGGATTCGCCTCAGTGTATTTGGATTTGGAGGGGTCAGGTTTTTTTATGGTTCGTTGATTTTATCATTTGATTCATGATCCATAGGATGTGTCTCTTGTATTATTATGTTCTGGATTTTTTAAGATTTCTTAGGATAACTGATTTTGTAACATAGTTTCTTATAACAAATTATTATTATTGATTATTGGTTTTAAAGTCTTGAATGATTTTCCCATTTCCTATACCATATTATTGTGGTGATTAATCCAATAGTAGTGTAGAATTATTTCAAAATGGGAAATTATTTTCCATAGTTTATAGAAAAGTGTTTTGGAATTGAATTTCAATCTTTATTTACCTTATAAATTAAATTCCATCATACAATTAAAAAATTCATTTAGTTCCATTATTATAATAATTTGTGGATATAAATTGTAAAAAGGGAATTTTACCATGATTGGATTTCCTAAGAAAATGTATTAAATTATTATTTTTATATGTTTCATCTTAATTTGAAGTTGATGTTTCATTAATTTTAAAGGATGTGAATTGAGAATATATTTTTAGGGATTCCTACAATTATGTAATACTCAATCTTATATTTTCAATTATTTTTAGTTTTTGGTGTTAGTCTCAACTTGGTCTTGTTCTACATGTGTAATTTTTTGTCTTGGTTTTGGAGAATGACCCTCTAGGTCACATGGAGATTTCATTGTATTTATGTTTTGTTTTGTTTTTTTCAGTTATTGAATCCATAGTTTTTTATAACATATTTTTAGTTTGAATGTTATTTAAATTTGTGCTTCATTATTTTTTACAACTATTTTATTTATTTATATTCGTAGAAAACATTCCATCATACACACTGTTGATTCCCAACACAAGTTATTAGCCCATGGGGATTGAGAATGCCCATTATGATATTCCATAGATTGACTCAGGTGACAAATTCATTATAATCCTTGGTGGGATTGTGATAATTTGTTTTAAGATCTTTTTTTTGGTTAATGTTCTACTTTGATGAGTCATATTTTCAAAAAATATTCAATGTGTATGCTAACAATGTGGATTTTTTTGCTATACGAGTATGAAAGTAAAATATACAAAAAAAGGGATAATTGTTTTTTCATCACCTGTTTGAGTTGTAAAAATTTAATAATAATGTACTAGAAAATGACATTAAACATTTATGTAAGAAACAATTTCTATTTTAGTCATAAAAAATCAATATGGTTTGGTAATTTAGTTTAATTTTATTCTTTTTTGAAATCACAGAGTTGTCAAGGAATAATATTTTTTGAATTATAAATAATATAAACATTAATAAAAATTTACTTAAATATATATATTTTCATAAATTTAATGATTTTATGAAATATTAATATTATAGTATTCAATATATTAATATAATGGCCCAGTTTTTTAAAATGATTCGTTGGGTAAAATATTTGATAAACTGTTTATGTTGAGATATTGTAGTGGTTTTAGAGGGTTGTAATATTTTCTCAATTATATTATGGGAAATAACCATGATCAAGGATGAAGTATTTCTATTTTACTTCTATTGGTATATTTGGTAGAAGAAAACATGTGCTAAAAATGGTTTGGAAATGATTTCTATTTAATATTTTCCTATTATTATTAGAAAGAGTTTTCTAGAAAAATATATAACATTTGTACATCAGAATAATTATTTTACTCATTCATATTATTGCTTCATAACTGTGATTCACCATATATCGTGGTCCCGTATGTAAATTTCAATTAATAAATAGTTTCTAAGTACGATAATTATTGGTATAAGATATTTTACATTTAAAGGGTTCATAAAAAATATAATATAATTTTTCAATAGTTCCCCTATATTTTGAAAAACTAAACCTTATATATAATTGAAGGTAATTATGATGTTTAAATTTATAAATGTGAATATTAGGATCTTCTCTAAGAATATAAGAATAAATCTATATAAATAGAATATGTAAGGGAAACTCTTAGAAACATAGGATTACATCACCTCAATTTTTTTATAAATAATATTGACATATTAAATGAAATCTTAGAAACATATGAAATTACTATAGTTGTGGGTATGAAAAATAGTGTGAAATTTTTCTCAGGTTATGAAGGATAATATTCTCATGTTTTATTGAATAAATTACACATTTCATTGGTACATTCACATTTACTATTAATTCACATGAATATATTTAAAAAAAGATAATTTGTTTTACATGGTTCATCATATTGGTTCCATCCAAGGATTATACACATCAAGATGTTTCTGTGTTGTAGAACCAACTAATCATTACATGTTTCGTGGAAATAATTTTCCACTATTGTCACATAATAACAATCTCATTATTTTTACTATAAAAGTTTGGTAATAACAAATTGTATCAAATGTAACATTTTACTACACTCCCAATTAATGAACTACAACAATTATATATTTTAACACCCTAATTATAGTAACCTATATCTAGTGCCTTATTTATTGAATTTTCACATGAAACTAAGGATGACACCATATATGTTCAATTAGATTAGCATTTTTGAAAAACTAAATACATTCTTAATTACCATATTACATTTTTAATATAGAAAATACCATAATAAATATTGATATAACCATGAAATAATTCATAATACCTTTCTTATTATACAATGAAAAGGTAAAAAAATTAATGGTGAGATAGGATAATTAGTAAGGGTTACATACAATGGATTCTATCATGAGTAAATTATTTATAATCAATTTGACATAGTGGATAATACAAAAGACATTACATTCATAAAATATTTTGTGTATAATGAAAATCCTTGTCTAATATTTTAATTAAAATAACATAGTCAATTGAAAGATAATTCTATATAATATATATATATATAAATATAACCATTCATGGACATTAAAACTGGGACTTTACCAAGTTTTCATGAATCTTACTGTCATGTACTATAAGACTAGAAATTATTTTTAATAAATCGAGAGGAGAAATCCATAAACCCATCAAAGAGGTAATGTCTACTATTTTTCTCATTATACATTTCATGGAATCATGGGAATATCTATAACAAGTACCCACCCATAACTTTCATGATCTACGAATTCCACATATATTCAATGATCAAAACAATTAAATCACATTATGAATCATAATTTAACAATAATTAGTGTTAATTCAAAAATATATAATATCCAAATTCTCCAAATAAATGGAATATCTAACATAATACGCTTTATTAAAGTGATACCACATATGAAAATATTATAGGTTAAAAAAATTTAAAATTATAAAAATTAATCAAAATTCATCAATGAAATTAAAATTTATTTTATTAAGGAGAGAAATATTTTCTAATGAATAATGAAGAGTGATATAGATCATGATCAGACTAAAATATATATTTCGAAATATGGTATACTCCATTATAATAAAAGGGGGATATACGAAAATTAATTAATCATAAATGAAATATTTATAGTAAAACCAATCATTTATAAAATAAAATAGAAGAAATATATTAAAAATATCATCCTTGTAAATTAATGTTATAATTAAGTAACAAATCAGTTTTGAAAATTAATTTCAATCATTTAAGAAAATTTTTTATATTTATTTTGATATCATATCAGAGAAAAATTAACAATTTATTATACATGAAATTAATAATAGAATGTTTTTTCTAATCCACGAAACTTTTTAAAATCTATAAATGAGGAAGAGGCTATTCAAGAAGCATGTGTTAAAAATCATTATTCTGTTTAATTTAAAAAAAACTATATGGTAAGCAATGAAAATACCAAATTAAAATAATTTTAAAATAATGATAATAATATTTTAAATTGATCTTTATCAACCATTTAATAATAATTAAGATAATTCTTGTAAAATTTCAATTATCTACTATATATTTGAAAAATAGGTTTTAGGAAGTCATTAAAACATTGGTTTTTATGTAAAATATATTTTATTTAACATTATTGAATTATCATGATCCAATAATTGATGAATTGGAAAATAAAAATGAAAAACCAATAAAATAGAAGAAAATAAAATTTAGTGGGTTTAAATTATTTTGGTAATATAATTTTCCCAAAGGGAATCTAATCATACACAAACCCAAAAATAAAATGATATTGTAAAAAAATAAGACAATTTGGGTTTCTTCTTAGTCAAATATGTTCATATCCGTACCTAATGAATTTATATTTATAAAATAATTCCTAAAGAAAAATATTAAAATATGGTTTACTTTTTATGGTTATTCAATAATCATTTGATGTCCAATAATTTAATAGTTTGTTTTAATGTCGACTATCTTAAGGATGTTCTACTGGATTTTACAAAATTACTTTGATATATTGTTCTTGTGTAAAGGAAATATAAAATCATTTCATAATCTATAAAATAATAAATATTTCATGTATATAAATCTTATTCACAATATAAAATTTTAGAAAATTCAATGTCTATAGTGAATATAAAAATTAATTACATCTCTTAATGAATGTGGTAGTCTACACATAGGCACAACTGACATTATAGATTCTCAATGGATAGAACATTATGAAGGTAGATGTGAAATTTTATTTATAGAAACATTATTATTTCAGATGGATTATATAAATATTTCATTTACTCCAAAATTAAAATAATCTAAGTAAATTGATGATGAAAAATTATTAACACACTAACAAGAAGATTGTATATTGTACCTAAGAACACACGATGTTTTCATTATCTATATGATAGAAAAGAGTTTGAAAATGGTTATAAAAAAATATAATATCTCAATAGATTAGTGATAATAGATTGTTTATATTGGGATGAATAGAATATATTTAATTGAATTATATGAAGAAATAATCATTTAATGTTTCATTTAATATGATTAATTTTAATTAAAGACCACTTATTGATTACAAATAAAGCATTATTTGTAATTTGGATTGTAAAAAAATAGTTATAAAATGAAATTATAGAGTCTATGAGTATGTTTAGGTATGTATTGGTATTTTTTGTGTGAACAATATTCTTGAATGAGGGATGAGTATTAGAACCCGTTTATAAGTGAGGTGAGGGAAAAATATGGAATTACAAGGAATATTTCAACAATATAAATTCATTTTCTAGTGAAATATGATCGAAAATGGGATATATAATGAGAATATAATTTTAATAATCAAATAATACAAATAAATAAGGTTTATAAATTTTTTGTGTTATCTTTTACCATTATCATTTAATTTCAAACCCTTTAATGTTGTTATACCCTTATCCAAGGTGATAAATATTTACCATAGTTTCTATTGATTATTAAAATGAGTTATGATTAATTTATTACTTAATATTAATTAGTATTATTCAAAATATGGAATCCATGTAACATAATCCAATTCCAATAAGTGAATGAAATTTCATTTATTGCATGACTTCAAATTTCATTGAAAACAATTTTTGGGAAAATTTAATTTTACAAATAAGAATGATTTTATAGAAAATTCAAATTTAATACTGATAATAATGAGATTGATTTTTTTTATTCTAATTCAAAATGTTTTTATTATCAGTTCAAACCAAAAAAATATAATTTTAAAATATAAATTCATTATCAGAAGAAAAAAACTAATATGAAAATTTATTTAAACAACAAAAATATATATTTAAAAAAAATTAAGCATATTTTCCCAAATATAACAATATTTTTTTATGAATTATAATAAATATTTATAATATATTTTTTCAGGAAATTATTTTCCCAATAATTTACATATTCCTCTTATATCATTATAAGGTCAAATAAATTAATAGTTATCTACAATCATAATTTTTCACTATTCATCTAAAAGTCACATATTCTTCAAAATCCTCATAAAATCATTCGAAGCTAATTTCATAATGATAAATTAAAATTTTAATTCATTTAATAATTAAAAATTTATAACAATTTTCCATTTTTGTTTTAATATATTTCCTGATTAAATTTATGTTAATCGTGTCATTGTTTCTAATTAAAATAAGATTTATATTGTTTAATAGAATCATGGGTGTTGAATTATTTCCTAATTAAAAAACCTTGTCTGTGGAATTTCCAAAATACTACCTCATAAATAAATATTATCATATGTTTATTATATCATATTATCACTCCCTCATTACCTCTTATATTATATGAATTATCCTCAGTACCATTACAAATCTATTCATATTATTCCTTTATAGTCATTATCTATTTTCATGAATTTGGATTGGTAATTCATCATAGGAAAATTCATATTTCAATTCCTTTTCCTCATATGTAATCACATGTGATGTTTCTATACTGTACTTCACTAATAAATATATTTGGAACACACCAAAAACTTTAGGGAAATGATGTAGAAGTGAAAAAATTTAACCTAAATATCCAATTCATTATATAATTTAAATAGGACCAATATATATAATAAATAGTTTCTATTTCAATTTAAACACTATTACAATAATCAATATATATATATATATATATATTATGAAAACATGATCTCCCGATTCAAATTCTATGTACTTTGGTAATATTTATAGCTATATTTCCTATATTGTGATTCCTTTATTTCAAACATAATTATTACAATATTAATCGTTTCCTACTCAAAATGTCATGCGAGTTAGACACCTCCGTCTCCAAATTCATACCAAAAAATTAGAGCATGAAATAATATAATAAATAATGATCAATACCATTCCATTTTAATGTTCAAATTGCTGGAATTATTATATTTAAAATTATAAGAAGGTAAATATTGATCCCAAATACCTATAATGTCATGTGATCAGGACCTAAACATGTATTATAATGTTTAAATAATCATTTTGAATTTTCTATCAGTCTGAGTATGGTAATAACTGCTCAAATATAAGTCAATGTTGAGGCCCTTTTGAATTCACTTCATGAATTATAATGTAAACACTATGTCCTGATAATATATATTTAAAATGGTTTCATTATGATGTCTTGTGACTTTTTTAATATAACACCATGAATATTTATCTATAGGTATATCTACTTATATAGTGAGTAAATTTCATGAATTGGTTAGGTGGTCGATATTAATCCATATTGAATCATTCTTTTTTTGGACTCATTGGAAATATAATTTCAATATATATAGTAATATAGTCAAATTTTTATATAGTAAATTTTTTGGATATATGAATAATTTAGGATATATTCTCTGAGACGTAACCAATTGATTAATAAAGCATCTTGATATGTATTATGGAATTTACCATTTTTATATCAGAACTTTTTTATCAAATATAAATATATATTTTTAACTACTATAGTGTATTGAGAAATTTGTTATTTCTTCTTCATCTAGGTATTATTATTTTCTCTCATGAACATACGGTAGAATTCACCCCTCCCAAATATCAAAATATCATATTCATTATTAATTACTAACAACCTTCCATCATTCATCAATATGATTTTATTTTGATAATTCATCAAACCAAGATGTAATGTTATTTATGCTCTCTAATATTGATAGTTTAGTAGTTATTTTCAATGGATATGTTTATCCCACTTACATAATGATTCCAATATCCAAATTGAACAAATCAACTAAATTTTATTATAATCAATCCATGTTTTATTACATAAACTCCATGAACATTCATACACAATACACAATCCACAATATTTTTTAATCTATGTTTATAATAAATAGAGAAATAAAAATCCATGATTTATTATTTCCACATTAATTTCACCAGGACGATATACTTCAATGAGCATATGTATTTATAAAATTTTCCATCCATACATGTTTTACATTATTCACGATAAATGTAATTCCTCCATGTATTCAATATAATGATTAAAACAACCAACTCTATATCATGGGTTGGGGAATTCTATGGATGATTCCTCAATAGTGTTGATTCATAAGTGAAAACTCAATCATTATACATAAGGAAAAATTCAAGTCCCTTTATTGATGCATTAATATATGTCACATATCCACCCCTTATTGATGATAATTTCAATAATGCACATTAAATAATCTCATATTTATTTCATCAAAATGTGCATTACATTTTTTTGACCATATGAACTCAACCCAATTATGAGTTACCATGGATAACATTATATGTAATCGAATACTATCATGACCAATTCCACGATAAAAACATAATAATCCAATGAAACTATAAACATTATTTATACTTATTGGCATTGGATATTTCCACATTTCCATTTCTATAGAAAGACCAATTGATATTAAATTTCAGAAAAAATGTGACCACCGAATGAAACAACATGAAGATATAAATCACATTTTATAAATATTAAAAAAAATACTTTTCTATATGACTATTAAAAATGATTCAAAAATAACACTTATAATCATTATATATTATTTATTATATAAAGATATAGTTAATAAATAATAAAAAAATATCTTGATAGTGTATGAATACTTTATTCATCAGATCCAAAATAAAAATGGTGAATTAATCAATCCAAATGGAATTAATATAAATTTATAATTTCGATAACACATATGGAACATATTTTTTTGTAATCTAATCCCTCGTTACATAAATTTTAGGACACCATGATTGATGAAAAATCATTTAAAACTGTTGATCACCTTGATGGTTACAAAAAAGTTACCAATGTGAGGAAGAGTGAACTTATTCTCTACAGTCATTGAATTTATTTACCTATAATCTATGAAATAATCTATATATCCATCATTCTTCAATTAAAAATAAATATAAGATCCCCATAGGGAAACACTAGTTAAAATAATTCTTTGTCACATATCATCTTTAAATGTTTTTGAATTTCTAAAATTTCATTGTGGCCATCATATATGGTGTCATTTTTATAGGGGTTTCATTACTAATGGTACAAAAATATATCTCAACATTAATCTCAGGTTGATGTCCATGAAGTTTTCAGGGAACACATATTTTTATTATTTAATAATAGGAACATCTTTTATTCTAACGATACCATTCCCATTCATAGGTTGTTTCATGTATTCTTATCCTAGAATTTAATTATAGGAACAAATCGTTGTATATCCAAACATGATATGATTTAAATTGTATTACTTATGAATAAATTAAATTTCATACACAAATTAAAAAAATAATATTATTCTCTTTTAAATAAATTCTATTATGAAAATATTAAATCCTATATTTACTGTGGACTACATCAATTTGAAAAATAGTTATAATAATCGTTTTTAAAAATAAAAAATTTCATTAACCCTAAATTGAAACTGACTGGACCATTCTATACTCAAAAATATTTCCACTATGTTTCTTCACTTAAAACGATTTCATATGGTTATATGGTAACATCCAATCTTATAGGAAATCATGGAAGGTATTAAAGTGTGAAACAATCAAGATTCAAGTACTGAATGAAAAAAATCAGAGCGTATCGAAAATATACCAACCCTAACATCTTTAGTGTCTGCGAAATTCTTTTTAGTAATCATATAATCAATTATTTTTCCACTAAGACCCATAATTGAGAGGATCTGTTAATGTTCATGAAACTAGATTGAACAATTAAAAATCACATTATATTTGAATCACTATATAGAATTTTTTTTATTTATTTTCTTTCCATTCATGATCATTATGACCACTTTCAGTGTTCAGAAATAATCCATGATTTAAATTAGTAAATTAGTTTGGTATTTCATTCAAAAATTATCACATTTTGGAAATCTCATCTTCTCATTCTGAATTTTTTTAATATCTATCTTATTCATAAGTGATATGAAGCTCTACATCGATTTATTCCTATAATGAAATTCTAGGAGATGAATAGATGAAACCACCTATGAATGGGAATGGTATCCTTAGAATAAAAGATGTTCTTATTATTCAATAATTCAAATATGTTTTTTCTGATTTCTTCATGGACATCAACCTAAGATTAATGTTGACTTCTATTTCTGTTTTATAAGTAATGTAACCCCTCTATTAAAGACTCCATACATGATGGCCACAATAAAAAAAGTTAATTAAAAAAAGTTTTATATGATTTATGACAAAGGATCATACGAACTATTATATATGTACATCAACCTGAGATTAATGTTGTGGTCTGTTTTGATATGATTTGTAAATAAAAAACTGTTAGATAGGTGAATCAGTTCTTCTTGTGCCTCATCTAATGTAGAGTAATGGGTATGTTCAGGAACATATTGTGATAATTATCTCAGTTTTGTGTTATGTGTAATGTTCTTAGATCCTGAACAATCTCCCAAGGGGAAAATAGGATATTTACAACACCTAAAACATTCCTCCTTGTACTCCATAGTATTTTAATTAGTATTGTGGGTGTAATAATTTTATTTGGGATACCATACCCCATGGATTTAGTGTTTTATGTGCATTTGAAAAAATTAGAAAGAAACTAATTAAATATCTACGATAGGAATAATGGAAATAATATGATACATTCAAAACCATCCAATATGAAATGAATAATCCACAAAATAATTACGTAATAATTTAATTATGTGGTATAAGGTTACTAAATTTTGTGTTAGGAATAATATAAATAAAATATAAAAAGAATCAAACAATAAATCAAAGGACTAGGTCACGATCCCCATGATGATACCATCAAACAAACCCAACCAATCGAGAAAAAAATAATCAATATTATTGTTTTTTTTCATTTTCCAATCCTACATTCATTTATTGTACATTGGTTATATATATAACCTTGAGTAGTGTATGAGTGTAACTCAGTAGGTCGACCCCACCATGTTTAAACATTACTGAACTGATGATAATTGTACTCAATATTTTCAAAAAATAATTGATAATAAAATAAACTATTAAAATAATAGCTAATGGATCCTCTTCGACACCGTGCCATAATGTCTCTAAGCATGTATTACAACTATTCCAACCATTAAGTTATTGCCATGGAATTTTATAACCTTCCTCGGTTCCATGTCGGGTTATCCTTGAGAATGTATTAAAACCATGCCAACCATAACCTTATAACCAAGGTATAAATCAGAAAAAATAGGTCAAATACACTATATATGAATTTTATAAAGTAATTACGGAGGATCCAAAAAAATATATGAATTAAATCATGTATCACTCGACCTAGCTCGCTATAGAAGGAGTTCATCATTCTGAATGGGCGAAGGATGAAATATAGAATTTTAGCAAGCATAACTATTCATGGTCAACAATACAATAAATTCAACATGTGTCACTTGTCAAATACCAGAATATAATAATTTCACATTTGATAAAAAAATAATTCTTATAAACATAGATATCAAAATTAAACATCATTAAGATCAATGGATAATTATGAAAATTAGTTTATAACTTTCATTTACATATTTCATAAATCAATTGTTCATATCTTATAATATGATACATATCTAATTAAACAATATAATCATACGCGAATCTGAATCATGAAAATACCCAAAATTCATGTTATGGTAAACCCACATTAATCCATTAAACCATTCATTTATATTCATGGGATCACTCACCTGAACAGTAATCATAAGCTATGTCAATAACTATTTGGATCCAAAGGGAATCCAAATAATGTTCCTATTGATAATTTAATTTTATTCGGCACATTGTATTTTGGTGAAATTCTAATAACCCACATTATAACTATAATCAATCCTTAGGGTAAAATTTTACACCACATCCCTTTAACTACTTATCGAACAACACTTCCAATAGAAAACACCCATAGGGAAGAAGGTGTAGATGACTTTAAGAAGAATCCAAGAAAAAAATGATTAATTTCAAAACCAAAAATTGAAAATTCAAGGAATTACAGCACAATATATAGATAAATAATAGGGATAATGAAAAATTGGACCAAAAATATTAAATAGGGATTATATGTGCTATCGGGACCTCTGGATGGTAGAAGTGAAAAATTTTAACCCAAACCTCCAATTCATTATATAAAATAAATTGGACCAATGTATATCATAAATTGTATCCATTTCATGTTATACACTATAAAACCATCCATATAGATTTTTGTATGAAAAAATGATCTCCCAATATAAATTCAAAGTACTTTGGTAAACTTCATAGCTATATTTGCTACATTATTATTCATTTATATTACACGTAATTATTATCACATTATTTTTTTCATCCTCCAAATGTATGGGGAGTTAAATGCTTCCATCCCTAAATTCATACCAACAAATCAAAGAATGAAATCCTATCATACGTAATGATTCATACCATTCCATTTTAATGTTCAAATGGATGACATTATTTTATTTAAAATTTTCTAATGGTAAAAATTGATACCAAATACCTATAATTTCATGTGATCATGACATAAATATGTATTAAATCGTTTTAATAATCCTTTCATATTTTCCATCAATATGAGTATGGTAATTAGTGCTCAAATAAAGGTCACTGTCATGATCCTTTTGAATTCACATAATGAATTTTAATGTAAACACTTTGTCATGATTATATATAATTAAAATGTGTTCATTATGATGTCTCATGACATTTTTAGTCTAACGCCATGAATATTTATCAATAGGTATATCTTCCTATATAGTGAGGAAATTTCAATAATTGGTAAGTTGGACAATATTAATCTATATAGAATCAGTATTTTTTATGACTCATTGGAAATATAATTTCAATTTATATAGTAATATAATTAAAATAATACATAAGAATTTTTATTGGATGTATGAATCATTTAGGATATATTATCCTAGATGATACCAATTGATTAATAAATCATATTGACATGTATTATGAAATTTACCATTTTTATATCAAAACCTTTTATCAAATATAAACATATTTTTAACTATTATGGTGTATTGAAATTTTTTGTATTTGTGCATCATCTACGTATTATAGTTTTCTCTCATAAACATATGGTATACATCACCATGTTCCAAATATCAAAATAACATATTCATAGTTAATCCCTAACAACCTCCCATAATTCATAAACATGATTTTATTTTGGAAATTCTTCACACCATGATGAAATGTTTTTTATATTCTCAAATTATAACACCCCACCTTTTTAATACATAACTTTTCATTACATTTTACAACCATGGGATCCTTAAAGTGTAATGTCATGGAAATCAGGAACACAAAAACTTAAAAACAACGTAATACATTCTTCTAATATAATCTTAAGTCTTCATAATAAGTTCATTCTATGTAAAATTACTACATCTCATATCCTAGAGATATACATCAACGGAAAGGGTGAGTAGAAAGCCCAGTAAGGGTAAACAAGGGAACCAATTTACTTGTCTTAACAAAAAAAACATGAATAAAAACATAAAGACATGAAAAATAGAATTATTGGCTTATCATAATGAAAATAACATGGAACATAACTTGAAAATGTGGCTACAAAATTTCATTTAGACAATCATGAACATATCACCAAGGTCCATCCCCAACGCATCACAAAAATTACTATGGTTATTCACCAAGGTATCGTGAAACTTGTCATCTCAAGAGATTAATTATTTACCCAATGCATTGAAATACTATCAGGGTGAAACTTTAATAAGAAATTACGTTCATTTGAGACACAAAGATCATAATAAAACATTTAATAAATAACCCATGTAGAATAAAGCAAATAGGTTTCATTTCAAGATTTTGATGCTTTAAAAGTTCTTAATATTAAGATCATTATTTCATTTATAACCCTTGGAAAGGGACTGAGGGTAATATTTATGTCAATTAGAGAACCAAATATATCAAATATATATATATATATATGAAGAACCATATAAATGAAATAAGTCTGGGTATTCACATAAATAAAACAAGAAAATTTATGGAGAGAAAGAGATATAAATTTTGAGGTGAAATTTATGCAGCATAACGACTATCTAACATAGTTCTAGAAAATAATAAAAATAGAGGGTACAAGGGTAACCCACTCATAAATAACTCATATTACAATATAAATATATAATAGCATGGAGATAACAACACAGTATGTATATTTGAATGACATACCACAAGAAACGAATACTTGAAAGGAAAGGGAAGATGCATTTTGTTTTACATGAAATTTGGCACCATAATGGTGTCACTTAAAAATTTAGAGAATCAATTGATGAGAGAGGAAATGGTCTCTAATAATTAGGACATGAAATTTAATATAGAACAGATATAGAAGAACAATTCACCCCAATATGAAATGGAACTATAAGACATAACATAAAGGATGTCCTGACTTAAAGGAGGAGGGTGAAAGATTCCCTTACCATGAAGAGTAACACTGAAAGCATGAATATCGGGACCATGGGAGGCTTCAGGGGAACATGGGAGTACTCAGTCGGATGTCAGGAGACCAAAACACCGTTGAAGAGGTTTTTGGAATGAAAAAGATGAGGTAATGTCAAAGTATTTATAGGGGAAGTGAGGGAACAAATGATTAATTGCACAGGGACACCTCATCGGTGGTATTGGTAAACCGTGGGATTGACCATGGTATTTTCCCATGTTATTGTCCACATGGGGCACGTCATACCTTATCTCACTATTCATAAGTATACCATAATGATTACATATTTATTACATCCTTAATGATGTCATTAAACACCCGAAACTAAAAAACGGTTTCATTATTCATCGAAAATTCCAATTTTTATGAAAACCCCCCAAAAGAAACATAACCAATTATAGATGCTCTGATTTCAAAAATGAACTCCTTTTTATAAAAAAACTAATATTTTTAATTTAATTTTTAAATAAAAAACACTATTCACTCGAAAAAACTAATACTTAACCAATAATTTCAGAAACATTTATTTATATATATTATTGAATCACTTAACATAATTAAGGTGCCTAAATTATATTAATACATTCATAAGTGAGTTTAATTAATCCATTTGATCACATTACTAATCATCAGCATAAAATCACTATTAATAATTTATTATTCACAAAAAATTATTTTGATCTTATTAGACTCTAAATATCTTACTGAACACAACTGTAGAAGACCATTTTTTGAAAATAATTACACATTATTAATTATTTAAGGTTTACATAAATATTTTAAAATATCATTTTTTAAAAATTCATCAGCAGTATAAAAACTGAATTTATATGAACATTTACAAACATCACTATTAGAGGAAATGACAATTTTATTTATCTCAAAGGGTTACACAAAGCAGTTATGGTCTCGATTCATCGCCCATTATAACACCAGCATAAGACCTAAGTGTAAGGTGTGTTAAGGTGATAGAATCTTGGGTTGTCATGGCCAACATTGCCAGAGTGGTGATTTCTATAAGCTTGAACTTCTCCAGAATATTATTCTATTTCAGATTTATATGATGAAGTTCCGCTTTGGATTGGTCTAGAACAAAGCCCATTGGTGATACCTCCATCCCATGTTTGGCAGATGGGCATCGATCGGCCCGAGATTACTGGATGAGGCCATCAAATCATCTTTGTATATTAATTAAACAATATCACATGTATTTATATAAAATTAATCACAATATTAAGTGTTTAGTTTCCAAAAGTCATATTGACTAATGCTCATATAGCAGTCAAGACCCCACAATATCATTTTAATTATACTCATTTCATTAAATGAAATAGTTTCGTTGAGTTTAAAATAAAATACAACACAAAAAATAGGATACAAAAATTATTAAAAATTTCACATCGTTACATTATTCACCCATCATGAAATTACATATTCGAATTTTTTATCTTGAACTCCCTGAATAAAAAAGGTGTGGGTAATTATACCTCATAGACACATCTGGTTCCCATGTGGCTTCTTCGAATTTGTGGTACATCCACAAAAAAATAATAAGGAGGGTAGTCTTTTTGCAGATAATCTTGTCTCTACGATCCAAGATCACCACCAATTGTTCCTCATAAGAGTGGTCTTGATATAGTTGTACCACCTCTGGATTTAGTACATGAGAAGGGTCATGTATGTACTTCATCCAGAGGGATACATGGAAGAAATCATGAACTTCTGCTAGATTTGGTGGATGTGCAAGCTAATAGGCCACTGCTTCTATGCGATCAAGGATTTCATAGGGGCCAATGTACCTTAGACTGGGCTTCCTTTTCTTCCCAAACCTCATGACCTTTTTCTGATGTGAAATTCAAAGAAATACCTTGTCACCAACATCAAAATCCATGTCCCTTTGACAGTTGTAAGACTGGATATTTTTTCAAAACTGAGCAGCCTTAATGTGTTGTTGGATGGAATGGACGTTTTCTTTCATTTCATGCACAAGATCTAGCCCAAGAAGATTTCTATCACCAGCTTCATCCCAACAAGTATGAGTTCTACATCACTTCTCATACAGAGCTTCATAGGGTGCCATTTGAATGCCTGAGTGGAATCTATTTTTGTATGATAATTAAACCAAAGGCAGATGTTGATCCCATCCACCATTAAATTCCATTGAGAAAATTCATAGCATGTCCTCGAGTGTCTGAATAGTCCTTTCAGATTGTACATCAGTTCGGCGGTGAATGGCCATACTAAAATTCAATTCAGTTCTCCGAGAATGTTGAAAACTTCTCCAGAATTTTGATGTGAACCTCAGATCACGATCAGATATGATAGAAAGTGGAACTCCATGAATCCTTACCACTTATTTCATGTAAATATTTTCTATTTGATCAAGAGAGAAATCCACCCGAATGGATATAAGATGGGCAGTCTTCGTGAGACGGTCAACAATAACCCATATCACATTATTTCCATTGGAGGTTCTCGAGAGACCAGTGATGAAGTCCATAGTGATATTTTCCCACTTCCATGATGGTATGGGTAGTTGTAGCATTACCCCTTTAAGAAGTTGTCACTCTTCCTTCACTTGCTGACATACTAGGCACCATTTATTGTAGTCAGCAATCTACCTTTTCATATTATCCCACCAATAATGATCAAGAAGTCCCCTATACGTATTTGTGATTACATGTTGTATAGAGAATGTAGATGTTTGTGCTTCATCCATAATCTCCTTCTTTATTTCTATAATATATGGACCAAATAGTCTTGTATGAAATTTCAGTACAACTTCTTGATCAATATTGAACTCAAGAAACTTATCATCCTTCACAGCCTCAAACTAATTCTATAACAATGGATCATCCTTCAGAGCTTTCGTAATCTTCTCTAGTAATGAAGGTTCAGAAATCATTTATGTTTAGGTTGATGATGTCCCTTCCTTTATAATTCCCATGTCCAACATTACTAGGTCATTGATCAATGGATCCATTTTAATTCTCATCATGGAAAGAACAACTCGGTATTTCTGGCTTAATGCATCAGCAAATTTTTTTGCTCTTCTAGGATGATATTGAATTGAAAAATCATGGTATATCCGATGTTCCAACCATCTCCTTTGTCTCATGTTCAATTCCTTTTGAGTGAAAATATACTTCAAACATAGGTTCTTAGTGTATATATCACGTTTCTCCCCATAAATATATTGCCTTCATATTTCCAAAGAAAAAAACGACCATAACCAACACCAGATCATGCATAGGATAACTCTGCTCATGAGTCTTCAACAGTCGAGATGCATAATCAATGACTTTGTCATTTTTAATGAGGATGCATCCAAGCCCATTGAGAGATGAATCTCTAAAAATAAAAAATCCTTATCCACTAGAGGGCAGAGTTAACACAAGTGTAGTAACCAATATCATCTTCAAATCTTGGAAACATTCCTCACTCTCCTTCTGCAGAGTTTGCAAAATAGCCTTTTGATGATCCTCATGCTCCTCGTGAATTTTAGAATATATCAGAATATCATCAATAAAATCTACCAAAATGGTATCAAGGTAGTTCTTATAGACTCTATTCCTCATGTCCATAAAAATAGCAGGTACATTAGTCGGTCTAAAAGGGAATAACAACAAACTCATAATTCCCATATGTTGATCAAAATGCAGTGTTTGAAATATCATCATTCTTCACACTCTATTGAGGATTTCTAGATCGAAGATCAGTCTTAGAAACGAATTGATCCCCATGAAGTTGGAAAAATAAGTCATCAATTCTTCGAAGTGGGTATTTGTTTTTCACTGTGATCCCAATCAATTCTCTATAATCAATGCATAATGGCATCGATCCATCCTTCTTCTTCACAAAGAGAATAGGTTCTCCCCATGTTGACACACTATGTCAGATAAACCACTTCTCCAAATGATCATGGAGTTGTTTCTTTAATTATTCTAGCTCCACATTTTTGATCCTATATGGGGTCTTTGATATTGGATGAGATCAAGGTATGAGTTCAATAGAGAACTCTACCTCTCTTTCTTGGGGAGGTCCAGGAAACTCCTTGAGAAATACATCAATGTTTTCTTGGATCTTAGGTACAGTTTCAACACATAAACCCTCATCATCTTCTTCATCAATGATCTACTCAGAAAATACGGATATAGGGGGTTCCTCTAGTCAAAGATCAGTTTGAGATATCTCTCCTTCGAATATAATAGTAGGTTTTCCATTCCACACAACTGATATTTCCTTTGAGCTGCAATTGATCTTAGCATTGTTCTTTGACACCCAGTCCATCACTAGTATAATGTTGAATTCCATCATGGTAAATACTACTAGATTTGCGATAAGATTTTTATCACAAATGTTATTACTAGAGTTTTTAAACACTGATGATACTTGGATAATTCGACCAGGTGTATTGATTAATAAATCTATTTTTTACAAATATGTGGTTGAATCTAAATTATTTTCATACATGGATAAAATAAAGGAATATGTAGAACCCGAATGGAACATTGTATTTTCTAGAATTTAGAGGACAATAATAGTACCTACTATCACATCATTTGGAGCTTCAACATCATCTATTGTGATAGAAAAAGCACGACCTTGATTCCTTGGACTTTGCTGAGGCTGATGGTGGTTCCCCTCCAATACCCTCATATTTGGATAGTGATTGGAAATGTTCCCACATTGTCCAAATATAAATCACAAGAAATCAGGTTGGGCATGCACCATCTTCCCCATGTAATTTGTGTTTTTAAGGTAAGGTTTCACCTCCCAACGACAATTCCTCACAATATGGTCATCTGTTCCACACTTGTTAAATCTCCCTCTCTCGAGCAGGTAGTTCCCTAAATGCTTCTTCACACATTTATTACACGTGGTAAGTTCCACATGCTTTCCACTTCTTCCCTGATCAAAATTCCTCCCTAAGCTAGGCTCCATCGATCTCTTCTTGTCGTTGGATTTATGAGACCACTACATTTCTCCAAACTATAGTTCGACATTCATCGCACCCTACACGATCTCCTCATAGCTATCATAGTCTCGGTTGGCTAGATTCTTCCACAAATGAGGTCTCAATCCACCAAA
Source organism: Viscum album (assembly GCA_963277665.1). Taxonomy (NCBI): domain Eukaryota; kingdom Viridiplantae; phylum Streptophyta; class Magnoliopsida; order Santalales; family Viscaceae; genus Viscum; species Viscum album. The sequence continues at coordinate 1,502,832,934 of OY728122.1, read as the reverse complement.
GAATCTATCAACCTTACTATTTGGATCCATGAAAATTATATACGTATATCATGAATGTTGGGGGAAGTTCATCTCATATCTTCTGACAGATTCGTTCTTCTTTTTTTTTAGCTTGAGAAACTCCTTCTCCAATTTTGTTCTCTTGGAACGAGAAAAATACTTACTGAAAAAGATCCCTCTAAACTATTCCCACTATATTTCTTCAATCTCAAATCTTGGCCTTGTGTTTTTAATGCATTACCACCACTGATCAGCTCCCCCCTCCAAGCGATAGGCAGCTAGAGTGACCTTCTCTTAATCTGAATAGCGGATCACATAAAAGATCTTCTCGATGGAGCTAATCCACTACTCTACAATCAATGGGTTGGTAAATCCACTGAATTTGGTGTTAATTGATGCACAAAGTACTCAATATAATGTTGTTCCCTTCGCGGTGAGATCGGTCTCTCATCTTGATTCAAGTTATTTATCATTACTTGAGTTATTTGGTTCATCATACGCATGATGTTTCCATTCCAGCTTCCATCAGAGGGTCGTCAGTGCATGGTCCATTGCGGTTGACATTTTCATGATTCCTCATATTTCCTTCCATTTTCTAAATGAATAAATCCTTAGTGAGAAACTAATTTCATTTATGAATCCTTTAACTATAAAGGGGTTTATTTCTTAAAAATTCATGCTTAAAAAATTACATTTCTCTATAATTCCTTCATAATTATTCATAAAAATATTGTGATTAACCATACATAACCCCCAGGAGTGTCATAACCAAGAGTGGAGTAAGGCCCACTGTAGTGCACTAGTTCCCGTTCGAGTCTAGATCAAAGTTCTATTTTCGAGTTTTACCCATATGTGCATCCGTGCCAGCACCGCCTCTACCTGCCCTTATCTAGACATGGATTTATTTGCTTGATAAAACGCTTACTTAAAACACTCGATAATACTAGGATGTTTCCCTATATTTAAACATTTATATGGGTTTCTCTTTAATGTTTTATAGCCTAATTTCTATAAATCAATAAACTATCCTTTGATACCAACTATATCATACCTCCTTTTCAATACATAATTTTTCATTACATTTAACAAACAGAGGATCATTAAAGTCTAGTGTCTGGGAAATAAGAAACAAAAACACTTGAAAACTACATAAGAAATACTTCTAATCCACTTTTAAGGATTCATTATAAAGTCATCCTACGTACAATTTCTCCATCTCATATCCTAGAGACAGACATCAAAGGAAAGGGTGGGAAAAAGGCCTATTAAGGGTAAACAAGGGAATCAGATTACTTATGATAACAATAAGAACATGAATAAAAACATAAAGACATAAGGATTTGGAGTAGAGGAATATCATAATTAAAAGAACATGGAACCTGACATGATTATGTGGCTACAAAATTTCATTAATACATTCATGAACATATCACTAAGGTCCATCCCCAAGGTATCATAAACATTAGCAAGGTAATCAAGAAAGGTATCGTTAAACTTGTCATCTCATGAGATTAATTTTCTTCACAATGCATTGGAATGCTATCAGGGCACAACCTTAATATATATATAATTTAATGTGATCCCAACCAATCATAATCAAACATTTCATAAATAACCCATGGCGAATAAATTAAATGGGTTTCATTTCATGATCGTGATGTTTTTAACATTCTTAAAAATAACATCATTATGTCATTTATAACCGATGGAAAGGGTGTGCGGGATATATGTTTGTAAATTCCAGAATAAAATATATAATATTTATATATTTATGAACACCCATAGAAACAAAATAAATCTGGGTATCACATAAATAAAACAAGAGGATTTTGGGGAGAAAGAGATATAAATTTTGAGGCGAAATTCTTACAGCATAATGGTTATATATCATAGTTTTAGAAAATAATAAAAAGAGAGGGTACAAGGGTAAACCAATAATAAATAACTTATATTAAAATATAAATTTATAATAACATGTTGATAATAAATTGGTATGTATATTTGAATGACATACCACAAGAAAACAAAACATGATATGAAAGGGAGGAAGCGATTTCTTTTACAAAAAATTCGGCAGCCTAACGACATCACATAAAAATTAAGAGAATCAATTGATGAGAAAAAAAGGGACTATCATCATTTGGACATGAATTGTAAATTATTAAAGATAATGAAGAACAATTACCCACATAATAAAATGGAATTGTAATACATAACATAAAGGAAGTCATGACTTAAAGGAGGAGCGTGAAAGATTCCCTTACATTGAAAAATATCTTCAAAACCATGATGTTCGGGACATTGGCATGATTGATGGAACCATGGGAGGACTCCTTGGGAGGTAAGGAGACCAGAAAACCATTTAGGAGGATTTTGGAATGAAAAGGATGGTGGAATGGCTTGGTATTTATAGGGGAAGTGAGGGAAGAAATCATTAATTTCCAAGGGACGCCTCATCGGTGGTATTGGTAAAACAATGGGCTTGACCATTGTATTTTACCGTGGTATGGTCCACTTGGGACACCTCATAACCTATCTCACAATTCCTAAGCCTACCAGAATGATTACATAATTATTACATCCTTAATGATGTCATTAAACACTTGAAACTAAAAACCTGTTTCACTATTCAACGAAAATTCAACTTTTTCCACAAAATCCCCTAAAATCACCTTAAACTAATTTCGATGATCTGAACTCAAAAATGAACTCCATTTTATGAAAAAAAAATTAATATTTTTAAATGAATTTTTAAATCAAAAACACTATTCACCCAAAAAAATAATAATTAACTAATAATTTCTGAAATAGTTATTTACCAATTTTATTGAATCACATTACATAATAAAGGTACCAAAATTATATTAATACTTTCTTATGTGAGATTACATAATCCATTTGATCACATTAATAATCATAAGTGTAAAATCACTATTTATAATTTATTATTCCCCAAAAATTACATTGCTCTTATTTGACTCTAATATTCTTACTGAACACAACTGTAGAAGACATTTTTTTAAAAATCATTAGAAATTATTAATTATTTAATGTTTATATAAATATTTTAAAATATTCTTTTATGTAAATTAATCAATAATATACATCCAATATTTACTCGGACATTTACAAACTTCACCATAAGAAGAAATCATAATTTTATTTATCTCAAAAGGTTACACAAATTAGTTATGGTCTCGTTACATAGCCCCTTATAACACCAGCATAGGACCTACGTATAAGGTTTGAAAAGGTGATTGAATCTTGGGATGGCTCAACCAAAATTTCCCGAGTGATGATATCTATCTTCTTGAACTTTTCCTGTAGGAGATTCTGTTCCAACTTCACATGATGAAGTTCAGCTTGGGTTTGGTCTAGACCAAAGCCCAGTCGTGCTACATCCTTCCCATGTTTCGTCATATGGGCTTTGATCGGCCCGAGACTGCGGGATGAGGCCATCGAATCTTCTTTCTATATTAAAAAAACCAAGATGACTTGTAGTCAAATAAAATTAATCGCGACATTAAGAGTTTAGTTTCCAATGGTCATATTGACCAATGGTCATATAAAATTCAAAACACATTGATCTCATTTAAATTGTACTAATTTCAATAAATGAAATAGTTTTGTTGCGTATGAAATAAAATAACGCAAAAAAGATAGGAAACAAAAATTATTAAAATGTTCTGGTTGTTACACAAATAATGATGGTTTAGATGTTATTTGGAATATATGTGTATATTCCACTTCCATAATGATTCCAATTTCCAAATTTAATAAATCAACTAATACATGATTCTAATCAACCCATGTTTTAGTAAAAATCACTATGGACATTCATACTCGACAAACAATCCACCATATTTATCATTATAGGTCTTTAATATATTGAGAAATCATAATCCATGAGTAATTATTCCCACATTAATTTCACCATGATGATATATTTCAATGAGGATATGTTTTTATAAAAATATTAATCCATACATTATTTTCATTATCCATTATAAATGTAATTCCTCCATATATTCAATATAATAATTAAAACATCCAACTCTATTTCATGGGTTAGACAATTATATGGACGATCACTCAATAGTGTTGATTCCTAGGTGAAAACTCAATCATTATACGTAAGGAAACGTTCAATTCCCTTAATTTATGAATCAATATATGTCATAAATCCACCCATTATTGATGATACTTTCAATAAATCAAAATGAACAGTCTCATATTTATTTCATAAAAATGGGCAACACATTTTTCAGACTATATGAACTCAACTCCGTTATGTGTTAACATGGATAAAATTATATGTAATTGATTACTATCTTGAAAAAGTCATCAATCATAAATTACTAATCCAATGAAACAATATACATTGTTTATATTAATTAGCATTGGATATTTCAAAATTCCCATTTCTATATAAGAACCAATTCATATACAATTTTCTGATAAAATGTGTCACCCAAAAAAAACTACATGAATATATAATTCACATTTTATAAAAATTAAAAATAAACACTTTTCTCTGTCTCTATTAAGAATGATTCAAAAATAACACATATAGTAGCCCTATATTTTTTATAATATCAAGATATAATAAATAAATACAGAAAAAAAATATCTTGATAATTCATGAATACTATGTTCCTCATATCCATAATAAAAATAATGAATTAATCAATCCAAATGGAATTAATATAAATTCTTAATGTTCATAACGCATATGCAACATATTTTTTTATAATCTAATCCTATGTTAAATACATGTGAAGACACCTTGAATAAAGAAAAATCATTGAAAACTATTGATCACTTTAATGATTATCAATAAAGTGACCTATGTGAGGAAGAGTTTACATATTCTCTACAGTGATTGAATTTATTTACTATTAATCAATGAAATAACATATATATCCATCATTCATCAATTCATAATGAACATAGGATCCCCATAGAGAAACACTAGTTCAAAAGATCCTTTTTCACAAATCATATCTAACAGTTTCTAATTACAAAAATTTTATTGTGGCCATATTTTATGGATTCTTATATATAGGGGTTTCATTACTAATGATACCAAAATAAAACTCAATATTAATCTCAATTTGAAGTCCATGATGTTTTCATGAAACACATATTTGTATTTTTATATAATATACACATCTTTTATTCTGAGTATACCATTCTCATAACACCTTTAGTGTCTTTGAAATTATTTTGAAATAAAAAATTGTTAGATATGGACATTAACCTGAGACAAAAGTTGAGTTTTATTTTGATAATATTTGTATTTGATAAACTATTAGATAGGTGAACCAGTTCATCTTGTTCCTCGTCAGATGTACAATAATGGGTATGTTCATGAACATTGTGTGACAATTATCTCATATTTGTGTTATGTGTAAGGTCCTTAGATCAGGAACAATCTCCCATGGGAAAAATAGGTTATTTACAAGTCCTCAAATATGTCTCCTTGTACACCAATGTATTCTAATAAGAAGTGGGGTGTAATAATTAGAGTGGGGAGACCACTACCCATGAATTCAGAGTTTCCTATGTATTTTAAAAAAAATCCAATAACAATAAATAAATATCAAAGATAAATAATAATTAAAATAAAATGACACATAACAAACCATCCAGTATTAAATGAATAATCAAACAAATAATGAAGTAATAATTAAATGATGTGGTGGAAGGTAACTAAATTTGGTAATAGGAATAATACAAATAAAATACTATAAGAATAAAATAATGTATCAATAGACCTAGGTTATGGTCCTCATGATGATACCATCTATAAAATCCAACCCATATAGAAAAAAATAATCAATATTAAGGTCTTTTTCCATTTTCTAATCCTACATTCTTGTATTATATATTGGTTCTATATTGAATCTTGAGTAAAGTATGAGTATAACTCTGTAGGTCAACCCCCACCATTTCTAAACATTATCAAACATATGATAATTGTACTCAATATTTTTCAAAACAAAATTACTAATAAAATTAACTATTCACATAGTTCCAAATGGATCCTCTTCGACACCATTCCATAATGTCTATGATAATTTCTTACAACCATGCCAACCATTACCTTTTAGCCATAGAAATTCATAACCAACATTGGTTCCATGTTGAGATATCCTTGATCATGTATTGAAACCATGAAAACCATTACCTTACAACCAATGTATAAATCAGAAAAATTAGGGCCAAATCCACTATTAATGAATTTCGACATTTAAATAGGGATGATACCAATATATAAGAATTAAATCATATATCACTGGACCTTGTTTTCTATAAGAGTATTTTAGCATTCTGAATGGGAAAAGCCAGAAATATAGAATTTTAGCAAGCATAACTGGTCAAGGTCCACAATATAATAAATTCAACATGTGTCACTAGTCATAACCCACAATATAATAATTTCACAATTGATCACTACATAATTCATATAAATAAATGTTATAAAATTTCCACATTATATGGATCAATTGTTAATTATTAAAATTAGTATATAACCTTGATTTAAATATTTCATATATTAATAGTTCATATCCAATAATATGATACTTAACTAATTAAACAACATAAAAAAAGTTGGATCTATATCATGAAAACACACAAAATTAATTTCAAGCTAAACCCACATTAATCTATTAAACCATTCATTTATATTCAAGGGATCAATCACATGAACAATAACCTTAAGCAATGTAAATACTTATTTGGATCCAATGGGAATAAAAATAATATTCTCATTCATAATTTAATTTTATTTGGAACATTATATGTTGGTTAAATTTCAATATCCAAAATTATAACTACAACAAAACCTTATAGTTAAATTTTATACACCATCCCTATAACTGCCTATCAAACAACACTTCCAATAGCAATCACCCATGAGGAAGAAGGTGTAGATGACTGTAAAAAGGATCCAGGATAAAAATTGGTTAATCTCAAAATAAAAAATTATAAATTACAGGCATTACAGCATAATATCTAGATAAATAATAGGGATAATGAAAATTGGACCAATGACAATAAATACGGATTATATGTGTTATCGGGACATTGGGGTGGTAGGATAGCACACCAAAATTGCTTTGAATTTTCACATGGGTTTATTAGTGGAAGCAGAAAACAAAATGAAATAAAATTATTCTACATTGACAGACATTAGAAATAAAGGTTAGGGAATTGCATGGTGTTCCATATTGTTACATTTTGTGTAATATTTTTAATAGGATACTAAGAAAGACCTAGTGCAATTCTAGAATATTAATATCAGTTGAACGTAACATGATGTATAATACATTTACAGGATGTGTAAATTGTCTATTAATGGGGTTTCACTCCATTTTCCATATAAACCCACAGAAACTCCTTTAATGATTATCCACGTAAACAAACCATTGTAACCCTTGTCCCATTTATAACCATACCCCATTAATTCAAACAAGCATAAATCAATAGACTTTATGTAATTTTCCCCAGTAATATCTCTCAACATGGATCCTCTCTTATTTTCTCATGTTCCCTCACAACCCAGGACTATGTTTATTTAAATAACCCAACATCGTAGAGGAAAAAGTCAACAATGTTTAAAGATGAGTTAAAACTCATCGATATTTTTTTAATTAAAAACATAGAGATAAGTGTACGAATAAAAATCAGGATCTTACAACCTCCCAATAATATAAAATCTAATCACTATTTTACGTTGAGAATCACATGGGGGAATTAGTGAAAATTTATAGCCACTCTACCAACTTATGAACATCCCTCTCCCAAGACACATCATGATAATACCTATTATTCAAATACACCATAAGAAATGTAACTACCCTACCATAGATAATCCTTACACTATGTTTGAAAATCGGTATGAGAAGCTCCTAAAAATAAGGATCATTACTAAGCTTAATGTCTTCTATTTTTATAGCATGAGATGGTTATTAATAATATATCTAGATTAGTGGCACATGGAATAAATCATGCAAGTAACCTTAGAACTATGGAAGGATTAAACGGTATGACATGAGACTATTCTTATCCACTATCTTAAACATACCAACAAACAAAGGTGATTACTCTGCCTATTTCCTAATAAGTAATTTCCCCAACATGGGTGAGACACAAAGGAAAAAAATGACCACTTCCGACTCCGATGGTCATCTCTGATGGATATCATAATAGTTATTCCTACTCATTATGGTCTCCAACCATGGTATGATTAAATAAACATTCTTATATGTATCTTACATGTGATGAGGTACAAGAAGACCTGATTCACCTATCTCCAACCAAAATATATGGGAAAACATTACATTTCATAAACTTCCTCTAAATATTCATTAATGATTGACTCGTGAGAGTCATTATTATATGAAAACACCCCAAGTGCTATATGATGGTCCTAGAAAACAAAAATATCAAAACTTATTCCCACAATATATGATCCAAAACATGAATACTCCCCTCAGAGTGACATTTAGACTAAGTTTGATTGGCTATATCGAAATGAACATACAGTCCTAAAGACTTATTAATATCTTTCTTGAAATGTAAAATAAAATGAGAATCTCATTCTGAAATGATACTCTTTAAAACAATGTGCAGTCAAAGTACTACACATAGATAAAGACTATGTGGATCAACAAGTATCAAGGTCTCCCTCTTAAACAAGAAGTGTGATTAAATTTTGATTTGATCTAAAATAACTCACACATTATTATTATAATTTTATTACTGGGTAATACTATCATAATATCCATCATGACAACATCCCATCTCCAATCTAGAATGGGAACATGCTGTAAATGCTACACTGGCCTCTAATGGTTAGCTTTCACCATAAGAAAATTGAATCATCTCAGCACAAAGCACATTAATTCCTTCTTCATTCATAATAAAATATAGTCTCTGAAGTTCATAGTACATCTCTACCAATACATGTTGTATCGTCCATCTAGAATCATGAAACAATGCCTTCATCACTTTTCCCAAGCTCGTAGGAACCCACAATCAAGCACATAATATAATTCAATTTACATGACATAGAGACCATCTTGATGGTGTCTCCCAAACATATCTGCTATCTATCATAACTAATCTATCTTGATTATATAATATATCTATCATAATCTGGTCAAAATGTATTAGTATTGTAGAATTTATAGTTAGATATACTTATCCGTAAGACTACTGAACATGTAGAAACATTTCTAGAAATAGGGATATCATCCTCTACTCATCATATGACTCTCATATTTCCTAGACCTATATATCATTGCTCAATGTATCTAAGAAAACATTACCAATTTCTAGTGTTTATGCTAACATGATGTTTAAATTACAGTGATCTCGGCATAAAATACATGGATATTACACCATTTTAGTTGAATATTCAACACATTACAAAAATAAAAACACTATGAATGTAATAGTTTAGTGTCTTTGGAAATGTTGAAACCAAATATTCTATGATGAAAAAAGATCTTCAACATCTCCCATTGTGATATCCACCTTCAGTAATTCTACCTAAAACCATTCCTCAAAACCTATGTAAAGGAAAACTAAGAAATGCCTGAGATTAGATTCCAAGAATGGGTATTTAATTGAAATTCATAATAATAACAACAAAATGGTATGAAAATTGAGAAAAACATTTAATTATCATTCTCCACATATTAGAGATCAAAAAAATAATGGAAGTGAATATGATATGAATAAACGGTAAAAAAATAATCCATAAAATCATAAAATAGAAGAGAAACATGGAATACTGGTAGATACATAACCATATAATATGATATCTATTGTAGCCAAGGAATAACTTCCAAGACCATCTTGGTTGTATGGGTCCACTCTACACATTATATTGGTTGTCATGTTTCTCTCCCATAGCTATCTTAGTTTGATGTGATCACATTTCATTCCATATCGGCTTCCAAGGTTCACTCCCATGGCCATCGTATAAGCCTATATTCACTCTTCAGAACATATTTTTAGTCATGGTTCACTCTCATATCCATATTAATATAATTAGTTCACTCTTTATACCATCATGGAAGTAAAGGTTCACTCACCTGTCCATCGTAGTTGTCAATGATCATTCCCAAAACCATCTTAGTATATCTCATGAGATATAAATTATTACCCAATGAATTGGAGGGGGATATATGTGCAACCCACCTCATAGTGAAATCATACATTTATGTTCCCAAAATAATAAGAAATAATATATTAACACATGAAATTAAAAAGGTATCATATACAATTAAACATATCAAAACCTATGGAAAACATATATTTTTTATAATCACTCCTTCAAAACCATAACCCGTGAAAGGGAAATAGATTTCATTAGCACATAACCCTAGAAAGTGAATTAGTTACATAAGGACCATGAACATAACCGTAACACATTCATAGAATGAATATTAATTGATCCTTTACATAATTTACGACAAGGGCTTGAGTAACATCAATATATATATTCTTATGTGAAAAAATAATTTTCAAATAAGATTCAAAATTATTGGTTGAGGAATATTTTAATTTTTATTTGGAAAATGGTTTTTAATACAAAAACCATTTAACTTTATTTTTCATAGAAAATAACTTGAAAAGATATAAAGAAGACTATAAATCAATTTGAATACTTTTTTCCTAGAAATAATATCAAATAAGAATAAAAAACTATTAAAAAAATTAATTGAAAAAACATTTACAACATAAATTAAATATAGAAAATGTTTTTGAAATAAATTTTAGTAAAAATATATTGAATAATTTTAATGAAATTTTATTAAAAAAAAGTAAACACATTTTAATTAATTGTTGAAATATTTTTTGAAACCCATTTCCCATAAAACACATAGAAAATTTATAAATAATGTTTAAAAAATTTTGAAAATTGATTTCATTAAAATCATATAAAAGTTGTTTGAAAATATTTTGAAAACCATTTTCCATGAAAATTAATTTTAAATAATATTTCCCTAAAATGAAATTTTTAATAAATTAATATAAATCACTATAAAAATGATAGTGGGTATATTCTTAAATTTCATATGAGGAAAAAATAATATTCCTTTTTCATGGTAAGATGTTATAAAAAATACTTATTTCAAAAAAGAAAAAAATATTACATTGAAGATATTGGTAAAAGAAAAGAAGTGTTGTTGTTTTGTAAATTATAGAGTATAATGTTACAATATTCGTGGAATCCATTTTTGGAAAACATGATTTTGGAGGAACATAGATTTCTAAACGAAGTGAGGGAAATGTTGGGCTTTCATAATAACATATTTTTAACTATCTAATTCACCAAATAGTAGAAGAAATGGTAAAAATATATGTATAAAAAATTAATAACCATAGGAGAATAATATTAACGATTTTTCCCGATATATGGATCAATATATTTCATCAATGGAACCATAAAAATTAATAATCTCAAAAATCGATGAGATTGTTTAATAATATCTAATAATTTGGTTTATTTGGATCGTACAATCTATATAAATAAAGGAAAAAAAATAGACATTAAAATATCAGGAAATAATATAAATTCATTTTATATCTTGTAAAATGAAAATATATACACATTGAGGAAGAGTTTATTTTCATAATAATTTATGAGTCTCAATGAATAAAAATTGAGAGAAAATATATTTTCTTTTTTCGTAACTTTTGAAAAATAGAGCCTATGAAATTAATTTCACAAAATAGATTTCTGAATAAACATAAAATTATTTATGTGAATCATATAATACAATCATGTGAAATGCATACACCACAAAAATGGAATGTGTGGAGAACAAAGAACGTATCTCAGATAAATAAAAATTAAGATGAAATCCTCTTACCATATGTTTAGACTAAGGGTGAACTCATTAAAAACACCTGTAAAATAAATATAATGTTATTATAAATTTTATAAAAAACCATATTTTTATATCAATTACATTATATTGTTTTATCATGAAATTATTTTAACCTCATGTTAACCATCCTATGCTAAGGTTTCACTTTTGGTAATATTCACATTATTTTTCACAAGTGTCTTAATCTCAATTTTATAACACCTTGGTCCAAATAATCTTCACAATTAGGTTTGGTGGAAATAATAAGAGAAACAAAACATCATGAATTTGTATTACTTCTATAAGATGAAAAAAAACCATTTATTATTCTAGGTTTAAAAGAGAATTACCACGTTTTAAGAAAAATATTGTTAAGATGAAATTCAATTCCTTATAATATATCATATTCTAGAAACCCTTTCTATTCATGAAGGATCAAATTATGTTACAATATTACTCATGGATTATGTATCCCCTATATATAATACCATGAAATCCCCCTTGGTGTGTGGCCATTTGGACTAAACCCACATTTTAATTTCCACATTTTCTCGTTGACATTATTCCCAAATGAATATATTCAGAAAGTTAGTGAACAATGCTATCATATCTACACTATATAAGTAAATTGTAATTAAATAGGTGAAAGGGGAAAACATTACCTTTTCATATTGAGATAGGTTATTGAAAAAGAATCTTCAACTGATGATCCATAAATGTTTGAATGTTCAATCAATTAGTCATGATTTGTTAAATATATTCAAATTTTCTAATAATATCCCGTTTTAACGTTAATTAATATATATTTTCATTGATATAGGTATTCATGATCTCAATATGGTAGTAATGAGTGTTTTTTATTAAATTATTCATGAGAAAAATTGTCTCATTTATTAACAAAAGTCCATCGTTTCCTACATCACTTCCTAACAAATTTCATTCGGTAATTTATACATCTATATAATAAATGGGAATAACCTTATCATTGGGATGTATTCTTCTTAAATAATTCACTAAAAATTTATCTCCTATGTTTTTATTATTATTCAATCACATTAAATTCCAATGAACAGTGCACCACCACAAGTATATTTTTTTTTTCCAAAACATCACTAGTCCAGTTTGCATTAATAAATAATAATATGTGATGATATATTATTGATTAAAAGAGAAGAAACAAATTGATAATATACCAAATATTACACTTAACTCATTTAAATACTAAAAAATGCATCTCATTAATATTACATTTAAAATTGGATATAGAATATGCTATAAAAACAATACCAGGTTGATACCCAGTGAACAATAGTATGTCTACAATTATATTCTTATACTAGGTCTTATTTATTAATTTCCTTTCCTCATAATACCCTTGTTTTTTCAAACTGTAAATATAATTAATTTTTTTTAATCATGTATATTAAATTTCATCATTTGATCCCTCACATTCATATTTTTAGAGAAAACAGATTATTTCTTTTTTATACTACGTATATCACTAAAATGTGTGTGAGTTAACAAATCACAAACATTTCCTCTATTATGATCATAATTTTTGAAATCCATAAGACAAAGTACAATTTTTTCCACTAAAAAATATTTCCTTAACATAAAATATCACCAAAAAATATTATTAATTAGACTCATTAGCATAGATATTATGATCAATAACACCACATTTGAATTATATGATGTTTAATCATGAATAATTCCATGAATTGAAATCTCATGGTGGTTATTTCATTTCATATTGGTCTCCAAATATATGTACACCATATTCTAATAGTTAATAATTTCAATCCCTCAAACAGTTTAATATAAAAATCATTTATAATTACAATATTTAATCAATTTATTTTTTAAATACCTCTATTAATATTTGAATATAATTCTAATATCAATTACCATGAAAAATATGATTGATTCTTATTAAGACAATAGTTAAGAAGATTATTCAATATATTCACCAACATATTGAAAACTTATTTTACAAACCATTTTTCCTTATTTTGGATCACATTTCTCTTATTATCATATTTTTTCTTAAATGTGCACATTTTAAATAAAATTATAATCTTTATGATACTTTATAAGCTCAAAAATCATATTTTTCTAAATATGATACAATTACTCATTCACTAATATAATGAATGATATCAAAATTATGATTTGTTGAATTGTTTTGGTACAACCATCAATAATTGAGTTTTATGCACTTTAATACTCATTATTCCCCAATGTTTCGATTTGTATAATTCTTCACATATTTATACTAACTGAATTTTATATATATTTATTAAAAAAATTTACTTTTGTTGCATAATTTGTAGGTATTAATATTCAATGAGTAGCCTCGTAATAATTATTCAACTACCACATTTATATACATAACATGATTTCATTTTTAATTCTTTATTTATAAACTCTTTTAATATACATTAAAATTTCCTAGAGTGGGTTCCATTAAATGAAATATTTCATGTGGTAGACTATCTTCCTAGACCTTGTGGACATCTATGTATGGGTATTCAATAGAACGTTTAATTATTCCTTTATGTAGTTGTGAGAGATTTCTATCAATTTATGAATATTTTTTGGCACTATAATTAAACAACAAATTTTCTTATTAATAAATCTCATTTCTATTGTCGATATATTCTTGAATATAACTCAATACTAATTTTTTTCATCTGATTATAGTTTTAAACATCATCATATATTCAATATCATCCATTTTTTGATCAAAAATATATTCATTCTAATTCCTATCTAATTTTTGAATGTCCTTCGACACATCTTCATTTAGAACATGATTTCAAAATTGATTTTCAAGAACAATAGATAGTTGATTCTAATATATCTATCGAAAATAATGATTAAAAAAATATCTCTTTTGGTTCTTGGTCAATACATTGGACAATGTAAAAAAGTTTATACTAGTCAAATGATATTTCATTCAATATATTATTTTTTAAAAATTGAATTTTATACCACCATTTCTAACATAGATAATTATTTTTTTCAATCCCTCTATTTAATTATATAATTAAATATATCTTTTAATAAAAATAGTTTAATAATTGTGTAATATTTATTGTGGTAAACCCTATGATGATAAAAGATTTTTTCCTTTTATTATGTTAAGAGAAAACTATATTCTTTAATATCTATATAGAAAAATTTCCCTTTTATTCTCTAAATACTCATGAAAGAATTTTTGGGAATAAATTTGATCAAGGAACCACATTTATTAAATGAAATTACAATTATTAAGTCATATATTCTCCAAAAATATAATAGGTTGTGAATTGATTTATATATTGAGAGAACAATACAATTATTTTTCTCAATACCTACTAATTATGAATTAAAACATCCATTTATTTTTAATGCTAAAAAAATTTGATTTACGATATTTGATAAATTCTACATGTATATTTTAATTGATAATCAAATTTATAATCATTTAAAAATACCACAGTATATCAAGTATCCAGGTAATAATGTTCATTTCACTTTATATTGGGATTCCTTTTAGGTTTTTTCTTCTCAGTATTAATCTTCTGCTTCAATGGGATTCCTAGTTGAGTTCAGAAAAAAATATTCTTTCATATTTTTCTTTACCATATGTCACGTAATACTATTAATCTTTCTATTCATATGGGGATTGTTTATTTCCCAATCTAATAAAGAGTATTTTTTTTATACTTTTGACATTTCTTAGGGGATATATCAATTTTTTAGTATTTGAAATCTAAATATTTATACTGAAATTTGGAATAGTGAAAAAATATGAAATTAATTATTTCTATTAGATAAAGGATATTGTCTCATTAATTATTCCAAATTATATTTGTTTACCCATTTAAATATATCCCCATATATTCAACTGATGATATTATTTTATCATGTTATCCAAAAAATGAAACATTTTTTGTGAAAATATTTTTCCTCATTTTTTTCCTTGATAAGTCTATATTACTTGAATAATGTATCAATTAATAATTAATCGTTGGTTGTTGAGAATCATTTCTACTTAATTTATTCCATTTTCTTTAAAATAGTCATTTATTATGATACTTATTTTGTAGAGTTTAAAATAAAATTACTTGCATTCTATTTCCCATTGTTCTAGTCTCTATTTATTCCATCTTTTGACCATTTGAAATCACATATGACAATATATTCTCCCAAATATCATGGAAATTATTAACTATGTATTTTATCAATACCTATATAGATATTCCTAGAAATTTCTAATAGTCATCCCTATGTGTGTTTCCAAAAGTAGGTTAGTCATATATGGGTTTATATATTTCATTTCATACACAAATTTATTTCTAAATACAATAATATATTCTTAAACAATTTATCACAATATTTATTTCTCTTCTAAAAAGGAACTAATTTCAATAACCACCGTACCATAATATAAAATATATTTCATAATTTATAGTAATTTTTATATATTCACAATATGGAATAAATTAATATGTATTTACTTTAATAATATATAGATTATATATTTGAAAAGAACCAAATATTCAGATAAAACTCTTATCTAACCACACATATTAAAATTTTTCTTTCCTTGACATTCATGTTCTTATATATCTCTATCATGTTCTCACATTAAATTAATTAATTCTTTTAATAATTTATCATCCTCTTTTTTATGTTCACCATTTTTCATTATATCTGTTATATCATCTAATGTGACAGATGTAAACTTTTTATTTATTTCCACTATATAAATTTCATCATCACCATTATCCGTGGAGAAAAATATATTCCTCTAAAACACCATTTAGAATAAAATTTCCAAATTTATGTGTCTTTTATGTGATTAAAACTTTTTATTATTTTGGAAGAAAAAAATAATTCTTTTAATTCATTACTTAAACTTAATGAACTATATTCTACAATATGTCTTAATTTTAAAATCCAGAAAAATACATGGGTGACATAAATTTGAATATTCCGTTTCTTCCATTGATATTTTTTCATGAAAAATATTTTAATTCATAAGCTTTATATTATTCAAAATATCCATATATTTTTTTATCATTTTTGTTAAATACATCAAATGATATCCTCTAAATTATGTGACTATTGTTCCTTCTAGATTAACCTATTTATCAATTGAAAACATTATTCATTATAGATCATATAGTGAGTGTTATTTCATGTAATTTTCTTCTACTGATGAACAAGTTATTTATAATGATAAGGAATAGTTCATATAATATTCTCCACAATATTAAAATATTTTATAAATTCATTATGTTATTTTATGGCTTTAATAACATGTTAGACTCGCCTATTTTGATAATACCAAATAAGGTTTAATTACATGGTTATAATGTATTAGTAATTTTTGAAATATTCTTTAATATATCTTCATAATGTTTGTCCTCGATAAATATATATCTTTTCAATCACATGGATTTTTTAAATCAGGTGTTCAGTTTAAATTTCTCTAAGTATAAGTTCGATGTTAAAGCCTACGGGTAAGAGCCTTCTGTCTGTCATGGTCACTGTTACAAGTCTAAATTTGATATTATTATCAATGTTTACAGAAAATGAGTCACCATTATAGGTCACTGCTGTGACAAGGATTCTGTTAGAAGTCCACTTTCTTACTAATTCACAAGTCTTCTTTTAAGAGCATCACAAAATAAGGCTACTGCTAGACTACTCGTACTATCGATGTAGTCCACTATTGTTATAGTCTACCATTAGTAAAAGTATGTTGATAGACAAACTCCACCGGTGATGAAGTCAACTATTCAGACAGTCTACCACTGGAAAGGTCACTGTTGAAGTAGTCTGATGTTATATATCTACTGTTAGAAGCATAATGATTGAAGTCTACCACTGCTCATGCTTACTCACTGAAGCCTACTATTAACAGTCTACTGTTGACTCTACCAATGATGTCTACTATTGAAGAGCATATTATTGATGTTTAACATGTGAAAAGAATCCACTATCAGTCAAATGATAACCTATTATTTACTTTACCAATTTTATTAATACTATCATAACAGTCATGTAAGGGAAATTTAATGCTCCTGGAATTATTTAATGATATTTTCAGGCATATTATAAAATAGTATGAGGTATGAGGAAGTCCAGACATGGATGAATCATTTCTCTTGTCGACCCCTACAAAAACTAAATAAGGGAAAGCAGGGCTGGAAATATATATATATATATATATATATATGAGTAGAGACAGACATCACTATATAGAGATACACTCAAAATGATGACATATACAATACCTTATATACTAAGCATGAAGAAGAACACTCGAAAACTCATTCTAAAGATCCCAGATCTTCAAAATATATGTTGAAAGAACATTTTTCAAAGCTATGGTGGTGTGCTACAATTATTTTCTGATCCAATGAGCTGATCATATCTACTTCTAGAGGTCAAAAATTGGATGTTGTGACTCTCTATTTTAGAGGCAACTTGCAGAGAAGGACCAAAAATTCATTTCCTTTATTTCAAGGAGTCCAGAGCTGATCTGCCAACACATAGAGCATTTTAAACTTCTTCCTAATATCTTTAGCTCTATTGTGTTTAATATTTTACATTTTTGATCATTGTGTATGTTTGCCTAACACACAATGACTCTTGTGCTTGAAATGATGGATACTGAAAATACCCATACAAACACTCTTTACATTTGTTTCCCATGCATAATTGTGGAAGAAGACTAGTGTGTCTTAGTAGTTTATTTCCCCACGTAGAACTGTGGTAGAGGTTTTCAAACCTCGAGAGTTTGTGAAAACTGTTGTATTGCCAGATACAGGCTGTATATCATTTTTTAATATCATTTCTTAGCGGCAGGTGATCACCAATTAGAGAGGATTAGGTATTGGTTAAAGACTGAACTTCTTGTTTAATTTGTTGTGTTCAACTTTCAAGTACTTTGTTTCTTATTTATCTGCTGCTTATATTTTCAAAGACAGAAATTTGTTTTTTCACTTACTCTGATAGTTAGTTTTGGTTAGTGTGTATATGTTATTCTTTTAGTAAACTTGTTTCAAAAGATGAATTAGTATTCACACGGAATCAATTAAGGATTAATCAACCTTTGAGAAACCTGTTGAACAATAAATCACTTATATCCTACTTCTCTAATTAACTGGTCTGTTTTAATTTTGGGGATTTTAATCCTAAATGTTTTTAACATAAATTTTAATTGGAACTCAATTAAAACCCCTCTTGAGTATCCACTCCAACCAACATTTGGTATCAGAGGGTTTCATTATTCATACCATGAAATCTGTTTTTATGCTTTTCAATTTCTTATCAACTGTGATTTTAGTTGTATCTGAAAGATCTCAAAATTTCTGTTATATCTAAATCGTCATCTATCTATCCTTTTAATTTTATATGGATAACCAAGTTGAGGGTGTTGCTACTAACAGACCACCTTTCTTTAATTCCAATAATTATGGTAAGATGAAATTGAAAATGAAAATGTATCTTGAAAGCTTAGGACTTGAAATCTGGGAAACAATTGAGGAACAACATGAATTAACTACTACTGTTAGGGATACATGGTCTCAAGAAACTAAACCTACTTATAATAATAATTGTAAAGAAATGAATTCCTTATACAGTGCATTGGGTGATGATGTATTAAATATAATATTTTCATGTAAGACTGCTTATGAAATCTGGGATACTTTGGCTATTTCTCAGGAAGGAACAACCAATGTTAATGAAATGAGATTAAAAACATATAATATTAAATATGATAATTTTAAGATGAAGCCTGATGAACCTATTTCTGATATGTATCTCAGGTTCAATGAAATATTGAACACCATGAATCTTCTTGGAAAACCTGTGGACAACAAAGACCAAATCATGAGGGTGCTTAGATGCCTACCTGACAGATGGAGTGGCACTTCTGTATGAATTCAATAATCATGTGACATCATCAAGCTACCAGTAAAAGAGCTAATTGGAAAGCTAATGACGTATCAAAAATAGATTAAGGTGAATCAAGAAATAGAATAAGAACCAATAAATAAGTCAGTAGCATTATGTCTTCTACCTCAAAAAGAAAAGACAATGAAAAGGTTCTAGTACCTATAAATAGCTCTATAAGTGAAGATTCAAATTCAGATAGTGATGAGGATATGGCACAACTTTCTAGAAGATTCAAGAGGTTTTACCGAAAGAAGAAATTCTATAGGAAGTCAAACTTCATAGGAAAGTATGATCATAATGTAAAGTGGAAGAAAGACATGAAAGTGGAATGATAATACAAGTGAAATAGTATGCTATGAATGTAAATGAATTTGTCATCTGAAAGCAGACTGCCCCGAGTTGAAATTCGAGAGAAAATATGTAGATAAGGGAAAAGGATATAAAAAGGATATGAAAGAAACATGGAGTTCTTTAGAAGACAGTTCAAGTGGATCTGATGCTTCAGACTCAGCATATAAAAAACATTCCAATCTATTATTTATGACAGAGACATATGACGTAACACTTAACTCCCCTGTTTATAATACATATTATTCATGGAATGAAAGTGACTCTCATAATGATAATGATATGAATAAATAAGAATTATTTGAATATTTTGAAATGCGTGAGGATAATTTTAATGAAATCAAAGACAAATATAAATCAATAAAAAGATCGCATGATTTAGGTGAAAATTACAAGTCAAATCGGGATATAGAATAAGTGACATTTTCTATGCTACTAATGGAAAATACAGAGTCTAAATTATATAATGAACAATTAAGAAATTCTCTTAAGAAGTTCAATTTTTGTAGGGATACCTTGACACAGTTTCTAGGAAAACAGTTTGCTCCAAAATATACGACTGGTCTAGGATATCAACCAGGGAAAGGAACACCCCACAAAACCAAATTTGTTAAAAAATTTAGACAGCCCACTACTAGTTCTAGTTTTGGACCATCATTTGAGAATCAATTTCCTAAAGGACCTAATAATGTATTTATGTCTCAAAATGTGTTTGTTGATTTTAGAAAACCTATAATAAAAATATTGATTCACAATGTTTTACTTGTTAACCTCAATGGCCCCAAGAAGATCTGGTTAACAAATCTACCCCATGATTAATCTATTTTGCAGGGAAGTTGTTTAATGAGTTCCTGTAAGACCTTATGGTACATGGAAAGTGGATGTTCAAGACATATGACATGAGACTATTCCTGCTTCATGAGTCTAATTAATGTTTATGGTGGGTATGTTACTTTTTGTGATAATGCAAAAGGAAAAATCATTAGCTTATGCCAGATTGGTAACCCTGATACAATATTAATTTCTAAAGTACTTTATGTTGATGGACTAAATTAAAATTTACTTTCCATCTCTCAATTTTGTGATGATGGTTTAAATGTTAAATTTGAGAATGATGCATGAAATGTTTTCAATTCTAAAAATTATTTATTTTTCATTGCATGTAGAAATGAGAATGTATATGTTGTTGATCTAAATTCCTTATCCAAACAGAATGTTTCCTACTTAATTCCATTTCATAAGGAATCAAGGTTATGGCATAGAAGGTTAGTAAACTGCAATGTACAATGACTTAGGAATCTATCTAAGAAAATTTTAGTTAGAGACATACCTAAATTAGAATTCCCACATGACAAAGTGTGTAATCCCTATCAAAAGGGAAACAATCACTTAGTTTCTTTCAAACCAATGAAATAAATTGCAGCTTATCAACCACTTGTGTTGGTTCACATGGATTTTTTTGGACCATCAAGAGTTTCATGTTTAAATGGGAATCAAAACATTTATGCTCTTGAAGATGACATTTCTAGGTATACTTGGGTATACTTCCTCGCTCAAAAAAGTGAAGCATGTTCAATCTTTGTTAAGTATTCCATGTCTGTAGAAAATCTTAGTGGGCTTAGAATCAGGACCCTGATAAGTGATCAAGGCCATGAATTTGAAAATCATGGGTTTGAATTTTACTGCTCACAAATTGGTTATAATCACAACTTTTCTACCCCGAGGACACCTCAACAAAATGGAGTTTTCAAGAGAAGGAATTGGACCCTTATAGAATTTTCAAGAAATATGCTTAATGAGTATGATGTACCTGTTTATTTATGGGTGATTCTTTAAATACATCTTGTTATATTATCAATAGTGTTTTAATTAGAACTATTCTAAAGAAGTAGCCTTATGAGATTTGGAACAATATAAAGTCTAAGGTTAATTACATTAGAGTTTTTGGTTGAAAATACTTTATTCTTAATACTAATGATAATCTTGGAAAATTTTCTCCAAAAAGTGATGAAGGAATTTTTCTGGGATACTTTATCTCAAGTAAAGCTTATAGAGTATTCAATAAGAAAACCAAATGTGTGGAAGAATAAGTTAATGTCAAATTCGATGATACAGATCCACATGAGCCTAAAACCTCTCTTGATCACCTTGAGGAAGATATTTCAATTTTGTACCTTAATGATAAAGATAGTGAATCCCCGGTGAAAGTGTCTAGTTCTGGGAAATTACCAGAATATACGCCTACTATTTCTGAACCAATAGAAAACAATGAGGAATCTAGTTCAACCCTTCCTAGAGGCATTATGACTCTTAAGAATCATCCTCAAGATGTTGTTATAGGTGATCTAATTAGAGGAACACAAACAATAGATTCTCTAAGAAACCAGGTTGGACATCAAGCATTTCATTCAAAGCATAAACCCAAAAATATTATGGATGCCATCAATGATGAATTTTGTGTAATGGGTATGCAAGTAGAATTAAATCAGTTCAAATTAAACAATGTATGGGAGTTAGTGTAAAGACCTAAGAACACATTGACAATAGGAATAAATGTGTGTTTAGGAACAATGTTGATGATTCTGGAAATATTGTATGAAATAATGCCAGGTTAGTTCCACAAGGTTATATTCAAGCAGTGGGAATAGATTATGAGAATACATTTTCACCTGTAGTTAGACTAGAATCCATTAGGATACTACATTCTTATGTCGCTCACCATAATTTTAATCATTATCAAATGGATGTTAAAATTGAATTTCTAAATGGGTATATAGTTTAGGATGTGTTTGTTGAAAAACCCCCTTGTTTTACAAATCTCCATTTTTCAAATCATGTTTTTAAAGTTTCTAATGCTTTTTATTGATTAAAACAAGCTCTAAGAGCAAGGTATAATAGGCTCAACTCTTTTCATATTTGAAATGGTTTTACCAATGGGATTGTTTTTCCTACTCTTTTTATGATGAGAATTTCCAATGATGTTTTGATAGTATAAATTTATGTGGAAGATATTAATTTTGGATCTTCTAAAAATTCTTTATGTATTGATTTTTTTAAAAATGATTCAAAATGAATTTGTAATGAGTTTAATGGGAGAACTCAAATTTTTCTTCGGATTTCCTATCTTTCAAAATAAAAATAGCATTATTTTGAATCAAAGTAAATATATTAAAGATCTTTTAAAATGTTTTTCTTTGGATGGTAGTAATGTCAGTGACACACCTATGAGTACTATTTGTATGTTGGATGCTGATGAAGTTGGAGAACCAGTGGATCAAACCATCTACAAAGGTATGATAGGGAGTCTAATCTATCCTATAGCTAGCTAACCTAACATTGTTATTAGTGTATGTATGTGTGATAGCTTTCAAGCCAATCCAAAAGAGTCTCATTTAACTGATGATAAAAGGATTTTTAAATATCTCAAACATAATCCCATCATAGGACTATTTTATCCAAAATGGAAATAATTTGATTTGTTAAGTTATTTTGATGCTAATTATGCTGGTTGCATGTTACATAGAAATAGATACTCTTTGACATGTCACATTTTGGGAAACTCACTAGTATCATGGTGTAGTAAAAAACAGAATTATTTTTCATTATCTACTTTCGAAGGTGAATACATAGTTTCTAGTAGTTTTTCTGCTCAAATTCTGTGGATGAAATGCACTTTACAAGATTATGGATATCAATTCAAACATGACTCTATAAAGTGTGACAATACAAATGCTATTAATATTTCCAAAAATCCAGTATTTCATACTAGGACAAAGCATATTGATGTAAGACATAACTTTTTGAGTGATCATTATCAAAAAGGTGATATCACTCTTGAATTCGTTGGCACTGAACATTTATTGGATGATATATTCACAAAGCCTTCTAATTATGAGAGGTTAAATTACATCAAACATGAGTTTGGTATGATTAATTTCAATATGAAATATCTCACAGTAAAACCTCGCTGATAGGAACCTCACTGGTGTACCTCACTGTAGGACCTCACTGGTGTACCTCGTTGTTGGACCTCACTGGTGTACCTCACTATTGGACCTCACTATTACACCTCACTATTATACCTCACTGTTAGGCACCTCACAGGTGTAACTCACTGTTAGGGGCCTTACTGTTGGATACCTCGCTGTTTGATTTTACCGCTTAATTTTGAGGGAATTTGAACCGTTTATTTCCTATTCATTATTCATGTTTTATTTTTTTCTTAAATGATTAAACTAAAACTATGAAAATATCTAAATCCACTTCCTTCCTCAACCTCGAACCTTAACTCTCAAAATCCCTGAACCCTAACTCTCCATTTGAACCCTCAAACCTCTTTCAATCTCCATGGCTAGAACCAAGCAACCCCCAACTGTCAATGAGGATGTGCCAAGGTAAAAGAGGAATCGAGCCAAGTCAAGTGGCATCAGTAGTACCCTGAAGGGACCTGTCAGCCCGCATCTAAAAAAGATGGAAATTATGGATGGGAAGGATCTAAATGAATAATAGTTGTTGTCAAGCAAGTCATTAGTGCCGAAAGCCTTAGATGCCCAAGGATGCACCGAATGCTTCACCAACAACAATGGGTAGTACAACCCAAATCATGTGATGGAATTATATGAATACCTAATGTTAGAAAAGGAAGATGTTGTAGACTGACAGGTATATGGAGTCAATGATAATGGAGTTATATTTTTATCTGTTGAGTGGGATGCTTGTTTGAGAGTCCCTCATGAAGGAGTGTATGAATACTATTCTGGAGTGGCTCCTCCAGATAGTGAGAATTTTGAGTATGAAAACGCTCTGGAGGAACTGAAAGGGAATGGAAAATCAAGGAAGATCATTTCATCTAAGATTAATATAGAAGACAGGCTATTAATTAAGTTCATTCAACAAGTGATTAGTCCCAGTAGAGGGTATTTTTCTGTACTAATGTATAAGGACATATTCGGGATATACTTACTAAAGCATGGGGAGAAGATCAACCTATGTAGGTTACTGTTGGAACAATTTGAGGTTATGACTAAGTAATTCCCAATGTCCAATGCCCTATTCTGTGCCAAGATAATCTCATTAATGCTAATGTAAAGGGTGTGGCGGAAAATAAAGAGGAAATGATTGTGGCTAAAAATAGTGTTTTTA